>CM073585.1:66586893-67786893 GCA_037074715.1 Magnolia kwangsiensis
TTTAGACTCATATGGCTTAAGTGATGATCAATAAAGGTTTTACCTAATAGGTTTAAAATCATTTGGAGGTTTAGCGGTTTTGGGGTCAAGGATTAGGGTCACCAAGACACCTTATCCATTCGTACTTTTGCTCCTTAATGCTCCAACTTCACTTGTGTCTTCGGTCTTCAGTTTTCAAGGGCTCAACTGATTACATGACATATGGACTCACGTGATTGACAAATAAAATACATAAATCAATACACTAACAATATATACTGCACATACACCAAATTCGGGAACCAACATTTAATATGATGTGTATTTTTAAAACAAATGCAAATGGATGGGTCAAGTGGCCAATACCACGGTTGTGCCAGTCCTTTTTTGTATTTGTGGTCCACAACATCTATCAAACTATCCACAAGTATGTGCTTCATTCGTAATCAGATTTGAATCAATAAAAAATCTGTACAACACAGTTTTGATGTACCACACATACACCACAGATCGACTAGATATATATAGCGATGTGGGTGACTCTAATTGTATGAGTGGCCCTTTTCATGAATCTGTATTAAATCCACTCTGTTTATCCATATCCACCGCATCATTTGAAGGCATGATCCAAAACAAGAAGCACATGCATATCTCAGGTGAACCATCATACAAGTAATTGTGGTAAATGTCCATTACAAACTGTTGGTGTGATCGGAAGAACTTTTGAGCGTCGGCCACACAGCTAGTCCAATAAATAAATAAATAAAATTTGAAGGCCACCATCCATAACAACTGTTCATGTTAGGGCCCGGTGGAAGGTATCACGATCATCTGAATACCATGTGGACCACGCTAGTGGATTTAACCAGGCCCATTGAGCACCCTTTAAATTCAACAGGGACCACATGATCTTTGACTCCCCATTCGTATGTGTATTTGATATTGGAAAAATATGGAGCTCCAAACACTTGGAAATAGCAATAATTGTTTATTTCAATATCTGATTGAAAAATTCGAACAAGGGTAAATCATAATGATGACATCTAACTAATATACCAGTTATATCCTTGTAAGTAATAAATGATACTTTCTACTAGGTTTACTTCGGTAATCAGAAATCAAACAAGTCCAAAGGAGAGAGAGTGAGTGGAAGAAGTGGACTACTAAAGCAAAATTCAAGCCATCTATACATTAACTGGATGGGTCTTCCTTCTCTTCATTAATCTTCTTTCTTTTTCTTTAAAGAATTTTAAAATGGGACATTAATCTTAGTAAGAAGTGGAGTTAGTTCCCTCTAGATGGCCCACCATCTTAGTTGAGGAATTCAAGGGAGCTAAACCATCCAAGTCTCAAGTGATTCCTTCTTAATCTTCTTCTTGTTTTTGTATGTACATAAAAGTGGGCCTCGCCATGCAAATATGGAGTTTGGGTGGCCCAAAAACTATGCCTAAGGGCTACCCCATTAAGAAAACAATGAGAATGGTCTCATCGTTGAAGAACTATCCAATGAGGGGCCCATCTTAATGAAATGTGTTCTATATAAAATAAAATAAAATAAAAATAAAAAAATAAAAAGTCAAGTGTAGTGGTTAGCAACAACACCTTCCGAATAGCCTAGACTTGTGGGGTCCTTAGATATATAATGAGTCTCAAATTTTGTGTGATGATATTATACTCGATGGAACATATGTGTACCAAATTTAAGATCAATTCAATTTGTCTAACCCCTTCATTCAATTTATACAATTCAAACTGGGTTTGTTGTCCAACGCAGTGGTTAGTACTAACACACTTTTGAATTGCCCAAATTTGTGGGGTCCACAATATGTAATTGGTTCCAAAAATTTTATGATGATACTAAAATTGATAGAACGTGTATAAATTTGGGGTCAATACAATTTGTCTAATCCCTTCATTTGATTTAAGCAATTCAGACCAGGTTTGTTATCCAGTACAATGGTCAGCACTGATACCTTTATAAATGGCCCATATTTGTGGGGTTCTCATATATTTAATTGATCCTAAATTTTGTTTGATGATATTATACTTAATGAATCATGTATGTATCAAAATCAGGGTTAATCTGATTTGTCTAATCCCTTCATCTGATTTATGCAATTCAGATCAGGTTAATTGTATAGTGTAGTGATTAGCACTAGCACCCTTCTAAATGGTACAAATTGATATTAGACTTGATAGAGTATGTATATACCAAATTTGGGGTCAATCTAATCTAACCCCTCAATCTGATTAATTCAACTTGGACCGGGTTTGTTGTCTAGTGCAATGGTCAGCATTGACGCCCTTTCGAATGACTTAGAATTATGGAGGGCCACCTTGATGATGTGTTGTATATCTAGACTATCCATCTGGACAACTTGATCCATAATCATATATATCCAAATGGTGGACTGCACAATAGAAAATTATGGGGATTAAGTGCCTACTGTTCTTTCATCTCTATAGGCTTCTTTTCTTTTTCTTGAATCGCAGTTGCACATTCTTCTTTTACTAACACCATATTTATTTCCAGTTTTCATAATGCGTAATCAGATCTATCATACTTCAGCACCTCAAATCCGATAGAACTCGATCCAGCGATCTAAAACACAATCACAAAACAAATGCCAACAAAAATCTTGTTTTAAAAGGTTTCTCAATATTTGGATTTGTACCAATTGTTGTGGAAAAAATACCCACATGTAGAGCTAGTCATGAGCTGAGTCAACTTGAGAAACTTGCTTGACTCGATTCGAAAAAATTTGACTTGACTCGTCTCAACTCAGTGGGACGAGTCATATTCAGGAGTTTGAGTCAGAAAACAAGTTAAGGTCGAACACTATGTCACTCGACTTAACTCACCTCAAAAATTGACTCGACTCAGGCTTGACTTGACTCAACCTCAACTCAACTCGTTATTATCAATAGTTGCAAAAAAATAAAAATAAAAATCATTCTAACTTACTCGGACAACTTCCCCCCTTTTACCCCTTTCTTGATTCTTTCCAAAACTCTAACCTTGCCTGATCCTCATTCTTCATCCATTCCCTTCCACTTTCTTCCTAAAACAAAAACCTTGACGCATCCCTCTCTCTCTCTCTCTCTCTCTCTCTCTCTCTCTCTCTCTCTCTCTCTCTCCACCATCCCATCCACCATCCCAACCGATGACTAGTAGTTGTGAGTAATATAGAAGCCAAGAACTCTATCGAGCACGGGTCTCCTCTCCCAATTCCTCTCCTTCTTTTTCTTCTTCCTCTTCTTATTCTTCTTCATTTCTTTCCTTTTTTTTCTTCGTCTTTGCAGCCAACGAGCGACGGAGCAAGCTTCTCTCTCTCTCTCTCTCTCTCTCTCTCTCTCTCTCTCTCTCTCTCTCTCTCTCTCTCTCTCTATATATATATATATATATATGCATTTCGTCTTGAAACTATCTATCGTCTGGTATTTTTTTTCTATTCAGTCCAATTCTACACAGCTTCAAACCCTAACTCATGCTTTTTGCAATGCTAAGGGGGGAGTTTGTATGGTAGAAGTGGGGCCCGTGGGTGATGAGGCAGTGATCTGAACCATCAATTTCATGGCCTAGATGTAGACGGCCAAATGTCAATGCAAAACCGGTGAATGTGAGCGGTTGGTTTATTTTCATTCTTTAACCTGCTATTAATATGTCACCATTTAGCGGTTATGATTCTTCCAATCTTATGGATATTTGAGGCAAGGTTTCTCGATGGTGTTGGCTGTAATAACTCTTATAAAATAAATAAATAAAAAAAAAATTTAAAAAAAGATGGCATTGTCCATCATATCAATGGTTTGGAACACAAAGTTGTGGGCCCCACTCAAACAAACTTATAAATTGAGGTGGGAGTGGGCTCGCCTTAACTCAAGGTAAACTTGCCTTGACTCAATTCACTAGCTCACCTTGAAAGATTTGGCAAACAAGGCAAGCTCCAATGGTGAGCTCATTCTCGAGCTCGAGGAGAGCACAAACGAGTCAACGGTAGGCTTGGCCCACTACAACCCTACCCACATGTGATTAATGTAGGGGAGGCTAAAACACAAAACAAAATGGTCAAACCAAAATAAAAGACAAGATGCACAAAATTTTACATGGTTCGTATGCATACACTATGGGACAACAACACAGAGTTTTCTACACATTTGGGCATTGTTTACCTTTTTCTTGAATGAAAATATCCATAATAACTCTTTTAAAACTTTATATGCACTTATACCTTTTTTATCATTACTTTCTAACAAACTCTTAGGTAGAAACTTCCACCTCAGAAAATTGAGTTCTTCTTCTTTTTGCCTATTATGTTAAATTGAGCTTGTTTGAGAAGAAAGTAAGAGAAAATTAGATGAAAAATTACAAATATTTCGATTTTAAAAGAGGATTCTTCTGTTCTCTTTTTTTTAAAGATTATGCTTAAATATGTCTTTTGTTAAGAAATAGATAAAGGAAAGAAAAGAGAAAAAAAAAAACTCCACTTTTAAAAGATGGCTTTTTTCTTAATTCTATAAAGATTACACTCAGACCAGTTTGCTTAGGAAGAAACTGACATAAAGAGAGAAGAGATATATATTTAAAAAATTAAAAATTAAAATCTACTTTTAGAAGATAAGTTATTCATTCTTCAAAAGATTAAGCTTACGTTGATCTTTTGCCAAGAACTATATTTTTGGCCAACTTTTAAAAGATTAAAATTTATCCAAATGAAATTATTCTAAAAATATTTGAAAGTTTGTCGAATTATCTTTTCAATGAATCCAAAATCGTCCTGATCCTACCTATAATGAGAGAGTTATAAGCATTTTAGCAAGACCACATGATGCATTGTTCAAACTACTATCACTGTTTTCAACTCACTTTTGAACGTTCAAATGATCTCTAAATGAAATGATTTCAAAGCCATTTAAAAAATTGTTGAATTATCTTTTCAAAAAGCACAAGATCACATCAATCTAACATGTAACGAGTGAGTTATGACCATTTTTGTAGGACTGCGTAATACATTATCCAAACCACGATTATTGTTTTGTCCAAATTGCAATATGGACTTTAGGTCTACTTTTGAAATGTTAACTAATCACCAAATGAGCTTATTTCATGGCCATTTGAAAGTTCATCGAATTGTTTTTCCAACGAATATGAGATCACCATAATTCGACCTGTAATAAGGGAATTATAACCATTTTTATGGAACCACGTAATGCATTATCCAAACTACAATTGCTATTTTGTCCAAATTAAAATATAGACTTTAGGCCCACTTTTAATAGTCACCTCGATCCAACGTGTAACGAGGGACTTATAGCCTTTTCGTGTGACCGTGTGATGCATTATTCAGACCGCGACTATTGTTTTGTCTAAATTACAATTTGGACTTTAAGCCCACTTTGAATGTCAAATAATGTCCAGATGAGATGATTCCAAAGTCGTTTCAAAGTTCATTGACTTATCTTTTTAACAAGAATAAGATAACCATAATCCAAACGGTAATGGAGTTATGATCATTCTTGTGGGACCACACCATGTTTTAATGATGCTTTTCACTTTTAACCGTGAAAGCCCAACAATCTAATATTTAGATCATGATATATCTAAAATAGAACCTATAATTTGGACAGTTTAGTTTAAATTATTTATAAGTTTATGTACACAGTTTCTAAGTAATTTCTAACTGCCTTTGGATCATCCATCACATTGCCAGAGTATCAAAGTATTTATACGGCTAGTTAGATGGGCAAAACTTGACGGCAATAATGTTTATTGTCATACGTCGGAGATGATACAGTAGAGCCCGAAGAACAGAATATGGTAGAGCCATCCCTCCACGGGACATGTGGTAAGGAAATGGTTCAGACCGGGGCTGTCCATATAGTGCTTTTTAATATGGATGGATCATTTTTAAAGAATCACACGAATTAGGTAATCCTACCTATCACATTTCTCTGATCTTCCTTGATGAATGTTTGGCCATAAACTATTTTAATATCATACCATCAATTTGAGGGCCACCTTTTAGATGGATACAATGATGGGTATTACTTTATTTGAAAGCACTATCCATCCAACTCCGGTTCTACTGGGTCTACCATGTCATGTCCAGTTGAAGAAGGATACAGTACCGGACGAGCAATTCATCGACAGGATTGTAGCCTTTGAGCATGGAATTGTATTATAATGATATAAGCCATCTATATAAACCTCACTATGGATGGGGAATGCCTGAAAAGAAACTCTCATGTTGAAATATTTTAATCCTTCTGATAATTTATCCCCACCCATTAATTGCCCGTTGGTTGGTTCGTTGGCCATTGATAGGACCTTTTAGTGATGAAAATTTTCCAACATACCATGTTATGGCCCATGGTATAAACGATTTTGGATCATTTAAACATGACCCACGTCCAAGAGCTACGCAGTCCGGATGTTAAATAAAAATAAAAATACAAGGAGTTGTATTGTAGCAAACCTCAAGTTGCTAACTTGACCCGTGCTTTTTAAGCGTGCACGTGTATGTATGAATTATCCAATTCAAATCCTTGACGGCACTTGATCCGAAATGTACAAAAATCCAAAATGTGAACATAATCTCTTAAAATCCAATCCAAGTAACATTAGGTTGCAAATAGATATATACGTGTGGTAGTGAGAACATTTTCTTTTGTACACCCTTCCTCGTCTTTGGATGGCTGCATTCCAGCTTCCCCCTTGGATAAAATTATATTCACTTTATTGGACAACCATGTCCAAATGGACAACCTTTTCAGAAGTGAATGCAGCATCCAAGTGAAATACTGGTTCCTTGGGCAAGGATATCCTTAAGTGAGTTGACAGTGTACCCAAATAAACCCTAATAAATTGTAAACCGCTAAATGGTAATTTTCTCTCCTAACTTCCACTGTGAAGCTCTAGCTTCAAGTTGCAATTACGTTTAAAAAAAAAAAAAAAAAAAAACCTTTGGACTTGAAACATGATATAAAAAACGGTTGCATAACAGCATTTTCTTTCTTTTTTTTAAATGACCGTTATAGAACCATAAATAACCGTAAGGCTGGCCGTTGTGGCATCATTACCATTATTAAATACCTTATAAGAAAGGTTACTGCTATTTGAAGGCTATTCCCTTACATGAATACCAGGAAACTTCAACAATTTTTTGGTTATTTCCCTCCCAATTGATCCAACTATTGCAATTCTATTTGTCATGCACCCAAACACCAGCTAAGAAAAAAGAAGTAGAAAAAAAAAAAAGGGTGACGTGGGGGGGGGGAATCATTTTTCGAGGTCACACATTTCACATACCTCTGATTCCTCACAAGACTAATTCAGTGGCGCCATACAATTTTCATCTTCCTCTTTCCTTACCATCCTTTGTTCCTCTTATTTCATGTTAGAGAGAGGTGAATTGGGCTAGATTATGCAAGAAATATTAAAACAACAATGGTTATGTTCTATATTAAGGGCTTGGGGGAATTTTTGTTATGTGCAACTCTTACAAGGAAATGTCATTAAAATTTCCCTCATGATTAAATGGTGGCAAACCAGGGAAGTGACTCTGGTTAAAGGAACATCCTGTTGTAACCCATGATGTGGCTTGATGAAAAGGCACCAAGCGCATGCGTTGCATGTAAGGCCTGCAGTGAAAAGGGCAAAACATCAATTCAGTAGGGAAAATCTTTACCATTCACTGCAAGCTCCACAACTAACATGCGCTTGGCATTTTTTCGTCAGGCTACATTAGGAGTAACAAGGATTCCTATAACCTCTAGTTACAGACAATTCACGTCGGCAAACCAGTTCCTTGTGAATCCAACCCAGCCTAAGGAAAATAATAAAATAATCATTTTTTGAATGTGTTTGTGCGTGCGTGATTGCGTAAGGGAGAGAAGGAGGGAGGGAAGGAGCAGGAGCAAGAGAGGGCTAGGCCCAACCAACCAACCCATGCCCAGGCCAATCTTGTAAAACCAGGGTCAGCCTTTCAGGTGGCCAGGCAGGTTATGCCCGTTGCCACCCTAAGAAACTTGGTCCCCCTGGATAGGCTTTAAAAAAGAAAAAGAAAAAAGAAGCTTACACAACATTTATTATCCACCTGTAAAATCATATGAAAATCCACAAAAAAACCTAAGAGACATATTCATTGCATCCCAATGATAGTGGTGTTACAGGGGCCGAAAGTCGACACGAGAAAAAAGAAGCAACAAAATATGCTCAACTTGAAATTATCAGGAAGAATTTGAGACCCCTAATGGCTTCGGGGTCCTGTCAGCCTTTGGCATCACTCCTTTCCATCCTAAAGAAGAGAAGAAAGCCATTATAAGGATAACTTCTTCAAACACATGAAAATAGATTCCACATAGCTTGTGCACTTTGAATTTTCAAAGCCAAAAAGGCAACTGCAAATAAATTCATTTACAGCAAAGGCAAAGAAGGGCCACGGGATGTATGGCTTCTTGAAAAGTTCTGTGAAGAGCAACAATGGACAGATGTACATTCCACAATGGATTGTAACTCATCCAATACAAGCGGCATACATGTATTACTTTTCCCTAATAATCATATGATAATTCAAAGACAGCCTTGAATAGCTGGGCAAGGCTACGATAATGGTGATGATGACATTCACACTGGTGCAGCTCATATATAAAAGCAAACAAATAACCATACGATCATCTTTCAAAAGAAAAGTCTCCACAAGACTTACATGATAAGAAGCTGAAGTAGGGATGCGAGGAAGTTCTGAAGGAGACCCATCAAATTTGAGAGAACATTCAGTATATGCCGTTCCAATGCCAACACCAGCACCAAAAGCTACAGAAGCCCATCGTGTCACAGGACTCCCTGGGATGAGAATGACAAGAAATTAATATATCTTCTCTTCTTCTTCTTTTTTTCCTTTTTTTTTTCTTCTCTGAAGAGTAGAAGAAATAAAAATCAATAACATAAGTAAATATATTTTATTGACCGTTGCAGGTCAACCTTAGAAGCATTGTGCATCTTTTATATTTGCCATCCTTGCAAACTGCAAACACGTTATTCTTGAAGACCCATTTGCTTGTACAATTTGGACAAAACATTGCAAATTGGATGTGCCGGTATTAATTCAGTTGGAAGGTCTAGAGGCACATTCACTTTATAGGCATGCATTGATTAGGTTGGAAGGTCTGGGGGTATGCTGATGACTTGGAACTTGGCAGTGCTTGAAAAATGAGACGTGCTCAAAGGCTCAATGTCACTATCGATCCTATTCATATCTCAATTGAACAGGCCATCGTGAATTGTGATGAATGAAAACGGTATGCAGCCCAAACACGCCTAGCCAGTGGAGTAGTTTTTTGGGAGGATCTAGACACCATTCCATGTCAGTGGGACTCCCCATGGTGCATAGTTAGTGACTTCAATGTCGCCGGATTTATTAATGAAAAGACTAGTACAACAAGGATAGCTGCAAGTATGAGGGATTTTGCCAAGTTCATTGATAGGTGGGATTTGGTCAATCTTCAGCTGCAGGGTGCTCATTTCACTTTGTCCAACCATCAAGACCTCTCTGATGAGCCAGATAGATCGGTTCCTAATCAAACCCGGATGGGAGGACGTTTTCCAGGAGGCTAGTCAGTCAGCCCTTCCAAAGACTGCCAAACCACAAGTTGATCTGCCTGTCAATGATCGAGTCCTGGAGAAGAGCCTTTTCTTCTGAAGAATATGTGGCTAAGGCATTCAGGGTTTAGGGCTCTAGCAGGGAAGTGGCAGGCGTCGTGTACAGTAGATGGGGGGGCAGGGAAAAGATGCATGGAGAAATTGAAGATGACAAAGACCAAATTACGCAGTTGGAACAGGGACACGTTTGGGAACATTGTGCACACGAAGGAGTCTTTGTTGTCTAAAAAGTGGAAGTGGATGAAGGAATAAGTGGATTCGGGCTGTGCGAAAGGTTCAGAAAGGAGATTGAACTCCAGGCAACGCTTGATGAGATCCTGACAAGGGAAGAAATCAGCTGTCATCAGAAGTCAAGAGAGTACTCGATTAAGGAGGGGAGGTGAGACTATTAGATGGCGCTTGATTGTAATCAATCTACATAATAGCACCAGTGGGAGTTTTACGCTCTTATTTCTGGTCCCCAGCCAGGACAAAGGAGGGTTTGTCAGGTTGGCAGCCTGTATCAAACTGATGACATAACTTCCAACAGGAATCTGAACAAATATGAAAAGGATTCATCTAAGCCGATCCCAGTTAGTTGGGAAAAGGCTGAGATGATGATGATAAGAAATGGGGCGTTTTCACAGAATCACAGTCATGAGAAGGAGAGACCATCTCGTATATTATTCAATCAGACGATGCAGTGGTAGCAGACAGGAAAGATGTCTCTGATCATATCATCTACAGTATTAAGAGTATGGTAGCCGAAGAGTTCCTGCCATGATCAAAGCTGGATGGGCTGGACTTCACATCAATTGTTCCAGATGTTGCAGAGATGCCGGAAAGTTCTTTCCCTATGCAGGAGATAAAGCAAGCACCTTTTGCTTGCAGAAATGACAGAGTGTCGGGCTAGGTGGGTTTCCTTAGGCGTTTTGTCAAGAATGTAGGAAGATTATCAAAGAAGATTTGCTAGAGGTATTTAATGAGTTCCATGCGGAATCAAAACTTTGCAGGGACATCAATGCATCATTCATTATGTTGGTTCCGAAACACAAATCATCAAGGAGTATCATCCGTAAGTTAGGTGGGCAGCCTATACAAAGTTCCTAACGAAGTGCTTGGGATGAGACTCAGCAAATAAAGATGTCGTCTCCTCATCTCAGGCAGCATTCATTCTGTGCAGAAGCATAATGGATGGGTTGTTTGTAGTCAATAAGTAGTTGGAAGGGTATTACAGGAGAGGTTGAAGAGAGTATTTGCTAAAGGTAGACATAGAGAAGACCTAAACTGTAGAAACAAGGCCTTTCTAGATTATATGATGTTCCGCATGGGTTTTGGTATCAAATGGAGAAGTTGGATCTGGGCTCATGTATCCTCGGCTTGCTTTTCTTTGCTGATAAATAGGACACCTTTTGATTTCATCAAACGATGTAGGGGTCTCAGGAAGGGAGGCCCACTCTTCCCTCTTCCATTCGCAATTGTTGCCAAAGCTTTTAGAAGGATGACGGATCAGGCATTGTAGGGGAAGCTAATTTTGGGAATGAGAATGGAAATTTGTGTGTCAATTTTTCACCAGATTAATGCACGACTGTGATACCACTTCAAAACAATTAAGCAGTTCCTCAAATTCCGAATATCCTGAATAGAGGCACCACTAAAGAATAACATATCGTATGCATATTGCCTCATGTGCATCAATATGGGGGATGGAGCAAATGGGTCAGCAAAGGTGATCAGATGCAGGGTGGATAGCCTCCCTCTCTCACTATTGGGAACATCGGTGGAGGTGGAAAAGCAAAAGATCAAAGCATGGGGCACTGATAGAAAGATGCATAAAGAAATTGGACGTGGAGAGCAAAATTCCTAGCGATGGGAGGGAGCATAACTTTAATAAAGGTTAGCAAACCTCCCAATTTTCCTACTATTAAATGCTCGGCTAAGGTGGCTAATCAGATCAAGAGGATGCAGAGGAAACTCATGAGGAATAGTGGAGAGGATTGCAAAAAATTTCATCTGGTTGTGTGGAAGAATGTGTGTAAGCCTGTGAAGGAAGAAGACCCTGCATAAGATCCATTTGATAGGTCAATGAGATGCTTTTAGCCAAACGGTAGTGGAGGCAAGGGGAAGGGGAGGCCTTAAGAGTGAAGCACATCTTGGTAGCAAAATACGGGATGGTGGAAAATGGATGCAATGCTAAAGTTGCAGCAAATAGAAGAGGTTCAGCTATTTGGAGAGGGATCTCGGCTTCATTTGATAGGTATTTGAATCATAGCAGGTACAGAGTAGGAAGGGGCAGCCGGGTGAGGTTTTGGGAGGGATACAGGATGCAGGGAGAACCATTCAGCGTTGTTTTGAAGTTTCTATACGATGTTGTCATGAAAAAAGGCGTGCATGTGCAAAGCGTGGTGCATCATGGTAGTGTTGAGATCATGTGGAGTCCTGAGTTCGGGCAGATTCTTAGAAAAGAAGAGCTAGTGGAGTTTATAAGCATGATGGCATCTTTGGAAGGCATGTATATATAAGATCTAATAGGCAGGTCTCCCGCAAGTTAGGTGAGCTGGTAGAGACAATGTGGTGTGTGTGAGTGATCCAGGGTTCAATCCCTGGTAGTGTTACCTTTTCTTTTTCTTTTTCTTTTTTATTTAAAAAAAAAAAAAAAAAAAAAAAGATATTCTAGGCAGAATAGAAGGGTGTGGGAATGGATAGGGAGGGGACGTTCTCCACGGGCTTATTTTTCATAGCCTCCAGAGGCGGCAAAGTAGATGCCTTGCAGTTGGGGGTGGCAATAGGCAGTGCAAGGGTAGGTATTGCACCCATAGCCATGCCCGTGTTGGGCCTAAAATGTGTGTGAGAGAGAGAGAGTCACCGTTAACTTAAAAAAACATTGCCTTTTAATTATAATCTTAAATATAAATTATGATGTTTCTTCAAAAACATAAAGAAATAGCAACAAGCTATTTTAGATTAAAAACTAAAAACCAACATCTGTTAATGATGTTTTCAATCCATCACATGATTAATGAAGTGTAAATGTGGTGTGCACTTACTCAATTTGAACCATGAATTGTACATGTGGCCAACATCATGTTTGGATCTGTTAAACTTTAAGGTGCTCACTTTCATGGTTTAATGATGTTTTCGATGATTCGATCCATCACATTATTGATTAGTGTACACGTGGCATGCACTGACTCAAATTAAACCGTGAATTGTACATGTGGCTCACATATGGCTGGATTTGTTGAACTTCGTAGTGCCCACTTCCATGGTGGGTCGACCCTGTTGGATGGCTTGTATGATAAGCACAATGCACACAACAAGGTAGGCCCACTTTTCATGGTGGGTTGGATGGTATGCACAGTTATTACATACAACAAGCTGAGAATATACCTCTTTTTCTCTACATAGATTTGTAAATTGAAATGTGCTAATTATTATCGATTACTAATTAATGATTATAGATTAATTTTAGTATTAAGGACAAACATAAACACAGACACAAACACTCAGCCCATTTATTAACTGGGCTTAAGTTAGTGCCCGTACCCATAACTGCACCCATTTACCCATTCCCCACCCAGGTCAGACTAGGCTCGGTACCAATCAGACCTACCTGACCCATTGCCACTCCTACAAGCAGTGGACTAAGGAGTTTTGGGTTGGTGATGCCCCTATGAAGGTCAAAGCATTCTGTTGGTTTGCTCGCTTGGATAAGATACTTTATGGTAGATAATTTGGAAAAGAGAGGATTGTAGCCACCTAGCAAGTGCTCGATGTGACTTGCTACAGAGGATGAATCCTATATCTTCCTACACTACAACACTGCTAGGAATATCAAAAGTTTGGGGTGGTTTGGTTATTGTCAGGGTCAGCTGCGGAGTTAATTCAAGGGTGGTGCATTGGTGGTAGACAGTCATGTAGGGTGTTTTTGGTGTTGATGGCAAAAGTTGTGGTATGGTGCATTTGGATTGAAAGGAAATTAAGAATTTTGAAGGATGAGATCCTCACTGAGTGCATTTCTGGCAAAAGTTTTCGCCTTTGTGTGCAAATAGAGCAGAAGTAATAACGCTCCCTGTGGTATTCCAACACAGTGCTTTGCCTCGAACAAGAATGAAGTCTTAAATGGTGGATGGTGCCTGATGAAAAGTGTCTACTAGGTGGCTACTGCCTTAGCCCAGTAGTGTGAAGTTGAAAGTCAATGGGTGTTCAATTGGCAACCAGGGCTTGCTGGGATGAAGGAGCAATAAGGAATGCTGATGGCATTCTATTGGTGGAATTTTCTTGTCCGATGGGGACTAGAACATCAAATCATGCGAAGGCCACTACCGAGTTGCAGCTTGCAAGGAATCAAGATCATGGTCAATCACACTTCTAGATATGTGGTAATCGAAGGGGACCACAAGATCATGCGAAGACAGCTTGCTTTAGGAAAATATCCATGGTCTGGCAACTTTGGTGATCAATCTTTGCATGGATCTGTCCTTTGTGAGATCTCATGTTGATCATTCCACAAATGCCTTGGCTGATCATCTGCCGAAAGAAGGGTGGGGAGGATTGTTTTGCTTACCTGTGGAGAATACTTGAGCAATCCTTGTGTGGGGATGGGGTTTTGCTGTGTGTGTTTTCTGTTTTTATTGTTTTTTTTCTTTTCCTAATAAAATGATCCATTCATCAAAGTAGTTTTTTTCTTTTTCTTTTTTTGCAACCAGATGATATGCATCACAAAAGGAGACGCATAATTGTCTAACAATTCAAACTGGTTGCTAGGCTGATATGTTTTTAGCAAAAACTCGTGCCGCCTACAAGCTTTGATACTTAACATTGGAGACTAAAGAATGTTGTCCTACTTAGTTACCATTTCTAAATGTTACTTTCTTAAGCCCCATGTCAAACCAAATGTGAGTTAGTTCAAAAGGAGAGAGCTCCGTGGAGGGGCAAATTCTTCTGATCCTCCAACAGCTTGGTTGATGGGGACATCATGCACACACGCACGCCCCCACCCTATGCACGTACTCATGAAGGAGGAAGGCTCCACTATCGATCTGGATCGATGACGACATCTATGCAGGACCTCCTAGTTAAGGGGCTGTGCTATGGATCATTGGAATGGACTCGATCATCATGTAGATCCCACCATTGGATCTCATGATCGTGGCCCAGTACCCTAGATGATCTATGATTTTGAGTTTGGTTATTATTACTATTAGAAACATCATGAACGGTTTTAATTGTGTTAATTAGTTGTTGTCTTTGTTATTTCGTCTCTAAGTTTTAGTGTGCGCACATAGCACAGCTTTTGAGGTTTAGGGTTTTCTTATAAATAGGAAACCCCATAGAGGTTTTTTTTTCATTGAAGCTTATGAATAAAATTCTGCGTTGTTTCTTCTCTATTCCTCTGAGTTGAAGAAGTTAATTGGGTGCGAAAATCTCCCTTCCTTAAAGGACTAACTACCGTGGTGCGAAGCCACAACTATCCCAAATCATCCCCATCTCTTCCACCCCACATCCACCATCTTCCACAACCCTCCCTTCTTCAGATTTATCTTTTTTTTTATGCCCAAGTTCTCCACTACAGCAGATTTCCAGATTCTGGCACACCAGAGGGGCTAAAATTTCGGCGGAGCACCACGCACACACCAGAAGGCGAATCGTCGCGAAACTTGGTGTGAGAGTCGGCCTCCCCTGGCCAACCACACCCAAAGAGTCCGTTTCTAGTTTCGTGGACCCCACACATGTGCAGCCAGATAGCCACGCACATGTGTCCAAGTGGGCCTGTTGTCCACACGCAGAATCCTTCTCAGGTTCTTTTCTCTCCTCTATTTCTCTCCTCTCTCGCTTTAAATCCCAAACCCTAACCCTAGAAAATCCTAGATTCTAAGTATTTCCAACTTTTGGAAACCCTAGGTTTTCCCTTGTTTGAAACATGGTGAATCTCTTGAATCGGGGAACAGTCCTTTGCAGGATTGGATGAATCTACACTCTATTGGGTATTGTTTGGTTTATAATTTTACTTGATCCAGCCCTAAATGTGTGTAGGCTTGGACCCCCGTAGATTCCCCTTGTTAAATGTTTGATCATATGTGGAACGTGGAATTTTGTGATTGTTTAAAATTGGTATGATCGAAAGCTTGAAATCTTGCATGTCATATTTAATTTCATATCCTGCATCAAATTTGGTATCAAAGCCTTGGTTTTTTATAGAGGAATGCATTACATGTTTAGGGTTTAGTATATTCACATCTATTTTGTATCAAGTCTCATCATATAGGGTTGTTTAGCTCCCATCATTTACAACATGAACTACTGAATTTTCTGTTGTTAGAAATTCCTCAATTTTCATGGCTGAATTTTCTGTTAACAAACTATTTGGGCAATTATGTTGCTGGAATTTTATTAGCGTTGTGTAGTTTCCCTCATATAGAGTCATATAGGATCATTTAGCTTCATTTAGACGCATATAGTTGCATTAGAGGTCTTTGATTTGAGTGATTGTATGTCCACACATATTTGTTGTAGTTTTAGTTTTCACCCCATGTTAAACATGGAGCAATTACAAGAGTTAATGAACAACATAACCCAGCAGTTTGAGTCTTTGGGTAAGCGCTTGGAACAACGTATTAACCAACGCTTGAATCAGATCAATGCGCGAATTACCTAACTAGAGACCTCTGCCAAGGCAAACCCCGCCATGGGAAAAGATGCTCAATCTCAGGCAAGTGGTCAGGAGGACCAACAAAAGAATGGGGTGGCCAAAGGAATGATTATGGGCGAGCACCCGTGCACCCACACCGCGAGGGGCATCATGATCATTATGACCCAGATGCGCAACTCCTCAAGGGAGTTAGAGTAAAGGCCCCTATGTTTGATGGCCACTTGGACCCTAAAGCTTTTCTATATTGGTTGGGGGATATAAACTACTATTTTGAGTGGTATGACATGTCGGATGCTCATTAAGTCCAATTTGTCAAGATGAAGCTTGTGGACCAAGCAAAGAGGTTTTGGGCTACTGTGGAGCGAAAGAAAAAAAGGTCGAGGGAGCCCCCAATAGTCTATTAGGGAGCAATGAAAGAAAATCTTAAAGAAAAGTACTTCCCTTTCTCTTATCACCTAAGGTTGGTTGAAGAATGGCAGTCTCTTCGACAAGGTTCCATGAGTGTAACTAAAAACATTGAGAAGTTCGAAGAATACTTGTCCCAATGTGAAGTTGAAGAGGATCTCGTACTCACTCTTACTCGATTTAAGACGGGCTTCTGTTCTAACATCAAGAGAGAATTGCTCGCCAAGGACAGACACTTTTGAACAGATGTATCAAGTAGTGTTGGAGGTCGAGCAATACCTCAAAATATCTATGAGAAGGCGGTTTGAGTCTTATGATTCTGGCGCTAAAGTCAACCCTTCTGGGGACAAACCTGACACTGGATATCAATACAAGCCTTCCAGTAGTTCTTAGTTTAGGCCCAAGGATGATAATGGTAAAGAAGTTGTCGGATCTAACTCGCATTGAAGCGATGCGACTAAGTGTTTTAGATGTTAGGGGTTTGGTCACTTCGCCCACCAATGTGGCACGACAGAAAGCACTAAGGTGTTCCTTATTGAGGGGCAAGTAAAAGTAGTGCCCCCAGAAAATGACGGTGAAGAGGAAGAATATGAGCCAGCAGAAACCCGTAGTGATGAGGAAGAGGGAGTACAAGAGTCCGCAACCCAGTTGTGCGTTGCGCGTTGCGCCTTTGCACAAGCAAAGAATACCGACGATTAGTGCCGCAATACGATCTCCGATACTTACACAAACTGTGGTGATAAGAGCTGTAAGATGATAGCGGATAGCGATAGTTATGCCAACGTGGCACCAACTGGCGCTGTGAGCAGTCTGGGCTTGAAGCTTGAAGCCCATCCTCAACCCTATAGAGTGTCATGGGTTGATGAAACTTTCATTCCAGTCTCGCACCGTTGTCTTGTTCTTATTCAGTTTGGATCATATAAAGACACATTTTGGTGTGAAGTTGTTCCTATTCAATTTGGAACATAATCCTAGGAAGCCTATTGATCTTGTCCCTATGTCCCTGTCTCATAGGTCATCAAAGACTGCAGAGTCCTTTGCACATCACATTCATTCATTACATCAAGAAATCAGGCAAAAGATCAATACTAGTAATAAACAATACAAAATTTCTACAGACCAACATAAACGATTCAAGGAATTCAATGTAGAGACTCTGTAATGATTTGCATCAAGCTAGAGCGGTACCCTCAGGGAGCCATTCGTAAATTACACGCACATAACACTAGACCATTCAAAATTATAAAACAAAACGGTCTCAATGCGTATATGGTAGATCTTCCACCTTCCATGGAAATTAGTTCAACATTTAATGTGGAGTATCTAGTTACATTTCAGGGGACCACTAATACATTGTCCAGCCTTTCACCAAACCAACCTAATTCCCCAGACCTGTCATTTGATTCATGGCCTCTTCCCGACCCAACTTCCCAACCTCTACCTCTCATGCCTACCCTTCCCACACCCAGAAAGGAGATAGAGGATATTTTAGAGCATCAGATAATATCTATGTTGGACGGCGAGTTTCAAAAGTTCTTGGTCAAGTAGAAGTCATGCCCAGCTTCAGACAGTACGTGACTTACTAAGGAGGAGCTTTAAAGACTTGATCCTGACGTTTCGGAGTGGTTCAGGAGTTTCTTTTTCCAGGGTGGAAACTTTCGCAGCCGGGGAAAGTACATGTGCACACACGCCCCCACCCTATGCATGTACTCGAGGAAGGCCACACTATCGATCTAGATCAAAGACGACATCTATGCAGGACATCATAGTTAAGGGGATGTGCTATGGATC
Source organism: Magnolia kwangsiensis (assembly GCA_037074715.1). Lineage (NCBI taxonomy): Eukaryota > Viridiplantae > Streptophyta > Magnoliopsida > Magnoliales > Magnoliaceae > Magnolia > Magnolia kwangsiensis. The sequence goes on from CM073585.1 coordinate 66,605,361, forward strand.
ATTGGAGTGGACCCAATCATCATGTCGATCCCACCATTGGATCTCATGATCGTGGCCCACTACCCTAGATGATCTAGGATTTTAAGTTTTGGTTATTATTGCTATTAGAAACATCATGAACAGCTTTTATCGCGTTGATTAGTTGTTATTTTTGTTACTTCATCTCTAAGTCTTAGTGTGCACACATGGCACGGCTTTTGGGGTTTAAGGTTTTCTTATAAATAGGCAACTTCATGTAAGTTTTTTTTCATTGAAGCTTATAAATAAAATTCTGCGTTTTTTCTTTTCTATCCCTCCGAGTTGAAGAAGCTAATTGGGTGTGAAACCCTCTCTTCCTCGAAGAGCCAACTACCGTGGTGCGAAGCCACAACTATCCCAAATCATCCCCATCTCTTTCACCCCACATCCACCATCTTCCACAACCCTCCCTTCTTCATATTTATCATTTTTTTTGTGTCCAAATTCTCTACTATAGCAGATTTCCAGGTTCTGGTCCACCAGAGGGGCTGAAACTTCGGTGGAGCACCACGCACACATCGGAAGGCAGATTGTCGCAAAACTTGGTGTGAGAGTTGGCCTCCCCTAGCCGACCACACCCAAGGAGTCTGTTTCCAGTTTCGTGGACCCCACACACGTGCGGCCAGACAGCCACGCACGTGCATCCAAGTGGGCCTGCTGTCCACACGCAGAATCCTTCTCAGGTTCTTCTCGATCCTCTATTTCTCTCCTCTCTCGCCTTAAATCTCAAACTATAACCCCTAGAAAATCCTAGATTCTAAGTATTTCCAACTTTGCAAACCCTTGAAACATGGAAAATCTCTTGAATTAAGGAACAGTCCTTTGTAGGATTGAATGAATCTACACTCCATTGGGTATTGTTTGGTTTGTAATTTTACTTGATCCGGCCCTAAACGTGTGCAGGCTTAGACCCCCGTAGATTCCCCTTGTTGAATGTTTGATCGTATGTGAAACGTAGAATTTTGTGATTGTTTAAAATTGGTATGATCTAAAGCTTGAAATCTTGCATATCATATTTAATTTCATGTCCAGCATCATTGGTCCAAAGGTGTAGCTGTGTTTCACGGCAAGCAGAGGAGCAAGGAGGTTGATTGTGAGTTGTGACACAAAGAGACTGAAGGTTAGGGCTAACGTGGAATGGGTGGCCCATACATCGTAGGCCTTGGTTGTGCTAATGCTCGACACGATGGCAATCTCATGGGTGGGGGCTCATCCAATCCCATCAGGTTCTTTCTCCTTTAGCACAAAGGGAAGACTTGTTCAGAAGTGAGAATGTGTTTTGTTAGGCAAAATGTCATGTCAAATAGACGTGGCACATGCCATCTCCAAAGCAAGAAGCATTAGTGTTGAAGTGACATCACATGCAGATCTCTCGGCGGGTATATGGTGCAACTAGATCAAGGAAATTGCAATGAAATTCATCGTACTAGAATGAAAGTTTGAATCGCACAAGAGAAAAGATGCAATGATTGTGAGCAAGCTCAACAGTCCTTTCGTCTTATACCAACGATCACCACTTTACCCCTCAACACACTACCATAGAGAAACAACTCAACAAGAGAATTTGCTCAAAGAAAACATCATTCAATTCTGGATTATACCATAGGGCCCATGACTATTTATAATGAGTGTTTACAAGGTTTCCTTCTTAAGAAAATCTCTAGCATAATCTAAGGAATCTAAAACTAGAATTCCTTGCTAGCCAAGATCTATAAAATAAGAAAACACTTAAACATGAAAATCTAATAATTCTTCTTTTCTTCCAGCATAGAGATATTTTTCCTAACATAGATATATGAAAGAAAGGAAATTAAGAACAAGCTAAAAAGGAAAATTAGGCCTTTTCTTGTGCACACATGTGGGATGAGGCATGATTGCATCAATTCCCCCCGGCTTGGAAAAAATTGGCTCCTTCAGCTTAATGGAAAAATGTACTCCTCATAGAGCTTATGAGCTTGAAATCGTTTGTTGAGATCTGCATGCTATTGGATCTCAGTCGACCCCTCCACTTGACAAGAAACTTTTGATGCTCTCCTTGGTGTGTGAAAACTATCTAATCATCCTACACGTTTTCAACGATTTCTTCAAACCAGCATGGTACCTTGAGTATCCGGATAACTTATTCTTTTGTGCCATCGTCTCCATGATGTCCAAGGTAAATTGTAAGATCTTCCACACTGAAAATAGGACTGATCTTCATTTCGGGTGGAAGTTTGATCATGTATTATCACCCCAGCTTCTTCAAAATATGATAAGGACCGGCCTTTCTCAAGCGGAGCTTGGTGAAAGAACCTACTAGAAACCTCTCAGGCTTAGAGGGCTCAAGAATCTCAATCACAAACTTGCTAGGATAATTTGCTTAGGAGGAATATTGATATTGTGATGTTGCAAGAAACAAAGCTTGAAAATGTGAGGAACTCCAAGATAAATGAAATGTGGGAAGAGGTTCAAATGGGCATTGTCTGCTGTTCATGGCCCTAACGATTTGCAGCCACAGCTTTGGCATGACTTGCCAGGGTGAATGTTGGGAGGAAGGCTTGAACACAATCAGATTTTCTCCTCAAAAGCTGAGAGGCAGTAGGGTCACCACATTGATGAGGAAGTTTGTCAATTTTGTTGCGCTCAATAATCTTATCAATCGTCTGGTTATGGGGCACATTTACCTGGCCGGAAAGGCATTTTGGGGGTTGTTCGATTGGTGTTTTTGAGGTTTGCTTTAATCATGTTCCCACTTGCTTGGATTCTTAAGGCATTTCCATGGGACATACTCCATTCAGATTTGAGAACTGGTAGTTGGAGGAACGGGGTTGTATTAATTAAGTGCAAAATGGTGGGGGAATGTGACGTTGAGGTTGTGCATGTTTTAGATGTTTGAAGAAATTGAAGATCCTTGAGTCGAAGCTTAAGGAATGGAGCAAGGTCAGATTTTGATCAATACAAGGTAAAGAAAGAGGAGACTCTACGCTGAATCAAAGGTATTGATGGGGAAGACGAAGACGGTTGTGTTGACAAGAATTTGGTGATAGAAGGGGAGCGCCTTAAAGTGGTCCGCATGACAATTTTTGGGAGAGAGGAAGGGTGGAGACAAAAATTGAGGGAGCCTTGGCTAAAGGGAGGTGATAGAAATATTGCCTTGGCAAACGGGAGGCTGCTAGCAAATTCCATTCATAAGCTCCACTTGAACAATTCACTTGTTAAAGACTGAATCAGATGGTGGACGTGATTGTGGAGTACGTGGAGTACTACTCTAATATGTATTCTATGGAAGAATTTTGCACATCGCAATTGGAGGGCATATCCTTAAGTCATTGCTCTAGGAATGGTAGAGTGGATGGAAAGATTCTTTGAAAAAGAGGAAGTTAGGAAAGTGGTGTTTGATATGGGCATGGACACCGAGACAAGGACGAATGGTTTCACCATAGCATTCTTCCAAGCTTGTTTGGACATCATAAAGACAATTCTATAACTTCCTCTCTTTTTTATTTTTATTTTTAGAGTTCTGTCATAGATCAAAATTAGCTAGGGTTTTAACACAACTTTTACTGCTCTTACTCTTGAAGGTTCAGGATGCAATGGAAACTAAAGTCTTTAAACCAATTAGCCTAGTGGGTGATTTTTACAAGATCTTCGCTAAGGACTAGTGTTGAAGGAAGAGGAATGTATTTAATCAACTACAGCATGGTAGAGAGAATGTGAGGCTGAGGTGATGCATGTTTTAAATGATTGAAGAAATTGAAAATTCTTAAATTGATGCTTAGGGCCTGTTTGGTTTTCCCGAATAACAGTATTTGGAAGTAAAGTAATGATTGGTGTTTTACTTGTATTTCTAATGATTGCTGATATTACAGTTGGCTACAGTCACATGTTTGTTTTCTACAATCTTTTAGGTGGACCCTATACCAAATCAGCAATCTCGTGTTTGGTTTATAGGTGTATTACATGCATCACACCGGCTGCAGTGTTATGGTGTCCATCACCTCATTTTCGGATTTCACTGCATTGGCTGTTTGATTTCAAGTTTTGTGAAAGGTGATTGGAGTGTTTTCTGAGTTTAGCTGAGTTGAGACAAGTTGTTTTGAACATAGTTTGCAAACCCTGACTCGACACATGACTCGATGACCCACTGAGTAAACCTATTGGATAATAATAATAATAATAAATAAATGATTATTGCATACTCTTCATCTTTTCCTCGTGAAATTTGCCTAAATGCATTTTCTTTGACTCAGCTGACTTGTTGAAATCAGGCCAAGTTAGCCATTTTTTGAGTTGATGACCCAGGAAAAAAGGCTGAGTTACTTGAAAACCATGGCCTCACTGGTTTAACCGACCCCACCGATGAGGCCCATGATCTAGGCAGGTTAACTAATGTAATTGAGTCGATACTTGTCAACCCAAAAGAGTTGAAATCTGATTTTCTCCTCTCCTTTTTGAGTTCTTAAATTATCTATTTAATAAAGGAGATGGTGCACACGTCTTTGAGTGGTGAAACCCAGTATCTAAATGCCTTGAAGGAGACAAATGGAAGTTTTCTTGAAGACCTTTTCTTCAATATATTATACTATTTCTCACTGTAACCCAATGTAGCTCATTGGAAAATGAAGTTGAAAAGCAAATAAATAAGTTGATTACCTAAAGTATCTCCTACGCGGAATTTTTTGCCTTCCGCCCAATAAAGCATTCAACCTCGTTTATACGGAAGGAAAACTGAGGATTTAGATTTCTGTCAAAAAGATAATGCAAGAAAGAAGGTAAACAGAGATTAAACAGAAGGTAAACAGATGAGTCAACGTTCGTAGGGACATTGCAATGTACAACTGGGGAAGACTAACGCACTGGGTTGGTGGATCTGATATTGTATGGCCACATCTTCCCTGGGACTGGGTGGATATCGCCATGTTATGGAGTGGGACCCGTTCATTTTCAAAATCCAAAAAGACAGCCCATGCACTGCAAAACAGGACGGGATGAAGACAGCAGAACGGACCAACCCATTCTGCCACATCCACCAAATGCGGGATATCTAAACGGTCCAAAAAAGGATATTTCCTTTTTGGAAATATTGTTTCCATGGGCCCGCACTGCAATCCCCTTCCATGCAAGTAAACCCCTCAACAGTGACAACACAGATAACAGCAACCCTCATATGCGGCTCACAAGATTTCTCTAAAAAAACATAAATATGGACAAAAACAAAACCACTAGAAACCTATCGAAGATAACAGAAATTGGAGCATTACCTCTGTAGTCTAAAACAGTTAGAATACGCAGTCGTGAAGATCAAATCTCCCTAGCCTGACTACGAGAGAGAGAAGCGTTGTTAGCATGGAGAACGTCAGGGAAGGATCCATCTAACAGGAACTCGGAAAATCCTGATCATACCTTGCACGTGGGTTTTATCTCAGTCCGCGGTCGCTAGGAATGGAGGGAAGGGAGACATTCTCTGTGCGGAAATAAGGACGCCGAATGCATTTGTATTGTGAACGGCTAAAGAAAAATCAGTGTCAGTCCCGCGGACTACCATTACCGTTTCAATCTGACAGACGGGCGATCAGAGGATTACATTCAAGTACATGCATTTAGCCGGATATGGTGTCTGATTTACCGCCGATTCCCACCAACTGCAGCTTTGGATTAATTACTTTTGAATACCACCAAAAATCAAACACGTGAAAAGTCATAATTGCCCATTGCAGGCCGATTACTGTTATTCGGGAAAACCAAACGGGCCCTTAAGGAATGGAGCAAGCTCAGCTTGGCCAATACATGGTCAAGGAAGAGGACATTCTAAGCTGAATCGAAGGTATTGATGGGGATGAGGAAGGTTGTGCTGATGAGAATTTGGTGATTGAAAGGGAGAGCCGACTACATGTTGATCCTTAGGAGAAAAGAAGATCGTGGTGACAAAAATCAAGGGATGCTTGGTTAAAGGAAGGTGAAGAAATATTCCCTTCTTCAACAAGGTAGCAAACAGGAAACAGAGCAAATTCCATTCATAAGCTTCACTTGAACAATTTGCTTGTTAAAGACAGAATCAGATGATGGACACAATTGTAGAGTACTACTTAATATGTATTCTAAGGAAGGTTCTGTATACTACAATTGAAGGGCTTATCCTTAAGTCACTGCTCGTGGGAATGGCAGAGTGCATAGAATGAATCTTTGAAGAAGAGGAGGTTAAGAAAGTGGTGTGTGATAGTTTCACTATAGTATACTTCCACTACTACTTAATATGTATTCTAAGGAAGGTTTTGTATACTACAATTGGAGGGCTTATCCTTAAGTCACTGCTCGTGGGAATGGCAAAGTGCATAGAATGAATCTTTGAAGAGGAAGTTAAGAAAGTGGCGTGTGATAGTTTCACTATAGTATACAGCTTGTTTGGACATAATTTAAGGGGGATGCTATAACTGCCCTTTTTTCATTTTATAACAGTTCCATCATAAATCAAAATTAAATAGGGTATTCACTCAACTTTTAGTGCACCTTACTCTAAATGTTCAGGATGCAATGGAAATTAAAGACTTTAGACTGATTAGCTAAGTGGGTGGTGTCTATGAAATCTTAGATAAGGTGCTTTCAGTTAGATTACACAGGATCATGGCTTTTGTCCTCTCACCACTTCCAAGGAGCCTTAAGAGATGACAAGCACATTTTGGATGGCACTCTAGTTGCTAATGAGGGGCCAGAAGAGGTTTAGCGGTAATTTTTGCAGGATTGGGGTAGAGAAGGCTTATGTTGATTAGGACTTCCTAGTTTTTGTTGGTAGGATGAAGCTTGTTGAAAAATGGATTGGGTGGATAAGATAAAGCATTTCGACAACTCCATTCTTGATTCTAGTGGGTGGTTCGTTGGCCGGTTTCTTTTCCAATTCTAGAGGGATTTGTTAAGAAAACCTGATGTGTCAGGCCTGTATCCTAGTGACCATTCCATACCGTAGGATCCTGCAATTCTCTCAGTCGAATTCCGGCGACCCGCGACCCATAGATTGTATTTGCGCGTGACCCTAAGTCCCATCTTGTAAACCGGAGTCGACTCGACCCGTGACCTGTGCCGTCGCGACCGCACCGTCGCCACGGTTCCGACGCCACGTCTCGTGCGCCAATCCGATGTCTAGATCATAACCATGGACCGCACGTTGCGGGACCTACCTAACCCATGGCACATTTCCCTAAGTCATTATGAGGATGACATCACCCCTACACCTAGCCATCCTACCTATAGCCTATCCCTTACAACTAATAATTACCCTAACCACCTCTCTTCCCCAAACCAATCATACCTACCTATGAGAGAGAGCCTCTCTCTCTCTCTCTCTCTCTCCCTTCTCATTTTTCATCCTCCATTACAAGAGAGAAGATAGCTCCCCAAAAATTCAACAACCTCAAGCTCCCTAATCCCTCATATCCTACCCTCCAAACCTTATCTCAACCATTAAATTGACCTCTTTGGAGCATCAGAAGCCATTGGTAGAAGGAGTTCAAGAATCTTAGGTGGGTGTCATATTTAGAATAGATCTTCATTCCTTTATTGATTTTCTCACATAGGATCATATATGACCCACCAATCAATGGTGGGGATCCTATTTGACCCTTTGGATATGGCCGATGGCCCATCCTTGATGCATGCATGATCCATGATGGGGTCCATGGAGACCCCATCGTGGTGTTTTCTTTTTTAATCCATGCCTTCTAAGGGTCATCTAGACCCCTCATTTGCATGGTGGGAATGGTATCCTTACCTCAGATTTTTTTTTTTATATTACGATGGGCCATGAGTATGATTGTATGGTGTAGATCTTGTGAGGGACTCATAGTGGCGGAGTCCCTCCTTCATTGGTCGTTCTCTCTCTCTCTCTCTCCCATCATGGATCATATATGCATCAAAGATGGGCCATTGGCCACATCCAAAGGGTCAAATAGGATCCCCATCATTGATTGGTGGGTCCTACATGATCCTATGCAAGAAAATCAATGAATGAATGGAGATTTATTCTAAATATGACACCCACCTAGGATTCTTGAACTCCTTCCACCAATAGCTTCCAATGCTCCAAAGAGGTCGATTTAATGGTCGAGATGAGGTTTGGAGAGTTGGATATGGGGGATTAGGGAGCTTGAGGTCGTTGGATTTTCAAGGAGCTCTCTTCTCTCTTGCAATGGAGGATAAAAAATGAGAAGGAAAGGGAGGGAAAGAGAGATAAGAGAGAGAGAGTAACTAGGTAGGCTCTCTCTCATAGGTAGGTATGATTGGTTTGGGGAAGAGAGGTGGCTAGGATAATTATCAGTTGTAAGAGATAAGCTATAGATAGGGTGGCTATGGAATAGGGCAGTAGGGTGACTAAGTGTAGGGGTGATGTCATCCTCGTAATGACCTAGGGAACTATGACATGGGTTAAGTGGGTCCCGCAACATACGGTCCACAACCATGATCATGCACGGCCCATATCTCATGATCTAGACGTCGGATCGGCGCACAAGACGCGGCGTCAGAACCACGGCAATGGCACGGTCACGATGGCACATATTTCAGGTCTAGTCAACTCGGGCTTATAGGATGGGACTCAGGGTCGCGCGCAAATGTAATCTATGAGTTGCGGGTCGCCGGAATTCGACTGGGAGGACCACGGGATCCTACGGAATGGAATGGTCACTAGGATGCAGGCCTAACACGATGCAATTCTCCTTTTTAACAATAGTTGCAGAAAGCTTAAGTTTGATTATGACTAGGGCCTTGGCTATTCATTTGGTCACAGGCTTTCAGATAGGAAATTCATAATTGGAGATCTCGCACCTTGGGTTCATGGACAACAATCTTCTGTTGCGTGAAATGTCGTTGGTGCAGATTGATAATTTGAAAGACATCCAAAGATGATTTGAAGATGTCTCTAGGCTCTAGGTTAACCTTAGAAAAAGCAATACGGTCTGTGTGGTCATGGAAAAGGAAAGGGTCAAGCTTTTGGTAAGAAGGGTGGGTGCAATTATGTGGAGATGAGGTGTACACATTTGTGGCTCACTCTTGGGGGCAATCGGAGTACTATCACATTCTAGAACCTTGTTGTTGAGAGAATAAAGAAAAAGCTTGGTAGATGGAAAGGGTCATAACTCTCGTAAGGGGGATTACCCACATTAAAGTCACTCTCTTAAATCTCCCCTTCAATTTCTCTTTATTTAAACTTCCCATGGCGTAATAATTAGTTGAAGCTTTCTTTAGAGAATTTTTTTTCTTTTCTTATTTTGTGTGGGGAGAGAGGAGGGAAATAAATTCCACCTTATTAACTGGAACAAGGTTCAAACGCCAATGAGTCAAGGGAATCTTGGGATTGCAATGTTAGAGAAAAAAATTGAGCACTTTTAGAGGTTTGGGGAAGAGCCAAAGGGTGTTGGTTTTCGGGCCATGGTAATAGATCATCGATTGGTAATGTGGTCGCAGAATGATGGGCCATTCAAGAGCCACAAGGAGATCCTTTGGAAGAAGTCTCTCTAGAATCCTTTGGGTTTTGTGGAAAGAAAGAAACTCTCGTTGATTGAAGTAATAAAAGAAGGATCTTCATCATGATTTTTAATTGGCTGCTGTCAAGGCACATATGTAGATGATAACCTTGGCTCTTTGAAGATGTGAACTTAGCAAAGAATAAGATCCTGACAAGCTTCAAACTATCGCTAAATTGCCAAATTGATTCAGGTAGGAACTACAAATAACAATTGTTTCACAATCACTCCGTTCATCTGATGGGTCCCATTGTAGATGGGATATGCCACAGAAAATTTCCTCCATTGGAGCATCTTGACTACTTGATTGGGGACCTGAAAATGAACAGTTCATCCAACAGTCTTAACCCACAGGGAAAAGATACGTTCTGCGAGCGTAAGATTTCCCAATGGTGATAGCTTTGAGGCATGTACAGCTCCGCCTGATTGCATCACACCGGCTGGTCCCAAGCCAAGTAAAGGAGGCACACTGATGTCAAGTGGGCAGCCAATCATCAAACATTTGACAAGAAAATCATGAGAACGGACCCCAAATAGCTAGAACAAGGCTATGACGATGATGATGACAGTAGTGTTGAGACCTGACACATAAATGATTCATTATGGGACCCACCAGATAAACAGTTCAAATCCCAGGAAAGTGGGACCCACCTATCAAGTTGCTGTCCAAACAAAACACGCCCTTTCTTAGGTCAAGCATTGTATATTTCCTCAACAACAACAGTTTTTTTTTTTTTTGGAAATATCTCAACAACAACAGTTATTCTCAATATATTTTGTTATCATCTCAAAGCAACACGGGTTCCATCTATGTGATCATCCAAACATCTTTGTGAACCACTATGATTCCAATGCACCATCCAAACATTTTCCATTTTAGGAGTTAAATTAGTCTGCTAATGCACCATTTCAATTCCCAAAACAGAAAATAGGGGTTATGCAAATCAATCGAGGTGGATTTAGACATCAATTACAATAATTTTTAACCTGATAGTCCAGTATTCAAAATCAATGAGAGTGGGTTTAGACATCAATTCCGATATATATTTCAACCTAATAATCCAGAAATCCAAAATATAAAAGAAATATTTTCCATTTTAGGAATTAAAATTAGTACACTAACAAATCATTTCAATTCCCAAAACAGAAAATGGGTGAATGCAAATCAATCAGGGTGGGTTTAGACATCAATTCAAAAAATTTCAAATAAATTACAAAAGGAAGGCAACAATACCAACCAACAAAAACAATAAGAAAACCCCAATCCATCCTTCTCAGATGGATACAAAACGAAAAAGAAAAAAAAGAAAAAAAAGAAAAAAATCCTACCGTTCGAAAAGTAGGGAGAAAATGAAAAAGAAATGTCGAAATTACGGAAAATAAGAAAGGGATCACCAGAAAACCAAGAAATGGTAGTTTCCGTGATAATTAAAAAAAAAAACAAATATAGCATCAGAAAAAAAATAATAAAAAAAAAAGGAGAAAATAAGACTGACTGAAGAAAAGGAGTCCGGCAACAGCTCCAGAAAAGGAAGAATAGACGAATCGACGGAGCGATAGATCGATGCAAGCATCCCATTTCGCATTGAGATCGTATGGAGGTGGAGGGATTTGCTTCTTTTCCGCCATTTCCGTGAGAAAGCGAGACAACGGACAGACAGAGAACAATCCCTATATAGTGTGTATGAGAAAAGAAGGGGCGTTTTCGTGAATTTGTGTGAAGTGCCGGGTGATTCCGGACGCGGATCGCCTACCGGGGGAGCGGATTAAGTGTTACCCTACCGTGGGACCCACATTGACGAATTTTTATTTTTATTTTTTTTTTTGCATATCGACGCCGTGAATCCCTTTTTCTTGGGCCCATTTTAGTACGTGGCCCAAAATAATAACCGGATTCAAATCCCAGGTGGCCCATTACACTCTCCCAGTGTGGTGATGAGACCCGATGAGTCGTGTAGATAAATAGTGATGTGCCCCGTATTGGTCAAACTAAATTTGTGAATAAATCCATCTACCCTTTGAACAATATGAACGTCTTGGGGACGTAGGAGTAACTTTATTTTATGTGAAGAAGCTCTACTTTCCTAGTTTAGGGAGGTATTAAGTCCCTAAAGTAATTAGTCATTGAGAAGCCTCTTGTCTTCATGTGCATACATGCGGAAGCAGGGAGAGAGTGTGACGAACCTATTGTAAGAGAACATTGAATTACACCCATCCGTGGTTATATTAGGGGGATGTGAGGTTGTCCTTAATATTATTATTTGGAGTATTTGGAGAAACGGCACATTGCATGCATCTATACATTTATACACATGTTACATTCCATTCGCATCCACTCATATAATACTCACTTGGATTAGTAGATGCATAACTAAACTATCGAGTGCTTATTCGTAGTGGTTAAGATTTTGATTAGGTGTGAGACGCATATGAGATTGAGGGTTTACCATATTGAAACTAGCTATCAAAATGAGGTATGAAACTATAGCTTGAATAGAAGTTCTTTGTGTTAGAACCCACGGCTCATAAAATCATGTATTATTATTTCGATCACACCATGTGTTAGTACATATTCTTTACTACTGTTATAACAGATGATATCATGCTTTCTTATTTATCTCCTATATCCGATTATAGGCACTTTACTCTATTTAGTTGCAAACGTTACTTGATTATAACATGATGTGATTGCTTGTGTTATACTTTGATCTAGCAGTGTTATGCCTTTTATTTGTTGTGTTATGCCACTTAATAAAACTACCCAATGAGCTTTCATACCTCATCTCATCGCTTCGTCCTATACTTATTGTTGGGGGCCTTGCACGAAACCTTAGGATCTAACCCTCCAGAATAAACCAAAATTATGGAATAATTATGCAATGTAAATAAATCATAACACAAACCACACCACATAAGAGATTTTTACGTAGAAAACCCTTAAAGAGGTAAAAACCACAAGGCCTTGTCCAAACCAACAATCCACTATGAAGTAGAATGTTACAACCGATCACAAGCACACCTTACTATGATCAGACCTTTACTCACGCAGGAGTGGATAAACAGTAAGAGAAACAAAGAAAACTAAGAGATCTCACCGATTACGAGGACGTAGAAGCGCTGAGATATGGTAGATCACCTCTGCGTACATAACCTTCATTCTACAAGCTTCCTCTCTCTCTCTCTCTCACCCCTTTGATAACCCTAAACCCTTTAGGAAACCCTCTTGTGCTTTTCATTCATCTAGAAAAACCCTTTTTATAGTTTTAGGAAACTTCCTTCCGCATCCCGGTTGCGAAAGGACTTGCGACACGAAATTCACGCAAAATCATGAAATGAATCTACGTAACCACAACTAGTCGTACGCCACCCACGACCGGTCGAGTGCCACCTACGACCGATCGTGAACCACCCACGACCGGTCGAGCACTCCCGAAAAAAATATCCAAACCTCGCTGGACTTTGAGTCATGTCACGACTTGAACCTACAACTGGTCGAACACCAGTCGACCACCGGTCGTGCAAGGCTCACAACCGGTGGACGATGGGTCAAAAAAAATCCCATCAAATCTCCTACTTTTGACCCAGGAGGGATTTACTTTCTTCAAGCCAGTCTGGTTTTTACAAACCTTAAACTTATCCTTGAGCAAAGCCTTGGTCATCATATCTAACCCATTATCATCCGTGTGGACCTTCTCAAGCTGTAACACCTTCTGTTCCAAAGTATCCCTGATCCAGTGATACTGAATCTTTATGTGCTTCGACTTGGAATGCTGATTTGGATTCTTGCTCAAGTGTATAGCACTCTGACTATTACAATAGACCACGTGCTCCTCCTGCTTCAGGCTAAGTTCCTTTAGGAACCTCTTCATCCAAAGCATCTCTTTATATGCTTCTGTGACTGCAATGTACTCGGCCTCTGTCGTCGATAATGTTACGATCCTCTACAGCTTTTCTGCCAAGAAACCGCTCCCCCTACAAATGTGAACATGAACTCCGATGTAAACTTCCTATAGTCTATGTCACCTGTCATATCTGCATCTGTATAGCCTTCTAGCACAGGTTTACCGTCACCATAGCATAGGCTCAACCTGGATGAGCCTCTTAGATATCGCAGTATCCATTTTACCGTTGTCCAATGCTCTTTGTCAGGATTGACAAGATATCAGCTGACAACACCAACTGCATATGTTATGTCTGAGCGTGTACACACCATAGCATACATCAAACTTCCTACAGCTGATGCATAAGGTATCTTCTACATCTCTTCCACCTCTGCTTTCGTCTTGGGACAATGTCTATCACTCAATCTGAAGTGACCACCCAGTGGAGTACTAAACGGCTTCACTGCATTATATTGAACTGCTCTAGGACTTTATCAATATACCTCTCTTGTGACAGTCAAAGCTTCATGCTGCTTCTGTCACAGGTTATCTCCATTCCTAGGATCTGTTTAGCAGGGCGCAGGTCTTTCATCGCAAAAGACTTGCTCAACTCCTGCTTCAGCCTATCGATCTTCTTGATGTCTTTTCCCATGATAAGCACGTCATTAACATATAACAGCAGAACTAAGAAATCACCATCTGAGAACTTGCGCATGAACACACAGTGGTTCGATTCCATTGTCATACCCATGTTGTAACATGAACAAATCGAACTTCTTGTATCATTGCCGTGGAGTTTGTTTCAGCTCATACAAGCACTTCCTCAGCCTATATACCATATGCTCTTTGCCCTTGACTTCAAACCTTTCTGGTTGGTGCATGTAAATCTCTTCTTCTAAGTCAGCATGGAGGAAAGAAGTTTTAACATTTAACTGCTCTATCTCCAGATCCATGCTAGCCGCCAATCCAAGCAACACTCGTATGTATGTCATCTTCACCACTGGTGAGAATATCTCCTCGAAGTCTATGCCTTTCCTCTGACCAAACACTTTCACCACAAGTTTGGCCTTGAACCTAGTATATGAATTCTTCTGCTCAACCTTCCTTTTGAACACCCACTTGTTGCTCAAAGCTTCTTACCCTTAAGTAGTTTCACCATGTCATAGGTGTAGTTCTTATATAAGGATTTCATCTCCTCTTGCATAGCTTTTAACTACTCCTTATGCTCGTCGGCTAGGGCCTAAGAATAGCCTTTTAGCTCTCACCCATCAGTCAGCATAAAGTACTCATGCGGCGAGTACCTTTTGGATGACTGTCTGTCCATAGATGACCTCCTCACCTATGACTCAATAGGTAGATTAAGTGGGGGCTTCTGCCCTAGTCCATCTTCTGAAGGAACTCCCTCGTCCTCTACACATTGTTGTACTTCCCTGTCATCAGGCACCAAGGGAGGAATAATCAGATCCATGTTCTCTAGCTCACCTAAACTAGGCTGGTTCTTCTCTGACTTACCAATGTCTTCTATACACTGATCTTCAAAGAAAACCACATCTTTACTCCTGACGAGCTTCCTCTCGGTTAGATCCCACAATTTGTAACCAAACTTTTCATCATTGTACCTCAAAAATACACACTGCCTGATCTTCATCTCGAGCTTAGACCTCTCGCCCTTTGGTACGTGAATAGATTCTCTGCATCCAAAAACCCTGAGATGACTGTACGATAGATCTTGTCCAGTCCACACCTTCTCAAGTATTTCTCCATTTAACGGGGCTGATGGAGACCTGTTTATCAAATACACCGTTGTGTGCATTGATTCTCCCCATAACGTCTTGGGCAACTTTGCATGGGATAACATGCATCTGATTCTCTCTACAATGACGCGATTCATTCACTCAGCTACACCATTATACTAGGGAGTCTTGGGAATCGTTTGTTCATGTCGTATACCCAGGGACTTGTAGTACTCATGAAAGTCCCCAATGTATTCACCACCATTGTCAGTGTGGATGCACTTCAATGATCTACCTGTCTCTCTCTCGATCACAGCATGAAACAATTTAAACACACCAAAGACCTCGTCCTTGGATTTTAATGCATAAACTTAAACCCTCCTAGATGCATCATCTATAAAAGTAACAAAATACAATGCCCCACCCAAGGTTTTTGTCCTCATAGGACCACAAATATCGGAGTAAATCAAATCTAATGCATGCACTTTATTAATATGAGAAGCAGATTTAACAAATGAAACTCTATGTTGTTTCCTTGATAAACAATTAAGACGGGTTTCGAGAGGTGTACCTGTCCCGTCTGGAATGGGTCGCTTCCTTGCTAGTAGCTAAGCCCTTTTTTGCTCATGTGACCTAAACGCTTGTGCCACATGTCAATGGCTGAATCTTCCACCGCGTTCAACCCACCCTTGCACACAGTGAGACATGTCTTATAAAGGGTGCAACATTTCTTTCCTCTGGCTGTGATCAACGAACCCTTGATGAGCTTCCAGCGCCCACCAGCAAACCGGCTTTCATAGCCATCATCATCCAACCTTCTCGTCAACATCAAGTTGAGGCGAAGGTTTGAGATATGCCTCACATCCCTGAGAACCAATGTGCAGCCCACATCAGTTTCCACACAAATATCATCGACCCCTACGATCTTCGATACGCCATAATTTTTCATCTTTACGGTCTCATAGTTACTTGACTTGTAGCTTGTGAAGAAGTCCCTGTGTGGCGTCGCACGAAAAGATGCTCCCGAGTCTATCACCCAGTCGATGTCCTGACTCGTAACCGTGAGACATACATCATGATCTGTAGAAAGAATAACTACAATGTCGCCATCTGAAGCTACCGCAGTGAAATCTGATTCATCTTCTTTCTCCTTTCCTTTTCCTTTCTTATCGTTCTTAGCCTTACGACATTCATGCTTATAGTGGCCCTTCTTTCCATAATTCCAATATTCAACATCTTTTCTGTTACTCAACTTACCTCTTGATTTATCTCGGGCCTTCCCACCCTTCCTGTTCTTTCATCTCCCCTGTTCCTATGTCACAAGGGCCTGTTATTGAGTAGATCCCTGAGACTTCCTCCTTGTCTCCTCATTGAAGAGATAGCTAGTCACATCTTTCATGCATATCTTTCTATCTGGCGCGGAGTTACTTAGAGACACCACAAATGTCTCTCTACTGTCGGGTAATGAACTAAGCAATAGTAAAGCCTGCAATTCATCATCTAGGACAATCTTCATAGAGGATAGTTGGTTCACTATATTGCTGACCTCATTCATATGCTCGGTCATAGAACTACCATCCTTGAACTTGAGATTCACAAATCGCCTTATCAAAATAATTTTATTACCAACTGTCTTCCTCTTATACAGCCCTTCTAATTTCAACTATAGGCTAGTGGCTGAGGTTTCCATAGACACATGGTGGAACGCAGAATCATCCAGCCATTGTCTAATAAACCCTACCGCTTTCCGGTCCATCTTCTTCCAATCATCATCAAATATATCCTTGGATTTTGCTGATACGCCTAAAATTGGAGAATATAGGTTCTCGCAATAAGGCAAGTCCTTCATCTTAGCCTTCCATATGGTCCAATTAAAACCATTGAGGCTGATCATCCTTGATGACCCACCTTCCATAATTCAAAACCGATCCTACCCATTCAATGAACTTAGTTCTGATACCACTTTGTTGGGGGCCTTGCACAAAACCTTAGGATGTAACTCTCTAAAACAAAATAGAATCATGGAATAATTATGCAATGTAAATAAATCAAAGTACGAATCACACTACACGAGATTTTTACGTGGAAAACCCTCAGAGAGGTAAAAACCATGGGACCTTGTCCAGACAACAATCCACTATGAAGTAGAATATTACAAACAATCACAAGCACACATTACTATGATCAAACCTTCACTCACGCAGAAGTGGATAAATAGTGAGAGAAACAAAGAAAACTGAGAGATCTCACCAATTACAACGACGTAGAAGCGTTGAGATATGGTAGATCACCTCCACATGCATAACCTCCCTTCTACAAGCTTCCTCTCTCTCTCTCTCTCACCCCTTTGATAGCCCTAAACCCTTTATAAAACCTTCTTATGCTTTTCATTCACCTAGAAAAATCCTAGAGACCCTTTTTTATAGTTTTAGGAAACTTCCTTCCGCATCCCGGTTGCGAAAGGACTTGCGACATGAAAATCACGCAAAATCATGGAACGAATCTACGTAACCACGACTGGTCATGCCCCACCCACGACTGGTCGAGTGCCACTTACGACCAGTCGTGAACCACCCATGACCGATTGAGCACCTCCGAAAAAAATATCCAAACCTTGCTGGACTTTCAGTCGTGTCACGACTCAAACCTACGACTGGTCGAACATCAGCCCATGACCTATCGTGCAGGGCTCACGACCGGTCGACGACGGGTCAAAAAAAACTCCATCACTCATAAGGACTCACTAATGAAGACAAGTAGGCACAATTTTATTTGGTTTTCTATTTCAGCAGTATATTGTTATTTTGAAACATTTGAGGAATATTTATAGTATAAAGAATAGTACTATGCAGTGGATACTTATATATATGGGTTTTTATATTATTTGATTATTACTGATGCCATGCTTGAGTACCATTAAAAAAAAATCAATTGGGACTGGATTCATAGGTCAAAAAGTTGTAGAGCCCATTCATCGAGTTCAATTTTATATATATATATATTTGTGTGTGTGTGTGAGTATATCAATTTGCATATTCAACTATGAAACCTTCCAACATTCAAACTCAATACAATGGCACATTGTTCATCGCTGGGTCCAATTATCCACAATGGAATGAGTGCATTGAGATTGCCTTACGTGACATGGACTTGGACTTACCTTAAATGAGAAAGAACCTCCTAAACTATTTAATACTAATATAAAGTAAAAAAAAAAAATCATTATAGGGCTCGAGTCAAGTTTAATAAAATATATATTAAAGTAATGAAGCATTTGATTTTTTAGACACTGAAAGGTGTCACACTCAACATTAAGAAGGCCAATAAACTCTTGGTTAAAATAGGAAACTAATTCCAAAAGTTAGACAAATCCGAAATGAATTCACTTCTGCACAAATATCTGAGATGTGTCATGAAGTATTCGACGTGATTTCAAAAATCCATGCATCGGGCCTAAAGATTGAAGATAAACTCATGGTTTTATTGATTTAAAATTCCCTCCCTCCCTCCTTAATTTGGTATATTCTAAAGCAATTATAGTACTTAAAGAGAGAAGTATTGAATGAGATGATTTTATAATGCGTTCAAGGGAAAGCGAGACTTAATAAGTTGGAAAAGACACATAATAGTTACCTTATAATTTATAGACAAGGACATAATAATAATAATTATTTTTTAAAGAAAAAAAATACTAGAAAAAAACCTTCAGGTATTATAACTAGTGGTGGTCAACCTTAACCTGAAGATCAACCTAAGAAAAAAGCAGGTTAAGAAATATGTGTAATCTCCTATAAGAAATTAGGCCATTAAAAGAAGGAATGCACAAAGGCAACGAATGAAATGAAATGATATATTGTAGAGTTGGAGACCAACTTACGCAAAAAAAATAATTTACGAACAGTGGTAGAAAGGCAAATATGGTGGCAATTGGAGTTTATACACTTAGGTTAACATCACATCATATGTTAGATCTACTAGATATAATCAGTGTGATTTTCATATGGTGTAATTTAATTTTTATTGCTGACTTAGACAAATGTGATTATGTTTAAAATTTAAAATAAATGTAATCCATAAAATCATATAATTAGTCATCATTTGAGAATGTCGGCCAATCGTGTGTATGAGTCAACATACTTTGCAACACATGCATTTGAAGCAAAATCATTCCATATGGATACAATGTATAAATTAAATTTTATTTTATTTTTAAAAAAACTTTATATTAAGTGAACATGTGACGATAACATATTGAGATATAATTCCCTTCCTATTACGGAACTTGGATTTTTTAATTCACAGATTGAGCTTAGCATGTGAGTCCCATTAATGGTACAAATATAGTCTTAGAGAGCAAATAACTATACATTAGCCAACAAAGATAGTGAATTGAAAATACTATTGCAAATGACAAGGTGGACCATGTTCAAATACTTAAAAGTAGGCACTTCACATTGGGTTGGACAATATTTCCAAGGATATTGTCGACCTCGGTTGTCTTAAGAAGTTTAGGTACAATGCATCTAGCACCGTATCGAAGTACTGACGAAAATCTAATGGAGGCTCACATAAATTCTACCAAAAACTATCTACAGAGGAAACATTCCATATATAAATTGCTAAAGCATGTAGGAAGAAAATATTGGTTATCGTTTACATATTGACCTTTTAAGCGAGATTTGATAATATTAACCGGAGAAATATCAGAAATGTTCCCCAATTTGTGTTGGGCTTAATAGTCTCAAACTTTCCACTACGATGTATCTGTTGGGGATTTGGGCTGAGGAATCACACAGAGATGGATCTAGGATAACAATCCAAGAGCACTAAACAAACACGAGAAAATAAAGATTTAACGTGAAAAATCCATTTGAAAAAAACCACGGTACAAAACGACAGAAATTCACTATGAAAACATATATTACAAAAAGAAAAAGACTTACCTGATTTGAACAACTTCAAATCTCACCCTTTCCACACCCTTTGAAACTTTAGAAACCCTTTGGAATACTTTAAACATGCTTAGAATAATTTAGAAAGGCCCTAGGAACTCCTATTTATAGTTTAGGAAACCTTACTTTCGCAGTGACATGGATCATGGATCACGGAAACTGCCTCAAATTTATGCAGTCTGCGTAACCTTCGACTGATCAAGGATCACGGAAATTCCAATATACTTTGTTGCTAGACTTCGAACCAAACTTTCTTAAGCTAGTCAAACTTTTTCAGATTTAAGATATTTTTTAACAACAATCTCCACTATGTCTTCAATCTTCAAACGTATAACTTCTTAACCTCTTCTTTTCTCTCTACATCACATCATAACTTCAATCAATGCTTCTCGTGCACACTACGTCATTCTTTTATACCATCGTCAAGCCCAGAGAAGTTGCATAGAACTTGAACTTCTCTATAGAAATGACATTGGTGAGCATGTCTGCCTAATTCACGCTAGTGTGAATCTTCTCTAGTGTTATGCCTCCTTCCTCAAGCACCTATTAGATAAAATGGTGACGAACATCAACATGTTTAGTACGTGAGTGATAAACAAATTTTTTAACTAAATTAATAGCGCTCTCGCTATCAGAATTAATCGGCATAACCTCCTGCTGAAGTCTCAACTGATTTATCATGCTTCTTAACTAAAAACCTTCCTTAAACGCTTCCATCACCGTCATATATTCTGCTTCGGTTGTAGAAAAAGCCACCACAGGCTGAAGCTTCGATATCCAATTAATTGCTCTACTCGCTAATACAAACGAGTAACTTGAAGTCGACTTTCTAGAATCTACACTGCCTGCGTAATCTGAATCCACATAGCCCACCAACTTTGTCCCTGTCTTTCCAAAAGTTAAGATGTAGTTTTTTGTACCTCGAATGTATCGAAGTAGCCATTTCACTACTTTCTAATGTTGCTTATCAAGGTTTAACATGTATCTGCTTACAATACCGACTGTGTGTGAAATATTTAGTTATGTATAAACCATGACATACATTAAATTGCCAACTACATTCGAATAAGGTACATGAGACATAATTTGTTTTTATTCATTTTATTTTGTACATTGTTCTGAGGAAAGCTTCAAGTAAGTCACATGGGAAATGCTCGCTGGCTTTGCTTAGTCCATCTCATTCGCATGGGGAACACTTGTTGGCTTTGCCTAGTTCATCTCATACTTGATCAATAACTTTTCGAGGTATTCCATCTGTGATAACCAAATCATGCTCCTCTTCCCATCTCTATGCATATTTATGCCGAGAACCCTCTTTGTAGCCCCCAAATCTTTCATCTCGAATGTTCCTGATAATCAAGTCTTCAATACGTTAATTTCATACATATCATGACTGATGTTCAACGTATCATCAACGCACAATACAAGGATGATGAATTTGTCATCACTTAGTACTATGTAATAGACACAATAATCGCATTCACTCCAAGTAAATTTATGACTCAATATGAAGTAATTAAATTTTCTATACCACTGCCTAGATGACTATTTCAGGTCGTACAATGACCTCATTAGCATGCAAACTTTTTTCTCTGCCTCTTTAACTTCGTAAACCTCTAGTTGCTTCTTGTATATATGCTCTTCCAACTCCCCATACAAAAATGTAGTCTTAACATCCATTTATTTCATCTCGAGATCGTATTGGACAACCAGCGCCAATAAGAATTTGATAGATATTTGCTTAATCATTGACGCGAATATTTCTGTGAAGTTGATTCCTTCTCTCTGAATATACCCTTCGCTAGTAGTCTTGCTTTGTATCTATTCTGTTTCCTTTTAAATAACTACTTGCATACGATCGTTTCTTAGCCCACTGGAAGCTCCACCAACTCCCATGTATGGTTTTTGTGCAACGAGTCCATCTCATCATCCATAGCTGCCTTCCACTTTTCTGCATTAAGCTTATTAAAAGCCTCCTAAATAGTTGGTGGGCCCCCCTCATCTGTAATGAGGGCATTTGTGATATTAGAATCGTCCCTATATCTCGTTGTTAACTTGCGATCACGCGGTTGGTTTCTTCTTACAGGTGGTTGCTTCACCTGATCATGTACCTCTGTCTGCGCATCTGTCTCTGCCTAAGTATCATCTGAGTCATTTTGGACATCTACATCAACCTTTCAGGTTCCTCTTGCTTCTCCTGATCATTCTTGCGGAATAAGAAACTTTCATCGAATCTGATGTCATGACTAGTGATGACCCTGCGTGTGACCTTGTCGAATAACCTGTAACCTTTCATACCAATACCATGGCCAACAAAGATGTACTTTTTGGCTCTATGGTCTAGTTTATTTCTTTCAATGAATGGTACATGAGAGTAAGCCTCACAACCAAATATGCGCAAATCTGAGTAGTCCAGCTTATGATCACTTCATACTTCCTCTGGGATTTTACATTTAATTGTTGTGACGGGGATCGATTCACCAAGTAACAAGCCGTATTAATGGCCTCAGTCCATAAGTCCTTGCCGAACGCAGCATTACTTAACATGCATCGGGCTCTCTCAAAGAGAATCCGATCCATCCGCTCAGTTACACTGTTTGGTTCGGGCGTGTGGCGCACTATGTTATGTCTGATGATCCCTTCATCCTTGCAATATTCATTAAACTCAGTGGAAGTAAATTCTCTACCATTGTTAGTCCTTAAAACCTTTATTTTTTGCCTTGACTGTCTTTCCATCACTGTCTTCCATTGTTTGAATATGATGAAAACTTTAGATTTATGTTTCATGGAGTAAACTCAAACTTTCCTAGAGTAGTCATTAATGAATTAAATAAACCACGACAACCCCCTAATGGAAACCTCTGGTGATGACCCTCATACGTCAGAGTGTATATAATTAAGCACTCCCTTACATACATATTTTTCAAATTTAAAAGATAATATAGATTATTTACCATATATACAATGCAAGGATATATCTAAATTAGAATTCTTAAAAGTTGGAATCAAACAACGATCAGATAGTAACTTCATGATCCACTTGCTCATGTGGCCCAGACGAGCATGCCACATATGTATAGACATGGAATCTACAACAGTTGTTGTTTCTCCACCTGTTGAAGTGTTCCCGATCAACCTGTAAAGGTTTTCGTGCCTTTGCGCTATCATAACCACAAGTGCCCCTTTTGAAACTTTAAGGACACCATCAATACCAGTGAACTTGCACCATATAACCTCGAGTGCACCGAGAGAAAAAATTCTTTTCTTCATATTAGGAACGTGCCTACATCAGTTAAGGTACGCTCCATCTCATCAAATATTTTGATACTCACTACACCAATAATCATAGCATTACAGGCATTATCATTGCTCATAAAAACATGTCCACTATTTCATTATAACTGGCTAACTAACTCCG
Source organism: Magnolia kwangsiensis (assembly GCA_037074715.1). NCBI lineage: Eukaryota > Viridiplantae > Streptophyta > Magnoliopsida > Magnoliales > Magnoliaceae > Magnolia > Magnolia kwangsiensis. The sequence goes on from CM073585.1 coordinate 66,628,854, forward strand.
ATGAAGAGTCATGTGATATGATGCTCATGTGTCAAGGATCCATTCATTTTTATGATTGTCGTCAGTGTTCGAGTTGCCGTTATCGCTACAAGTTTCGCTAGCCAGATATAAAGATATAATATCATTATCGCCAATAATATCGCCAATAATCTTAAATGGGGGAGATACATGGGAAAATGATTGAATTTTTTAGTGAAACTTAAGGAAATGTCTTAATACAGATATTTGCATGTTTAGTAATAAAACAAATTGCATATGAAGTGTATACACACTAAGTTTTTATTTAATAAAAGCCTAAAACCATGTGTCATCGTAAGAAATCAATCCAATAAGAACACAACAATGGATTAAATCTCATTAAATCAACGAATAAGCAAACAAACATGCATAATGTATGCATATATTACATATCAATGCATAAATAAATATATAAGCACGACACAAATGCATGATGATCCAACCAATTAACCATCACATCCCATCCATCCAACCATCCATCCATTTATCCAACCATCCCATCCATCTATCCAATCATCTAAACATCCATCCATCAATCTCATCAATCCATCAATCCATCCAACATCTAACCATCTCATTCGTACATACAACCATCGTATCAATCATCCAAACATCCATCCATACAACCACCTCATCCATCCATTCATACATCCATCCAACCATCCCATCCCATCCCATCCCATCCATCAAACCATCTCATTCATCCAATCATCAAAATATCCATCCATCTATATCATATATCCATATCCATCCAAACAACCATCCATCCATCCATTCCCATCCCAACCATCCATCCATCTAACCATCCAACCATCCATCCATCCCATCAACCACCCATCCATCTGCCCATCTAACCGTCCAACCATCCCATTTATCTAACCATCATATCCAATAATCCAAACATCCATCCTATCCCATCCAACCATCTCATCGATCAATCTATCCATCTGTCCATCCAACTATCCAACCTTTAGATCCATCCATCCCATCCATCCATCTGTCCATCCAACTATCCAACCATTAGATCCGTCCATCCCATCCAACCATCTCATCGATCAATCTATCCATCTGTCTATCCAACTATCCAACCATTAGATTCGTCCATCTAACCATCCAAGCATCCATCCATCCTGTCAATCCATCCCAATCATTTCATCCATCCATTCATCTAACCATCCCATCCATCCATCTAACCATCCCATCCATTCTTCCATCCCATCTATCCATCCATCCATCCATCCTATCCATCCAAACATCCAGCCATCTTGCTATCCATCCAAACATACATCCATCCATCCATCCCATTTATCCATCGATCTAACCATCCATCCATCCAATCATACAACCATCTTTTCCATCCATCCATTCATCCAAACATCCATTCATCCCAATGATCCATCCAACCATCCAACATATTTTTATTTTATTTTAAAAAAATATTTAAACAAAATTTTTTATCAAGTGTCCACCAATCAAGAGGTGTCATGTGTACAATTCCTTACTACCCGTGTATCAACCATCATACACTGCCGAAGCAACATATAAGGCCTTTTAAAGACAACACCCCTTTTCATGCTCATTTATTAAAATGTCAGAAAACTGCCTTTTCCTGGGAAGACCTAGTAAAGACAAGAGTGTGTTGGGCAAACCAAGCTCTAAAAATGCAGCACAAACACTTGAGAAATCAGCTGCATCAGGAAGTTTTGTTTGTCATTTATGTGGAGACTCAGGTCACTACAAATTTGAATGCTTTATAATTGGTTGGACTCAATTTTACAATGCAAAATGTCAAGAGTCCACCAAGGTACATGGCAGGAGGTAAAAAACATTCATCTTCACCAAGAATGACAAAGAAAATGGATGAGCTGTTGAATTAAGTGGCCCAACTGAATCAGAAAAGTTTGATCAATCAAGAGAATGTGATTCAGTTATCAAATGTGCCCAAACAAACCCATGGTGAAATAAAAGCAACACCTTCAAGAAAAACAGGCAATTGTGCTAAGAGGTTCCTAGATAGCGGTTACTCAAGACATGTAACGGGTGACATATCCCTTCCTGCAAATTATTCAAATTTTGATGATGAGAAGGTCACATTTGGAGATGGAAGCACCGCTAAGGTAATGGGGTATGGGACTATTATTCTTGGATTAGAAATGCTAAAAAATGAGAATGCTCTCCTAGTAGAAAGATTGACACACAACTTTCTACGCATTTCTCAAATATGTGACAACAAGCATGAGGTTACATTCGACAAGCTATAGTGCAAGATCCTGGACTTATCAAGAAAACAAGTTATGAAGAGTCTTCGCACCAGTACTCACTGTTATGTCATAAAAAAATGGTGATCCATATGCCCAATAACAATTGAGCGTGGAAAACAAGTCAAGGTCATGGCTTCAAGATCTGGATGGATGTGAGAAATGATGCATTTTTGGCAATTATCATAAGATATCTGAGGTTTCTATGCCTTAAACACTTTTTGTGGATAAACATTCTGATGTTTATAATCTTAGATGGTACAACTGTTCTTGTATACTGAAGCTGACATGAAAATATTTAAAGATATACATGTTTAAAAGATTATTGAAGACTGGAGATAACTTGTCCCATCTTTTCTCTCGATAAATGAATCATTGGATCGAACGAATCATCTACACAAAATCGATCCCATCAATGACCTTTCAGGAATCTGAAACGTCGGGTCAATTTGTTTGCCCTCGAACTCATCATTGATAACATCAATTAAGGGTATATCGATAGAAGTCGGGCGAGTGTAGCATTTCTTCTTCCAGAGCATTTTTCTTCTCTTGGTTAGCCATTTTTCTTTTAAAGTTTCAATGTCTAAAGACAAGTCTTGCTCTCATACAAAGTGCCTCAACTAGAAACAAGCAAGGTAAGAAAAATGTAACTACCTCATATTCATTTCAAGATCTAGAAATCATGGCAGAACGAGCTGTTCATAGTAAATGTGTTGAACCCGTTGGGATCATCAATCTCTTGGAACTGATCGGATGGGGTATTATCATGAATGTTGAAAGGGAATTTCAACATAATCTCTTGTGCATCAGTTTCTGAACTTAATCTACAATGTTGACAATAATCCTTCATTCATTTCAATTACTGTCAATAAATTGGATTAAGAACATCACTCCCAGACTGATAAGTCGTCTGGATGGTGTAGAAGTTACTAGGATACCCGTGTCGAAACGAAATATAAATGGTTTTAGTGTATGGGGAGAAGTTACTCAATGGAACTACAATCCCCAAAAATGCAGAGAATGTTCTTCATGTCAAATATCTCAATCCTGCATACAAAATTCTTCACAGCATTTTCAGTACAAATGTCTATCCCCATGAAGTCTCTGGGAACATGTTGCCTCCATACATTCTAAATGTGTTGTATGATGTTCATCTTGGTATTCACGTCTGCCTACCCACTCTCATTTTTCAACAATTAATTCAGGTGTTTTCAAATGAATCCATCACTACACTTCCATTCATGTGTCTCGTGACCAAGCTATCACGTCAATTTGGGCTGCCTCCTACTAACGATCTCCCACACTCACGTATTTGGTATAATCAAGAAGACATTTGCAATATCATTGCCAATGCGCCTTGTGGTGGAGTCAATTCAAGCTCAGACAAAGACTATTCTGTTCACAGCTCCGTCTCTGACAAAAATATTCAGGCCGTCATCAATCAAAACACTGTACACAATCTGCTTGGTAGACAATCCTACATGATGAAATGACTGGATAAGTGTGAAGTCCATCTGCTATAGATCAAAACCATGCTGGTCACTCTACAACATGATACATAACAAATTCTGAACGTCCTGCCAGCATAATAGAGGTTGTTGATTATCTAATAGAGTGTCCAATGCATCACAGACCTGGATTCTCACTGAAATGCTGAGGGCATCAATATCTGTTTGAATGCTCCTTGCTCATGCATAGGTATGGTGCATTACTAAAGCTCAATTATTTTTGGATTAAAAATCTCTGAGTAAAGAAGACTTAGTCTTTTGATGGTTTTCTGTTCTTCTACTGCTGTCTGGGGCAGTATGACTATTGGATATTTTGTTAAATATGGCTGAATTTAATTCTCACTGTTCCTACCATACTATCATATGTGCTCTCCTGGTTTATCTCCTGTCTGATATAGAATGCATGTGTTTTTCATGATTACCTTATCTGGTCATATCAATGCTTTATTTATCATGTCTCTATATTTTCTGAAACTGATGTATGCTCTACACTAATTTTCTCTATATACATCTATCTGTCTGTGGTTCTCCCATATGCTTAAATTCTTCAGTCAATATCACTTGCTATATCTTTGTCAATGACTGACAAAAAGGGGAAGAAAAATTACAAACACCCCTGTGAAAATTTGGATATTTGTGCTATGTTGCAGGTGTTAGGGGGAGTAGCCGCAACAAGAAAGGAGGAGTTTTGAAGAAAGGGGGATCAATTACTGGTTGTGTATATGGGTGATTAGAATTTATAAAATTGTGTTAATGCATGTACACATAATTTAGGATGTGTCTATCTTAGATATTATCAAAGGGTGTTTTAGATATTTTGTCACGTAATTGACAAAGGGGGAGATTGAAAGTGCACCTACAAGTGCCCTGGTTTTTCAATTACGGTGTAAGTTGAGTCAATCGGATAACAACGCCTAACAGGAAGATCAAGTCAAGTGTCTGCCTCAACTAGATGTATAGAAGCTCGTCATAAGTAAATCATAGCCTCACATCCCATGTCCCAAAACACTAGGTGATTAAAACCCTTAAAACTAAGTAGAATATCTTAGAATTTTATTGTAAGAAAACTTTTTACCAAACAAGAAAATCTTCAAGTTTTCTTATCCTGTCAATTATATCGATTCACATTTTGATATAATTGACCTACTCTGTCGATGTCCTCAGCATGTCAATCGATACAATCGAGTGAGGACAAAAAGCGTCCAGCAATCAAACATTCATCTGGACAATTTATCGATATATCGACAGTTCAGTTGATATCATCGATATTCGAATATCAATCCTATCGAAAGTGGATTGATATAATCGACAGGCAGTTTTTCAAAGCCCCTATTTTTCTAAAGAAAACTACTATGAGCTTCGATATATCGATGACTGTCCGATTCAATCCGAACTCAAATATCGATTATATCGAAAGTCAGTCGATCATATCGATAGTGGGCGCATGTTTCCTCCAGCATAAATTTCAGGATGTTTTAAATATTGATCGGGGTGTCAGTCGAGAAATCGATATTCATAGGTCGATCATATCGGGACCTGATCGATTGAATCGATACCAGACACAAACCGTCCAGCAAGCTTATAGGTAAATCTATACAATTTATCGATCCCATCGACACGGTTTCCGATATCATCGATATACAAATTTCGATGACATCGACTGTTCTCCGATCATATCGTTAGAACTTGAAATTCTTCAAGGCTTGTCTCTCTTATTTTCACCTGTCGATAAATCGATTCATCTATCGATGGAATCGGAGTTCGAAATCCGATAACATCGATGTGTGTCTCGATCCCATCGACCAGTTGGCAAAAGGTTTTTAAAAGTGAAAATGATATTTGAGTTTCTAACATCGAGTGGATAACATCGAGTGGATCATCGATACAATCGAGAGTAAACGCTCGATTATTTCGACTCTTGCTCGATGATATCGAGCTCTATCATAAATGTGATCATTTTATATCCGTTGGAACCTTTTGCCTATATATAGAGAAGCTTACCTTTATTGTTGGTAGAGAAAGAAGAGAGCGCTTCTGAGTGTTTTAAACTTCATATAATTTATCTTAAGCCCTTTCTCTCAGGGAGTTCATCCTCCAATCCACCCTCATCATTGATATTCAATAGAGTGGATTGGAGAATGAACTTCCGCATTCAAGGATCCTCCAGCTACTACCTTAATGACAAATCATTAAGCTGGGATGCCTTGAATGCATAGATGATTAGAATCACTCTATCTTCCTAATAGAAAAATCTTTAGAGAGTAGGATTCCATCATGACCTTGACCCAATCCGAAGCCAAATACCGATACATCTTTTGTGTTGCGGATCAAGGGAGTAGAGGACTCTTCAACAATAAGGAGAAGATCTTCGTCACTGCGTTGAAAGGGACTCATCAACTTATCTGTAAGTATCTAGAGTCCAGAGGAGACTTGTGATCATTTCTTTTTAGGATTGGGTCTTAAGTGGTCTCACCCTTTGAAGTCCTCAGAGAGGCCTCCGACGAGAGTGTACATGCGGGGTGCGTTGTGTAGACCCTTGCTCTGTGGAGAGTATAAACATCTGGTTGGGAGTGAACCAGTAAAACTCTAGGTTAGAGGTGAACCTGGTAAAACCTCCGTTAGGGTCTCAGGGGAGATCCTTGGCCAGTGTGCCTGAAAGCGGGTGCGTTGTGTGGACCCTTGCTCTATGGAGAGCATAAACTTCTGGTTAGGAGTGAACTAACAAAACTCTAGGGTTTGAGGCGAACTGAGTAGAAACATTTGTAAAAGTTGAAGGTGAACCTGATTTAAAACCTTAGGTTTGAGGTGAACCATGGAAAACCTCCTTAATGAAATTCGGTACACTCAAGGGTTGAGTGTGGCAGCCGGGAGTGGAGTAGACAAGTAGTTAAACCACTATAAATAACTGTGTTTGTGATTGTTTCTTGTGCCTGATCATTTGTGCGATTATATTAACTACATTTATATTTGCTCACACTTCACACATAGTCACATCCATCATAGACTATAACTGCTCCTGCTTATCATTTAAATAGTTCTGTGATTGGATCCTTTACTAGGCTTGGAAGCTAGTAGAGTTAATTTTAAGTAATCCTAATATGTACTCTATGATAGGATTAGTGTGATAGAATTTTTAATAATTCATAAAAACTTTAAAAAGTTTTATTCACCCCCCTCTAGGACATATTGGCATATTCCTACTTTAACTCAAGCGGTCTTCACCGCTATTTCAAAATCCACTATGAAAGCATAAATAACAAAGAGAAAAAGACTTACACGATTTAAACAACCTCGAATCTGACCCTTTCTACATCCTTTAAAACTCTAGAACCCCTTCTAGAAACCCTTTGGATTACTTTAGACCACCTTAGAATATTTTAGAAAGGCCCTAGGAACTCCTATTTATAGTTTAGGAAACCCTACCTTCACATCAACTTGGAATAGTCCTGAAACTGCCTTAAATTTACGCAGTCCGCGTGCAATCTGCGTAACCTTCAACTAGTCGAGGATCACGGAAATCCCAATATACTTTGTTGCTGGACTTCGAGCTGAACTTTCTTGGACTAGTTGAACTTTTCCAGATTTAAGACATCTTTTAACAATAGTATCCAACTAAAAACAAATCAAATAAAAATGTATTTTACTTGGTACAATGGTTTTTTTTTTTTCTTATGTTAGCCTTTAACTATACTATTTAGCTTCACTATTTCAAGCATGACGTGTCGGGTGATAATAACATAATACTGTAGGTGTTTAAAAAAGGATCCTAAATCTTGTATTTATTCATCATAATTTCATAGTAATTCAATACTGCAGTCAAATATGACGACTTTGATTTTCTATTGAGTTGATTCATAACTTCAACTTTATGAATCTTCAATTTATTCAGGATATTTTATTTTTCATTTGTATAGGTACTTGTTGCAAGAGTAATCATCTATGAAGGTGATAAAATATTTTTACTAATTTAAAGTTGTGGTAAAAAAACAATACACATATATCCATATATATCACGTCTAAGTTCTTTTTTGCACGAGCCTTCCTATCCTCTTACAAAAGATGTAACCTAAATGCTTATGCCATAACATGAAGAAGTTTTCATTCTTTTAAGCTTTGTTTAATATCACTCTCATTTCCACATAATAAACTAACTTTGTAGATGTGTGAGGCATTTAAGTCCAGTTGGTAATATACATATTTATATCTTACCCATAATGTAATGAAATATTAACTAATAGATATCAAATAAATTAATTCCCTTTAATTCAGGCTCCTTGCTATGGTTTTCATTATCAATTGCATGAGTACCAAATTGGGCAAACTCCTTCGAACAAGAAGAAACTTTTCAAGTTTTGGTATGCTTAGCTACACAATATCATAGAACGATGTTTTGGTATGTTGAATGTGTGATTCTCCATCTTGAAGATTGTTCTACAGTTCAAGCTTATTACACAGTAAAGGTAGTTTTGGCTTGTTACATATTCTATAACTTCATTCGAGTTGCTAGTGAGGGCTATATGTTAGATGGAGAAAGTCTATTATATGAAGATTAGGAGTGTCTTGCTTCTCTTACAAAAGTTAACTTTGCTAACAAGGGAAGATTTCTATTGAACGTTACCTAATATAATAATGAGTGGGTAAGTGTTGCATCCCATACTCGATGAATGGGTACTCCAACTTCTCGAACTTTGAATCCGGTGCTCACAACGATTTATTTATTTTGTTTCTGAATGTTATATAAGCACAACATGGCACAATCTAAATATGGGATATCCATAAAGTCTTTCACTGAATATACTTTGCCAACATATTACAAAATATACATCACTCTCTTAAAACGTAAATAAAAAAATTGCACCTACGTGTCTTCACTGACAACATTTTTCTGAAATTTGTAAGAGAAAATAATGAGATTTGTTTTCTTAAAAACTCAGTGGTCCTTCTATCAAGTGGCGTAAGACTGCCAATTAGAGTACGACATAGGAAATCATATCACGTTATAAATAAATAGCTTTAACAAGTAACAAAGCAGCGCAAATAACCACATAAACATATGCTACTAAAAGGAAAGAGATGAAATGCAAAACTGTGTGCAAATGTGTAATACTCTAAAAATCGACATTCAAGTACAGAGACCTTGATCTCGAGTTTTCGGGTGTTAATCAAATAAAATGCACGTATGACCTTGTTCATATTCATACTCATTTTTCACACAAGCAATCAGGGTAGCACAATTCAAATTTGTGTACCTAAATCGAGGTACAGATAACAAAGATAAATAAATATGGGGCTAACAGTAACAATACAATTAAAATATGATGTCTGCTCAAATGAGGATTATACAAGACACAATATACATACCAAAAATAATTAAAGTGCAAGTTTTTAGTTTAGTCTAATCCTCTAAACCACAACGTCGGTGGTGCAAGCCACTTAAGCCTATCTGTCTGAAATCTTAATAGTACCTGCATTGATAATATTGCCTGGTTTGTGTTTTAAAACACCGCCCTAGAGTGAGAGTGAATGATCAACTCAGTGGGTTCCATTAGCAATTAGTTACACATGTTCTCAATTCCATAGGAGCGATTAATGAAAAGTATCAAACACAAAGTTCTTAGATTCTCTTTTTAATGCATGTGCATGTTATCATGATATGAAGCATGCCCTCGCCATCTAACACTCCCTTGAGCGACATCATCACACTCCCTCAATGCGACCTCAATTATTGAGTTGCCAACTTATGCTAATGTAATATCATGAATATTTATGTCAGCCTAGTATTTAATTAAATTCGTTTATCCAGCAAGATTGGAGAAGCTGAAACACCTCCATTTAATTAATGGCCTTATCCAAATCACTTGGCCTAAGCCGGCCGTAGCGGCTTTGAGCCAGTGATCTGTGATCTAAATTTAGGTATCATCCATATGTATCACAAATTAATAATTCTAAAGGTAATCCAAATTTAGGTATCATCCATATGTCTCACAAATTTATAATTCTAAAGGTAGAGCATGATACTCAAAGGTATGAGGATCAACTCGATATGGGTCGCCACCCAAACACCAAGTATAATCACTCAATTCCAAGGTGCGAGGTTATCACATAACCAAATCACATAAAAAAGGGCTCATCACCCAGTTTCATTCATGCTTGGGTCATTCAAACGGTACTCTGATACAGAACCATCGATCAAGTAATTTGATGGGGGTCATTCGAACATAGACCTATCACCTTCTGTGCTCGTTGGTCACTACGGGGAGGGTCGTCACCCCGGCGTAGCCGACAGTATGGACACAGTGTCTCATCCACCATACTTGACTCCCGAGACTTGGTTATTTGCTGATCACTATGAGGAGGTTCATTACCCCAACATAGGCCGTAGCTCAGACACAGTGTCTCATTCCACTATGCTTGACTCATAAGTCTTAGTGGGATCGTATCACTAACGGTTATCAGTATGTTAGTTTTAGGCAGGCATGACCATATATGATGAATACACATGTTCGACTTTTAAGCTAATTCGGTTGACTCGGATAAACTCCGACATAACCGGCATTGGGTGCAAGCACCCTGTGTAGTCTGACTACTGCTGGTTACTTGTGTTCGGCCCAGATCAATCGGATTAGTCTGGGGCTGCCAATCCAATCGGGGCCACCCTCGTGGATTTACGGTTTGCTGGTTAACCCGACTACCCAAGTAGTCCCGGTCAGTCAATTGCACTAATAAATTGACTACCATGACTAACATGGAGGATATAAACAGTGAATTCAGACTATCCTACTTTATAGTGTATTTCATCAAACATACATGTGTCATTATATTAAGATAACAATACATAGAAAGTAAGCGACCATACAAATGCACACAGGTTAACATACATTCATCTACATATTATATCAATCATAAATCGACACTAATTATCATGCATTGGCCTATACATTACCCAAATCAATAATCAACACTGGTTAACATGCATCCGTCTATGCACTACACATTCATGAATTAATATTAATTATCATGCATTGGCCCATACATTACACAAATCAATAATCGGCACTAACTATCATTCATTCATCTATTCACCACATAAATCATTAATTGTGGCATAAGTTTGATAATTGAAAACTTAAAGGTAATGGCCCGGACCTAGAAGTGGTTCGTCGACTTTTAGTGACACCCCTTGTGTCAATGTCCTTTCTCTTGTTGTAGGGCTATTTCCTTTCGAGGGCCCACTTCCGAAGGAGAAAAATATTCATATGATAGTTTTATGTATAGGGATTAAAAATTAGTTCTCATTAATCATGTATGCACAAGTATTTGTAAAGGCCCAAACATGGGTGTTTGGGAGAGATGTGCAGAAAAACTGTACAAAAATTACCCTTGGCCATTTTTTAGCGTGTCCCACAATCAGGTAGAGCCACCTTTTGGCATGCCATTAGGTTCCTTTGGTAGCCCTATGCGTGGCCTTCAAAATCTAAATAGTGCGGTTCACTGGATTTACGCATATGAATTTTGGCATAAGGCCAAACATAGACATTTCTATTTTTTTACGCAGGATTTTCTGCACAACTACGCCCGGTCATATTTGAGATCCACTCCCTAATTATATGGGGTCCACTACTTTTGAAGGAAAAATGAAATTTGGTAGGTTTGTGTATGGACTACAAAATTCATAAGATAACCCTACTTAATCATACATATATAATTTATTGGTGAAGACTCAAACTTGGGTGCTTAGAAGAAATGTGCAGGAAACACAATGCAGAATTAGTTTCGGCCCGATTTTGATTATGTCCCATGATCACATGGGATGACCTTTCAGTGTGTCGTGAGGTGACCTTAGCAATACTATTTATGTACTTCAAAAAGTATAAGCTGGAACCAACTAGTTGTGCACACATAATATTTGGTATAGGGCCAAACATAGCTATTTTAATTTTCTGCACAACTGTGCCTTACCCCATTTTGAGATCCACTCCCTGAACATGTGAGGTCTTATTTGGCCCAAGTAAAATATAATTTCTCTATTTATTGGTATAGCTTAAAGGTTCCAAGTGGTGTCCTACTCATATCTTTTGCGTGGGGTCCACTATAGAAGCCCAAAGTTGGTACAAAACACAAAAATAATTAGACACTTTTTAGCAGTAGGGTCTGTCACAACTTAAGGCCCAATTTCCAAGCACTTAGGGATCATTCCAGACAAAAAGGTGGGATATCCCATCTCACTGATATTAGAATTAAAAATCCCCCATATTGGTACCCTTAACTACAGAGTGACGGGCCCACTACAAAGTATCAAAGAGGCCTATATACAATACAATTAAGAACTTAAAATTTTTTTTAGCAAGTAAAGAGTGCAAAGGAAATGAAATAGATCCAATGATAAGTGGGGCCCACACGCTAGTAAAACATAAATAAGAGACAAAACAATTTACATGGGTGTCTAGATTGGATGAACCAATAAAATGTATAAGTCACAAGTGGTCTCACACCCAAGTGGGTCAATAAGAGGATGAATGTTATGTACAATATAGATCCAACATGCACATCAAGTAGCACATGAAATGTATTGATCAAATCTCTATGATCAGATCCTCTTTTGGAAAATCTCATCCAATGGATGGTTTGGAAATAAGTCATTTATACTTTATATAGGTTTTCAACCATACAACGCTTTAGATTCATTTGGAACATACAAAATAATTCAAGGTTTATCCCTACGGAAGTATCTATCGGTTCAGAATTTTTTAAATTTTATCATAAAAGAATCTGACCATAGGGACCATACATATGATTATTAACTATTTCAAGTAAGTTAAGAATAAATATCAAATATATCTAACCGTTGAAATCACAGATATGTCCCACACAAGAATGGTCATAATAAGCACCCAAATACATTTTTGTATAAGGCTAATATCTCAGTCGTGCGAACTCCAATTAAGGCTTATTATATACCATTGGAAAGCTGCTTCAATTTTCTAGGAATCCAATGGAACATATATTTTTATTGTATTTAATAAAAGGAAGTAAAAATGGTTTCATTTTTAGAAAATTGGAATCTTGCATGTGTTGCTGGATAGCAGCCGGGTAAAGTTGATGCCACTAGTTATTGGACCGTTGCATAGCTATGAAATTTGTCCCAGGGTTATATCATATTGTGTTTCATATTATTCCAAAGTTTCAACTCCAATCGTATCATGGTTAATTTTATACGATTTTTAGATGTTTCTGTCCAGATACAAAAACGGGATTATAAGTGAAAGGTGTTGATACAATGTTCATCGTGGTGGACCATACTGACGTGAGCCACCATGCTAACCACCATACCCATTAATACATGCACCCATGGGGCTCCACACTAGTGGGCCTCACATACATCAAGAAAATATAAAAGGCGGAAAGAGAAGGATGAGGATGATGGAAGGTGGGTGTAGACTCGCCTCAAATGGATGGATGGCTTGATGATGATGTGTTGTCCATTCCCTTTATGCTGATGATGGGCCACACCTTGGCCACATCATCTCTCACTCTCTCTTAAAATCTCAGAATTTTTTTAAGTATAGCAAAAGGATGAGTATAAGAGAGCTCCTTGTAACGTCTTGAAAAAATTCGTACCGAGACCCGAGTACCACCTCAGGCAGAAATTGCTAAGGACCAAATCTTTTAGAACTTAAACGAGAATTACCTAGTGCTAAACTAGGTTACCTGTGAAATTAACACTAATCACTTTAAATACGATCTGTAAGACCCAAAACTTGTAGAATCGTTAACGCTACATCACCCTAAAACCTAGGATCAATCTCTAAACCTAGTTGCTTTCGGGAGCATCTTAAAACTCCGTCTCGGACCTGAACCGCGCGTCGAAAGTCCAATAACTACGAAACTATATGATTATGACCACCTTACTGGACTTGACAACCACCTCAGAAATCAAGTCCCAATAGTACCCAGAAATGCATAACTTGAGCCTGGAGCGAAGTGTGTGAGAAACGTGAATATTTTTAAGAAATGAACTGAAACTTAAGTGAATTAAGTTAATTCGCTTGTAAGCTAAATCTAAGGATTCAGACCGTCAGAATCTAACCCCATTACACCCTCGGATCATGAGAAAATTTTCACACATGTTAGTGCACTTGTGGCCCTAATCGAATACCTGTGACCGCCGAACTGAAACTGGTCCGCCACAGGTGATCTGCAAATCCGATCAGACTAAAAACTTAGCTTGACCTGGATCCAATGCCAAGGAGCTTAAGTTTAACCGCATTCAACAAAGGGGCCTCTAGAAGTGCTATATTGGATCGGAACAGACCCTGTTTAGCTATAACTTAAGTATACCTTGGCCCTGGGGTCATTTTCATCAATCATAGGCCTATATAAAGGCCTAAACCCACCCCATTTATATTCCATACAAATTCTCTAAAACCCTAGGAGAGAGAAAGAAGAAAGAGAAGGATAAGAGAGAGAAAGTTGGAGTTTATTCCTGGGATTCTTCCCTGCTGCTCCACGTGCCAAATCCGTGCATCTGTATCATTATATGGACAATTTTGATTCCGTACTTGGGTAAGAAATTATAACTCTAATATGTTTTAGAGATTCAAACAGAACAGATGGTGGAATAGTTAACCTATTCCCCCGTTATAGGTGGTCGTACTACTGTAGACAAAGGCTTGATCTACAAATTGAGTTCAATACTTGTCTATCGGTATAAGGTGTGGATTATAAATGTTTAGGTTATGGTTTTCAAGGATTTCAATGTCACTAATGATTCATGACTGACTTGATTACTGGCACACGTGCATAGATACGACGTTTTCCATACATTACATATATATGTAAGCTATGTTGATTTTAATGCATTCCACGTATTTGTTGAAATGCCTGAATAAATATGGAATTATGATTTGTGCTCGTCATGTTTATTGACTGAGAGTACATGATTGTTGTATGTATGGTGAACCCTTTTGTGAAAGGATTTTCTATAATACTTATTTAATTACTTTATGACATGTATATGACATGTGTTGTTACGTGTTTGATAAAATGCTTGAATGTGAAAATGCTTGTGTAAATGCATATAATGAGGCCATTGAGATAAGATTCTTAATGACCTTATCTATAGTTACAGTTTCCTTCATGAAACCTATCTTACTATTATGTGCTGTATGGATGAATGTCTATATGTGTTAACATGTTCTTTGTGTGTTCGTTAAGATGCTTATATGGGATTTACATTTGATTTTTTTGCTACATGTTATCTTGATTACCAAACATGAATGCTTATTGTTCGAGTGTGTTTGGGGCTACGATGTAATCCAGGCAATCAGTAATGTTATGTGATCGGTGGCAGAACTGTTTAGCCACAACAGACATGCTCGATGAATCTGAGTTATACGCTGCTTGTCGGCAATGGTTAGGCCACACCGAGTTGCTTGTGCGCTCCATGCCGATCGGCTCGAAGTATGCTCGTACCAGTCAAGTTTGTCAACTAACCCGGTTGACCCAATATATGTTCACTATGTATGGACGCTACTACTTAAATCTAAGGTACCAAACTTACCAATGCAAACTTATTTAACCTTGGTACCTTGATTTGCTAAGACTCATGAGCCGGACATGGTGGTTTGGAACACCGTGGTCGAGCTGTCGGCTTACGCCGGGGTGACGAGCCCACCCATATGACCAGTGAGCAATCCAGCCTCATGAGCCGAATACGGTGGTATGGGACACTTTATTGGTGACGAGCCATTAGTAGTGACCTCGAGTGTATTCTGAGTTTGCACTGAGGTGACGATTTTTTTCGAAGCGACTAAAGTATAAGCTAGGCCTACATTGAGGTGACGAGCCCCTTGTAGCGACTTGGAACCGCAACATCGTATGAAATTAACTAGGAATGACGACCCTAGATTGGATTATGGTTTGAGGAGTGATATAAGGGAGGTACCTTAGCTTCCTAATTCTACTGTATGAAAAGGACTAATAAGAACTTGGTAATCATGCTCATAACGTCACACTACATGTGTCATTGACGTTGGTGTAGAGCACAGTAGTAGAGATTCATGCCGCGATCGTTAGATGTTGTCATAAGAGGGAGTGCAGGCGAGGGCATGCATCATTATGACATACCATTTTTGCATTAACCAGAGTATTTAGGGATGCTTGATTGTATTGTTTTATCATTACTGCTTGACTGAGTTGATAACATATTAACCTTTGCTTTATATCCCCACTGAGTTGACCACTCACTCCCATATTCTAGGACGGTGTTTACAACACCAACTAGACTCTGTCGTAGTTTCAAATGGTGGCGCGGCCTGCGAGGCAGAGCCAGACTTCGAGGATGACGAGGAGGCATTCTCATATATGCAGTACTCTGTCGGGTTTACATAGACCGCCTTGGTCGACGGGGATCATTGAATTTCAGACTAGATAACACTACATACTGTGTATATTTTGGAATGTTATATGTAGCTATTTGACCTGGTAATGCGATCATACTCATGAGACTTAAAACCGTTTACATGTTTCTCATATACTTACTGCAGTCTTCTGCTTGCATAGTTAACTGTCTCTGGAGTATGACTTGATATTTGGTATAATCTCACTCATGTTTAAGGCACTAATACAAACAACATTAAATCATCATTTGCATAAGTGATGTGTTGGAACTTAGGAATTGGGCTCCTGCTCGACCCCCAATTTTCAGGGCATTACACTCCTACTCTTATATAGGGAATTGGGGGTTGAGGTGACAAGATGATGTGAAAATTTTATAAGGTCTTATTGGTGCTAAAAGTGAGGTGGAATGTGGTGTATGATATGGTTGGTGGATAGATGAGGTGGATGGTGCTAATCATGCATTGGCCAAGGTGAAAGATATCTAGGCATGCATTGGCTAATGGATGCATAAGGATTGTGGGTTATAAGTGATGAATGTCGAATGATGAAGTGAAGTACTACAATTGGTTATTTGAAGTGATGTGGCAGAAACAAGGCATGCATTGGATGCACGTGTAGGATGAGGTGGACATAGGTCATGATTAGTTTCTAAGGCATGGGGAGAGGGCTAATGATGAATTTTAGGGTATAACTCATTTTTGTCTCATGTGCATTATCTTATATGTGCTAGCTCATTTTTTCATCATGTACTAATTGTCCTATTTTATGATAATTTATATGTTCTAGAAATTGGGCTTTAGGCCCACATGAGCTCAAGTCCAATGGGCCTAGTACAATAAATGTTGCTCATGTTATAAGATACGTAATTTTGACCGTGAATTCGATGGGTTGTAGCTTACTAACGGAGCATTGGATTGACGCATGATTTTTGCCGTGGCCACCACAATAATGACGCGGTCCACATGACAGAGGTTTCAAGGGCATTTGGAACAAATCACTAGGTTAGGTAGTTTTAGTGGATACACAGTCACTCTTTTTGGTCTTAAACACGTGCGAATACACACATGGATATGTACTCAAGTCAAAAAATCAAAGGTATCGTCCAAGGACATCCAATTTCCAGTTGGCAAAAATCTTAGACGTTACAAAATGCATATATGTATGCAACACACTGCCTCTTCAAAATACTCCAAACAATAACATGAATGATAACATCATATCTCTCTTGATAAGGTCAAGGGATGGACACAATTCACCATTCCCCTATGGTACTTCTCCTATACTCTCTCCTGCTCTCAATGCATATGCACATGAAGATAGATGGCTTCCTAATAGCCAATTGGGATAATTGTCGGATATTGTACCCTAGGGACCCAAGAGCCTCTTAACATTAGGAAACTAGGGCTTCTCCACACATAAGAAGACTACACATACGTCCTTTAAGGTGTCCATATGGTTTCTAGTATAGATTAAACCATTTAACAAGTTCAGTTAGACCAACACGTGGATCATCACCAAATATCTACATTACCCCTGGGTCTCGTCATCACATCGGGGGAAAACGATGGGTCGCCCGTTCATATATAGTATAGTCATCAGATCTTGTCATCACGCCGCATGCGATGAGCTGCCTGACCTTTTAGGAATCAATCATGGATAAACACTCCATCGGGTCTTGTCACCTCGTCACACATATGGGCGCCCGACAACATACCATATATTAGTACCTCGAGTCCTGTCACCACATCGCGTAGATGGGTTGCCCGACAATTATGTAATCCAATTTAGACTTGATCATCATGAGAGTCGTCATAAACACTATATCATGTGTGTCCAATACAATACAGGCCAATCATGATAATCTGATATTTTCTTTAATCAACATGAGAGCCAAAGTTCAATCTTACTCTTCCCATGATGCATGGATGGAGATACTACGCTATATCAATGTTAAATGAATATCGTGTACTATTCATTTGTACATTTGACTATCATTAAATCATATACATACGACATTAAAGTGGCCATGTGCTCAAGTCATTAGGTTTCATTTTGCGCTATTAAAGTGCCCCAACTTATTCATCATTGTAAAATTAATGCACTTGATCACGGAAGTTGCCTGTTTAGTCCCTTGGCAATTCCTTTTGTGGGTTGGCTTTAAGGCCTGTATCCCATGAGTAAGTGGGCTTAACCAAGGCCTATGAACAAGTAGGCTCAACCAAAGGCCCATATACACAGGTGAGCTTTTTAAAGACCTAATCTCCATAACATGTGGGCTATCTTATAGCCCATAGGTCGAGTGGGCTCCCTTGAGGCTCAAATATAATAAGTGGGTTCTCATGAGGCCATAACACAATCACTACAAGAGATAATAACTATCTCCACACCCTTATTACATTACCATGCTAAAGGGGTTGAATGGAATACACATGATACGAGAAAATTCACATTATTATAACTACACATTCCATCACATACATCAAAATCATCCATCATAATTAACTACACACCATAGGATCATTCAAACCTTACATTAATTAATCCCAAAACATACCTATATCAAGGTGGGGTTCATGGCTAGTGGGCCTATTGTCTCATCCAATACATTGATAAAGTATCAACGTCATATTGGGTCCTAAGGGTCACGGACCAAGCTGATATTTGTGTTATCTCTTCGTCTAAGTCCTAGTGACCTTATGAATGGTTTAGATTGTGCATAAATATCACAAATCATGGGCCCCATGGAGCTTTGGGTCAACCACATTTTTTGAATCATGACCTAACATAATTGAAAAAAATGGTGGACTTTCACAAACATCATAGTGAGCCGATGAAGGTTTTTAATGGTAAGCATCAATCCTACTATTCCCTGTAGTGTGACCTACCTATAAATTGACATAGAAAATAAAACACACACAATGATGGGTCCCATATCGTGGTGACCATGTTGTCCTTAGAAAGCATGCAAATGATGCTGCCCTGGGTAGCGGGTCCCACATGGTGGGGCCAAAGAAGGTTTCACGGTGGGTGTTACTGCACTCATTTTTGCATACTGGTTTTCAATCATGTGACTAGTTGTATCAAGTCATCGAATGAGTCCTTGACAAATGAAAACTGGCAATGCAACTGGATCAGAAGCACCAAAATCACATAGAAGACAAAGAACTGCTTTTACGATCTTGACCTTGTAAATAGATGATCCTAACCCAAATAGGAACCTACTTAGGTTATCTATTCAAAGCCAATTCCGAGTTCATGTTTTATATCTTTTAGTCTTGGCTTTAGCAAGTTCCAAGTTGATGAATGATTAAATGGACAAGGAATTAAAACAGGAAAATTTATGTTCGATAGGAAAATGTGTCACCGAATAACACTTTCAGTATCACCGAAGATACCTTTGGTGTTACTGAAAGTGCTCAAAACAGTCCAACAACATTTCAAAGGTAATTCGGTACCACTGACTAGATATTTCGGTAACACCGGCTGCCACCGATGAACAAATTTCGGTGTCACCGAAATGGATCTTTTTCATTCAACAACTTGAGGATTTAATTCAGTACTACCGATTGATAATTCGGTACCACCAAAGTAAGTTCAATGATACCGAAGTTAGATTCGGTAACATCGTAAACTAACTGTTTTTTATCCGTTGGAACTTTTTTTCTATAAAAGTGGCCCGTAGAAACTTGTAAAAATAGTGAATTTAAGCATTTCGGAGTCCTTAGGTTGTCCCAAGCTCAAATCACTCATCCTAGATTCTATCCACATAAGACTCATGTTCTTTTCATTATGATTCATCACCTCAGTGAGCATTTAAAGCTCACTTTAATGAAGAACATGATCTCAAGCATTTACCAGAGTATTAAGACCAAACCTATAGGTATATGCTTAGTCTCAACCATACTCTAGTGCATCCATCATTTAAATTTCTTAGGAAATCCATTCATAACCCTTATTAGAGATTCAACCAACTGCCATTATGTAACGCCCTGAAAATCGAGGGTCGAGCAGGAGCGCAACTCCCGAGTTCCAATACATCACTTATGCAACATAGATAATCATGATTAAATGTTGCCTGTATTAGTGCATTAAACATGAGTGGGACTAAACCAAAACAACGTATCATACTCCAGAGATAGTTAACTTAAGCAAGCGGAAGACTGTGATAAGTATATAAAGTATGTAAGCGATTGTAAGTCTCCAGAGTATGATCATGTTACCAGATCAAATAGTTACATATAAAATTTCAAAATATATAAAATGTGTAATGTCATCTACTCATCAACCTAACAATTCCCGTTGATCAGAGACGCCTACGTAAACCCGCCTGATAACTACATATATGACAATTCCTCCTCATCGTCATAGAAGTTTAGCTCAGCCTCATACGTCGCACCATCATCTGCATCTAAGACAGTCTGGTTAGTGTTTAAAATACCGTCCCAGAATGTGGGAGTGAGTGATCAACTCAGTGGGACTATAATACAAAGGTTAACATGTTATCAATTTAATCAAGTAGCAATGATAAAGCAATACAACAATCAAGCCCTAAATACTCTTGTTAATGCAAAGATGATATGTTATGATGTATGCCCTCGCTTGCACTCCCTCTGTGAACTTCATCCCACGGTCGCGGCATGCACTACTCCAGACACATGTTACTTCCTCGCCAAAGCACCGTGCAATGTGATGTCATGATCGTGTTAACCAAGTTCTTAATTAGGTTTATTCATACAGCAAGGTTGGAAAGTTAAGGTACCTCCCTTATATCAATTCTCAAACAATGATTCATTCTAGGGTCATTAGTCCTAGTAAATCTCATACGATGTTACGGTTCTAGGCCACTACAAAGGGCTCATCATCTAATTAGTGTAGGCTTAGTTTATATTCTAGTTGCTACGGAAAGGCTCATCGCCTTAACGCAGTCTCAGAGTATGCTTGATGGCACTATAAAGGGCTCGCCACCTGATCAGTGTAGGCCGAAAGCTTAAATACAGTGTCCCATACCACCGTATTCAGCTCACGAGCTTAGGTTGCTCACTAGTCACTACGGGTGAGCTCGTCACCCGGGCGTAGGCCAACAGCTCAACCACGGTGTCCCATACCACCATGTCTGGCTCACGAGTCTTAGTGGATCGAGGTACCAAGGTTAACGGGGTTTCTCACTAGTGAGTTTGGTACCTTAGATTCAAGCAGTAACGTCCATACATAGTGAACATATATCGGACAAATCGGGTTACTTGACAAGCTCGACTAGTATGAGCACACGTTGGGTTGATCGACATGAAGTGTGTAAGCACTCGGCTTGGCCTAATCATTGTCTACAAGCAACGTACAGCTCGGGTTCGTCGAACGCGCCTTATGTGGCGAAATAATCTCAGCCACCTGATCAGAACCGGTTATCGATTACCTGGACTAGACCATAGTCTCAATCAAACTCAATTCCAACAAGTAATCACATGAGATAGTCAAAATAGTAAAGAACAAATAGATCAAATACTACATCCATGTAAGCATATATAAGAACACATGTTAAACATGTCATCCTAGGCATGTAATTCACACATAGTTCACATAGTTATATTTAAGTCCCATGAAGGAATTCATATGTATAGCCAAGGTAGTTGAAAATCTCATCTCAACCCCCTTAGAAAATACCAATCACCAAACACTTACTCTTTCAGACATTTCATCAAACAGTTAAACTATACCGACCAACATATATGACGTATATTGATTTTAACATATACTAGGATAAATCCTTTCCCTAATGAATTATCATATACAGAACCATTATGTTCTTGCATTCAATAATCATAGCAGGCACAAATCATAATTTCATATTCATTCAGCCATTTTAACAAACACATGAAATACATTGAAAATCAACCTAACCTACATATATGGGTAATATGCTGAAATACTCTAACTAGGCAAGTGTGATAGCACTCAAGTCAGTCATAAATCATTGACTAACATTAAAAGCCTTGAAAACCATAACCTAGACGTTTATAATCCGCACCTTACGCCGGTAGACTCGTAACGAACTCAATGTAAATGTTAAGTCCTCGTTTACAGCACAACGACAACCTATAATATGGAATAGGTTAACTATTGCACCTTCTACTCCAGTTGAATCCTTGAAACATATTAGGGTTGGGATTTCTTACCCAAGCATGGATTTGGAATCGCCGGAATAGTGATACAGTAGCAGTGATTCGATACACAGAGCGGTAGGGAAGAATCTCTGCAGCAAACCCTAACTCTCTCACACTTTCTCTTTTTCCTTCTCTTTCTTCTCTTCTCTCTCCTAGGGCTTTAGAAAATTCGTATGGCAAGGGAGAGAGAGGGTTTAAGACCTTTATATAGGTCCAGAAATGATGAAAATGGCCCCAAGGCCAAGGTATACTTAGGTTATAGCCAAAGGTTGGCTGTTCCGGTCCAACAGAGCACTTCTGGAGGCCCATTTTCTACTTACGGGTGAACTTAAGCTCCCTAACATCAGATCTAGGTCAGGCTAAGTTTTTGGTTCGATCAGATTTGCAGATCAACCGCGGGGAACCAGTTTCAGTTCAACGGTCACCGGTACTCAATCAGCGTCACAAGTACACTGACCTGTGTTGGAAAATTTTCCTAATCTGAGGGTCTAATTAGGTCAAAATTTGACGGTCTAAATTCTTAGATTCGACCTGCAAGTGAACCGACTCAATTCACTTAGGTTTCAGTTCATTTCCTAAAGATATTCACGCTTCTCACACACTTCGCTCTGGGCTCAAGTTGTACATTTTTGGGTACTATTAGGACTTGATTTCTAAAGTGGTTGTCAAGTCTAGCAAGGCAGTGACAACCGTATAGTCTTAGGATAATCGGACTTTCAACGTGCGGTCTAGGTTTAATATGGAGTTTCATGATGCTCTCGAGAGCAACTGGGTTTTGAGATAGATCCTAAGTTTTTAGGTAATGTAGCGTTAACGATCCTGTAGATTTTGGGTCTTACATATCGTGTTTAAAGTGATTAGGGCTAATTTTACAAGTAATCTAATTTAACACTAGTTAATTCTCGTTTAATTTCTAAAGGATTTGGTCCTTAGTGATTTCTGCTTGAAGTGGTACTCGGGTCTTTGTATGGATTTTTTCGAAACGTTACATATTACCTTAGTTACCTTAACAAGAACATCATATACAAGGTTCTTGATCATGAAGCTGACACAATAGGTAAACTACAGTATAGCGATCGGTGAGCATCAGAGAGCTGATTCAAACATGCAAGAGCGAAGATCAAGCAATACATGATAAGCTACGAGAGAGGACTCATTCCGACAAGTGTTATTATTAAGAGTCCAAAGTTTAGTCTTTATCCTCGTGTAGGATTGGGGCTAAGAGTTTTCTATTAACAAACTTGCAGAGATGCCTTATGTGGGACCTTAACCGATGTGCCTAAACATAGGTGCCTTATATAGGACCTTAGGCGATGGCCCTAAACATGGTGCCTTGTGTAGGACTTTGGCCAGTGGACCTAAATAAAGGTTAGGGATTATGACCTTTGCCCGTGTGGCGTAAATTATTGGGTTCGGGAGTAGGACCTTTACTCTTAAGTTAAGTATAAATCTTAAGTTCAAGATTAGGCTCTTGGCCTGTGTGACCTAAATTATGGGATTCAGAAGTAAGAGCCCTGCTCTTGAGTAGAGCATAAATCTTAGGTTTGGGATTAGGATATTAGCCTGTGTGGCCTAAACTATAAGGTTCAGGATTAGGACCTTTACTCGTGTATAATATAAATTGTAGAGCATTTGTGTAGGGTTGTAAAGGTTTGAGGTGAAACTGATTTAAAACCTCCGATAGTGAAATCCGGTGCACTCATGAGTTGCATGTGCCCGTCGGGAGTGGAATAAGCATGTGGCCGAACCACTATATATGATCATGTTTGGAATTGCTATTTGTGCATTTATTTAATTATTCTTGTGTCTTGAATGTTTAAATACGATACATGATTAGATGAATGATCCCACACACTCATATACACACTTATATAGGCTAGTTGTTTAACTTGCATATCTAATGTAGCCTATGTGATTAGACCCTCTATTTACTTGGAAGCTTTTAGAGTTACACTGCCTTACTCAGTTTAATTGAAAATGAGTTTATGTTAGGCAGTAAAGTTTTAAATTGGTACAATCATTGAAAAGTCCTATTCACCCCCCCCCCCCCCCCCTCTAAGACTCCTGTATTGTTCCGTACTTTTACTACAGCAGTCTAAACTGCAATTTTAAGTGTAATTATACCCCATTATTTCTAACGGTGGGGTCCACTTAAAACTTCAATCTGCCTCACATTTGGGCATATGCCTCATAATGATGTGGAAAAAAGGATGGACGGTGTGAATAAAATCCATGCATTAAGGTTGGCCCAGATTCATTTATAGAAAAAAATCAATTAGCCATAGCGTTCTTCTTCTTATACTAAATGATTCGATTTTGTTCAATATGTTTGATCAAACCGTTGCAAAAGGTTTGTAGGACAAATTGTGAAACTTATATGAAAGAAAATCGATATCAAACAAGATTTTTCTCTGATGGCAATTGTACAACTTGAATATGAATGAATGGTCCTCTTTGTAAAAATACCTTAATGAGTTTAATACCCCAATGTGGATACCGGAGGGTGGATTCTCCGAGGGTACGTGAGATCTACTATGTTCTTTCCACAGGTTGTCTTACTTGAGGGCCTTTGTAAAGGGGGTAAGAGGGTGTGATATTTGACCAAAGTCACCACTAACTAGTTATTACAATTCTACAATCAATTAGGCTTCGTAGAAACACTTAAGATTGAGAACGCGAAGATCCTTAACCCAAAAGTAACTCATGAGTTTACGTTATAGAGATTCCAAGTAAGGGACCACAATTACAAAGAGTGAATGTGTTAAGCACCCACTCTGCTGGTATGAATGTACAATCTTTACTTCAAAATATCTGACTAATTTTTGAAGAATAAGGATAGTTATCGCGTGCAAAAAATGTAATGTGGTGTAATGATACTAGTGATTGATTGATTCAAATTTCTGATGGGCATGATCTGACTATATCGGCAAGTCGTGGAGTATATGTTCGAAATGATTAAGTGTATGGTACAAGTATAGATGCTTAATACTAATGCTTATGATAAAACTTTGGCCAACCAACTAAGGTTTTGGTGGACCTGCTGCGATTATATTAACATGTCTCGGAGCATATACCTGCTAATTAGATATGATGGAAAACGGTATAATGCAATATATATGCTAAAACAATAGCTAACTGGCTAAGGTTTCTGATAGGCAAGATTCGATTATATTGGTAAGCCACATAGCACACGCCCGCCATTCAAATGTGTGAAAATGATGAAAATGCACTATGTTGTTGATGTATATGAGGAGCAGAGGGTTAAGAAGGGAATGAATGTTGCACGATGTTAATACACTGATTTGATGAAACCGGTAGATGTTGGAATGGTTGAATAAATAGTGGTGTCGCAAGGTTAGCTTGGGTAGCTTAGAATTGAACTTAGATGGCTCAGTAGGCTTGGACTCTGGTTAGGCTAGGCTAAACCAAGGTTGGGATCTCTCTTTCTCTCTTTCTCTCTCACTCATCCTCTCTTTGGTAGAGGAATGGATCAGGATCTACTGAATGTAGTGAAGGACTCTCTCTGAAATCCTGATGCTTTTGAATGTGGGGGATGATTGAAATGAGAAGGGGAATGGATTATTTATAGTCTCCCAACTCAGTTTTCTTGTAATTCTTGGTGATCCTAAAGGTAAAAGATGGTTGAAGGGCTGAGATTGGAGATTGCCACATGACATCGTCTCATGGGTTGAATGAGGTGGTAAACAAGTAATTTTGGATAAGAAGATTGGCATCGAAGTAAATGCACCTCAACCGCATACTTAAGATTCGAAAATGGAGAGCTCCACATGCTTACAGGACGCTACCCCAAAGGTGGGAGTGCCATGTGACCGAAGGCAATTAGGTTGCCACCAATTTTCACTTGGACTCCCTACTTTGGCAAGCAGCATCCTTCGAGCGCGTAGAGGCTCCGTTATGAAGATTGCTACTTTGAGGTTTCAGTCATTTCTCCAATCGAGCTTGGGTTTGAACTCAACTAAATGAGTTGATTGGGTTGTGAGGTTAGGTAGGCTGACCGGGTGAGTTGACTATTCACAACTCCAAGTGTAGTGTCGCGATGCAGTAATAATATCAGTGAGACTGAGGTTGAATCCATAGGGAATAATCTTGTGTGTATTTTGAAAGCAACTAAAAGTAAAATGAGAAAAAAAATGAATCTAAATTCGAAATTAAAGGTAGTAATTATGAATTGTGTAATTAGAAACTTAAGAATTTAAAGGTGGGACCAAGGATCCACTTGTAGTGATCAGGGAGTCCTCTTGCTTGATTCAAATACCACAATTAGAATTAGAGTCTTATCCTATCCAAATGAAAAATATATCAAAAAAATCAAATTTGAAGTTCCATTGACCTAATTCTTAGTGAATGAGAACTATGATAATTGGTAGGGATTCCATCACCAAACCATGCCCAAGAGAAAATGGCAAACAACATGATTTACCAATCCCATAATCTCAAAGCAAAAGAATTGTGAAGATCATGAAGGATTTCATCACCCTACCATGCCCAAGTGACGATGATGAACAACGGGACATACTAATTTCACAATCTCAAATTAGGAAAAGAAGATACTCAAAGCTATTGCAAATCTACTATAATTTGAGTCACAATAAATTATTAAAAACTGAAAATATTCCTTAAATATCAAATTAGAATCCACGGAGTTTAATATAAATATGAATCAAAATAATAGAAACATCCCATCATGCTACAAGCTTCACCTCTTGGCCCTAGTTAAGAAGTTTATCCAACCATAAACAAGATTGGATCTAAAACACTAGAGTAAAGCATGAAAACAACTAAGGAATAAGAATAAAAACTCTTGGCGATGGCTTTTTCACCATTTTACTTCACTCCTTAAACCCTATAAGATGTTTAAGAATATCTTAGGGAGTCCTATTTATACTTGTGAAACTCCAACTTTCGCACCTAGTTGGAAAACTATAGAAACTGCCTCAAATTTACACAGTTTACTAAAATAGACTTCACTCTGTGCAGTTTTTCAAAATAGACTTCACTCTGCACAATTTCACAAAATGACCCAGAGTTTCAAAATATGCTTCTTCGAGATAATTTTAAGATTCTCTTTATTCACTTTAAATCTTTGATTCTCTTCATTCTCACGTAGTTTTCTTGGATATTTAGCACGTAAATTCTTTAATCATGATCTCCTAAGATCCATCTATTGCCTTGGTGACTCTTGAGCATCAAATTCATGTTTTTAACACTCCTTTTAATTCAAGCTTTTAAATTCACAAACTATCTTAAAACATCAGAAAGTAAACTATCTTATTCCTACAAAAGCGATAAACCTACTTACTCCTCCATTAGACTAGGAGATCAGTCCTGGTACATAAGATCACTTAGAGGTATGGACATATCCTCTGAATCAAATTTATCAACAAATGGCTTTAATCGATGTCCATTTACTTTAAATTCATTGTCATTGTTTGGATTCCGAATCTCGACAGCCCCATGAGGATAGACATTAGTAATAGTGAGAGGGTTGGTCTATCGAGATCAGAGTTTTTCCATAAAAAGATGTAACTGATAATGGCACAAAAGGACCTTTTAATCTAGTGTGAATAATTTTTGAAGAATATGTTAGTCATGAAACACCTTCTTCTTGTCTTTATAAATTCTTGAGTTCTTATATTCCCCATTCTTGATCTCTTCAAGTTCATTCAACTGAAGTTTGCGTAGTGAGTCAGCATTGTCCAAATTGAAATTTAGATTTTTAATAGCCCAGTGGGAGATGTCATATTTATTTATCAAGTTCGCAAATAGCCTATTATAAAAATGTGAGCCTCCATCACTAATGATGGCTCGAGGCATTCCGAACCGGGAGAGGATGTTCTCTTTTAAGAGTTTAATGACTGTTTAATGATCATTGTTCCGACACGGGATCGCTTCGACCCATTTAGTGACATAGTTTATCCCTAGCAAAATATATAAATTCTCGAAAGATTGGGGGAATGGTCCCATGAAATTGATGCCCTAACAATCAAATGCTTCAATGATCAGAATAGGGTTTAAAGACATCATATTTCTACAAGACAATGCTCCCAACTTCTGACAATGGTTACAAGCTTTGCAAAACTCATGAGTGTCCTTGAACATAGTAGGCCAATAAAAGTCATACTGCAGAATTTTGATCGTGGTCTTTTTAGCAGAAAAGTGACCACCACAGGCCTAATAATGACAAAAGGAGATGGCAATTTAGTGTTCATTCTCTAGCACACATCTCCTTGATATTTGGTTTGAGCAATATTTAAACAAATATGGATCGTCCTAGAATAATTTGTGTACCTCGGCGAAGAATTTTTCTTATCTTACACAGTCCAATGTGTTGGCGTGAAACCTGTAGTAAGATAGCAATATCCACAAACCAGGGTGAATAAGAGACTTTAAACAATTGTTTGTCAGGGAACATGTCATTTATATATGTCATCTCAAGTGAATCAGAGAGATCAAGGTGGGAAAGATGGTCAGCAACTACATTCTCCACTCTCTTTTTATCCTTTATTTCCAAATCGAATTCTTAAAGTAGGAGAATCTATCTTATCAAGCGAGGCTTAACATCATTCGTAGAAAGAATACACTTGAGCGTCACATGATCAATATAGATGATGATCTTGGATCTGATCAAGTAGGACCTAAATTTGTCCAAAACGAATATTACAGTTAAGAGTTCCTTCTCCGTAGTAGAGTAATTCACTTGAGCGAAATTTAAAGTTTTACTTGCATAATGTATAACATAGGGCTTCTTGTCTTTTCTCTGACCTAATACTGCACCAAGAGTATAATCGGACACGTCGTACATAAGTTTAAAATGGATGCTCCAATCGGGTGGCTGCATGATAGGTGCAGTGGTTAGCATGTCCTTGAGCATAGAAAAAGCTTCCTGACATTGCTTAGTCCACTCGTTTAGCACATCCTTTTAAAGTAAATTGTATAAAGGACGAGAAAGATGACCAAAGTTCTTTATGAATCTTCTGTAAAATCCAGCGTGTTTTAAGAAGGATGGTACGACCTATACGTTCTTGAGCAGAGGTAAGTTAGAGATAAGATCAATCTTAGGCTTATCTACTTCAATTCCCTTGGACGAGATGATATGTCCAAGGACAACTCCTTACAAACCATAAAACGACACTTCTCCCAATTTAGTACCAAATTCTTTTCCATACATCGCTTCACACATTTTTTAAAATTTCCAAGCATTTGTTAAAAGATGGACCAAAATTTGAGAAATCGTCTATGAAGACCTCTAAATATGGCCCCACCATATCAGAAAAAATACTTAACATACATCGCTGAAAGGTGGCGGGGGCATTACACAGTCCAAATGACATCCTTCAGTAAGCAAAGGCGTTGAAAGGACATGCGAACATAGTTTTTTCTTAGTCTTCAAGGGCTATCTCGATGTGATTGTAGCCCGAATATCTGTTAAGGAAACAACAATAGGAATGACCAACTAGCCTTTTCAAAATTGGTAACTTCCCGTAGTCAACTTCCTTGTGACAGTATTCAACTTCCTGTAGTCAATGCACATTCTTCAACCAGTAGTGACTCTAGTTAGTACAAGTTCATTGTCAATACTGCCTACGATGATGATTCCAGACTTCTTAAGAACCACCTAAGTTAGACTCACCCATTGACTATCGGATATTGGGTATATGATACCCACATCCAATAGTTATGTACCTCGGCCTTAACAACTTCCTTCATGTTTGGATTTAATCTATATTGTGGTTGTTAAAAAGTTTTCTTATTATCCTGCAGATAAATGTAGTGAGTACAAATCAAAGGGTCAATTTTCTTGAGGTCCGCAATTGACCATCCAAGGGCTCTCTTATGCTCAATGAGAGTAGAGATAAACATACTCTCTTGTTCTTGCTCAAGGTGGGAAGAAATGGGAAGAAATCACCACCGGATATGTATCATCTTGTAACACCCCATTCTTTTCAGTACTCAGGATGTTACCATTGTAGTCTAAGATAGCAAGCTTGTGTGAATTTACACACCCAACCTATGATATTCACTAACAATTGATGATTCAAAATTTGTTCATCCCAACTACTGATCCTTGAGAGGGACAATCACATACTCTCAAAAGTGGACCTTAAGTATCAAATCAGAATCGTAGATCATAGATCCACCATTCATCAGAGTCCAACTTGAAAGCCTTCCACCTGTTCATCGCACTTATACCATCAAACCACTAATCCAACCATGAATCTTCATCTAGATGAACCTTAGGACCCTTATGACTGTTGGTAGAAATCTCCATCCTTAAATTAAGAGATCTAACCGTTAAACTACATGAACCATCCAAACATCAAAAACTAGGAATTTGACGTTTGTTTGGAGTGGTCTGCTTTAATGTAAAGAAACCCCAATATTTAGGTTTGTAGCTAGGTGACTCATAGTGAGTAGTCCCTGTAGCAACTCATGCTTAAATCCTAACTTAGAATAGAAGTCGAATAACTAAACTCCCTATACGTTACACCAGTTAGACTGGCCACCTAATATCATAAAGCCATGGTCAAAATTTACTTATAATAGACCTTGAAGGGATCTAATGGCTCAAATCTTCACAGAGGATCGGGTGGGACCCACTTTAAGTCATGCACGTGCACTAAACCATGTGCACCAGCTGTGCATGGGAACTAAATTCGGGTCAAATAGAGTTTGAACCGATAATTCTTGAAATTTCAAAACTTCCTCAAGAAATTTCCACCCGACGCTCGTTCGAACAGGACCATCCGTTTGACGGTGCAAATAGTCATCCTTCCGAATACTGAAGCCAAATACACACCCTCCATCTGATTTGTTAGACCCCACCGATTACATCTATGTAGAGATTTTCCATTGAAAACCACTCACGCCACCTCTCATAATGACCCAGCAGATGACGTTTGTGGAAGTTGCTGATGGGGAATCTATATCCACCTCCGCCACACTCTGACCAATCCGACCATTGGAAACGGTCGGACGGATGCCACGTGCGCGGAGAAAATCCTCGTCAGCCCTGTGTTTCTAGATTTGGATCCCCACCCGACGAAAGGCGGAAGGAATATTGCTAAATGTAGATATCTCAATCTCCACTGTTCCTTGGCTTCTAGAAGACTCACTGGAGCATTATGAGACGTTGAGGTTAGGTTTTGTGAGAGAAGCACCTGGTGGACGAATTTTTGGGGAGAACTTGAAACGGCGGAAGAGTTCTCACCTGTAATATGACCATCTTAATCTGTGGTCCATCTTGCACCATGAATGGACCCAACAAGCCTTATGGACACCATATGGACCATCTGAACGTCCCAGATCATTAAATCATCCATCCAATGCGAAATTGCCATTATCAGTCGATTGTCTTCCTCCAACTGATAGTGAAACCCATCCTTTTAAGATCAGGTCCTTTCACTAATCTGAAGCACCCATCGTGTGGCCCATCAAACCCGAAACCCATCCGTGAATGACATCTGGATCCATGCATATGTTCGACTACTTGAGAGAATCCTGATATTGGTGTTCTCTAGGCCGGATTGGGTTAATAGCCCACTAATCCTTGCGATTAGCTGGAGACGTTTCTAGAAACAGAAAGGCTATAAATAGCTGTTAATTAGGGCGAATTCCAAGGGAGAGAGAGAGAATAGAAAATGCTAAGAGAGGGATTTTTGGGCACCACTGGAATCAAGTTGCAAGTTTCGTAGCAACTCGACTTAGCTACTTCGCCACTAAGTCGAGGTTGGGTCCTAACCCAATCCGTCTACTGTGAAGGAATCTGAGAGAGAGAGAGAGAGAGAGAGAGAGAGAGAGAGAGAGAGAGAGAGAGAGAGAGAGAGAGAGAGAGAGAGGTAAGATTGAGTGAGAGGAAGAAATTTTGAGAAAGGAGTGGGGAGAGTGATCGCTGGGAGTAGAGTTCAGCTAGTGGAGAAAGCTCTCAACCAGTCGTCTGAGACTTCTCAGACCCTGTTCGTCCAATCATGGTTCCAGCCCCGGTTCAGGTAACCAACCCGAAACCCATCTCAGTCATAAATCCATGCTAAACCAGCAACATCTGATCCAATCTGCTGAAATGTTAGGACATTTTGCTTTAAAGCAGTGGCCAAAAATGAGTCCGGGAAGTACATTCCTAACATCCGACGCATCTGGACCCCTTTCAACGACCCCATCACACTCTGATCAAGTAATCCACATTGGCCCTCTCTCGCTTCTATAGAAATCCACCTGCTCGGCTGACCATCGCCACTGTCATCTCAACTCGGTCGCAAGTTGAGTGACTCAGTCCCATTCCAGCTTCATTCTAAGACGAATGACCAATCTACCTCCATGGAGGTGGTCAGTTTCTTCCTGGAACTGGGACTAGTGCTACTAGTCAAGCTCTGGTTCACCGGATGCAACGGGCTACAGCACCTTTGCATTGTGGCTCTACCGAGTCAGTGATCCAAGTGCAGCATATAAGTATAGATCCTAACTCAGTTGTGACTGGGGAGCAAATCGCCCTGATTAGACCTAGTCCTAGGCATCCAAACACACCCAATCAAAGACTGACTCAACCAGTTTTCCCTGCCGAGTCAACTCAGTGCTCAATAGCGTGTTGACTCAGCCACTCTCTCATCCGAGTCAAGCTAAGTCCATATCTGGATCTACAAACAAGGTATCAGGTCATATGTAATCAAAATAACTATTAGCCTGACTGTACGATCAGTAAACTTGCATATAGCACTTCACTAGGCTATAGTTAAAAACCTCGACCGAGTCAACTCGGTTGTAACTCACCAAGGTCTTGCAGTGTTTCACCCAGGTGCAACCAGCAACTGGTTACCTTGAAAGACACTCCATCCTGCAATCAGTCCAAATCAGTAAGTGAAAGTTATACTCTATGTAATTATTAAGCTAAATGTGAGTTGAGATTAGAAGTTAAAACTTACATTTGTTTTAATTTTAGGATCATCACACTCACCACTTAGGAACATTGCAAATTAGAGAAAATACCCCAAGGTGAGGGACATCCCCCATAGCTTCTCCATTACATTGAATTCTGAGATGGTGTTAAAGCTAGAAATCTTAGAAATATTTATTTTGCATGTGTTAGCCTTACTCCCTTTGAAATAATTTCACTAATCATGTGGAAATATTCATATCTTATTGATCTTGTAGAATCTCATATCATAGTTAGCCTCATATCTAGACTTGCTTAGTTGTACATACATGTCATTAACTATGTTAAGAAGTAGTAAATCTTGTTCCTATCTAAATGGTTAATTCACTCCTTAACCCATTTCATATGCTAGAACCATTTTTTATTTGAAGCTAATGCACATAATCAAGTCTTGAACTAGCACGCTATTCCTTTCACTATTAATTGGTTATGTTAAGAATGAGTTAATATGTAAATGTCTAATTACTTGATTTCAATGTGTGACAAACATATGATTTGGACTTGGTATTGTATTCTCCAAGTCAGGTTAGTAGTAATGGTCCTACATGGAGTTATATTCTACCAAGTAATGACATAGGACATGGTTATCTATCTATTATCCATGTTGTATAATGGGATCTAAGTATAAAAGGCCACCTTTGGTGGGATATTATGAGAACTTGGTAAGATATACTCCATTTATGGGCTTAAGATGAACCGTGATCATGTTTGTAAGAACAACCTTGTAAATTCTATTGAATGTATGTGAATATCATGATGCACGACACCCACGCATGACACGTGAGCTTTTCCGAGTGCTTAATGTGAGTCACATTCTGCTCGATTTACTGTGGATCAGTTGAATGACCAGAGTTGTGCATTTGAGTCACTTTGGGCGCTCTTATTTTACATGAGGCTTTTTCAAAATTTTTATTCCTCCTTGGACATACCCTGGGTATTTTTCCAGGAGGTTATCCTTGGACGTACTCACCTTCATAGCCTTTTTCAGGTAGTTTATCTACCTCGGGCAATCTTTTATTTTGACAGCTAGATGTGCATACTCAGATCTGTGTCTTAAACATACATTTATACATTCATGCAATTGCATATGTAGTTGTATTACCCTATGAATTATATATGAATTGTTAACCCATTTTGGAATAATGTGTCATGGTTGGATCTATGAGGGAAATTCCCACTAAGTTTTCATTCACGCATCGTGTGGTTGCACCAAATAGACACGGGTATGACGGAGGAAAATGGTGCCCATGACGACACCCCTGATGTAGCTGGAGAGGAGTACAGCGAGGAGGACCGTACGATGATGTAGCCGAGCCACAATAGCTCCGCTAAGCGCTTAGGACTTATTACTTTCATTATATGCTCTAAGACATTATTCTAGTTTTGCTTGCTTTGAGATTTGTAATTAAAAATCCTCTATTGTGGCATCTTGCTTTACTTCATACTTTGATTCACGTATGTTAAACTCACTTGGTTAGTTTATACTATGGCTATACTTTGTGGCTATGAATTGTGTTGGCAATTAGCTGTATGGTAGTTTTACTTCATGACGTAACCCTTGGGTTCTCATACTTGAGCGACTGTCCTCGGGTTATGAGAACCAGGATGTTACACATCTTGACCTAAATAGATATATTTCAAATTAGAGAGCAAAGGTTTTAGGTCAAGCTTCGGTGCCTTGAGGGTAGATGGTAGATGCACTGCATCGGTTTGTAGTAATTCTTCAAATTATGACATCCACTAGTTAACTTCAAGTACCAATACAGTATCAAGCATGACACCCATCTCCCTAATCATATCATCATCAAAATCATGAGAGCGTGCTAGGCACATTTTTAGAGGGTTAGAGGATAAGGTCAAAAGTTTTCTATCTTTTACGAAAGAGTCAATCAGGTTAATATCGTAGGAATCGTCATCATCCTCTAACTGTTTACCTGTATTAAAAAATATATTCAACTTCAATGTCATATTTCTAAAAGATAAACTCATGACTCCATTACTGCAATTAATGATTGCATTTGATGTGACAAGGAATGGGCAACTAAGAATGATAGGTATTTGAGTGTTCATGTCTACGATGGGTTGAGTATTCAAGACAATAAAATCTATTGGGTAGCAGAATTTATCAACCTGGACCAACACATCCTCAATTATCCCTCTCGGTACTCAAATTGAGCGATCGTAAAGCTGTAACGTAGTCTGGGTAGGTTTTAAATCACCAGACAGTTGTTCGTAGACTGAGTATGGGATTAGATTTACGCTCGCTCATAAATCAAGAAGTGCGTGCTTAATGCGGTAATTTCCAATTACAGAAGCAATGGTTGGGCTACCGGGATCTTTGTATTTCTGTGACACATCTTGCTCTAAGATGACACTCACTTTTTCTAATAGAAATTTTTTTTTTGAATATTTTGTCATCTTTTAGTTGTACACAAGTCTTTCAGAAATTTGGCATATGAATTTATTTATTTAACCGCATCCAGTAGAAGGATGTTGACCTTCACTTGTTTCAGCACCTTTAGAATGTTCTAAGGTTAGAGAGAGGTTTTGGTGCAATCAACAGTCAAGGGAATGGTGCAATCGACTTGCCTTGAAGTTCCGGTTCTAAATCTTGTGGAGCGTTGCTAGGTCTATCAGTTTCATCTCCTTTCGAATCCTTAGACTTTTCAGCCCTTACTGGAATAGATTTGTTAATTATCTTCCCACTCCTAAAAGTGGTGATAGGCTTGACTTGCTCCATTTAATTTGAAGAGCTTGGATCACTTATTTCATATTGCAGTTTAGGATTGAGGAAAGGTTGGGCTGAAAGAATCTCATTTTTTCCAATTGAATTTTTTGTCTCACGCCCTTGCATGACCTTTGAAATGTCATGAAGGGTTTGCAATATACTCTGATTGATAAGCTCTTAGTTGTGAATATGTTTCTAGATCGGATCTCTTAAGGTTTCCTTTGATTCAAGAATTGGTTAGAGATTCCTTGAGGAGTAGTAGTTTGTCCATTCCTCCAACTAAAATTCGGATGATTTCTCCAACTAGGATTGTATGTGTTAAAGATGGGTCGATTGAAAGGTCTTTGGGAATTGTTCACGGCATTCGATTGCTCGTTCGGTGCCTCTTGAAAAGCAGGTATCGTTGAGCAATTTTCAGTTGTATGTATGCTGCAACCATAGATACCATAAACAACTTTCTTAGCCTTATCCTTCTTAAGTTCTAGAGCCTTGACCTTCCTTGTGAGATTGACCACTTTAGCATTTATATCATCATCCTCTTTCAGCAAATATATCCTACTGCTCTCCCTTGCTCAAGTAGGCTTAGATGTGGTGATAAGTTTTGGGGAGATGTCCTATGATTGTGTGGTCTCAGCGAGTTTGTCAAAGTAATCCTATATCTCATCGACATTTTTTGTTCATGAACTCCCCGTTGCACATCATCACGACGAATTGGCACATGGAAGATGTCAGTTCATCGTGGAAAAAAGTCGTTATGCGCCACGTTTCAAAACCGTGTTGTGCGCATGAACTGACAATATCCTTGAACCACTCCCAACATTGGAAGAATGTTTTATCTTCCTCTTGAGCAAAATTCATGATCGACTTCTTAATGGCGTTCGTCTTATGGTATGGATTTTTTTTAATGAACTCCTTCATCATGTCATTCCATGTGCCAATAAATCACGGATTTAGTGAGTGCAACCACATATTAGCTTTTTCGTTCAAGAAGAAAGGAAAGAGTTTCAGCTTGACCATGTCCTCAAATACGTTAGGAAAGTATAAAGTGGCTATAACCCCATCAAACTCTTGCAAATGTAGGTATGGACTTTCAGATTCAAGTCCAAGGAACTTTGGAAGGAGTTGAATCAGTCTAGGCTTGATATCCATGTTTTATGTGATTCCTGAAAAAATCATATAGGAAGGGGTGCTTACCCCTGCCGGTTGTAAATAGTGCGGGGGTGCTCGATGCACCCCGTTCTCATCTTGGATTTTATTCGCCCTAGGTTCGGGTGGATTTGGAGGTTGATTGGCCAGTTGATTTGCAGCCATAACTTCAGTTAACTTTGTGGATCTCGAGTAGTGTCTAATCCTGTGATGGATAGATATATAACCCCTCAACCAATCCTCATTCACTTAAGAGACATCGAGTGTTATCATGGACTCACTTGGGCATGAAACACTCTCGGCCCTCAATTTTAGAATATAATTTAAACCTAAAAAGAACGAGGGAAGTAGAAATCTATAAATAAAAAGAAAATTAAAAAGAAGTTACCAAATTATAAGTTTCTATGTTAGGTTCCTGCAAAAGAAAAAGGAAAGTGAATTACTTTCTTGCTCTTGCTCCAGTGGTAGACTCATAGGAGTTCCAACACCTAGTCAAGGGTTTGAGCACCCATAGGTGGTGAAATCCCACTAAGGCGTGATTGTGTGGTGGTGGTGTGTGTGTGTGTGTGTGTTAAAAAAAAGAAAAAGAAAAAAAGAATTACTTTCTAAAAATAGAAAGATGAGTTAGTGTCTAAAATAAATTTACAAAGTTTTTAAACCTAGAAAAAAAAAGTAAATTAGTTTCTAAAAACATATTAAGAAAGTTTCTAAATGTGGAAATAGAAAGAAAAGCTAGTTTCTAAAAATTTTTAAAGAAAGTTTCTAATTATAGAAATAGAAAGAAAAGTTAGTTTCTAAAAATAAAATAGAAAAGTTTCTAAATCTTGAAATAGAAAGAAAAGTTAGTTTTTTTTAATAAAAGTTTATAAATATCAAAATATAAAGAAAAGTTAGTTTCTAAAAATAAATGAGGAAAAGTTTCTAAATCTTAAAATAGAAAGAAAAGTTAGTTTCGAGAAACGAATTAGAAAGAGCCCTAACATAAAAATAGAAAGTAAATAAATCATAATCTTAACTTAATTTGAAAACTAATCAAATCTAGAAAATGCAACTGTTAATCCCCGACAACGGTGCCAAAAACTTGTTCATAGCCCCAAGTGTAGGGGTCGCGATACAGTAATAATCTCAGTGAGACCGAGGTTGAATCCACATGGACTAATTTCGCGTGTATTCCAAAAGCAGCTAGAAGTAAAACTAGAAAAATATATAAATCTAAATTCGAAATTAAATGGAGTAATTGTGAAGTATGTAATTATAAACTTAAGAATTCAGAGGTGAGAACTAGGGTTTACAAGGATCCACTTGTAGTGATTATGAAGCCTTCTTACTTGATTCGAGTAACATAATTAGAATTGGAGTCATATCCTATCCAATTGAAAAATATATCAATAAAACTAAATTTGAAATTCCATTAACCTAATTCTCAATGAAGGAGAACTATGATAATTGGAAGGGATTTCATCACCAAACCATGCCCAGGAGACAATGGGAAACAATAGAATTTACCAATCTCATAATCTCAAAAGGAGGGGAATTGTGAAGATTATGAAGGATTCCATCACCCTACCATGCCCAAGGGACGATGGTGAACAATAGGACTTACTAATTTCACAATCTCAAATCAGGAAAATAAGATATTTAAAACTATTGTAAATCTACTGTAATTTGAATTGCAATAAACCATTAAAAACTAAAAGTATTCCTTAAATATTAAATTAGAATCCATGAAGTTCAACATAAACATAAATTAAAACAATATAAACATCCTATCATGCTACAAGCTTCACCTCTTGGCCCTAACTAAGAGGTTTATCTAAACATAAACATTATTGGAAACCCTAGAAGAAAATATGAAAACAACTAAGAAAGAAGAAAAACTCTTGGCGACGGCTTCTTCACCATTTTGCTACACACCTTAAACTCCAGAAGATGCCTAAGAACATCTTAAGGAGTCCTATTTATAGTTGTTGAACTTCAACTTTCGCACTTAGTTGAAAAACTCAAAAAATCGCCTCAAATTTACGCAGTTTGCTAAATTAGACTTCACTCTGCCTAATTTCATAAAATGACCTAGAGTTTCGGAATATGCTTTTTCAGGATGATTTTAAGATTCTTTTTCTTCACTTCAATATTTGATTTTCTTTATTTCTCGCTTGGTTTTCCTGAATCTTTGGCATGTGGATTCTTAAATCTTGGAATCCTAAGATCCATCCCCTGCCTTGGTAACTCTTAAGTATCGAATCTATGCTTTTAGCACCATTTTCAATCCAAGCTCTTAAATTCACATTGCAACACAAACATAAATAAAATAGAACATTAAACACTATCATGTTCATAAATTTAAAATATAAATTAGGGACAATATGCAAGATTTCACCCTCAAATTTGACTCAGTGAGTTGATCGGGTGAGTTGACTCACCGAGCTGAATGACTTTAGAGTTTTGGGTTCCTAAGGTTTAGGATCAGGCTGACCGGGTTGACTGGGTTGACTAGGTTGAATGGGTGAGTTTAGAGTTTATAACTTGGTTTTTTAGGGTTTAGGTGTATATAGAGCTGGGCACGAACAAACTTGACTCCCCTAACTCGACTCGTTTGACTCGACCCGAACCGAATGGGTAAGTCGGTTCGAACCGAGTAGGCTTCACCCAATCTGAACTTAAACCGAGTCAAGTTTGAGTTACCCAATAACTTGACCCGACTCGACCCGAAACTTGATCTGTCAGACTCAACTTGATCCAAAACCCGACATGACTTGGGTTGTCAAGTGGGGGATATATAAAAAACCTAATTCCTAATCCTCTTTGCCTTACCCACTACATGCCTTGATTTGAAAAGAGTCTCAACCCCTTCTCGTCCGACCCTCGTCTACTAGCCATCCTGTCTCGTCCGGCAGGTGGCAATAACCTTCGGCCTTCCTCCTCCTCCTCCTCCTCTCTCTCTCTCTCCCCCCCTCTCTCTCTATTCTCTTCTCTCCTCTCCCGTATGACAGCGACAGCTAGCAGCTTATCAGGTGCATCTGTCTGTTGTTGTTGTTGTTTTTTTTTTTTAAAACAAATTTATAAAAAAAATGCTGAGAGGGTATACCTCACACAGGAAACGGTGGAGATGGAAGTGGGTTGCGTATTGAGTAACTTAGTACACTTAGCGTACTAAGTAAATTTTGTGAGGTCCACCATGATTTATGTATTTTATTCCCTCCGTCCATCCATTTTATCCCTATAATTGAAGCATATCCAATGCTCAAGCCCAATGACCCGATCTGAATCGGTGCCAACTCGATCCGACTCGATATATTTGATTGAGTCAGACTCGGTTCGGGTCAGCCTGGCCAAGACCCGGACTTGGATCGAGTTAAGCTTGCTGGATTCGGTACCGAGTTAGATCGAGTTCGAGTTAGGGATTTTCCAAAATCGGATCGAGTCAGGTTTGACCTAACTTAGTTCGACTTGACTCGATGCCCACCTCTAGGCTTATAGGGTTAGGGTTTATGATTGTGGTTCGGTTATTTATCCGCTCGTTCAAACTCAATCAGTTTATCTGCCTGGGGTGGGGTGTCTACACCTAATTAGCATATTAGCGACGGTCAATGTGAAGATTGACAATGAAGAAAAAGTTTCACTTATGCTCTGTTCGATGATAGATTCATGGGATGGTTTGATCATGAATCTCTGCGATGATCCAAATCTAAATATGGAGTCAGTCGTGCCCACATTGCTTACCAAAGAGTCTTGTGGAAAAACAGACGGGAAATATGTTATTAATACAATGATGGCCAGAGAAAGATCTAATGGGAAAGACACTAGTGGGAGAGATCAGGTCGAAAGGGCATAAAATAGGTGAGTGTTATGATTATGGAAAGAATAATCACTTGTGCACATAATAGAGAAGCTGTTTGGTTCATGACCCTTATGAAAGTGGATTATGTAAGACCCCCCCTCACTCAAGACAGTGAGGCCCTTATAGTGGGGTTACCATGGGCCCACCTCAATGCATGTATTATGTATCCACACTGTCCATCCATTTTTCCAAGTCATTTTGGAGCATTATACCAAAAATGAAGTGGGTGGAATTATCAGATGGATCATGTCATAAGAAACAATGGTGATTGACCACTAATGGCCACAAAAGTATTGGATAAAGCGGATATTTATTTTTTCTCTTCATCCAGCTTACATGACCTTATCAACAAATTAAATGGTGAATAAACACCACATAAACATTAAGGTGTGCCTTGGGAAGTTTTTAATAGTAGGATAGTCAATCACCACTGCTTCTTGTGATCACGGTCCACTTGATAAGTGGGTGTAGTTCATTTTTGGAATATTGCCTAATACGATCCGAAAAAACGGATGAACTGCTTGGATACATAATACATACGTCAAGTGGATCCGGCCCTCACCGACTCTAGCGAGGCTCGGGTCTCACCTACTCCACTCTCCGGCGTAACAACGGCCAGATAGCTCCTGTTGACTCCAATACGATGTATGTGTTTCGTACCCGCTATCTATCCATTTTTACAACTGGTTCTAAGGCATGACCTAAAAATGAGGGAGAAAAAACATTTCATCGGGCCACCGAAGTTTTGAATTTAAGTTAAATGCGTTTTCATCATCCAGGTCTACGTGACTTTTATCAACAAGTGGATATTTGTGTTTTCCTGTGGTGTGTTACACTTAAGATTTTGATTTGCCTTATTTTCAGGCTCCTACAATGAAATGATCTTAAAAAATAGATGGACGGCGTGGATAAAACACATACATCGTGGTGAGGCCCACGGAGCTTTGAGATCAGCTAGCTAGCTCGTGTTGGGGTCACCAGCCAAACGGCGTCCTCGCGCGCGTCATTTGTACTGTGCGCGCGCCGCTGTCTACGCTCTTCCCTCCATTTCTCTCCTTCCAAAGGAGGGAAGCCATCTCTCCATGCTAAAAGCTCCCTCCTTCCATTTCCTGCTGAGGCAGCTTCATTTCTCTCACAAACCCTTCCTTCCTTCTCTCTCTCACAAACCCTTCCATACTCCTCTCTCTCTCAAACCCTTCCTCACTTCCCTCTCTCTCTCCATGTCCGGCCGTACCGTCTCCGACGTCCTCATGGGCGCCGCACGTGCCGCTGCCCAGAAAAAACCCCTTCCCCCTTCCAAGAAGCAGAAAACCCTACCTGAAAAAGACCCCCCCAAACCTCCAGAACCTTCTCCTCCCAAGGCGGGCCCTGTCGCGGCATCGGCGCCACTGTCCAAGAAATCTTCGCCGTCTGTGAGCGTTGATGAAAGGATCGCGGCGCTGAGGAATAAGGCTTCGGATTTCAAGCCCTCATCTGCTGCATTCTGGAAGCACGGGGACCCTGTTCCGTTCTTGTTCCTCGCTCGAGCGCTTGACCTGATCGCCAGTGAGTCGGGCAGGATCGTCATCACGGAGATCCTGTGCAATGTCCTCCGGACGGTGATTGCCACGACGCCTGGGGATTTGCTCGCTGTCGTCTATCTGTCGGCGAACAAGATTGCTCCTTCGCATGAGGGCGTGGAGCTTGGCATTGGGGATGCATCGCTGATCAAGGCGCTTGCCGAAGCTTATGGAAGGAAAGAGGAGCACATAAAGAATCAGCTCAAGGTGATCTGTTTTGATCCACTGTTATTCCTTATTTTAGTGTGTTTTATTTGAATGTTTATCCAGTTACTCCATTGTTATACCAATACATGGATAACTGACGTATTTGCATGGCAATCTAGACCATCCATATTGCGGGCCCCACTGCAGCAGGAGCACAGCCCGAAATTTGCATTGATCAAAATTTCTAAACCTGCAGTGTTTGAATTTGCGGACTTGTCTTTTTGCTTCGTACAAAGAAAAATGAAGCATTGAACCGATTTCCAGTTTGTTGTGAATTGATTTTTCCATTTACCATGATTTCAGTGTCAATCTGCAACTTATTGGCCACTGAATTTGCCAAAATTTGACCTAAATCTGTCCCTTTATTTCCCCAACTCTGGGCATAAATTTGTCTATATGTCTGGGATGATGTCATGACGAAAACTTGATAAAGACCTACTGTGTGGATGGAAGCATCACCTTTGCTGATTGGTCTCTGTGTTAAAATTGAATGAACTGAACGGAATGGATACTGTTTGTTTGGAACCTCATGGATGGCGAACTGTGGGCCTAACCTAAACAAACTGAACTGAGCAGGTTCCATTCATTATGGTTCAGTCACATCACATGCTTAATGTACCTTAATGCTGTGGTCTTCCTTAGAGGATTTTGAAACCTTTTCTTTTGGTTTGAGATCCAAGAGAGATTAACAGTTTGTTTCTTTTGAAATAGGAAATGGAATCAACTGTTTATATAGTAATTCAGGATAGTTTTATTTTATTTTATTTTTACATATGCTGTTTGTATCTAATTTGGTCTTTTTTTTTTTTTTAATTTTTTTAATTTTTTATGGTAGGCATTGGGCGATTTGGGCCTTGTTGCAAAAGCAAGCCGTTCATCTCAAAGCTTGATGTTCAAACCTTCTCCATTAACTGTTGTCAAGGTTTTGGATACGTTTCGTGTCATTGCCAAGGTGGGTGGTTTCTTATCATTCTTTTGACACTAAGGAATTTGTGAATATTTACTTGGGCAAAGTGCTAATTGTTTCTTGTATCATACCTTTTTTTGGGTGCCAAAATGCTATAAAATTGATACATGATTTTATTTTTAGCTTTGGTACTTGAGGTTACTTTTTAAAAACATACGACAATCGAGCGATTGAGCTCTGAATTTAAGCAATATATTTATTCTATTGTGAAATCTTGATGTAGAGCGGGTCGCGGACAATTTCATGGCCAAGATGGATCAGAAAAGGCACGGTCGGCGACAGAAGTGATTCGGACCATCGGACCTTAGATCGGGCGTATCTCACAATCCGGAATGAGTTATCCGACGTAAAATATATGATTTTGGGGTAGAACGAGCTACTTTAGCC
Source organism: Magnolia kwangsiensis (assembly GCA_037074715.1). NCBI lineage: Eukaryota > Viridiplantae > Streptophyta > Magnoliopsida > Magnoliales > Magnoliaceae > Magnolia > Magnolia kwangsiensis. The sequence goes on from CM073585.1 coordinate 66,672,972, forward strand.
AACCAACCCAGCTACGCCGGGTTGCGCAGCCCGGATTTGCGAAAAACCCCCTGATCGACGGTCGTTTTCTCGTTTTAATTTTGTTTTTACTATAAATAGTAAGTTTTAGTTTGAGTATAACTTTTCATCCGTTGGGCTTTAGGAGTTGTGTCCAACATGAAAAGTGCTTAGGATAATTAGGAGAACGGTTTGGTGAAGCCAAATAGGACACTTACTATTTTTGGCCGAAAACCTTGCGCACTAGTAGACATCATGACCGTTTATAAATAGTAAGTTTACTATTTATAGTAAGTTGCGAATTCTAGGAGTTTTAGTTGTAGTATGAGTCTGATTTCTTTCATGTTGCTTGGTTCCCTTATTTAAAGGGGTGTAAACTCGTTTTTATTTTTTCATCAATTAATTTCGAATTTATTAGAGTTTATTCCTATTCTCTTGCTTTCTTTCCTCGTGGATTCGAGAAGTCTCTGTGAGGAGTCCAGAGAAGCTCCGTGGATTCAGAGTAGTTATCCTTGAGGAAGACGGTGTTCGACCTCATCACGTTCATCCCTGCGTCAATTTGGTATCAGAGCGAAGTTTTTCCTTGGGCCGATGGCAAACAACGAAGGTATGAATCAAAATCCTGTGGACGGTGATCCAGGGATTCGTTATCTTTCGGAAAGAATGGAAGCTTTCCATCGGGAGAGTCAGTTGACCATGCAAGGGCTGCAGGCAACCCTCGACCGTCTTGCGGATGCGCTACTTCCGCCCCGAGCCCTGGGCGGTGCTCCACCACCTATGGTCGCCCCACCACCCGTAGTTGCTGTACGACGTGACCCTGATTATCGCAGAGCACTACCAGCGGTAAATCGTAGGGCTACACCAGATGATTCTAGTTCCAGCGACGATGACATTAATGAGGGTTTTGATCGACGACCAGTCCATGGAGGCGATCGTCTAGATCGTGCTGAAAGAGACTATCGAGGTAAGGCTGAACTTCCTAGTTTTAACGGTTTATTACGTATCGAAGATTTTCTCGATTGGCTAGCCGAAGTAGAGAGATATTTCGATTATATGGATGTGCCAGATCATAAAAGGGTGAAATTGGTAGCGTTTAAATTAAAATCTGGTGCTTCTGCATGGTGGGAACAATTGCAACTCTCACGAGCCCGCCAGAACAAGGCGCCCATCGCATCATGGCCTCGGATGAGACGTCTTCTTCGTTCACGATTTCTCCCCAGTGATTATGAGCAGATATTATTTCAGCAATACCAGAATTGCCGACAAGGAAATCGAACTGTTACAGATTACACTGAAGAATTCCAGCGGTTGGCTACACGAAACGATTTGTCAGAATCTGAGTCACAGAAGGTGGCACGATTTATAGGTAGGTTGCGACCGGTAATTCAGGATCGAGTTCAGATGTACCCAGTCGGGACCGTAGATGAAGCAGTTCAATTGGCAGGAAGGGCAGAAACATAGCTTGCAAGAGCTCCTGCTCGTCCCTATCCTCCAAATCGACCCCCTATGACAGGTCCCACACAGGATCCAGTGCTGGCTCGAGGAAAAGATCCGGTAGGAGAACGTCCTCAACCTCCTCTACCCGCGAACCGTGATACGGGGAGCAGACCATCCAGACCTCAACGGGCAGCACCCACAACAGCGGGCCCGAGTAGGATTCCGAATCCTTATGCTCGGCCAAGGCCGAACAATTGTTACCGCTGTGGCCAACCAGGCCACTTATCAAACACTTGTCCTCAACGTCCGGCAGTACACTTGACTATAAACGAAGGGGGCATTGAAGATGAGGCCGCAGAAGAAAATCATGGCTTTGATGAATATGAACAAACCCCTGAAGAAATAACAGGTGGCGATGAAGTGACAGGCGAGGATCGTGGTGAATCTCTCGTTGTGAGGCGACTACTGTATACCCCACGAAAGGAATTACATCCACAGCGGCACAATATATTTCGTACTCGGTGCACTGTCAACGGAAAGGTCTGTGATGTGATCATAGACAGTGGTAGTAGCGAGAACATCGTCTCAAGAGTGATGGTGGATAAGTTGCAGCTACCAACGACGAAACATCCTTCCCCGTACTCAATTGGCTGGATAAAAAAAGTGAACGAGACCAAGGTAACTGAACAATGCACTATCTCGTTTTCAATTGGTAAACATTATAAGGATCAGATACTTTGTGACGTGGTTGACATGGAAGCCTGCCATATGCTACTCGGTCGACCCTGGCAGTCGGACCGTGATGCGACCCATCAGGGGCGAGACAATGTTTACATATTCGTCAAGGATAGTCGAAAAATAATCCTTGCCCCTATGGCACCAGAGAACCACCCTGAAGCCTCTAAAGTGGAGGGGAGTTCTCTCTTGACTATTCGGGATTTCATGGAGGAGTCCAAGGAAACCGACGAGGTATATGCCGTAGTGGTAAAGGGCGAGAAAGAGGAACCCTCAAACATCCCTCCAAGCTTAAGACTGTTACTAAACGAATTCAAAGAAGTCTGGCCTGAAGATTTACCTGATGGATTACCCCCCATGAGAGACATCCAACATCATATAGACCTCGTCCCTGGGGCTAGCCTGCCCAATCGCCCTCATTATCGGATGAGTCCGAAGGAGTGTGAGATACTTCAGGGGCAAGTGGAGGAATTGATCCGTAAGGGTCTATTGAGAGAGAGCATGAGCCCATGTGCTGTACCAGCATTATTAATGCCAAAAAAAGATGGAAGCTAGCGCATGTGTGTCGACAGCCGAGCAATTAACAAAATTACTATTAAATATCGGTTTCCAATACCACGGTTGGACGACATGCTCGATATGTTAGGAGGGGCCAAAGTGTTTTCTAAACTCGATCTAAAGAGCGGGTACTATCAGATTCGTATTCGACCCGGTGATGAATGGAAAACGGCATTTAAGACAAAGGAAGGGTTGTATGAGTGACTGGTCATGCCTTTCGGTCTATCGAACGCACCAAGTACTTTTATGCGTTTGATGAATTAAGTTCTAAAACCGTTCACTGGCTGATTTGTGGTAGTATATTTTGATGACATATTGATATATAGCCAGGATGAGGCGGAGCACAAGAAACATCTCAGGCAGGTGCTGCAGGTCCTACAAGATAACAAGTTGTACCTCAACTTGAAAAAGTGTAGCTTTTTATCTGACAGCCTGTTGTTTTTAGGATTTGTTGTAACGACCACAGGCATTCGGGTGGACGATGAAAAGGTGCGAGCTATTGGGGAATGGCCGATCCCGACAAACATTCATGAGGTGAGGAGTTTTCACGGATTGACAACTTTCTATCGTCGATTTGTGCGAGATTTTAGCACCATAGTCGCGCCAATAACAGACTGCATGAAAAAAGGGCCGTTCCAGTGGACCGATAAAGCTGACAAGAGCTTTCATGAGATCAAGCATCGTTTGTCTACAACACCGGTCTTAGTGCTTCCTAATTTCGATAAATTGTTTGAGGTGGAGTGTGACGCTTCATATGTCGGAATAGGAGGAGTATTATCACAGGAAGGTAGACCGGTAGCCTTCTATAGCGAGAAGCTCAGTGAAGCCCGAAAGAAGTGGTCGACTTACGAGCTTGAGTTGTACGCAGTTGTTCAGGCGCTGCGACATTGGCGGCATTATCTGATTCAAAGGGAGTTTGTTCTGTACACCGACCATCAGGCATTAAAGTTTATTAATAGTCAGACTAACGTGAATCGTGTGCATGCTAGATGGGTTGCATTTTTATAGGAATTTACGTTTGTTCTGAAGCATAAGTCAGGTCAGCAGAATAAGGTGGCTGATGCACGTAGCCGTCGTGCGTCATTACTTGTTACGGTGAGCAATGAGGTGGTCGGCTTTGACTGTCTCAAGGAGCTATATGCCGAGGATGAAGACTTTAAAGATTCTTGGTTGAAGTGCCAAGAAGGTCACCCCAGTGACTTTCATATACAGGATGGTTTTCTCTTCAAAGGGAATCGATTAAGCATCCCCCAAAGTTCTCTAAGGGAGCAGATTATTCAGGAACTACATGGAGGTGGCCTCGGTGGACACCTTGTGCGAGACAAGACGCGAGCTCTTGTGGAATAGCGGTATTATTGGCCGCAATTAGTACGTGATGTGGGAAGAGCCATACAACGTTGTCATATTTGTCAGACCTCTAAGGGACAATTTCAGAATACGGGCCTCTACACCCCGTTACCTGTGCCTGACGGTCCTTGGGAGGATTTATCAATGGACTTCGTACTTGGTCTTCCACGAACACAACGCGGCATGGATTCGGTGTTCGTAGTGGTCGATCGTTTCTCCAAGATGACACACTTTATCCCATTTAAGAAGACCCTTGATGCAACACATGTGGCGAATTTATTCTTCAGGGAGGTCGTACGGCTACACGGGGTCCCTAAGACCATTACTTCTGATCGTGACACGAAGTTCATTAGCCACTTTTGGCGGACTTTGTGGACTCGATTTGATACACGACTTCAATTCAGCAGTGCTTACCACCCACAGACTGATGGACAGACTGAAGTTGTGAATCGCACTTTGGGAAACCTCCTTCGATGTATTTCAGGAGAGAAACTGAAGCAGTGGGATTTGGCCTTGTCTCAAGCGGAGTTTGCATTCAACAACATGGTGAACCGCTCGACAGGAAAGTCCCCGTTCCAAGTTATTTACGGACGAGTACCTCGCCACACAGTAGACTTGGTCCCTCTGCCCAAGCTCCCAGGCATGAGTATTGCAGCAGAACATATGGCAGACAGGATCATGGGTATTCATGTGGAGGTGCAGACTAAGTTACATGTCTCGAACGAAAAGTACAAGGAACAAGCGGACAAGCATCGTCGACAAAAGGTGTTCGAGGTTGGCGACCAGGTAATGGTCCATTTGCGAAAAGAAAGATTTCCGACCGGGACGTACAACAAGCTAAAGAATAAGAAAATTGGACTGGTACCGATCATCCGCAAGATCAATGACAATGCTTATGTTGTTGATCTTCCAGATGACATGGCGATCTCAAGGACTTTCAACGTTGCGGACCTGACCGAGTATCATGAACTAGTGCAGGACGAGAACTCGAGGACGAGTTCTTTTCAAGTGGAGGGGACTGATGTAGAGCGGGTCGCGGACAATTTCATGGCCAAGATGGATCAGAAAAGGCACGGTCGGCGACAGAAGTGATCCGGACCATCGGACCTTAGATCGGGCGTATCTCACAATCCGGAATGAGTTATCCGACGTAAAATATATGATTTTGGGGTAGAACGAGCTACTTTAGCCAACCAACCCAGCTACGCCGGGTTGTGCAGACCGGATTTGGGAAAAACCCCCTGATCGACGGTCGTTTCCTCGTTTTAATTTTGTTTTTACTATAAATAGTAAGTTTTAGTTTGAGTATAACTTTTCATCCGTTGGGCTTTAGGAGTTGTGTCCAACATGAAAAGTGCTTAGGATAATTAGGAGAACGGTTTGGTGAAGCCAAATAGGACACTTACTATTTTTGGCCGAAAACCTTGCGCACTAGTAGACATCATGACCGTCTATAAATAGGAAGTTTACTATTTATAGTAAGTTGCGAATTCTAGGAGTTTTAGTTGTAGTATGAGTTTGATTTCTTTCATGTTGCTTGGTTCCCTTATTTAAAGGGGTGTAAACTCGTTTTTATTTTTTTATCAATTAATTTCGAATTTATTAGAGTTTATTCCTATTCTCTTGCTTTCTTTCCTCGTGGATTCGAGAAGTCTCTGTGAGGAGTCCAGAGAAGCTCCGTGGATTCAGAGTAGTTATCCTTGAGGAAGACGGTGTTCGACCTCATCACGTTCATCCCTGCGTCAAATCTACTTTCCCCCTTTGTCAAATAAACAACCCAAATGATGCTGCATAGACATGGAAACTGCAAATTTCCGCAATTGGCATGCATTACACATGCATACAATAGAGAATTCCAGTAACTTTGATGTGTAGTTGCCTCACATAAAAAGAAGTTGAAAGATAAAATTGGGCATCTGGAGGCTTGATGCTCTTTCTCAGGTGTGCTCACAGGCTCATCGGCTAATATGGCTTGCATTGGCTCCAATGGATCCCGTATTGGGCCAAGACGAATAAATGTGTCATTTTGTTTTGTCTTCTTCTTCTTCTTCTTCTTTTTTTTTTTTTTAATTTTTATTTTTATATACTTTTTCTATTTGTTTCTTTATTTTCCTTTTTTCGAGGTTGGAGGAAGGTTAGATTAGGGTTAACTCAAGGGTGATTTGACGAAACAAAGTTGGATGTACCATTTTGGAGGAAAATGAAAATAAGGCAAAACATCGTTTTCCCATTTCTCTTCTTCTTTTTGCTGTTTCTAACCTAATGGGCACCAATCTAGAAAATCATGCTTGATTTGTGTTTGATTAGGACCTATGTGGTTGTCTTTCCTAATTTTTCACATGTGTAACTTATTTTTGTTGACTTTAGACTAATCGTTGTTCATTTGTTATTCTTTTTTCAAATTTTCTTGCAAATGACGTGTGATTAAATTGTTTATACTTTGGATCTCTGGAGTGAACAAAAATTTAATTGATTTGTGCATCTTTCGGCTTTTTTTTTTTTTTTTTTGGTGGTTTACTATTCGTCCATGTGTGGGTATTTTCTTAAAATTTCATTTGGGAAAGGGATGATTTAGTCATTTTCAAGCAAGATATAGTCATTTATGAGATCAATCATGCATTGCTGTTTTTGTATTTTACCTTTTTTTTACTATTTTTATAAGGTAATTCTATAATTCAATAATACATGTATGTTTTTGTTTTTTTGTTTTTTTAAACTTCTGTAAAATTTTTTATTGATACCTTTGGTCAATAGTTCATGAGAGTGGAAAGATTGAAAAGGATGTTGTCCATAGAATTCAAGTTGGGTGGAAGAAATGGAGATGTGCCTATTGAGTTTTATGTGATCATCATGTGCCACTCAAACTGAAAGGAAAATTTTGTAGAATAGTTATAAGGCTAGACATGCTTTATGGGACAATGTTGCGCAGTAAAAGAACAACATGTTAATAGGATGAGTGTAGCTGAAATGAGGATGTTGAGATGGATGAGTGGCAAGAAGAGGAAGGATAAAATAAGAAATGACTGGAATTGAGGGAACTTGGTAGTAGTACCAATAGGTAGTAAGACGAGGTAAAGTAGACGTAGATGGTTTAGTCACGTGCAATGGACCAAGAACTATGCCGGTTAGGAGGAGTGAGTTGGTACAAGTCGAAGGTTTTGAAAGGGCAAGGGGAAGGCCTGAAAGGACAAGGATAGAGGTAGTGAGAAACGTGACCTGCACTGAAATGGTGGCTGATTGGGCTTTCTCCTGAATCAAAGCAGATCAGCTCGTCCCATTGGTCAGTTGATAACTTATGGTCTAACTAGAGGTCTGGCCCTTGATAGAGTGGAATGGTAGAATAGGTTTCATGTAGCTGACCCCAATTAATTGGGATAAGGCTTAGATGGTGATTATTTATTTTTTTGGTGTTCTTTTCCTGTTTAGAGACCAAAGACTAAAAAACTCAGCTTTTCAGTAGGTCAGGTCAATAAAAATAATTCTTTACAAAGACCGGTCCAATATACTGTCCAAAGATGGTGGGTAGGAATCCAACATTTATCTCAAAATATGATTTTTCTCAAAATCCCAGCCAATTGTCTTTTGAAGGAGGGAGATGTGTGCATTGTATCTTGATGCACAGGCGTGCACACAAATTTTCACCAAGAGAAATAAAAGGAATACTGTAGAAGTCCTATTGTAAAAATTTATAACAGTAATTTCCATAAAGTCATTTGAGGGGTAACCAGAGATTTTATTAGAGAGAATCTTCCCAGGCCAGCTAATGCAAAGAACAAGACCACCCGCACCTAAGCAAAATCCTTATGATAGCTCATCCAGTCAATTACTAGCCATTTAGCCTTCAGAAATGCCACGTGCGACAAGCACGTCTTCTCCCGGAATATCATACTATTTTGTTCGAGTCAGTCCATAGAGAAACCAGAGGAGTAAGCTGCCATAAAATGTCCTCCTTTTACTTGCCAATTGCCACCATGCATGCTTGAAAAAGGTCCCCTATTGAATGCAGCATGAACCAGTCTACTCCAAAAAGCTTGAAGAATTTCCACCAGATCTTCAATGGAAAGGAGCATGCATGAATAAATCGTCCACTATTTCTGCATCCCTGATACTTAAGAATCACCCATTTGGAATGACCATGTTCTTATTCCTTGAATGAAAACTAAAAATGAAAGTGAAAATTAAAGCCTAAAAACGATAGCTCATCGAGTGAAACTAAAAATTAATAGCATTTGGTTAAGGATGCCATTTGCAAGTTTGACCATGTCTTAGTGGAATAAGCTTGCAAAAAGAAAAGGCTAGCTTTGCTTGTCATATGATCAATACCTAGGATAATCATTGAAGAGGGAAGATGGATGTGATCCACCTCTTCGAACATGACTTTGTACTCATCTCTGGATAGCTGGGCCATTTCACATGGATGGGACATTAGTATTTAGTAGAAGTTCAAGGGAAGAGGGGCTATGATGGTTGTCTAATGAATGTGCTCATTACTAGATGTCATAGTCTCATAGATGAATGCGACGCTTGCAGTCGAAGGCTATCATGCAACTTCCAACATACTTACGCGTGATTTGAGTTTTTGAAGCATGCAAACTTAGTGTCGCCGAAGGAATGTCCTTACTACATCCCCAATAATCACCAAGACTCTGAGGATCGTGATCTTAGTCTCTTTTCAACATATAATTTTGCCATATTGCAGCACTGCATTCTAACATGAATAAGGCATGATTATCTAACTAGTGTCAGTACTGCCACTTTATTAATTTTCGTTGATTTCCTCTGCAGATCAGTCCTCAGCCCATGATAACTTTGCAATATTGTATTTACATTTCTGATATTATTTAGTTTTTGTTTTTCAAGTTCTTCTATTTAACTCTCTGTTTGCTTGGGATTTGAATAGGAATCTGGGAAGGACAGTCAAGACAAGAAAAGGAGCCATATCAAAGGACTGCTTGTTGCAGCAACGGATTGTGAACCCCAGTATTTAACTCGTCTGCTGCAGGTTATAGTTTGCACCTTTATGAGTTCTGATTTCTTTGCTGCCACTGCTCCTACTGAACTACCTTGGAACTTTTGCTGTAGTCTAAGATGCGGATAGGGTTGGCAGAGCAAACTGTCTTGGTAGCTCTAGGACAAGCGGCTGTCTATTCTGAAACACTCTCCGTTCCTCCACAACTTGAATCTCCCCTTGAAGAGGTTTGTTGAGAAATAATTATTTCATCAAATTAATGTGGCCAAGAAATTTTGCAGGAATATCTGGTGTTGTGCATTGCCGTCGTATTGTGCACAATTTTTGTTACTTCAAGCATTTACCTGGTTACTTTGAAGTATTTTGAGAGAATGGAGTTGTGTTGCTTTTTGAGTAATCACTTGACATTTCTTATGCAGTTTTTATTTATTTATTCATTATTATTTATTTATTATCTTTTAGATTATCTTTCTTGCGACCAACAACCATTGAGGGCACGGCCATGTGACTTTTACATTGTTATTATGCCACTCTAGTAGAATTGCTTGATCGCTATCCCATGAGCCATATCCATAACTTCTGCTCCACTATCCATTAGAAATAACACAGGGTCATTTTCATACCGGGCTCAAGTGGGGTGGCCCATGGGATGCAAGGGCACACTCGGGGTGGGCGACCTGTGTGAGGCGGGTGGCTCGTGTGATGCGGGTGGCTTTATGAGGCAGAACCCATGTGATGTGGGGCCTACGAGGGGGGTTCGGCCGAGGACCTAACCCATGGGATGTGGGGCCCGGGTTATGAGATAAATGGATTGATTTGCCATGCTCTATCAGTTCAAATTTTTATAGCAAGTGGTTAGTTGTCCTGCATCAAAGTGGTATCAGATAAGGAGGTCTTATGTTGGAGACTTCTTACCGGGGCTGATTAATGTATGAGCATTTTCACACCGGGCTCGAGTGGGGTGGGATGCAGGGGCACACTACAGGTGGGGTGGGCCCCACCTGTGTAAGGTGGAACCCATGTGATGTGGGGCCCATGAGGGGGGTTTAGCCGAGGACCTAACCCATGAGATGCGGGGCCTGAGTTATTAGGGCCCATGAGGGTGGGTTCAGCCGAGGACCTAACCCATGGGATGCGGGGCCTGGGCTATGAGATAAGGGGATTGATTCGCCACGCTCTATCAGTTTGAGCTTTTAGAGCAAGTGGTTCGTTGTCCTGCATCAAAACATTAATAAAAATTCTTTACAAATGATTTCTTCATTTTGAATTACATTACAATTGGAAACCGTGTTTCTGGTAACAAAATATACACCATGAATTTCTGTAGCATGTACGAAAGAATTTCTAATGTTGGAATTGCTGGAAATAGTTGTTGGGAATTGGTATTTGGCATTGGCACATTATGGTAGAAATAAAAGTTTAAAGTATTTTTTGGTGCATTTTTTAATACAATACCTTTATATCCTCTCACATGATTGGGCATAGTATTGCATTATTGCTACTTAATTGGTGATGACATTTTGAGATTGGTGAGCTATGGATTTAGTTGGTACTCTCTATCAGCTACAGTCAAAGATCTTCCTTTAGACTTGACAATGGCTGGTTTGGCATGTCAGGCTTCTAGACCTAGTTTGCCACCAGTTTGGCTTGGGTTATTTTTAGGACTGTAGGTCCAGCCTGGGTTGTGTGCGTGCGTGCGTGAAATAACTTGTATTTTATGAAAGAACGAAGGGGAAAGCCAAAAGAGCACAGTTGAAAGGGAAAGATTATGTAGGATTGTCTCTCACTTACAAAGAAACCTCTACATCCACTTGTCTGCAATTGATATGGGCTACAACTTGCAAAAACTTTGAACCCCACCACCTAGTCAAGGTGTTCAAAAATGGTTACGTATTGGCCGTAATGGCCGATACGTAATAGTTATAGCTGTGACCGTTACGTGTTACGGGGTTGTAATGGCTACCCCCTTTTTTTGGTGCCCGTAATGGCCGTTACGGGGCCGTAACGGCCGTTACAGTCCATAACGGCCGTTACGGTACTGTAACAACTATTACGGGCCTAAAGAAAATAGGAAAAAATGAAAAAAAAGAAGAAAAAAGAACAAAAATACAATTTTCCTTTCTTTCTTTTCTTCTCCTTCTCTCTCTCTCTCTCTCTCTCTCTCTCTCTCTCTCTCTCCCTCTTTTCTTTTTGGTTTCCCTCTCTCTCTCTTCTTTTCATTTCGGTATTGGAAAAAGTACACATGCACACACTTCAAATTTATTTTTTAAAATGTTCCGCGGTGCACGCTGCACAGTGACTTGCACTATTTTGTTACGTGGGCCCCACCTTGATTTATGTGTAGTATATCCATGCTGTCCACTATAATGTTTATTTTCCATCGAACCTGTTGATAAGGTCACATAGACTTTGACCTTGATGAAGGGAGAACACAAATAGTAGCTTGATAAAAAAAAAGTCTTAAGAAAATTTTAATGGTGGGAATTAAATCCTTATTTTGTGGTTCACCTAAGATTTGGATTAGCCTCATTTTTTGGACCATGCCCTAAAATAAGTTGGTAAAAAGGATGGACCACGTGGATGTACAACAAATGCATTGAGGTGGGCCCCACTTTTAAAGGGATACTCACTAGTGGTCCACCGAAGATTTAAATCTACCTGAATTTTTGGACCATGCCTTAAAATGAGTTGGCAAAACAGATTGATGGCATTGATATACAAATACATCGAGGTGGTCCGCCTGGCCCACTAGTGGTCCACTTGAGATTTGGATTTACCTTATTTTTTTTCCAATGCCCTTAAATGAGTTGCCAAAATGGATGGATGACATGGATATATAATACATAATTGAGTGGACCCTTATACATGACGTATATATTAACTCAAAATTAACCAATTAAAATTTGGGACCATTTTGCTAAGTCACAATCCCAAAATTAAATCACTCCTACGATTTTCATCATTAGTTTCCAGATTTTTAAAAATAGTACCATTTGATATTTTTCATTTTTCACTGTCTAATAAATGTCCACCAATTCATTAGTGGGATAAGTGCCAATAGATTACATTAATTCGAGGCTAGTTTGGGGCATCAAATGGTCCCCAAACCAGCCCCGAATCGACAACAATATTTACCTGAATTTAATTTTAATTTTTTAAAAGATTTATGGGGGGAAACGATATCAAATTGTTAGGTATATGAATTACATAATAGAATACGAAAGTCTTTAAGATGTTTTGGTATTACATTCGTTATGGTAAATTTATATAGATATTATATAGTTTGAAAACTAAATATAAAAGGTTTGCAATTAATTTTAGGTTGTCAGGTTCATAAATCCATCAGACAACCCGATATAACATTCTCGCCAAAGAGTGGACCATTACACCTCCATAAACATGTTCCAAATTAGAAATGGATGCATATTTGGAATATTTAGAATATTCCGAATTTAATGGATATTTTTCCATAATTTTTGATCCAAAAAAAATTGCACCGTTACACACCCTGTATCGGCCATTATGCTCCGTATTGGCCGATATGGGGCGTATCTGTATTGGTAACGGTGAGCACCGTTACGCCCACCGATACCGTTACGGAACACCTTGCACCCAATTGACCACTGTCCCTCTGGCCTTTTGGAAATGTAACAGAAGCTAGTTCTTCTCCGTTGCAAAACATCATAATCTTGCGGTCCATCCAAATTGACTACATTCCAACAAGTAATGTTAGATGCCGCAGGATTTTACATCTCTTATCCACACAGTGCCCATGTCAAGCTTGAACAAAGTCCCTGTTTGAGCCTAGCATCAGCTAGGTCATAGGTCACATCTAAGAAAATTGGGACATGTTCGAAACTGGAGAGACATGATTGTAACATAAAATAAAATAAAAATAAGAAGTCATAAAATCTGATAAGGGAAAAGAGCAGAATATAAAATCAACATGATAAGTTTAAATAGAAACAAAAGGCAAATGAAATAGAAAAATAAACTTCAGTGAGTTTTCAAATGTTTTTTAGATCCATGGATCTAGACCCAAATCCACAGATCTATGATTTGAAATTGGTTTTACAAACAATGAATTGGTTTTGCTGGCAATTTCAGATTGCAAATCTGGAGAAATGTTTTCATCAAAACAGATGGCAATGGGTTAACCAAAATCAAATTCTCTTCCCCAAGCTTAGAAATTAAAAGAAAGTGTGAAAGTGGAGGTTTCTAACAAAATCCAAACTTTAAATAGTTGTTGGACAAGTTGATTTGAAGTTTTGAACTGATGTTCGATGAGTCAGACCAAGTCAGAATAAGATATTTCGAGTTTTGGGTTCAGGGCTCATCCCAGTGACAAAAAAGAATTGATACTCAGGTGAAACCAATATTTATTTGACAATATTTTAAACCATGGGTCTGATTCCTGTCTGTTGATGCCATGAGCCGGGCCTGGTGTGAAAATTCAGGCCTCATAAAGAAATGCGAAGGCATTTGGCTTTAGGTTTGATAGGTAAACTGGTTGGAAGAAGAAAAGGCCTACTAGTTCAACTCACGCTTCAGTGGGTATTGGAAACATTCTATATAAGAAGAAAAGGCTCACTAGTTCAACCTAAGAGCCTGTTTGTTGTGCATGGGAGTTATAATAGACTCTGGACTTCACATTTAGTTTCATTTTTAAATCTTTTATTCAAGACTAAGTTATGTTAGGTAATTCTATCATTTGGACCAATACACATTTGCCTTGGCCTCTTTGTTTTTATTCAAGACTTGTAAAATGCTGCTTGCATGCAAAAAAAATTATCTCAGATTTTCTTTATGGAAATAGGTTACTATTTTTTTTCTTCATAAAAGTGGGTCCTTTTTCTTCCTTCTTGTGGGTTGTGGCTAGAAACAATCTCTAGAGATGTGACTCTTCTTGAAACCTTAGGGTTGAGAATCTTTTAGGCTCTCGGCGGTGAGGCTCCACTATTTTTTCTTTCTCAAATATTTTTCTCTAATTTTCTGGTAGCAATTGAAAGATTGTGGCAATTCAAGGTAAGGGTTGCAATGGTCCAGTTGCATGGCCCGTGCCAGCCCAACCCTGTAGGGCTGTTAGTTTATTTTGAAAGAAATGAAAGAAAAAAGTTTTAGAAAAATCCAGTTCTTAGAATGTATTGAAAGATCCACATGTAGATGCAATACCATAAATCAAGGTTTGATATGTTATCTTAGATTTGTGTCACTTGATCGCTGAACAAGTATAATGCCGATTATTGTAGGAGGGCTCTCCCCCATCTATCCCAACAAAGAGATGAAGGAGAAAGCTTGGTCATGCCCCCACAATAGGGTTAGGGGCATGCACACGTGAGAACTGTTCGCAGATGGACCACACACGCGTGATGAGGAAACTTCCTTGGGATAGGATATGTTTATGAGTAATTTGGGTTACAAAAGGAAAATCCTGTTATTGTACTCCTCACCCCTATAGGCTTTTGTATTACTTTACATCATCAAGAACTTTTAATCCTGCCTATCCATGGTCCCGAATTGACCAAATCCTTTCACTCACACTGGCCACTGCCCATAAATCCTATACAAACCTATGAGATGGATCAACAAATCTCAACCATTGGATGTCTCATCAAGCACAATCAAAACACTTTAGCAGTTGAAATAAAATTTAAATTGTTAAAATCGATTGGTGAATCTTTTGAAAACATTTAAATGCATTAGCCAGCCATAAAACACTGAATGGTCCAATTATCAATATTAGTCCACAATATGCATAGTTGGGGAAAAAGTGGATCCCATATTGGAGCATGTGAGCTTCATTTACATCCTAATGCTTGCACCCAACCACACCCACATGTTAGTAACTAATGTAGCCTTGTAGGGTGAGTGGAAGTACATACCACTAGGACCATGGAGTCTTAACAGGACCTTAGATCTAAAGATTAGCCAAAGCTACTACGTGATCAAGTCGATCTGATCTAGACATGATGGGCCTTCTGAATTTGAGACTTGATGCAATTCACCAATGCAAATATGCAATAGGGACTGAGCATAAGAACTTGAAACATGATGAACATTCAGACTCCCATGTGGGGTAGGACAAAGGCACAGGACGTCCGATGGTGGAGGCTCTCCATCCTAGCTCGTTGTTGGTTCCCATTACACAGGATGACCATAAAACGTGACCACTGGCAACCTAATCTGCTTAGAGTGATCATGGCTGTTTAAGGTACTTGAGAACTATGGCCATAACTCCCCCTTCAGTATAATAGCGTGTGGGTCTACTCTCATATTCCCCAAGGACAAATAGAGGAAACCCTCTCAAATAACTCATAAAAATATCCACATGTAGTTGCAGTTCCACAATGCATTCCATATATGGATAAACAAGGTTCAATAAAGTGTATTGGCTTTCTAGGACACGACAATAATCGGGCCAACACTTTGGCCCCTAAACTCAGCCCTTGTTTCGAGCCTAGCCTTAAAATCTAAGAAATCGGGCCGGGCTAGGCCAAAACAATGATGAATGGGACAGGCCTGTCCTGTTTTCCCAATCCAATCATCAAGTGGGTCACTTCTATACAAAAGGAATGGACAATTTGAAGACATTTGTGAGTGTTCCCATTCAACTTACATGTGTAGTTTAAAAGCACTTTTGGATCTGGGGTTATGTTTCTATGATCAAAATCAGTAATATGATCGGATTCATTGTGGATGGAGGGGATATTGTAAATTTTTTATTAGATTTGGACCAATTCCAAATCTTTGATCACGTCCCTCATTTCCATATAGGGTTGGCACTAGCAAGGGCAGTTTGTGTTGGGCTAGCTACAGGGCCCATACATTTTTAGCCCAATTAGTTCCAAGGCTCAATGGACTAGGGGCTAGGCCCAACCCTGACTTGGCCCTAACCCAGGCCATTGCCACCCATAATTCAAGGTGGATTAGAGCTTCAAATTGGCAAGCAATCATAACTTATTCAAGTGGGTTTGCTTTACACCTTGTTGTTAAATATATTATTATTATTATTATTATTATTGTTATTGTTATTGTTGATAGGTGAAAACTTTGTTAATCAAGAAAAGAGCTACAAAGCGGAAAAGGAAAAACAACGGAAAGAAAGAAAAGGATAAGAAACAAAAAAGAGAAGCCAAAAAAGAAAAGATACAAACATCAGTCCCAAGATTGACCCAAAACTGAGACAAGGCTATCTACGGAGCCCAATCACTAAAGAATACTAGGATCCTTGAGAAAACACCCGCCGAAGAAATACTCAGATTTCTGAAACAATGATTGTTTCTTTCGGCGCACACAACCTACAAGACTGCTAGGAGGATTCTCCATTTCTGCTTTCCTAAGGCTCTTACATGATCTGCATGCCAAAAGAGTTGATCCATGGACAACAGCATTGCCCATGAAACTCCCGCCAGGCGCATTCTGCTCCACTAGAGATCTGTAGCGAATGGGCAGTGGATAGAGAGATGATCTGCTGATTCCTCCGAACTAAGACAATGGGGACAGACATTGGGTAGGTGCACGCCCCTTTTTCTCAAGTTATCAATCGTTAGGACTTTGTTTCGACCGACTAGCCAACCAGACGGAACAACTTTTAGAGGGGCTCCATAATGCCACACAGATCCTGTGTGACAGCAATAGATAGAAACAACAGGTACTGCCAGAGACTTGTGGAATGATCAGACTGTGAATAATCTTCAGCCTGACAATAGCCATCACATGGAGTCTTGGAGAAAAGTCCTGTAGATGGGAAAGGAGAAGAATACACTCCTGAATTTCAGAGTCCAAAAGGTTTCTTCTAAATGGAGGGAGCGAAATACCCCCGTCCTTTTTCTTCCGAGATTGGTGGAGTGTTTTGAGATTGGTGGGTGTTTCATGGGTCATGCCCCCCTAATCTAGATAAGCTGTTATGTTCTTGGCACACGGAGGACAGGGGTATGTTAAGCAAGAGGAAATGGTGGTGCCTTTTACTCGCTGTGTTGGGCGGTTTGGGCAGATAGGAACAATAGGGCATTCATGAATCAAAGTTCTTCCTCTCATTAGGTTTTCTCCAAAGTTTTACTCTTTAGGGATCGTGCGCCATAATTGGGTTGGTGGCCGGGGTTAAGGCGGGGGTTGTAGCCTTTGTTTATCTTCCTTCCTCTTCTCCGTGTTTAGAGTCTTTTTGTTTATTTTTGTTTTTGCTTTTCTCTTTGTTTTGTCTTGTTTTCTTCTGTTGTTCTTTTTCAATAAGATTTCTTATCTTTCAAAAAAAAAAAAAAAAAAAAAACCCCACTCTCAAAATGCTCAAAACAGTCGCCTACCATTATATTTGGATTTGGAGTAACAACGAAAACGGCCGGGAAGGTTTTAAGTCATTGAAACCTTAAGGTGCTTTTCTGTTTTCATTTAGACGTTCTGACCAATGTTCGAAATATCGGTATTGCGTTATGTATTGCACCCTTGGGATGCGGATACATATCGATTATCGCATGGGATATATCGGTTGTATCGCGTAATGTATCGTTGTTGTGGGAAACAAGGGGAAATTGGTTGAATTTTTACTTTAGTGATTATTAAAAAAGACATCAATACACACTTATAAATCAAAACATTTCAGAGAACAAGTGCACATGATAGGTTTTCTTTGTATGGGGCCCTAATCTATGCGCTGTTTATCTTCGTTCCTCTTCTTCGTGTATAGTCTTTTTGTTTTGTTTTGTTTTTGCTTTTCTCTTTGTTCTGTCTTGTTTTCTTCTGTTGTTCTTGTTTAATAATATTTCTTATCTTTCAATAATAAAAAAAAAAACCCCACTCTCAAAATGCTCAAAATAGTCGCCTACCATTACAGTTGGATTTGGGGTAACAACAAAAAGGGCCGGGAAGGTTTTAAGTCATTGAAACCTTAAGGTGCTTTTCTGTTTTCATTTAGACGTTCTGACCAATGTTCGAAATATCGGTATCGCGTTATGTATCGCACCCTTGGGATACGGATACGTATCGATTATCGCATGAGATATATAGGTCGTATCGTGTAATGTATCGTTGTTGTTGGAAACATGGGGAAATTGGTCGAATTTTTCAATGAAACTTCAATGATTATTAAAAAAGACATCAATATACACTATAAATCAAAACATTACAAAAAACAAGTGCACATAATAGGTTTTCTTTGTATGAGGTCCTAATCTATGCGCTGTCTAACTGAATTCATGCAAGTATATTAAAAGTCTATTCATATAATTTATAAATGTAAGAAGACGTGTGGAAACACAAGCAATACATTCAAAAGCAAAAGAAGAATCACTAGATTAAGTTACATGTTTGATTTTATGTTTGGACGCAAAAATTGTAGCCAATTTGTGAAAAATTGAGAAATTTTGATTTTTTTTTCCAATTTTCTATAACTTGGCCCATCTCCTCCAAATCTCGAATTCCAACCTCCCAAATGAAAATCATGGATTTGTAACAATTTGACATTGATTTAACATATGATTTATAGAAAAAAAGGATCGAGAATTGAAAATGCTCACTTGATCGAACATGTGGGATATATCCCACTACTTGTGCGTTTTGTATCACACAGGTGGGATACAAGATATATGATGGGGACATCACGCGCACATGCACGCCTCCCTTACGCATGTAAGCAAGGAGGGCCCCAACATCGGTCTGGATCGATGATGATGTCCAGGGAGGATCTCCTGGTTAGAGGACTGCGTTTTGGTTCGTTGCAGTGGACCCAATAGTCATGTAAATCCCACCATGGGTTCTCATGATCATGGCCCAGTATTCTAATTAATCTAGTACTTTGGGTTTTGCTTATTATTGTTATTAGGAGTATCATAAAAAGTTTAGATTGTTTTGATTAATTGTTATTTTTGGTTACTTTGTCACCAAGTAATAGGTTATGCACATGGCGTGAGTTTTGGGGTATAGAGTTTTATTATAAATAGGCACCCCTTGTAGTCTTTTTTATTCATTGAAGATTAATAAAATTTTTGTGTTTTTCTGCTCTAAACTTCTGCGTTGTGAAGATTCAATTGGGTATGAAACCCTCCATTCCTTGAAGGGCTGATTATTGTGGCGCGAAGCCACACCTATCCCAATTCGCCCCCACCTTCTACCATTCATATTTTTCTTCTCCTACAATCATCCCATCTGCAAATTCATCGGTATTTTGCAGACATTTCTCTTTTACAGATTACAACAGAATTTCAGATTTTGGCCCTACAGGAGGACTGAAACTTCGGCGGAGCACCACACACAGATCGTGTATCGGATCAGGCTAAAATTTGGAGGTTTTGTGGCCCTGGCCGACTAGGGTCAAGGTGGCCGTTTCCTGATTTGTGGGCCCCACACAGGTGCGGGACACCTCCAGCGCATGTGCATCAGGGCCTTCGCCGTTGTCCACGCGTGTGACGCTTCTCTGGTTCATTTCTCTCCTCTTTTTCATCCCTATTTCGCCCCAAATCCCTAACCCTTGTTAGACAGGTCGCATGCCTTGTATAGCCGCATGCCTTGATTCTATATTTATTGTATAGCTAATTAGATGATTCTATATTTCTAATTTACCTTGTATAGATGGCTTTAGATCTCTATATATTCAAACCCTTTGGGTCGTCTCAAATACAAGAAAACCAAATGAGTTCTTTGTTTTCATGGTATCAGAGCATACCGATCCTAATCCGGCACCTCCTTCGTCACCGATTGCCTCCTGACAGATCCAGCCGTTCCTGCGTCATCTCCTGAAAATCCGACCACCCCTGCCGGTCACACAACCCCGTCCAACCACTCTTGTTGCTACATCCGTCCTCCCTTGTTGCTACGTCTGACCTTGCTGCTCATCCGGCCGCCCCTGCGTCTTCCGGCTGCCCCTGCTGTGTAGTCCGATCACCCCTGTTGCGTCGTCCGACCACCCCTGTGTCGTCCGACCGTCCTTGCTGCTCGTCTGATTGCCCCTGCTGCACCCTCAGCCCTTCTGCACGCCCCTGTTGCTGGTGCTGCGTTAGATCCAGATCCTGATCCAGCAACCCCTGTTGTTGTTGCTGCGATTCGCTCCATCCCTTGGGTATCTCCTTCTGCTGCCTGCCGCGACTCTTTTGCTGCCAGGTACATCTAGAACTTCCTTTTGCTGCGACTCTTTACATGGTTTCTATTACTTCAGATCCATGGACAAGGACTCATTCCGTATAGAGGCCCCACATTGTAGTTTTGATGGAACCAACTACAATCTATGGGCCATGCACTTTCAGAGCTTCCTCAAGGGTCGTGGTTTGTGGGGACTAATTAATGGATCTGTTACTGTCCCCACTTCCACTGATGCCGACAAATTAGCTGAGTGGGAAATGAAAAATGGACGGATTATTACCTGGATTCTCGATTCAGTCGATCGGTCCATTGCTGTTGGTCTCACACCTCATTGCACCGCTAAGGCAATGTGGGAGGATCTCCAGATAATTTATCAATAGAGTAATGCGGCTCGGTTATACCTCCTGGAACAAGATCTAGTTAACCTTACTCGGAGTGATGACAGTATTCAAGTATTCTACACTAAAATTGTCGCAATTAGGACAGAGATGGCTATGATGGATCCTGTATTTCCTCGTGACTTTAAGATATTCCAAACTATGCGCGAGAGTGCGCAAGTTCAACAGTTTCTTATGAAGCTGCGTCCGAAATTTGAGCATTGTCGGGCCGCTCTCCTGAACCGTAGCACTACTCCATTGAATTCAGTTATTGATGATTTATTGGCTGAGGAACGACTGAAAGTTCTCTTACTTCCCCAACTCCGGGATCATCTGATCTGGTGCTTGCTGTGTCCACCATTGCACCAAACCGTGGTTCCACTCCATTGACTTGTCGTGGCTGCAACAAAGTGGGTTATGTCGTCGCTTAGTGCAAAGATTGGTGCGCTTATTGTCGACGGACTGGTCATGGTATTCGGTACTGCCGTTCATGTGCCTATGCATTTTTTTTCGGCCGTGGACATGGTGGTCGTAGTCGTGGCCGTGGTTGTGCTCTTTCTACTACTTTTGCCATTAATTCCTCTGAGCCTTCTGTTAGTGATACTACATCTACTGTTTCTGCTGAAGGTCTTTCCTCACCTTTGAATCTTGCGATGCTCCAACAAATCGTGCATGCCCTTTCTGCGGTTGATATGGCAGGTATATCCTCATCTTTTACATGGTTCTTCGATTTGGGTGCTTTCAATCATATGGCTGGTGCTGTATCTTATCTTCGCGATATTCGTCCCTACACCGGAAATCAAACTATTTCTACTGCAGATGGCACTAGACTACCCATTCAGTCCGTTGGATCATTGACCTTCTCTCCTTCTGCCCATCGCCAGTTCACCCTTTGTGATATGTTTCATGTTCCTAACCTCTTCAATTTAATTTCTGTTGGTCAACTTACATCTAATAACTGCTTAGTTGTATTTCTTCCAAACTGTTGTTTTGTGCAGGATCTGGCAACGGGGAAGGTACTTGGGATGGGTAGGCGGCATGGTCGTCTGTACGTGTTGGACTTTGATCCATTTGTCACTTCTACTCGTTATTTCTTTTCTCCATCTTCATTGGATATTTGTTTGGCAAATAAATTGTGGAAACTGTGGCACTTTCACCTGGGTCATCCACATTCCAATCGGTTAATTCAGTTATTATCTTCTGGCATGTTAGAGAATATTTCTCTTAATAAAAGTGATTTGGATTATTTTTGTTCTTTTTGTTGTCTTTCAAAAAGTAAGTGTATTCCATTTCCTCTAAGTACTACAAAATCATCTTTTATGTTTGAACTAGTGCATACGGATGTCTGAGGTCCTTCACCAATTATGTTTCTCTCTGAGTTACGATACTATGTTATATTCATTGATGATTTCACACGTTACACCTGGATTTACTTTTTGCACTCTAAGTCACAGGTTTTTGAAAAATTCAAGTTATTTCACTCTATGATTGACACTCAATTTCGGGTACTAGTTCAAACTCTCTGCTCTAACTCAAGGGGGAATATCTCTCAACAGATTTTCGTACATATCTTCAGGGTCATGATATTATTCTTCAGACCACCTGTTTGATATTCCACAACAGAACGGGGTGACTGAACGAAAAAATCGTCATATTGTTGAAACTACCAACACCCTGATGACAGCTATGACTGTTTGTAGTTCTTTTTTGGCGGAAGCAATGTTACATTTAGTCTACTTGATTAACCGGATGCCAACCAAAGTTCTGAATAGTAAATCTCCTTACTTTGTTCTCACCGGCTTACCTCCTACATCTTCCACATTTCGTGTTTTTGGTTGTGTGTGTTATGTTCACCTGGCTTCATGTGAACGTAACAAACTATCTCCAAAATAGGTTAAATGTATGTACTTGGGATTTAGAGAAACTCAGAAGGATTTTCGATGTTATAATTCGGTTTCTCATCGTGTTCGGGTTTCACGATATGTTGTTTTTCTTGAATATAATGCCTTTCATTCATCTGTTCCTCTGCACGCACCAAACTCTCCTGGTCATACTGCCTTTCCTGACATTCCTTTTGCCTCGAGTACTCTCTCTCGTCCGTTGCAGGTTTACTCACGACGACCACGTACAGGTCCACCACCTATTAGTCAACTTGAACCTATTGTACCTGTTTCAGATCCCGAACCTACCTCGATACATCGTTCCGCTCGTGTACATCAACAACCTGATCACTTGATATGCTCTGTCTACCATGAATGCTACTCTGGATATTGTATCTATTTCTACTTCATACACTCAGGCAGCCATTCGTGATTGTTGGAGGAAGGCTATGGCAGAAGAACTTGCAGTATTGGATGATAATCATACGTGAGATATTGTCACTCGACCCACTGAATAACAATTAATTGGTAGTAAATGGATTTATTCTGTAAAACTCAAATATGATGGATCATTGGATCGATACAAGGCTCGGCTTGTTGCTCAGGGATGCAAACAGGAACACGGAATTGATTATGATGAGACATTTGCTCCTGTGGCCAAGATGAAAACTGCTCGTACTCTTCTGGCAATATCATCCATTCGTTCTTGGCCACTTGCTCAGATAGATGTGAAAAATGCTTTTTTTCATGGCGACCTCCAAGAAACAGTATATTTGCAACCTCCTCCTAGCTATTTAATTCCTGCCAATAAGGTATGTTGCCTAAAGAAAGCTCTGTACGGCCTCAAACAGGCATCTCAGGCATGGTTCCAACGCTTTCACGATGTTGTTACGGGTGCTGGCTTTACTCAGAGTGGTCATGATCTATCGTTATTTTTGCGCACCACTAATCGTGGTATCGTCATTGTTCTTGTATATGTTGACGACCTACTTGTGATTGGTAGCGATGCTACTAGCATCTCAACATTTAAGGACGTTCTGAAATCATCCTTCATGATGAAGGACCTCGGCTCTTTAACATACTTTCTTGGGCTTGAATTTTCACGTTTTCAACGTGGCATCCTGGTCAGTCAGCGTAAATATACAAAGGATCTTCTCGCTTTAGCCTCATTGATGGATCAGAAGACAGTTCAGACTCCCTTAGAACTTAACATTTAATATGGCCATGACGATGGTCATCTTCTTGTGGATCCCACATTATAGCGCCGTTTGGTTGAGAGTTTAGTTTACTTAAAAATAACTCGCCCTGATATTGCCTACACTGTCCAAGTTGTCAGCCGGTTTATTTCCGCTCCTCGGACTCTGCATATGACTGCGGTGTTGCGCATCCTTCGGTACTTACGTGGAACTCTAGATCGATTATTGTTCTTCTCCTTTACGGCACCTTTGGACCTTCGTGCTTATTCGGATGTGGACTGGCCTCTCACACAACGATGTACCACTAGTTACTGTGTTTTTCTCGGCACTTCTCTCATCTCTTTGAAGTGTAAGAAGCAGGCCACTTTCCAAATCCATCACGGAAGCCGAGTATCGAACGATGTCCGCTGCTTGTAGTGAGCTTGTCTGGTTACGTGGTTTTCTTTCAGAATTGGGCATGCATCTATCCTACTCCACTCCATGTCGATAGTCTGAGTGCCATTCAGATTGCCTCCAATCCTGTTTTCCATGAACGGACAAAGCATATTGAAGTTGACTGTCACTTCATCCGAGAGAAGTTTCAGTCTGGGATCATTTCTCTTCCACATGTTGCATCGCATGATCAAATTACAAACATTTTCACGAAGTCCCTCACTTTTGCATGTCACTCATTTCTAGTTGGCAAACTATTACTTGTCGATGACCATCATTAGTTTGAGGGGGGATGTTAGACAGGTCGCATGCCTTGTATAGCCACATGCCTTGATTCTGTATTTATTGTATAGCGAATTAGATGATTCTGTATTTCTAATTTACCTTGTATAGATGGCTGTAGATCTCTATATATTCAACCCCTTTGGGTTGTCTCAAATACAAGAAAACCAAAGGAGTTCTCTTTGTTTTCAACCCTAACCCTAAATTATTCAAATCTCCAATTTTATGCCCTTTCTTCAACCTTAGGGTTCCCCGAATTGAAATCTGTGAACCCCTTGGATTGAGGAATTATTTTTGTGCATGTGTGGATGAATTTACCATCCTTTGGTTATTGTTTGGTCCATAATTTTGATTGATCCAACCCTAGCTCGTGTAGGCCTGGGCCTGCATAGATTCTCCTTGATTGAATGCTTGAACTTTTGTGTGGGATATGGAATTTTGTGTAATTGTTTCTGAACTAACGTGATCTAAGCTTGAAAATCTTGCACATCATATTTGAATTTCATGTCCTGCATCAAATTTGGTATCAGAGCACAAGGTTTTTTTTATTATAGGAGAATGCATTGCATGTTTAGGGCAGTGTTTTAAATAGCGGTAGCGTGCCTCCGTAGCGTGTAGCGTCAGCCACACGATACTTCCATTATATATATATATATATATATATATATATATGATAAATATTAAATAGTAAGAAAAAAGAAAAATATATAAATGTCATATTCACGCACCTTAGTGGGCCCCACGTGTGCCCCACCCCTTCACGCACCTCAGTGGGCCCCACGTGTGCCACACCATAGAAAATAACGCACATCCCACCCCTTCACGCATCTCAGCGGTGGGCTATACCACAGAAAAAAGAAAAGTATAAAGAACACCAAACCGATAGTAACTAGCATTTTAAAAGGAAAAAAATGAGGAAAAAATTGAAAATACTAAGTTATTTTCATTGTACATCGAAAAAATTCAAAAAAAAGGAAGGAGCATACCTATTTTTGTCTCAAGATGAGATTGAATCGCTGAAAACTGTAAATATTGAAGCTACACAGCGATAGGTTTGCCTCTAGAAGTAGTTTTTCCAACTCACGATTGAAAAGTGGGGAGACGAGCAACGTCAGTAGCATCAGTTTGCGCCTGACAGCTGACTTTCGACCACAACATTGAAGGGTGGGGAGAGAAGTAGCGTCGACAGCATCGGATTGGCCTTGTGAGAAGATTTCGGGTCTCCAAATGGAAGGGTGGGGAGAGCAGCTGCGTCGGCTGCTGCGGTTTGGGGGTGAAAGCCCTTTAGAATTAGGTTTTTTGTTTTTTAACTTGAGTTTAGCTTGTGGTGTGAGTTCACCACTGTTTCCTGCACTGAAAAAACAAAAAAAAATACCAAACAGGTAGCGTACGCTACCTGCGCTACACGCTACATATCCGTAGCATACGCTACAGGGGAAAAACGCTATTTCGAACGCGTGCTACAGGGGAAAAACGTTATTTCGAACGCTACAGGGGAAAAACGCTATTTCGAACGCGCGCTACAGGGGAAAAACGCTATTTCGAACGCTACGTAGCGAAATCGCTACGCTACGCTACGTAGCGTATGCTACCGCTACGCTATGAATGCTATTTGATACACTGGTTTAGGGTTTAGTTTATTTGTGTCCATTATGCATTAAGTAACATCATATAGAGCTGTTTAGAGGTCCATAATTTCTGATATAAGCTGTTGAATTTTTTGCTATTAGAAAATTCGCATCACTTTGTTGGATTTTCTGTTGACAGATTCTTTGGACAGAGTAGTATTGTGTCGTTTCCCCCATATAGAGTCCTTTAGGAGCATTTAGTCCCATCTAGGCGCATATGGTCGTATTAGAAGGTCCCTAAGTTGAGTTAATAGTTGTATGCCCACACGTACGGGTCGTGGTTTTGGCTTGCACACTACACTAAACATGAAGCAATTGCAAGAGTCAATGAACAAGCTGACCCAACAATTTAAGTCTTTGGGTAAGCGCTTGGTACAACGTACCAACGCTTTGAGTAGTTTAACGTGCGCGTTACCCAACTAAAGGCCTCCGCCAGGGCAAACCCCACTATTGGGAAAGATGCCCAATCTCAGCCAGGTGATCAGGAGGTTAGACTAAGGAATGAAGGTGGACAAGGAATTGGTCATGGGCGCGCACCCGTGCACCCACCCCACGAGGGACATCATGATTAATATGACTCAGACGTGCAACTCCTCAACGGAGTTAGAGTAGATGCCCCTACGTTTGATGGCCACTTGGACCCTAAAGCCTTTTTAGACTTGCTGGCGGATATGGACTACGATTTTGAGTGGTATGACATGTCGGGTGCTCGTTGAGTCTGATTCGCTAAGATGAAGCTTGTGGGCCAAGCAAAAAGGTTTTGGGCTACGGTAGAGCAAAAGAAAGAAAGAGCGAGGGAGCTCCCAATAGTCCATTAGGGGGAAATGAAAGAAATTCTTAAGGAGAAGTGCCCCCATTTCTCTTATTGCTTACGGTTGATTGAGGAGTGGTAGTCTCTTCGACAGGGTTTCATGAGTGTTGCTGACTACATTGAGAAGTTCGAAGAGTACTTGACTCGTTGTGAGGTTGACGAGGACCCCGTACTCACCCTTGCTCGATTTAAAACGGGCCTCCATTCTGACATTAGGAGAGAATTGCTCGCCAAAGACAGACACTATTGAATAGTTGTATCAAGTAGTGTTAGAGGTTGAGCAATACTTCAAAGCATCTGTGGGAAAGCGGTTTGACTATCGCGATTCTAGTGCTAAGGCCAACCCTTTTGGGGCTAAACCTAACATTGGATGCCAAAACAAGCTTTTCAACAGTTTTCAATCCAGACCCAAGGGTGATAAGGGTAAAGAGATTATTGGGTCTAGCTCGCGCAGAAGTGGGACAACTAGGTGTTTGAGGTGTTAGGGGTTTGGTTATTTTGTCCACCAGTGCGGCACGAGAGAGGGCACCAAGGTTCTCCTTATTGATGGGCAAGTAGAAGTAGTGCCCTCAGAGAGTGATGGCGATAGGGAAGAATATGAGCTAGTTGAAACCCCTAGTAAGGGGGAAGAGGGAGCACAAGAGTTTGCGATTCTAGCAATTGTGCGTTGCGCCTTTGCTCAAGCCAAGAACACTGACGATTGACGCCGCAACATGATCTTCCATACTTATGCAAAATGTGGGGAAAAGAGCTGTAAGATAATCGTGGATAGTGGTAGTTGTGCTAACATGACATCGACTTACCAATGTGAGCCATTTGGGCTTGAAGCTTGAAGCTCATCCTTAACACCATGGAGTGTCTTGGGTTGATGAAACTTCCATTCCAGTCTCGCAACCATTGTCTTGTTCCTATTTAGTTTAGATCATATAAAGACACTTTGGTATGATGTTGTTCCTATGGATGTTGGCCATATCATTCTGGGTAGACCGTGACTCTATGACAGGGATGTTACCATATTTGGTCGTTCAAATGTCTGTACATTCTGGTTCGAGGGCAAGAAGGTTAAGCTAAATCCACTGCCAACCAAGAACACAACTGGAAAGGAGTCCACCACAGTGGTGTGAGCGGCTCAAAAGAATTGAAGGAGTCGAATTCCAAGTCTAAACCTCTCCATATTCTAAATTCTAAAGACTTTGAACGAGAAACTGAGGCGGACTTGATAGTATATGCCCTTGTGGCTAGGAAAAGTGTACCAGAAGCTAGTGTAGAGTTACCCACTGAGGCCATTCAGGTAGTGCATGAGTTTCATGATGTCTTTCTTGATGATCTACCAAATGAGCTTCCTCCTATGAGGCATATACAACATGTCATTGATTTTGTCCCTGAGGCAACTCTACCAAACCTTCCTCATTACAGCATGAACCCAAAGGAGCATGCAGAGTTGAAGAGACAGATTGATGAGCTCCTAGAAAAGGGTTTCATTCAAGAGAGCATGAGCTCGTGTGCCATGCCTGCCCTCCTTACACTTAAGAAGGATGACATATGGATGATGCGTGTTGATAGTAGGGCCATCAACAAAATCACAGTCAAGTATCGGTTTCTTATGCCGCGTCTTGATGACATGTTGGATATGATAGCCAATGCTACAATCTTTTTGAAAATTGACCTCATAAGTGGGTATCACCAAATTTGTGTACGCCTTGGTGATGAGTGGAAGATGGCCTTCGAGATGAAGGATGGGCTATACGAGTGGCTAATTAGACCTTTTGGGCTGATTAACGCCCCAAGTACCTTCATGCGTGTGATGACCCAAGCGTTGAGGCCCTTCATGGGGAAGTTCTTGGTCGTATGCTTTGATGATATCTTGATTTATAGCATGACCAAGGAACAACACCTTAACCATTTGAGGTAGGTTTGTGGGATCCTTAGAGCCAAGAAATTGTATGCCAACCTAAAGAAGTGTGTGCGTTTTTGTCTAGTAGTGTTATCTTTTTAGGTTTTGTTGTGCCAGCTGCGGGCGTATCGGCGGATCCCAAGAAGGTTAAGGCCATCGTCAATTGGCCTGAACCCCGCAATATTCATGAGGTGCGCAGCTTTCACGGTTTAGCCACCTTTTATAGGCGATTCATTCGAGGCTTTAGTTTCATTATGGCTCCCATCACGAGATTGAATAAAAAATGGAGAGTTTCAATGGACAAAGGCAGCCTCGAAGGTCTTCAAGGAGATAAAGGTCAAGATGACCGAAGCTCCAATCACGTGACTTCCGAATTTTTCAAAGGCTTTTGAAGTTGCATGTGACACGTTAGGACTCGGCATAGGAGTACTTAGTCAGGAAGGGCACCTTGTCGCCCTTTTTAGTGAGAAACTGCATGAGGCGATACAAAAATATTTCACCTATGACAAAGAGTTCTATGTGGTAGTGCAATCACTGCGCCATTGACATCATTACCTATTGCCGCAAGAATTCGTCTTATTCTTAGATCACGAGGCCTTGAGATATCTGAACTCTTAGAAGAAATTAAATCCTAGGCACGCTAAGTGGGTTCAATTCCTTCAAGAGTCCACTTTTGTGCTTAAGCACAAGGCCGGTGTAGAGAATAAGCCTGTCGACGCGTTGAGTCGTCGAGTCGCGTTACTCAAGTGTCGAAGTCACGGGCCTCGAGCGCGTCAAAGAAGATTATTTTGAGTGTCCAAATTTTGGAGTTGTGTACGAGTCGTTGTTAGAGAGTCCGTCAGGAGCTAAAAGTGAGTATTTGATTTTAAACAAATATTTGTTTAGGAATGACCGCTTGTGCATACATCGCACCTCCCTCCGCGATTTTCTTGTCTAAGAGTTACATTCAGGAGGGGTCGCGGGTCATTTCAGTCGCGGCAAGACCATTGCTCTAGTGGAGGATAGGTTTCATTGGCCAAGCGTCAAGCGAGATGTGACCAAAATTATAGGGCAATGTCGTACTTGTCAACTGACAAAGCAGAAAAAGCAAAATACAGGGTTATACACACCTTTGCTCGTTCCATTCATCCCTTGGCAGGACATCAATATGGACTTCTTGCTTGGACTCCCCAAGACTATTCGGAAACACGATTCCATATTGTTGTCATGGACCGTTTTTCTAAAATGGCTCACTTAATTCCTTGTTCTAAGACCTCCGATGCATCCCATGTTGCCAAGCTGTTCTTTAGTGAGGTCGTCAAACTGCATGGGTTACCAAAAACTATAGTGTTTGACCGTGACGTGCGATTCATGAGTTACTTTTGGAAGACACTATGACATATTACGAATACTAGGCTCTAGTTTTCCTCTGCCTATCGCCCTCAAACTGATGGTCAGATTGAGGTGGTCAATAGGAGCCTAGGGAGTTTGCTCAGATGTTTAGTGGGGGAGCACATCAGGATGTGAGACACCATTTTACCTATAGCCGAGTTTGCATTCAATAGTTCTGTCAATAGGTTCACATGTCTAAGTTCTTTTGAAGTCGTTACTGGTTATAAGCCTAGGAAGCCTGTCACTGTCCCATAGGCCATCAGAGTTTGCAGAGTCTTTTGAGCATCACATTCATTTATTGCATCAAGAAATTAGGCGAAAGATCATTTCTAGTAATGAACATTATAAATTTTCTACAGACCAGCATAAACATTTCAAGGAATTCAATGTAGGGGACTCCGTGATGGTTCGCATTAGGCCCGAGCGGTATCCTCAGGGAGCCGTTTGTAAATTACATGTGCGTACCGCTGGACCCTTCAAAATTATAAAACGAAACGGTCTCAATGCGTATGTGGTGGATCTTCCACCTTTCATTCAAATTAGTTCCACATTCAATGTGGAGGATCTAATTACTTTTCAGGGGACCACTGATACTTTGTCCAGCCATTCGCCCAACCATCCTGCTTCTCCAGACCTGTCCCTTGATCCTTGGCCTCTTCCCGACCCTTCTTCCTAGCCTCTATCTTCCATACCTAACCTTCCTACACCAAGAGAGGAAATAGAGGATAATTTGGACCATCAGATTGTATCATTGTCAGACGGCGGGTTTCAGAAGTACTTGGTTAAGTGGAAGTCATGCCCAGTTTCAGACAGTACGTGGCTCATTGAGGAGCTTCAGAGACTTGATCCTGACATCTTAGAACGGTTTGAGTTTTATTTCGCCAGTGGTGAAATCTTCGCAGCCGGGGAGAGTTGATGGGGAAATCACGCGTACACGCACGCCGCCTATGCACGTATGCAAGGAGGAGGAGGGCCTCACCATCGATGTAGATCGATGATGACGTCCAGGGAGGGCCTTCTAGTCAGAGGACTGTGTTTTGGTTCGTTTGAGTGGACCTGATAGTCATGTGAATCCCACCATGGGTTCTCATGATCGTGACCCACTATTTTAATTAATTTAGTACTTTGGGTTTTGCTTATTATTGTTTGTACAAGTATCATGGATGGTTTAGATTGCTTCGATTGGTTGTTATTTTTAATTACTTCGTCGCCAAGTAATAGGTTGAGCATATGGCGCGAGTTTTGGGGTATAGGGTTTTATTATAAATAGTCACCCCTTGTAGTCTTTTTTATTCATTGAAGATTAATAAAATTTGTGTTTTTTTGTTCCTCTAAACTTCTGAGTTGTGGAGATTCAATTGGGTGTGAAACTCTCCCTTTCTCGAATTGCTGACTACCGTGGTGCGAGGCCACACCTATTCCAATTCACCTCTACCTTCTACCATCCATATATCTCCTCCTACAATCATCCTATCCGCAAATCCATTGGTATTTTGCAGATGTTTCTCTTCTACAACAGAATTTCACATTCTGGGCTTGTGGGAGGGTTGAAACTTCGGCGGAGCATCGGATCGGGCTGAAATTTGGAGATTTTGTGGCCCACCCCTCGCCGACCAGGGCCAAGGTGGCCGTTTCTTGTTTTGCGAGCCCCGCATGTGCGGGACACTTCCAGCGCACGTGCATCAGGGCCTTTGCCATTGTCCATGCATGTGACGCTTTTCTGGTTCGTCTCTCTTCTCTCTTTCACCCCTCTTTCTCCCCAAATCCCTAACCTTAACTCTAAATTATTCAAATCCCCAAATTTATGCCCTTTCTTCAACCTTACGGTTTCCCGAATTGAAATCTGTGAATCCCTTGGATTGAGGAATTATTTTTGTGCATGTGTGGATGAATTTATCCTCCTTTGATTATTGTTTAGTCCATAAATTTGATTGATCCAACCCTAGCTTGTGTAGGCCTGAGCCTGCATAGATTCCCCTTGATTGAATGCTTGAACTTTTGTTTGGGATATGGAATTTTGTGTAATTGTTTCTGAATTAACGTGATCTAAGCCTGAAAATCTTACACATCATATTTGAATTTCATGTCCTGCATCAATATATCGCGGGATATATCGGTCGATATCGTTGATACTTAAAACATTGATTCTGATTGTATATGTCATGCCTTAATATGGCCTCTGAAGGGCTTTGAATGGATCTTCTAGTTGAAGGATGAGGGGGAATCCATTATTGGGGATCAATCTGGAACATGCTGTATGTTTTCTTTATCTGATATACGAAATAGGGGACCTAGCCAAATCAATTATGATAAAATCTCAAATTAGATCATTTTCCCGTCAACAAAGGAAGCATGAAACTCTTCTATAAAACCATTTTGGTTCAAATTCAATATTGAACAAGTCCAAACTAATTGAATACTTGTTTGAGAAATTCCTCGAATCGATTTGCCGTTTCATAGAGGATATAATTGACAATTTGTAGTTGCACGTTATCCCTTCCGGTACCAGATTTTGAAGGGAAAAAAAAAGAAAGATTGTCAATTGCTTCTATCAGTAATAGGATTGACTACAAGTTCAAGTATAGCACATGTTTTTTCATGAAATTCATGCATTTTCCCGATCTAAATTGAGGAGGCTTTACAGGAAGAAGATTTTGTTCAACATCTCTTATTCGATACTGAAGGAGAAGAATCTTTTTTTTTGGTATTGTTAAAAAAAGATATATAGATCAAACCCTTCTTGCTTCAAAGATCTTGGCACTTCTAGAAGAATTGGAGTGATATCTCTTTGCAATTTCCATTCAAGATTTCTTATGTGTTTCCACGCCGTTTGTGCTATGGTCAGTCCAACACAATCAAGAATCCCAAATGAATTCCAAGAATTCTTGTAGTACATTCAGTCCACCCTCTAATCCTCTTTTCTAGGTTAATTGATGCTGAATCAATTGAACACACTTCTAAGACTTGTTCCACTTTTGGATGACCTTCACCTGATCTTGATTTTTCATATATAAAATGTAACTAAGGTATCTCCAATGTAAAAGATTTCTCCATAATGGCCATGAACAATTGCTCTTGGAGTGGCAAATCAGCTCTTATATTTACAATAATTTGTTCTTTAGGGTAATGTTTCTCCCTGATTTCTGTTTATGCAATACACAGTCCCTTTTATGTTATTATTTTACTAAGATATCATGGTGATTGCAGATCATGCATCTAATTTTTTCTGGTCAACTCATTTGTTGGTTCCCAAAATTGGTGACTTTTTTTTTTTTTTTTTTATAAATAATTTTAATTTTAATTTTTTTGTGAACTGCTTGCCGTAATTGGTGACATAACTTATAGTGCATTTCCAGGCTGCCAAAATCATCAAACGAGTTTATTCAGTACTTCCCATTTATGATAAAATTGTCTCGGCTCTTCTTGATGTGGGTGTATGGAAGCTCTCGGAGACATGTAGCTTTACACCGGGTGTGCCAGTTGGACCTATGTTGGCTAAACCAACAAAGGGCGTGTCAGAGATCCTTGATAAATTCCAGGACATGGAATTTACTTGTGAATACAAGTATGATGGTGAGCGTGCTCAGGTACTGCTAGTTTCTTCGTCCAACTATTGTGTTGTGTTCACTGCTTTATATGGCATATACTTATATCCTGTGCTTCCTTCCAATTTGACTATAGATACATTACATGGAGGATGGCTCAGTTGAGATATACAGTAGAAATGCTGAACGAAATACTGGAAAGTTCCCAGATGTTGTCAATTCAGTTTCAAGGTAGACTTGCCTTACATCAGTTTTTCTTATAGTGAGATGTTTGTTCAGGGCTGCATTAGTAGACCGCTTTGTCTTAAAATAACAGAATTTAAGAGTATCAGCTCATCACTGGAAAATGTATATCTTGCCTGAGTGCTTACCAGTTTTCAAGCTATGTTCACTTTCTGCACTCTTGATTGATTCATTATCTCACCACTCCCATATTCAATTTCATGATACTTTTGCATTCTAATCAGTACGCATACTTGCTTTGCAAATGTCATCATTCCTGCAGTGAGGTAGCGGATAGAATAGTGATCAGTTGAAGACCATGCATCTTATTTCTTAAATAATTATAATTACATATTCTCTCCCGCAATGTTGGTGATTTCGTGTTCAATGTTGGACGATATTGGCCGATATATTCCTAGTATATATGTTGTATCCCATTTGTGCGATACGAAATGCACATGTAGTACTGATGTATCCCACATGTTCAATCCGATGAGCATTTTCAATTTTTGATCCATTTTTTTGTTGTTGAAATTATGTTAAATCAGTGTCAAATGGTTACAAATCCATTGGTTCTCCACGTTTTGCATGAAAAATCATGGAGTGGGAGATTTGATTTCGATATCCATTGGTTCTTCATGTTCTCTCTCTCTCTCTCTTTTTTTTCTTCGAAAATTTCCTTCAACCAATTGTCAATCGAGACTAATTTCAAAGTATTTAGGAGTATTTGATGAAATGATCATCACATACACTCTAATTTCAAAATTTGAGTGTAGATGGTCCGATTTGGGGAAAATTTAAAATTTTCCAATTTCTCCCAAATTGCTTGCAATGTTGCACTACAAACATGAAATCCAGCATGTATGAGGGCTGATCTACTAATTTGTTAAGTCCTTGTCATTTTTGAAAAAAAAAAATAATTTTTTAGTTAAAAATTAATAAAAAGTATTTTGGAGTGTTTGATGAAATGATCATCACATACACTCTAAATGTTATGCATTGAATTTGAATATAGTGTGCATTAGTTCAGTCAGACAACGCGTAACTTATGACCCTATACAACGGAAACGTATTATGTGAACTTCTTTTTTTAGATGTTATGATTTAAAAGTGTGTATTAAGGTCCTTTTTAACAATCCCTAAAGTTTCATTGAAAAATTCAACCATTTTCCCAATGTTTTCCCATGTTTCCTAAAAAGCACGATATATCATGTGCGATAACTAATATGTATCTGTATCGTAAGGATGCGATATGTAACACGATACTGATATTTCGAACACTGGTGAAAATTGGATTTGGATCTTTCCTAACCACTTTGTTGACCAAAGCAGAAAATCAATACCATTAGGGCTATGGATGAAAGCTTATTAACTAATGGGAATGTACCCACTTAGTCTACAGTCTATAGTTTTGTTGCCTCTTTTTATAAATGTCTATAATTTAGTCTTTTGTTTCTAGATGTGGCAAGGGCTGGGCCAGGCTAGGCTCTGACTGGCTTGAGACTTAAGGTCCAAGCCCCAAGCCCGGTCCAACCTCCGCATGGTCCTCTAGCCCAATAGGCTGAAGATTGAGCCCAAAAAATTGGTTGGGCCTGGCCAGGCCAGAAAATTGATAGAATTCCTATTTCCAACCTGAATGTTCCTAATCTATTTATTCACCAAGTGGGCCACACTCTGAACAAAATCAATGGTCTACATTCAAGATGCAAGGGTTGCCGAATCAAGGATTCGAATGGCATATTTGTAGGATATAAGACACACATGTGAAGTAAGTTCGGCCTGGCTGGGCAGGGCTAGTTAGGCTAAAATGACATGAGCCAAGGCCCGGCCCAAAAAATTTACTGGGGCATGCATGCTGGGCCTAAGCCTGGTCCATGGGCCAAAGAATAGGTCCAAGCCTGGTCCAAAGCTAGGTCGGGCTCATCAAGTGGGTTGGGTTACTCAGCCCATTCATCATCATCATCATTGCCATCATCTAAGCCTTATACCAACTGACTTGGGTTGGCTGCATGAATCCTTTTCTGCATTCCACTCTATCAAGGGGCATTGCCACCCTTGTTTGTTCCAAATCGTTTTTGTTATTCTTTGCCATTTTCTCTTGGATGCCTACTGTGCCCTTACTCTCTCACTAAAGTTTCACAAAGGCAAACTGTTTCTTTTGAATTAGTTTGATCTCGCGCCGATTCCAAATAATTGGGATAAGGACAAGGCGATGATGATGAAGAAGATGATGATCCACCACAGCCCCTGTTCAGCAAGAACTTTCCTTTAATTCATAGCTTCTTTGGATCTGGTTATTCCTTAGATTCTTCCGTAAACCTGAAGAAATTGGACCTAACTTCTCATGTAGTAGCTCCACTCTTCAGGTTGTAGTAGCTCCACTCATGTAGTAGCTCCACTCTTTAACTTCATTATGATAATTCGTCTTCAGGTTGAGCTTCTTTAACTTCATTATGATAATTCATCTTATTTATTCTATCTCCATCTTACAATTCCTCAATTTTACTCTGGTGAATATTGCATTAATATAGTTATGAATGTAGTTATTCTCAGAATTGTGGCATTTCTGCCAATTCAGTGATCATGAGATTGACTGTATATGATTATGCACCCAAACAGGCATGATCTCCAACGTGTTCTTTTCTAGAATAACACTAGTGATTCTGCATATGATTTGCATACTCTTTCACACAATGACTATAGCCTAGATGCTAGGAGCAGAATGAAAGCATGAAATGAGTGTGGGAAGTATGGAAACAAGACATGGAGTCAAGGAGGAAACTGGTAAATGGGCATTTTAGTATTGACATGAGAACTAGTAACTTTCTGCTTTTTTGACATTGTTAAGAAGTCCACACTAAATTTATGATGAGATTACTATCTAACTTTTGGTTTATCAACTTGTGTCTCATGGGTTTTTTTTTTTTTTGGTTTTCACATGTGCATTGTGGTAAAAGTGTACAAATGGCATAAAGAAGCTAGCAGTAGTTTAGCAATAGAAGATTTAAAACTACCTACCTTTTATAGATTTGGAAATTCTTTTGAGAAGGCACACTATCGGTATTCACATTGAGTCAGCTGATTCAACCGAAGCAGATACGGCATAGTGGCCATTATAGGTCGATATGCAGATGTCAAAACATGTGTGTACAATTATCATTTTTTCTTTATTATTTAGTTTTTTCTTTTATATATTATTTATTATTATAAAATTTTAGAGTGTCTAAAGGGTTCTCTTGTTGAGTTGCAAACTTGTATTATACATGTTATGTGTTTCAAATTTGCATAAAATACATGTTTTTTATTCATTTGTTGATGTACAAACTACTACGAAAACTTGAAAGTCTAAAATTAAAGTCACTAGGGCTGATATTTTTAGTATATGTATTGACGCATGTATCACACCCTTGGGATACGGAAACATATCGGGTATCACATAATAAATATTGCATGTATCACGTAATGTATCGTTGCTTTTGAGAATTATTGGGAAATTGGTCGAATTTTGTAATGAAACTTTAGGGGATGTTTAAAAAGACATTAATACACACTTTGAACTCAAAAGATGACAAAAAAAAGGTACCAATAATAAGTTTCCTTTGTATAGGGACCTAATCCATGTGTTGTTTGACAAAAGTGATGCAATTATACTCAAAATAATTTCATATATAATTTATAGATCATAGAAGACATTGATGAAAGTAAAAAAATTGGAGGCCAAAATCGAAGATATGATTTTCCCCAATTTCCCCAAATTTGAAAATTGGAAGTCAACATCAATACTTTTTAAAAGAGATTACGGAAAATTTTATTCAACAAAAAGAAAAATACAAGAATAAGGTGCCGAGCTTGTGCCCCAATTACATCCTAAGAAAAGCAAAATTATAATCCTTGGGAAACACCATCCACCATCTTATGTCCTTAAAGCATCTCGCATTCCTTTCTTCCAAAACAGCCCACCATACAACAAGCAAGGCCATTGTCCACAACACCTTTTTACCTTTCCCTAACTCAACCCCATGCTAAGCTAACAAGAGCTCACTCACTGAAGCTGGGAAAGAACACGACTAAACTGAGAGAGGATATCCACCTTGATCATCCCCACAAAGGGGCAATGTAGAAATTGGAGATCAACTGTTTCCTTGTTTTTCATACACATAAGGCATATGTTGGGAAGCACCATTGCTCGTTTTTGGAGATTGTCAATGGTTAGGACTTTCCTTTTACCAACCAACCATCCAAGGGTGGCAATCTTCGGGGGGACATCATAATGTCGTACATACTTGGAATGCCCCAACCCTTCCCGCCTTCGATCATCACGGATGAGGTTAATATAGTGATTGAACTGAGAAACATCCTAATTTATTGACCCTTCACACCATCCTATTCGGGGAGGTCCTAGCTGAGAAGCATAGATGAATACTATCTAACAAAGAAACAAATTCTTCTACCTCATCATCACACAAGAATCTCCTACTCGAGCGCTCCCAAATTGCCTCCCCATTAAGAAAGAAACAATCAACCACCAAAACAGAAGGATTTGGTGCCAACTTATAAATTCTTAGGAAATCAACTTTTAAAGGAGAATTCCCCGCCCAAACGTCCTCCCAGAATTGAATCTTCTCCCCATTCCCTAGTGAGTATGATGTAGGACAATTAACCACTTGCTCTAAAAGCTTGAATTGTGAGAGCATGGCGAATCAATCCCTTTTATCTCATAGCCCAGGTCTCGCCTTGCATGGTTTAGGACCTCGGTCGAACCCCCCTCGTGGGCCCTACATCACATGGATACCGCCTCACATGAGCCACTTGCTTCACACGAGCCACTCGCCTCACACGGGCCGCTCACCCCTAGTGTGCCCCTGCATCCCACAGGCAACCTCACTCGAGCCTGGTGTGAAAATGCCCCTGCATTAATCACCTCCGGTGAGGAGTCTTGGACATGAGACCTTCGCTCTAATACCACTTTGATGTAGGACAATTAACCATTTGCTCTGAAAGCTCGAACTGTTAGAGCATGGCGAATCAATCCCTTTATCTCATAGCCTGGGCCCCACATCACATGGGTTAGGACCTCGGCCAAACCCTCCTCATGGGCCCCACATCACATGGGTACCGCCTCACACGAGCCACCCGCCTCACACGGGCCACCTGCCTTTGCACCCATAGGCAACCGCACTTGAGCCTAGTGTGAAAATGCTCCCGCATTAGAGTAGCTTGCTAGACAGAAGATTCCCTCGTCCACCAATCCACTGTTGCACGCCCATATTTCTTCTTTACAACTTCCTTCTAAAGCACTCCGCCCTCCTCCCTGAGCATCCAGAGCCATTTTCCAAGCAGGGACACATTCATAGACTTAAGGTCCCTTATGCTTACACCTGCTCGTAGGCCTCGCAAGATGTTCCGTTGCAGTAACGATGCCCATTGTTGCCGTTACTATTACGACCCCTGTAATGGTCTTCTTCTTTTTTTTTTGGTAAAAAAAAATCCATTAAATTCAGAAAATTCTAAATATTCCAATTATTTATTCATTTATAATTTTGAACATGTTTATGGTGGTTTAAGGGTTCCCTCTTTGGTTAGAAAGTTGTATTGAGCTGTCTGTTGAATTTATGAACCTTATCAAAGAGTTGCTTGGACCTAATTTTGATATGCTCTGTTTAAGTTTAATTGTAGTGAATTCTAGAATGTGTTCTTTGGTTTTATTTTGGAGTGGCAATATTTTAATATCATTTCTTTTTAATTGTTTGAATTAAGAAAAGGAGCTATTTGATACTTTGGCAAAGTGATGGTTTATACATAGGCACTCACAAATTGTACATCTGACATGCATTAACTCACATTAAATTGTTTGATATTGAAATACCACTTTATAAACTCAAGCCAACCTGAACTTGACCCATTGACAACACATAAGATCCAACCAGTGTTTAAATTATCGACGATATTATCAAAATATTGCCGATAATATTGGCGTTGTTGCACTAGTGACACCGATACCCCAAATTTTCGTTTCTCTCTAGAATATCGGTGAAACATCGGCGGAATTTTTGTTATCGTTGATAATTTGGATTATCGTAGAGAATATCGCTTGTACCCTTGCGTAAATAAGTAAAAATTAGATTATTATTATTATTATTTTTTAAAGATTTGATTTTGGTATTACCTGGTTGATCAGAACTCAGAAGAAGATTATCTGACATCGATTGATAGCTCCCTCTTCGATAGAGGTAAGAAAAATTTCAAAATTTTCCTTCGATGTCACAAGAATGATGATTTCAGCAAAAAATCCAGAATTTTGGGTGATTTCTTCGTGATTTGGGTTGGATTTAGGGTTTTGAAACCCTTAATCGAAAATCCCCCTTTATGAGATGGGAGAGTTTTCAATGCAAACGAAATCCTCCTTTCGAAAATCCCCCTTTCTTCAGTGAAATTCCCTCCCCTGCGAATCATTTTTTTAAAGCTTCATGGAAGCGGATTGCATACCAATATATTGAGTACGCTTTATCGTATTGAGTAAACTCTCTTGGGCCCACCTTGAATGTATGTGGTTTATCCATGCCGTCCATCATTTTTTCCAATTCATTTTAGGGGCTAAGCCCAAAATTGAAGCATATCTAAAGCTCCAGTGTCCCACACCACAGGAAACAGTGAGAGTAATGATTTCCATCGTTGAAACCTTCCTAGGGCCCACAATGATGTTTATTTGTCATCAAACCTTTTCATACGGATACAAAGGCAAGGATGAAGGGATAACACAAATATCAACTTGATTAAAAAATTGTGGCCTCGAAGAAGTTTCAATGGTAGGCGTTCAGTTCACAATGTTTCATGTGGTGTGGTCCACCTAAGCTTCTGATATGCTTAACTCTTAGTACGTTTACATAAAATTTCTTTCTAAAAAGGATGGACGGTTTGGATAAGACATCCAAATCATGGTGGGCCCCACATAATTTACAAAGTATGCTCTCATAAGGTAATACTTTAGGGCCTGTTTGGATACGCGTTTTGGGATGTATTGTATCGTATTAGAAGTTATGATTTGACGTTTACCGTGTTTGGATTGGAGTGAATAGGAGTTGAATCTCATGCGTGCGAATACAAACTCCAGCCAAATTTTTGAACCGACGGTAGAGTATTGTCAGTGGGTTCTGTTGCTGTCAATACTTCGAACTCATTGCGCTGTATTCAGCAGCGGATGAAAGTTTGAAATTTGTACGATTATAAGATATCTGGTACTTATGCAGTGTAAGATTGGGATTGTTCATTTGGTACATTTCAACGTGAAAATTATTTGGGCTAGAAATTAGAAAGTTCCATAAGTCGAACAGGCGACCCGACCCAATTAAGGTTGTACAATACACAGACATAATACATCTTATCAAAACATTGATCTGTATAACGTATTGTATACTATGCCAAACAATACCTCCTATCCAAACATTGATTAGTATCTGATTGATTTGAATGTATTCTGAAAACCGTCCAATGCATACATGAACAATACCCAAATACAATACAATACAATACAATACTATACGCGAATCCAAACAGACCCTTAGTGGATTAGGTGTTATGCGAGTAATACTTTAGTGGGTGTTACCCTTAATTTGCAGGGCCACGTTGATGCATTTTTTGTATATCCACACTGTCCATCAATTTTTATGGATCATTTTATGAATTGATGTAAAATCTTAAGTCCATCAGTTTTTATGGATCATTTTATGAATTGATGTGAAATCTTAAGTAGATCCAAATATGAAAGCCCCCAAGAAGTTTTCAATGGTAGACGTTCAGTCCTCACTGCTTTCTGCGGTATGGTCCACTTTAGATTCGAATCTGGCTCATTTTTTGGCCAATGCCTGAAAATGATCTTGTGAAATGAATGGACAGTGTGGATATAACACATGCATCATGGTGGGGCCAACATAACTTGATAACATCAACACACCAAGTAGGTCGGGGGTGTGGCACACCAACTTGATAACATCAACACACCAAGTCTCTGATTTTGGAGTGGGACTTTGGTGAGACCCCGGAACCAGCAATGTGGGTGGGACCCTTACGCAGGGCTCACCTCGATGCATGCATTATATATCCATGTCGGCCATCTGTTTTTCCATATTAAATTAAGGCATGGTCCAAAAAATGAAGCAAACATAATTTTCATGTAGACCACACCATAGGAAACAATGGTTATTGGCCATTAAAAATATTTTGTGAGCCACGAAAGTTTTGGATCAAATAGATATTTGTTTTTCTTTTAGTTTGTTTGACCTTATCAATAGGTTGGATAATCAACAAACATTACGGTGGACCCTAGGAAGTTTTTAATGGTGGACGTTCAATGACCACTGTTTGTTGTGGTATGGTTTACCTGAAATTGCTTCTTCTTCATTTATTGGGACCCCATCCTAATTTAAGTTGGAAAAACAGATGGACGGCATGGATATACAATGCATGCATCAAGGTGGGCTCTACGGTCAGGGTCCCACCCACATCGTTGTTTCGGGTTCACAACCAAGTTGCGCTCTTGATATTGAGGGATTTTGGGGGGTGACTTTAATGGATCTTTGGATCCACTGAGGTGGGTGGAATCCCTGACCATGTGGCCCACTATGATGCATGTGCCTTATATCCACTTCGTCCATCTATTTTGAAAACTCATTTTAGGGCATGCTCCAAAAAATAGGTAGATCCCAATCGCAGGTGGACCATAATATGGGAAATAGTGGTAATCAACCAATAAAACTTCTCATGGGCCATGAAAGTTTTGGATTAAGCTTATATTTGTGTGGTCTCTTCATCTATGTCTTTGTGACCTTATCAATAGATTGAATGACAAATAAACATTCCGGTGGACGCCATGAAGTTTTCAGTGGTGGTGATTTAATCACAATGGTTTGTTTCCTATGGAATGGTCCACTTAAGTTTGGATCTTGTTCATTTTTCAGATCATGCCTTAAAAGGAGCTATCATATTTGATGGACGGTGTGGATACAAGGCACATACATCACAATGGGCCTCATAGTTATGTAATGCATTTTTTTTTTTTTTAAATAATTTCTAACTATGCAAATATGTGTATTTAGGCATGTCCTGAAGTTTCACTGAAAAAATCCACCATTTTCCTCATGTTTTTCCCTATTTTCGCGAATTTTCAGTTATCGGTGAGAATGATATTATATCTTTATCTCCGGCCAGTGAAACTTGTAGTGACACCGACAATTCGAACACTGGATCCAACAGACCTGGACCTGTTTGGATTCAGGTCTAATACCACCAATGTCATATGCATATCCGAACCGAATGCCCTTAGGTGGGTCTAGATATGGGTACACCTATTCCTGACCTAAGCCTGTTAAGATTTGTGAAGCCTGATCATCAGAGATGTACTTACTGTTCATCTAGCTAGCACTGTCGTGGGTTGTGCTTTCGGGGGCAGTTTCACAATTTCACGCGGAGTTTTATGTAAACCCTAGTTCATTTGGGGTTAATATATATTCTCTCATGAGAGAGAGAGAGAGAGAGAGAGAGAGAG
Organism: Magnolia kwangsiensis; assembly: GCA_037074715.1. Lineage (NCBI taxonomy): Eukaryota > Viridiplantae > Streptophyta > Magnoliopsida > Magnoliales > Magnoliaceae > Magnolia > Magnolia kwangsiensis. The sequence continues at coordinate 66,716,261 of CM073585.1, forward strand.
AGAGAGAGAGAGAGAGAGAGAGAGAGAGCCGCGTCTTCGTTTTTGGCTTTGAGCATATTGGATCGGCGTGAATTCGTGGAAGTACCGAAAGGGAACCACGTAAATTTGTGTTGTGGTTTGCATCTTTTCTCCTTTTTTTTTTTCTTTCTTTTTTTCTATCTATCTTTTGATCGATATTGCATTGTGTGTGGTCGAGAAGGGATCTCTTCTCCCAACAAAGCCAACCTGTCTCCAAATCTATTTGCTTCTTCATCTGCAATGCATGATCGAGTTTTCCATCTTTACACCTAAATCTCTACCTTGGTTCTTTACATTGAACTCCAATTGGATGGCGGGAATGCTAATTTAGTTAGTTGGTGCTGTGACTCGTGCTAGACATGCTGGTTCTGTCGTTTGCTGTTTTAGGGTGCATTGTCATTGCTAGATGCATGGGATTGGATCCTCGTAGCCATGGATACCAAGGTTAAATTTAACATTTGTTTATGTACTTATCCATGCTATTGGTTTCATTGGTTCATTATGTTTAACTATCAGCTATGTCTACTGGTGATTGTTTTCTAGCTTTAGTTCCTCTCTTTAATATATTCTATCTTTGTGAGTATCCATGTGCTGATGTATTGGACTCGTATGACTGCTTCTATGATAGATCAACTTAAAAAAAGGTGTGCAGATGGACGTACAATGATGCCTAATTTTAGTGTCACCTTGCAGAGTCAAGAAGTCTTCAGTAAGGTCCTTCGTGCTGGATTGTGAAGTTGTTGCTTATGACCGTGAAAAGCAGAAAATTTTGCCTTTCCAGGTTATATCTTTTACCATTTTCTCAAAATTAGGCACACAATTCACTCCATATGTAATCTTGGGGGCATAGTAGAAACAGTGGCAGAAAAAACCTAACATTCTTTCTTTTTTTAAATGTTTTTTGACAACTATTTTTTATTTACTGGGAAATAGGTGTTTCTTGTAAATCTCAATAAATGAACTTCTGTTTTTTGTTTGCTATTAAATGCTCTTATTGTATTAATAACTATTTTTAGGATGAATATCCAGCTATGCAAATATATACTCTTTCTTTAAACATTTGATAAAATATGACTTGATATGCATGTGGAAACTATTTTCCAAACCCGTCGAAGTTATATTGTGTGCTGTTCTCTTTAGGTTCTATGTTGATTCCATTAGGCATACATGGATTGGAAGTTTTTATATGGATGTTTTGCAGCATTGTGCCCCTCTAGATGTTCATTGATTTCTTATTGGACTCCAATCTTGTCGTAGACAACTGCTTTATCAAAATAAACCTTGTTTTGAGTGTTAAATGAACTAAAATTTTGATCATTCAGTTGGCTAGCTAAAGACTGTCTCTATGTTTACTTCTTGTCAATTTGCTGTGTGTTGCACAAGTTGGTTGATATATCAGCAGATATTACTACTGGTTAGCAGTATGAAACTCTAGGGGATATACAAAAGATACGTGGTATCAATGATATGAGCAGCTGATATTACTGCTGGTTAGCAGTATGAAACTCTAGAGGATATACAAAAGATACATGGTATCAATGATATGAGCCATTACAAGAATATCAACATTACTAGAATATATTGGTGAGAGTTGTTTTTTTTTTTTCTCTTTCCTTTTCTTTTCTTTTCTTTTTGAGAGAACGAAAAATATTATTCAGAGAAGGAAAAAAAAAAAAACCTACAAAAGGCGGGGGATGCTGAGCAGGCGACCGAAAACTACCCAAGAAAATCAAAATTACAATCCCTCAACTTAGAAACACGAGGTCTAATCGATGATCACCATATTGGCCCTATAGGACGTGCCTTCTGCTGACTTCCTCTCATTATTAAAACATCCAGCATTTCTTTCTTCCCACACTGCCCACCAAACTGCAAGCAACGCCATCCTCCATAACATGGTCTTTGGTTATCCAAGCCTCATCCTGTGTCAAGCTATCAAAAGGGAATCAACGGATCCCAGTGAAGATCACGAGATGTGGAAGCGACCCAATAGATCAGCCCAAATCGACCTCACAAAAGGGTAATGAATAAAAAGATGGTCCGCCGTCTCCTCATCAGTCATGCATAAGATGCAAATGTTGGGAATCACCATAGCCCTTTTCCGAAGATTATCAACAGTAAGGACTTTCTTCCTTCCAACTAGCCACCCAAAAGCCGCTATCTTTGGAGGGATATCATAGTACCACATGAACTTGGCAGACCCTGCATCCCTTTGGGGATTGCCTCCCCGCAAAAGGGAATAGAAGGTTTTAACCGAAAACGATCCCAAGTTGTTAGCCTTCCACAACATCTTATCGGAATTGGCGGAGGATGGGGCTTTAGAGATGAATGCCATCTAAGAGAGCTGTAAATTTGACTACTTCCTTGTCGTTAAGAAACTGCTTGCAAGGAGGTTTCCAGATGATCGCCCCACCAATGCGGGAGAAACAATCCACCACCATAATGGACGGGATGGGACTTGAGCCAACCGAAAGCTTCTTGAGAACTTGGATTTTAGGGCCCCCTTGATGGGGACATCACGCACACACGCGCATGCGTGCCACCCCCTACACACGTACGCCAGAAGAAGGAGGACCCCACTGTCAATCTGGATCGATGACGACGTCCAGGGAGGGCCTTCTAGTGAGGAGACGAAGTTTTGATTCAAAAGAGTGGGCCCGACAATCAAGAAAAGCCCACCATGGGATCTCATGATCGTAGCCCACTAGTCGGATTGATTTTATATTTTAGATTTTGCTTATTGTTATTATTTAGAACATCATGAACGCTTTAGATTTCGTTGTTTGGTTTTTATTTTAGTTTACTTCATCACCAAGTAATAGGTTACGCACATGGCGCGAGTTTTGGGGTATAGGGTTTTCCTATAAATAGGCATCCCTTGTAGGTTTTTTGATTAATTGAAGATTAATAAAAATTATGCGTTTTTCAATTTTCTGAGTTGTGAAGACTAATTGGGTGCAAAGCTCTCCCATCTTCGAAGGGTTAAATACCGTGGTGCGAAGCCACATATATCCCGATTTGCCCCTACTTTCTTCCATCCATATTTCTTTTCTCATACAAGCATTCCATCTGCAAATCCATCAATAGTTGCAGGTGTTTTTCTCTTTACAGCAGATTTCCAAAATCTAGCCCTGCAGGAGGGCTGAAACTTCGGCGAAGCACCACGCACAAACTGTGCATCGGATTGAGTTGAGATTTGGGGGTTTTGGAGTTCATCCCTGGCTGACCAGGGCCAAGGTGGCCTTTTTCTGAATAGTGGGCCCCACACACGTGCGACCGTGATCACATGCACGTGCGTCTGGGCCATTGTTGCTACCTGCGCGCGGGAACTGTCTTCCGGTTCAGGTTTTCTTCTTATTTTACTTTCATACCAATTTTTCATAAACTCTAACCTTAGATTGCATTATCCTTAATTTGTTTGCCCCTTTTCTCAACTTAGGGTTCCTTGAATTGAAATTGGTGAATCCCTTGGATTAGGGATTGATTGTTGTGCATGTGTGGATGATTATTGCTTATCTTTGAGCATCGTTTGGTTTATAATTTTAACAGATCCAGCCCTAAGTTGTGTTGGCCTGGACCCGTGCAGATTCCCCTTTATTTGAATGTTTGAGCTTTTGTGTAGGATGTGGAATTAATATGGATTGTTTTGAATTAGTATGATCTAAAGCCTAAGATCTTGCATATCATATTTAATTTTCCATGTCCTGCATCACCCCCACCCAAGTATCTCCCCAAAACCGGATTCTTTCTTCACTCCCTAAATAGTAACCAACACCTTTCTAAGAACGCCGACTTCACGGAGGAAACACCTTTTCCATAAAGTAGAGAGTTAACTGTTATAAATTCAAAATATCAAAAGATACTTGCGATAACTGCGATATTTGAGGGGATATTAGAAATATCTACAAAATTTAAAAGAGCTTCACACCTCTCCCCCCCCCCCCCCCTCTCAAGGCATGAGTTGGTAGAGAAATCACAATATGAGAGCAGATTTGGGCCGGAACTCCAAAGGGGATAAAGTTTATTTAAATTCCTTTTTTAACAGATAGCAAGAAAACAAGTAAAAGTCTATATCAATGCTCATGTTTCGTGCATTGACTGACATTGATTTCAATAAGAATGTTTTATTTTGAAGGTGAAAATGGGAAAAAAGAAAACTTGGGAAATTCGAATTTCTTCCATTCACTCTTTAAAATTGAAATGCCTGTGGAAAAAAAAAATATGTTAATAAGTGTAGGCCAATCTATAGATCCTTTTTTTTTTTTTTCTATTTTTTTCTAAAACAATTTGAAAATATGTTTTAAAATTTTAATAGAGATATGCACTGGGTGACCTCATGCATATTTGTATTAAGTAATTGAACTTAATTATTTTCAAAAGGAATTAGTTGATTGAAAAGGCACAACTTGTATTGGACCCAATGTGCAGCTCATTATATTGATTTGATGCTCAAGGCATCAAGGGAAAAGCTGAGTGTGAGGAGTAATTGAAGATGCAAAAACAGCGAACAACTTTATTTATAATCAAATTTGGTTGTTGTTAAAGATGTGCAGATAGTGTGAAGGGGACAATCCGCTAGGGGGTAACATTGTTACCTGCAAAATTAATTGCATTGGAGAGACTTGGTAAGCATAAGGCCAGAGTGAGATTCTTGTTCACCTTTGCCAAATGGGGTGGATTGAGATAAGAGTGGTGGCAGATGGGATAGAGGGCTGAGGGGATAGTTTTGGAAAATGTGTTTTGGGTCAATGGTTCATGGTGTGGTTGCCATTCTTGAAGTATTTAGGGTGGTGACAATGAAACCTGAGCATTGATGGGATCAATGTATGAGTTGATGCAGATTGTCAAAAGGGACATCAAGGTCACGATCCCTTGGCCTTATAAATGGGTGTATAAGATCATTGATGATCGATGGTAAAACACCCTTGGGCACTCACTTCAAGCAGCTGGTAAGCTTTCTTTCTTTTTTGTTTAATATTTTTTTGGTTTTTGTATCTCGCATTAGCTTATATCAATGTTTGATATTTATATTGTTAATTCATTTGTCAGTTGGGTTTCATTGTATTTCATGAACCTCAAATACCATTATAGGCATAGACTTGATAACAGTGACGAGTTAAAGAAGGTCCTTCAAGTCAAAATGGACAGGTTAGTTTGGGGGTGATGTAATGTGTCTGTTACTTTCATTTACTTTGCACATCTGTGTAAATATCTAGTATACAAATGATAGAACATAGTTCTACTCAATGGATAATATCTTCAAAGGCGCATGAGTAGTGATTCTTGTATTGTTGAGGCAGCTACATATTGCCTGCTAAGGAGCCAAAGTGTGAACCCTTGACTTGATCACCATTGGTAATGATGTGTTTGTTGTTCAGGGAGAGGAGAACCCTCTGTACAAGTGGGTTAAGTCAATGGACTTGGATGAGGCAGATTGATGACCTGACCCTAAGATCGAGAGGCGGTAGGCTTGCCCATTGACATCAACGGAGTTACGACTGAAGAAGTGGGGTCTCACTGTGATTCCTTTGATGTGTTGATGAGGGAACTTGCATTTGGAGTGATGCATCAGGATTGCATGGCATCAGCTTGAGTGATTTAAAGAGCAATAATCATATTTTGTCTTCATCTACACCCACAGTGGGAGGCCTCGTAGCCCTTCATTGTGAAGAGGCAGTTCGACTCCGTCACCCAGGACCTAGAGCATGATACTTGTCCAACAATTGTACATTCATGGGTGGGGGGCAAGAAATAGTTGACATGCGATGAGGAGGCTATTTCATGGAGTATTGAGTCTTTAGACATTAGTGATGGGTAGTGGAGCTCCACTTACATGCTGCATTAAGGATATGGCTCATATAGCTAAGGAAAGAGCGAGTACAGTGGCTATGACTCCCATTCACAGTCGTCCAGCTATTCTATGGTTATGAGCATGCCTATGGTTACAAACATGCGTATGGCAATGCATATGGAGGCGTCCAGCCATGGTTACGGATAGGGTTATGGCTATGGACAGGTGTATCTGGGATATAGATGCGTTTGGAGGTGTTCAGCCACAGTGGCATTGCAACTAAAATCTTCAGTGCCACTGGGAGCGACAGTGGTAGTTATGACAATTGCTCAGTGTCCATCAATGTACACACTGGTGCATGTTGTTGAAGATTAGTATAATTGATATCTTATAGAGCACATGGCCTGGTATCATAACCTCATGACTTGGCCACAATATCTCAGTTATGCGGAACAACAATATTATGACTGTGCTGGTACTCATAGAGAGGATGACTTTGAGTTACCTTGTAATTCATATGGATCTGAGACCAAGGTAAAATTTTGGTTATTATTAGTTTTTTGTTATATTTGTGTGTTTTATTGTGTGTATTGTAGGAAATTGGAATGTTATGAACTCATTTTGGATATAATTGCATATGGTCCTGGAAGCTGGCGGTAAGTTTATGATTAGATCCTTGTCGCGTTCTTTGTCGAGAGGGAAGGGTGGAATTACTGCTTCATTTTCCAAATATGGTCAATGAAGATTCCCACTAAAGGTTAGAGCTTTTGTTTGAACCACTTGTCTCGATAAAATCTTAGACATTGACTATCTAAAGAGTTGGGGATGGCTTTTCCAATGGTGCTTGATGTGTTTTGTGCTTGAAGAATCCGTGAATCTTTTGTTTTTCCATTGCATGACAGGTAGGAAGATATTGCTGGAAGTTCTTAAAAAGTTTGGCATGGGGTGGGTCTTCTCAAAATCTATTTTGGGTTGGTAGAAGATTGGTTGAGACGGGTCTGGGGTGATATTAGCCGGATACTTTGTATCAAGATAGGCAGGCAGTGATATGGTCTATATTGTTAGAAATTATAGGATTTTCTCAAGGAAGTTAAGCGGGGTGGTAGTATAGTCATTCAAGAAGATTTTCTGCTCTTTTATGGGCCAAGGTGGACGACGGATTTTGTGGCATATCTTGTATGCTGTTCATTTCTAATTGGGAGGAGGTGCTGAATTGGAGTGACGAAGCAGCCAGTTATTGGATTCAGTTTTATGGGGTGATATTGGCTGGATACTGTGGAGCAAGATAGTTCAGGCACTGATATGGTCTATATTGTTAGAAATCATAGGATTTTCTCAGGTTAGGCAAGTGGGGTGTCTGGTATAGTCAAGAAGGTCTTCAGCCTGCTCTTTTTATGGGCCAAGGCAGACGACTGCTCTCATGGCATCTCTCTTATGTTGCTCATTTCTAACTGGGAGGAGGTGCTGAATTGGCAGCGGGTGAAGCAATTGTTCTTGGGATTGTTGGCTTTCTTGTCAAATGTGATGGTGGCTGATCTTGTTTCGCATGGCTGTTTATGTTGAACTAAAATAGTGGAAGGCTTTCTTCTCAAAGCTATTCTGTTGGTTTGTTACTAGTCTTGTTTCGCATGGCTATTTATGTTGAACTAAAACAGTGGAAGGTTTTCTTCTCAAAGCTATTTCGTTGGTTTGTTACTAGTCTTGTATCGAATGGCTATTTATGTTGAACTAAAATAGCGGTGAAGGTTTTCTTCTCAAAGCTATTCCATTGGTTTGTTATTAGCCTCTGAAAGATCATGTCTCGGTGCTATTTGTGTTTCCAAGCCTAATTTTCTTTAGTTAGCAATAACTAAAGATTTGGTTATGAATGTGTTTGCTTCAGATCCTCAGCACTCGTGCTCGTAAAGGTGTGACCTTGAGTGATATAAAAGTTGAGGTTTGCATCTTTGCCTTCGATATTTTGTATCTCAATGGCCAGCCACTACTCCAAAAGCAACTCAAAGTTCGTAGAGAGGTATGAAACTATGATTTTTTTTTTCCTACTTAATTTTACCAAATTTAGTGCTTGTTGTAGTCCTGTTTTAAAAGCTTCTGTGTTTGATATTTTGTTGGTGGAATTTTATTTTATTTTTTGTCTATGAGCTTGTGCATGTTATTGGGAGATGACTTGCAACTAGCTATATATTTATGTGATTTGCGACCCTGTCTTAGATGAGTAATCCCTCTTCACGACTCCATCTCTACATGCTGCCATCTGTGCCGTCAGCCTTCTCACTTCCTGAATGCCTCTTCTTACTTAATCTTTCCACTTCATACAATTGCTGATTGCGCATCTTCATTATCAGCTGAAGTTGCTGATTCTGGAAAATTGCCAGCATTAAATATATGAACCATTTATACTGTCAATTGTAATTAATTGGATCCTTAATCTTTGATGCACGTCTCTTTCCTTCTCAAATATTTATTCTTATCATCTGGGGAATCACCTTTCTACCCTTGTGCTTGTTGCATGCAGGGTTCATATTATTGGTGAGAAATCGATAAAATCGCCGATAATATTGGTGTCACCGGAGTTGCGACATCGAAACTCGCGCTTCTTTCGTTTCTCTTCCTAATATCGGCGAATATTCGGCGAATTTATCGTTTTTTCGCGAAAAATACAATTATCAGTGAGAAATTGTTGTAGCTACCTACCCTGCCACAAGATAACTGTTGCAAACAACCCCTTCTTGACGCCAATAATATCAGGAGACTGCGTTAATACCCAAAAATTTTTAAAAAAAAGGGAAGAAAAGGGGAAACTTTTTGGATTTCATACCTGTACAAGAGGATTGCTGATCGTTTTTCGAATAGATCATAAATTTCAAATGGAATGACAATTTGAGGGAAGAATTTGCGAAATCTCAGCAATCTTGGAGAGGTTTTTTCGGGATTTTAGGGTTTTGAGGGTTCCCTTCTTGAACCCTCTTCTGTTTTCAGAAATGGCTTCTCAAAGTCAAAAACGGGGAGTGGATTAGTTGGTAGTGTGGTGTGTGGGCCAATCTCGGTGGCGTCTAGACGTCACTAAGTTCCGTGGGCCCCACCCCACCATGATGTATGTGTTATATACATGCAAATCATTTTAGGTAATAAGCCCAAAAATAGGCAGATCCAAAGCTCGAGTGGACCATACTATAAAAAGCAGTAGGAACAATGATTCCTGCCGGTGAAACCTTACTAGGGCCCACAGTGATTTTTATTTGTCATCCACGTTGTTCATTAGATCACACGTACATGGATGAAGGTAAAACACAAAATGGACACCAATCCAAAACGTTTGTGGCCCCTAAGAATTTTTCAACAGCAGATGCTCAATTCACACTGTTTCCTATGGTGTGGTCCACTTGACCATTGGATATACTTCATCTTTGGGATCAAGCCCTAAAATTATTTGTTCAAATGGATGTACATAGTGCATAAAATACATAAATCATGGTGGGCCCCACAAAGTTGACTAAGTTTGCTCAGTGTATTTATCTACCCAATGCCTACTGAGTGTGCAATCCACTTACCTGCAAGGTCGCGGGCATGTGACTTGTTTAAGTTGGTGGCTTGGTGCTCCGTGGGCCCATCATGATGTGTTATATTTTATCAATACCGTCCATGTATTTGCCAGATATAATTTTAGGGCATGGGCCAAAAAAAATGAGGCAGATCCGCATCTCAGGTGTACCACACCAAAGGAAACAATGGTGATTAAATGCCTACCATCAAAAACTTCGTACGGCCCATTATAAACTTCCTAGAGCTATTGTAATTTTTTTTGCCATCCAACCTATTGCTTAGGTCACACGGACTGGGATGAAGCGAAAACACAATTATCAGCTTGATCAAAAAACTTTCAGTGGGCCCCTAAGAAGTTTTTAATGGCAAGATTCAATCAGTATTGTTTCCCTTGGCGTGTTCCACTTGAGATTTGGATCTACTTTATTTTTGAGACTATGTCCTAAAATGATATGGTGAAATGGATAAATGGAGTGGATTTCCCAAAAGAATGACAGTGGACCCCACATGGTAAGGATAACACCCACATGCATCCGGGTAACATCTAATCCGCTCCCATGAAGGACACATTGCCTACTGACACTTATAGCCAGTAGCTAGTGGACGGTGCTTTGTGCGACCCACCATGATGTCTGTGTTTATCCATGCCGTTCATTCATTTTTTCAAATCATTTTAGGACATGAGCCAAAAAATTAGGCAGATCCAAATCTCATGTGGAGCACACCACAGAAATCAGTGGTGATTGAATGCCCACCATTAAAAAAAAAATTGGGGGTCACAAAAGTTTTGGATGAAGCTGATACTTGTTTTTTCCTTTCATCTAGGACTTTATGAGCTTATCAACGAGATGGATGGAAAATAAATATTATAGTGGGCCTTGGGAAGTATTTAATGGTGGGCTTTCGGTCACCACTGTTTCTTCTGGTGTGGTCTAATTGAGATGTGGATCAGTCTTATCTTTTGGCCCAAGCTATAAATTAATCTTTAAAAACATATGAACAGTGTAGATAAAACACATATATCTTGGCATTGGTGAGACAGATCAAATGCTTAAGTGGAGCACAACACAGGAAACAGTGAGGACTGACTGCGTACAGTTGAAAACCTCTTGGGGCTATAAAAGTTTTGGATCAAACTGATATTGATATGTATGTTTTTCTTGCGGTGTGGTCCACTTGAGATTTGGATATGCTTCATTATTGGGCCTATGTGCTCAAATGAGTGGGCAAAAAGGATGGACCATGTGGATATACAACGCATACATTAAGGTGGGCCCATGGTCAGGTGCCACCCACATTCCTATCCCTAGAAAACTTGCCAAGGTCCACCATTTTGTTTTATTGATCATCCAAACCGTTGATAAGGTGTCACAAACCATTGATCAAGGCCAAATCCTGTTGGGTGAAGCCATGGCCGCACCTAATATGTTCTCTTTGCTTAGATAAGGTGTCATTATTGAAGTGATTTCTTACGGTAGTGCATGCTTTTTGGGTCCCCGTTAAATGAAAACTTTTGATGTAATGTATTCTTTTTACATTTTTTTATTCCTAAATATCCATATATGTGTATTTAGGCATGTCTTGAAGTTTCACTGAAAAATTATACAGTTTTTCCAATATTTCCCTATTTTCCTTCGCATCTCCGGTTATCTCTGATATTATCGGCGATAACGATATTATATCTTTTTCTCCAGCCAGCGAAACTTGTAGTGATACCGACAACTTGAACACTGGTTGCATGTCACTCGTTGGAAAATGTTTTCGATCCACAACTGACTGAGTACTCTTGTTGGCCAAGAGCACTGACAAGAATAATACCTACTTCTCTACAAGTGGCACTCTCCTACTGTCATGCATCTGTTTTGCTATCGACACTGATTAACCCTGCCTATTTCCTTGCCCCTTAACTTCCCCATCCCCTTAAACATCCCATGAAGCACCTGAATCATCTCTCTTGATCACTTTCTCCATGATGCAACGTTATTATTGAGCAAAATGTATCCAAGGGCATTCGTCAATTGAGATAAATGTATTTGGTAAGAATAAGGACGTTATTTGTCCTTTAAAAAACAATAAAATTACTTGTTATGAAATAGTTTTTGAGGAAGGAGACAATCAGCGTCAGTTGACCACCATCATTTATTGTCCAGCTTCTGCTGCAAGAAACTTACCCTGTCCAGTGTAACTCATTCCAATTCTTATTTTATTGTTCATATTGTTTGTTTAGATATCTTGTTCTGTTACCGTTTCAGCTATCCACATTTGTGCCTAAATATGATATTTCAATACGTTATCTCCTCAGTTGTGTAGTTGTGATTATCACTGTGATTTTGACCGTTGATGACAATCAAGCTGTTTATACATGTGATTTTGACCTGTAATGAAAATCTAGTGCTTTATGGTTACCACTAAAATAAACCAGAGAAATCAAGTGCTTCAGCAGTTATTACATTAAGTTCGTGTGTACCGCCAAGCTTTTAATATCATGGAAGAGCCTGGAGATGCTTTCTGCTTGTCATCTGGTTTTCCCCTTTCTCCTAAAATTTATGCATTCTCGTTATCTGAGTTTAGAGAAATGTTTTATTTCTTGTTTCAGTTTTGATCCATATTTTACATCGGTCACTGACATGGATCTCAACAAGATTGCTAATCAAATACAAGAAAAAGCTTAGCATGCCTTTTCCACATATGTTGGGGGCACAATCAGATAATTTTGGCATACACATTCATTCATTTAGGCGTCTTTTCCTCATCTTGATATTAGTATCTTCTCATTAGGTTTTTGTTTCAAGAACATATTTGGGGGAAATACAAAAGCTTATGCACATTTATTTGCCTATTGCAGCATCTTTATAATTCTTTTGAGGAGGTAAAGGGGGAATTTCAGTTTGCAACAGCAATAACATCAAATGATCTTGAAGAAATTCAGAAATTTCTTGACAACGCTGTTAACACTAGGTATTATGACATTAATTTTATATTTCTTTGATCGAGGCATCTGAAAAACCTATCATGCTTAGTGTTCGAAATATCGGTATCGCATCCTTAGGATACAAATATGTATTAGTTATCGCATAGGATATATCGTTTGTATCGGGTAATTTATCGCACCTTTTAGGAAACATAGAAAAACATTAGGAAAATGGTTGAATTTTTCAATGAAACGCAAAGGATTGTTGGAAAGGACCTTAATACACACTTTTAAATCATAACATCTCAAAAAAGAAGTGCACATAATAGGTTTCCTTTATATAGGGTCCCTAGCTATGTGCTGTTGACTAACTAGTGCAACTATATTCAAATTGAATGCATAAAATTTAGAGTGTATGTGATGATCATTTCATCAAACACTCCTAAATACTTCAAAATTAGTCTCAATTGACAGCAGCTGGTTGAAGGGAAATTTCAAGAAAAAAAATATTTTAACAAATTTTAATTAAAAAATGATTTTTATTTTCCAAAAATTGACAAGGACTTAACAAATCAGTATATCAGCCCTCATACATGCTTGATTTCATGTTTGGAGTGCAACATTACAGGCAATTTGGTAGAAATTGGGAATGTTTTGAATTTTCCCTAATTTTCCCCAAATCAGACCACTTACACTCAAATTTTGAAATTAGAATGTATGTGATGATCATTTCATCAAATACTCCTAAATACTTCGAAATTAGTCTCAGTTGACAGCTGGTTGAATGAAATTTTCAAAAAGAAATGGAGAACATGAATAACTAATGGATTTATAACCATTTGACACTGATTTAACACAATTTTAACCAAAAAAAAAAGGGATTGGAAACTGAAATTTATTTTCCAAAAATTGACCAGGACTTAACAAATCAGTAGATCAGCCCTCATACATGCTTGATTTCATGTTTGGAGTGCAACATTACAAGCAATTTGGGAGAAATTGGGAAACTTTTGAATTTTCCCCAATTTTCCCCAAATCAGACCACCTAAACTCAAATTTGAAATTAGAATGTATGTGATGATCATTTCATCAAATACTCCTAAATACTTCGAAATTAGTCTCAATTGATAGCTAGGGGTGTACACGAACCGAGCTAGCTCGGTTAGCTCGCTCGACTCAACTCGAAAAAGCTCGATCTGACTCGGTTTGAAGCTAAGTTCGAGCCGAGTCGAGCTGATTTTTTGAGCTCGAAAATGAGTTCGAGCCAAGTTCGAGCTAGCCCCAGCTCGACTCGACTCGGATCGAACCCAGCTCGAATCGAACTCGGATCGAACCAATTCGGTGACTCGGTTACTTTGCTTTTGATGTTGCTCACCAAGTGTGTGATGAAATGACTCAACGATGTGTGGCTGGTGGCAAGGAAGGTATGTACATGAAACAAATACCTTTTTTTTTTTTTTTTTGAGTTTTTTTGTTGCTTAGAAGGTATTTGATAAAATACCTGTAAAACCATTGCTTCTATTTTACAAAAAGTGGGATTTTGAAGGTGCAGTCCAGGTGTTTGTGGAAATGCTGCAATGGTGAATTCAGCTCAAACTTGGCTTGAATTAGCCCGAGCTGCTGACCAAACCGAGCTGAGCTTGCCAGTCAGGCTCAAGGACCGAGCCTAGCCAAGTTTGAGCTGAGGTCAGCTAGTGGCCGAGCCAAGTCGATCTGAGGCCAGCTCGACTCGGTTCGACTCAATGTACACCCCTGTTGACAGCTGTTTGAAGGAAATTTTCAAAAAGAAATGGAGAACATGAATAACTAATGGATTTATAACCATTTGACACTGATTTAACATAATTTCAACAAAAAAAGGGATTGGAAACTGAAAATGCTTACTGGATCGAACATGTGGGATATATCGGCACTACCTATGCGTTTCGTATTGCACAGGCGGGATACAAGATATATCGTGGGATATATCAGCCGATATCGTCGATATTTAAAACATCGATCATGCTGCAGTTCAGATCCAGTTTGAGCCTGTTCAATTGTAACACATGTTTTTTTCTTTGTTTTTGAATGGCATTATATATATATATATATATATATATATATAAAGAAATGAAATGAAATTACAACAGCTTAGACAGTGCTAAGTCAAACAAACAATAAAAATGAGAAACATGGCAGGCTGAAAGCTGAGGTTATGATCCCTGTCCATTAACTGAAAACAAGCATTTGAGATTAGTCCTCATGAGTCGTGAGTCGTAACCCCCTTAACTAATATATTTGTGTTTATTTCAATCCCATTTATGTCAGGGCAGCAAATTCAGCGATGAGTACACTGTTGTAGTAATAGAATGCTCTTATATCCATTGTTATTGTTTATGAAAATTTTTAAATCAAAGGAACACCGAACAAGACAATATTTCAAAGTCTGGGTGTGTCCACAGCTGCATACAAAAAAGGTCACGAGGGAGATTGATAGAGTGGCTTAAGATTATGGATGAAGATAATACTTCTAGAACACTAATTCATCCTAGGCCTTTGCAGTTGTGAGGGATTGATTATCAAAACATTGGATGGGGATGCTACATATGAGCCTTCGAAGCGATCACATAATTGGTTGAAACTGAAGAAAGATTACATGGACAGGTAAGGGAATAAAATATGGTCCGATTTTAATGCCATTGCATCTGTTTTGTCCTGGTTTCTATCTCGTGTAGGGAATACTTTTCTCCCATTCTTTTGTGTAACATTAGCTATGGTGTACAGCATTGGAGACTCGTTAGATTTGGTACCAATTGCTGCATTCCATGGTCGTGGAAAACGTACAGGTGACTGTTCATATCATTCTAAAGTTACATTAAATTGTGATGTTTTCATATTCTTTTTTCCACTTTTGTCCTTTTTATTTTGGTTGTTGAGCTGGGATAAAGCTCGTGACCTCAAGGTTGAGACAGCACCAGCCAATTGAACCATGGGCTTGGTCTTGTGCTAGTATTTTCAGTAATTTTTATTGTTGGGCACAAGTAGATCTGCATGGTTCTGTAACTTCTGTTACCTTGTTAATTTTGTTCCCTTAGCCTCTTACAACATTTTCAGCCATTGCATGCGTCTTATCCTGTTAAAATTCAACACTGGGTTTTCTCCCAGTGTAAATCATTTAATAAATCTTACTTTTTTCTCTTCTTTAGGAGTTTACGGTGCATTTCTTCTTGCTTGTTATGATGAGCACAACGAAGAATATCAAAGCATTTGTAAAATAGGTATGCAAATGAATCTCAATGCAATTGTTAAAAGGTATATAGAGTCTATTACTATGAAATTCAAATATGGCTGACCATATATATCTGCAGATCTCACGCTGAATGGATTTTATTTATTATTTTTGTTATTATTTAAAATTTTATAAATGCTGTATAGGCACTGGCTTTTCTGAAATGGTGCTGGAAGAGCGTTCTGCCAGTCTTCGTGACAAAGTGATTTCCAAACCGAAGGTAATTTAGTCATTTATTTTGTGGGAGCTCATTGAATTAACATCTAGATTTTGCATTCTGTTTATGCCCTTTTTACATGAATCCAATTTTTATTTCATTCCAGCCATATTATCGATATTCGGATACAATGAGTCCAGATGTATGGTTTGAACCAACCGAGGTAAGAATATTATCTTATTGTCTCTACAATATCAAATTTGGGTTTTACTATCTACAATCTTTGCCACTCTTACTTACCATGTGGTTTAATACATTTAGCTGTAGGCATCTCTTGCCACTTTTTTCAACCATTCTTTCCAGGTATAGTGAAAGTAAATAAATCCCAAAGCATGTCCTTTATTGTTGAAAATTTTAGACACACTTGAGATCTATCTTATGGATCTTGAGGCAAAATTTCATTCACGTTTATTAAGATAGTGAATCAAATGATCCTAACCAGGTTTGCTGCAAACAGTGAATTTCTGGTATCCGATAATTTTCTGATATCTGATCATTGTTGAGAGTATCTGTCCCATGAACTTCAATTCTATTTGCAGGAAAATGGCGTTCGCCTGATACTACTTGTGCTGAGTTCCACAGCAAATTGGGATGGCTGAAAGAAGGAATCTTCGTCCGTTAAAAGTTATTAGAGCCAGCTGAATGAAAAGAAAGTACCTGAGTGAATTAGTTTCAAGTCTTTGTATTATGTCCGGTTCATATACCATTATGAGACGCAACATAGGATGGCATTAGGTTGCAGAACCTCATCATTGGAGAGAATTAAGGGGCATTAGACCCTATGATAAGTTACCAAGAGTATGGAAATACAGGTTAGTCAACCCTAGGATATATATGGGGTTTATCCTGCAGGTTTGCTCTAGCTAACATGGTAACATACTCTCTTATTGACTTGGGGGAGCTGGTGGTTTATTGACCATCTCGTACATGAGACTTATATCGTGCTTAGTGCAATTGAAGAGTTTTCACAATCATAGGATATAGAACCTAGGAAATCCCGAGCTTATCTTGCATGACCACCCATAGTTTGCACATGACTTGGAATTCAGTGCTTGTGTGCTGTTCATATTTGGAAATTCAAAATCATGCTTCCTTGCAGATAGCTTTTGGTTCAACAATATTGATTTCTGAGCTGCGTATTTTACCTCGTAAATTCTCTGGAAGTTTCTCTAGTATGTGCATCTCCGGGCACCGATTTATCTGCAGGGTCTCGTCTCTGTCGACGTTCGAGGTGTAAATCTTGGCATTGAGATTGCTTCTTTAAATCACTAATTTTTCTCCACATACGGCTGTAGGTTTATTTGTTTATATGAATTAGTTGTGATTATGATCTAAAACTACTATGTGAATTTATTGAGATGCAATGAGCTCATTTATGCATCCATGTACACCATTTACTAACATACTTATCTTTTCATCACAGGTTTGGGAGGTGAAAGCTGCAGATTTGAGTATTAGTCCTGTCCATCGTGCTGCAAGTGGCACTGTGGACCCAAATAAGGTTAATTAGATATTGTTTAACCCAGCGATATATTCACTTAATGTGTCAACTTGGCTGCCTCAACATTCATAATTTCTTGTGATAAGCCCATTTTGGCTAATCAGCATCAGCAATTTGGAAAAAAAGAAAGAAGAGTGACTAACCCAGGTTTCCTTCTCTCTTATCACTCCATTATCTTTAAAAAAGGGCATTTCTCTCCGGTTCCCACGTCTGCTACGGGTTAGAGAAGACAAGTCTCCAGATCAGGCCACTTCCTCTGAGCAGGTAAACGAAAACAGCTCTTTTTACTCATAATTCATTGAAGCCTGGATATGGTTTTTCTTCATCATTCTACCCTTCAGCCTATTCTAAGTTTGTTTTGAGATCTTATCAGGTTGCTGAGATGTACCGTGCTCAAAAGATTAACCATGCAAACCATCAAGAGAATGAGGACGATGACTGAGGCGGAGAGAAATGAGATAATTTTCTCAAGGTTCGTAATGTTTTCCATAAATATTGCAGAGATTTTGACAAACTTGTGATTTTCTTGCGAAATATCAACCAAATGGTTATTATTGCATTCATATCGTGATTTTTTCTGAAAATTTCAGCATATCTTAATTTCTCCCAATTTTATTCTTGTGAAATTCTCATGAATTTCTAGTTAAAGTTTTTGGTATTTCAACATATAAATTTGATTTTAAAATTATTTGTAGTTTATTAAAAAAAATTACTTTCTTTAGTGAGATTCTCTTGATAATGTCCTGAGAAAAAAAAAAACTCAAATTTGAAAATCTTCTGAGAAATTCCTGAGCTGAGAAATTGCTGAGAATGAGATATGTCAATATGGTTAATGTCATTTCATGCACAACCTGGTCGTATCATAGAATCTTAGCTCTTCCTTCCTAACTATTCAATGACAGTTCTTTGATCATCTCAAACCCCAGCTTTTCGGGGCTGATTAAACAGATGGGGTTGAAGGTACCATCAAGCATATGCAGCTGCAATCTTTGAAGTCATGCTTGGATGGCCGACCACAATCCCACCTCATACAGTCAAGCACTTGATAATCTAGCAGTCCTTGGAACCGATGAATGGAGAATGACAGTACCAATTCTTGTTGTAACAATTGCTTGAACGGTTGGATATCCTGTAGAGATCAGCAATGAAATATCTTTTTGGATGTTCCTGTTCTCAGTGGGTTTTGGTGTTCCATACATCATAAAAACAGGTGTGAATTGTATTGAATTGTGTATGTAGGAGCGGCCACCATGTATGGCATTCTCCGTGGAGAGACTAAAGCCAATGTGGCCTTCTCATTTCATGCTGAAACACCCGAGTCTAAGTCAACCTGATTCATGTGAATCCTGTATGGAATATTTTCATGCACGTGTATCCTCAGCCATGCCAAGATGCAGTTATGTTTTGTATTCTTTTTTGGTTAGATGGTTCTGTTTCTATTTGTAAGAACAGCAGAATATAGACTATAAGTGAGTATGAATTGCCTTCGGTGCCCATCTGATGTCTCGACTATAAGTGTGTGCAAATTAAAGAGTTGTTTTTTTTTTTTTTTTTTTTTATAGTTTTTTCCTTTACGGTTTTAGGGTGTTTTTCCTTTGCATGGCTCAGATCATTAGAACTGAGGTTCACTAAGCCAATGCAGTTGGGCCCCACTGCGTAGATGATGAAATGTACTATCATCAGACAACCAACCAATTGCTGATTCCAACGGTAATTCTGTCATTTGGTTCCAAGTTCGGTCCTTGGTGGAAGTGTTAAAAGGTTTGTCGGGAAAACTTACAACTTTTCCTTTTGTGTGCAAATCAATGAGATTAACAATATAAAATATATTTAGTGGATGAAAATCACTTATAACACAAACAAACAAATCATCAAACATGCACGATGCAAGAGACATAAGATTTTTATGCGGAAAACCTTCAGATGTGAAGGGAAATCACGGGACCTATTCTGGCACAAATGCACTATAATCAAAATAATGAAACTATAATTATCAAGAGAGCTCTCTTAGATATCCAAACTACATCACCCAAAAGTGGATTACAAGCAACACGAAAGAAATGAATTCTTACCAACCAGGAATTGTAGAAAATTCCCAATATAACCTTTGGAGAAGACAATCGAAGAAACCAATATTGTTGATGGAGCTTCATGAACTTGGAAGGCTCTTCATCTTCTCTTCTAAAAACCTCCTCTTTTTTCTCCAAGGAAAAAAAAACTCCCAATATTGCTATAACTCACAAAACGAAAGAGCCTATTTTCTCTTATTTTACTTGTTTGGCTGAAAGACCAAAATACCCCTCACATGTGGTACTAAAAGTTACTTGAGCCCACACATGCCGGTGTCCTACCTCTACATGAGGAGGGACCGTAATAATCTCTCCCTCCCAACTCATAATGAGAGCTCTACAATGTCTAAACTTATCATGCCTTTTTCTAGATAAGGCCTTGATCATCATATCTGAACCATTTTTGTCGGTACGGATCTTCTCTTATATTAACTTGTCTTTAGACTTGGATTTTTACTGAGGTGGACGACACTCTACTTGTCATAATAAATAACATAATTGTCTTGTATCAAGTTAAGTTATCGAAAGAACCTCTTCATCCACAACATTTCCTTGTAAGTTTCTGTCACTACAATATACTAAACTTTTGTAATAGATAAGGCCACACATTTTTACAACTTGGACTGCCATGACATTGCTCCCCTACAACAGTAAGCATGTATCCCAATGTGGACTTCTTGGAGTCATTGTCGTCTGCTATATCTGAACACGCCTTCTAACATAGGCTTACTGCCTATAATTTATAAACATGCCTTGGACGAACCTCTGAGATATCTGAGAATTCATTTAATTGATTTCCAATGCTCTTTGCCAAGATTTGTAAGAAATCTGCTAACAACATCAACTACATATGTGATGTCATGCTTCGTATTCACTATAAGATACATCAAACTTTCTATTGTTAATGTATATGGAATTTTCTTTATTTCTTCTATTTCTTTCTCACTTAAAGGACTTTGCTCACTTCTTAACTCGAAGTGACTTGCAAGTGGAGAATCGACAGGTTTTGCTTTGTTTATATGGAACATTTCAAATACTTTCTCAACGTACCTTCCTTGTGATAACTAAAGCCTGTAGACTTTCTTATCATGAGAGATCTTCATGGTTAAAATTTATTTTGCAGGTCCCAAGTCCTTCATGGCAAAAGACTTGCTTAACTCATTTTTCAACCAGTCAATTTTGTCAATATCTTGATTAATAATCAACATATTATCAACATAGAGCAAAAGAATAATAAAATCATCATAAAAAAATTTCTTAGTAAATATACAATACTATGAGGTGGTTCGTTTATAACCATGATCCACCATAAATAAATCAAACTTTTTATACCACTACCTTGGATCCTGTTTTAATCTGTATATGCTCTTCTTCAACTTGCAAATCATGTGCTCATTTCTTTTGACTTTAAAAACTTCGGGATGCTCCATATATATCTCTTCCTCCAAATCACCATGAAGAAAAGTCGTCTTGACATCTAGTTGCTCAACCTTTAGATTCATGCTTGCAGCTAAACCCAATTTGACCCGAATGGATGACATCTTCACCATGGGTGAAAAAATCTCATCTAAAGGCGTTGCAAATTTTTATTTTTTATTTTGCCCAAATTCTTTCACAACCAACCTTGCCTTGTACTTTGGCTGTGAGTTCTTCTCGTCAGTCTTCAACCTAAATATCCACTTGTTTTTATGTGCTTTCTTATCTCTTGACAGCTTCACCAAGTCATAGGTATGGTTCTTATGCAAAGAATCCATCTGTTTTTGCATAGATTTTAGTCACCGCTAGGGGTGTACACGAACTGAGCTAGCTCGGTTAGCTCTCTTGACTTGACTCGAGAAAGCTCAATTTGACTCAATTCAAAGCTAAGTTCAAGTTGAATTGAGTTGATTTTTTGAGCCCAAAAATGAGTTTGAGCTGAGTTCGAGTAGGCCCCAGCTCGACTCAAGTCGGATTGAATCCAGCTCGAATCAAACCAGTTCGGTGACTCGGTTACTTTGCCATTGATATTGCTCACCAACTTCTTGATAAAATGACTCAACGAAATGTAGCTGGTGGCAAGGAAGGTATGTACATGAAACAAATACCCTTTTTCTCTTTGTTTTTTTTGATTTTTATGTTGCTTAGAAGGTGTTTGATAAAATACTTGTAAAACCCATGCTTTTGTTTGTAAAACAGATTTTGAAGTTGCAGTTCAGGTGTTTGTGGAAATGCCTCAATGGCGAACTCGGCTTTCTCTTGGCTCAAACTCTGCCCGAGCTGGCCCAAGCTGCTAATCAAACCGAGCCGAGCTGGCTAGTCAAGCTCAAGGACCGAGTCGAGCCGAGTTCAAGCTGAGGTCAGCTAATGGTCGAGCCGAGTTGAGCTAAGGCCAGCTCGACTCAGTTCGACTTGATGTATACCCCTAGTCACTGCCCTTTATGTTCATCAATTTGAGCTTCTTAATAGTTATCTAGTTCACCTCCATATGTAAGCATGACATACTCATAAGGTAGGTACCTCTTTAATGGTTAACTTGCTCCAGTGGACTTTCTTAGCTGAGGCTTAACTGGTAGTTCTTGAGGGGATTGTTCCCCATGTTCTTCATATTCAACATCACCAACTATTTATTCTTAGACATGTGCATCTCCCTCATCATCATGCATCATGGGAAGAGAGGCTAGATCTACATCAATAAGATCATCAACACTAGGCTATGGCTTTTCAACTTTTTCAAGTCTTTGATTATTTGATCTTTAAGAAAGACTGCATCCCTGCTTCTGATCACCTTCTTGTCACTTAGATCCCATAACATGTAGCCAAAATTTTCATATGCATAAGCCAAGAAGATACATTGTTCTTCCTTGTCATTAAGTTTGAATCTCTCATCTTTGGGTACGTGCACAAATATTCGGCAATCAAACACCTTTATGTGTTCATAGGAAACATCTTTCCCTTTCTATACTCTTTCCGTAACATCTCCATTTAAAGGAGTTGAAGGAGATAGATTAATTAAGTAACAAGTGGTTCACATAGCTTCTTCCCAAAATTATCTTGGCAATTCGGCTTGTGAAAACATATATCTGATTCTCTCTACAATAGTGTGATTCATCCTTTCTGCTGCACCATTGTGTTGTAAAGTCTTTAGAAATGAATTGCACATGTCGAATTCCATGGCCTTTGCAATACTGGTCAAATGGCCCGATATATTTGCTACCATTATTTGTGTATACACTTCAACAATTTACATGTTTCCCTTTCCACCATAGTATGAAAATACTTGATTACATCCAAGGCTTGGTCTTTAGTCTTTAAGGCATATGCCCTTACCTTTCTAAAAGCATCATTTATGAAGATAACAAAGTAAGAAGCACCACCTAGAATTTTTACTTTCATTTGACCACAAACATCAGAATAAACTAATTCCAAAACATCTATTTTCTTTTGGGGAGGATTTTTATGAAATGAAACTCTATGTTGTTTTCTAAGCAAGCAATGAAGGCAATTATTTAAAGGCGTATCTTTTATATCAGGAAGAAGCTGCTTTCTAGCGAGGATTTGTAGGCCCTTCTCGCTTATATGACCCAACCGCTTGTGCCATAGATCAATAGAAGAATAATTTTCATTGTGTTCACATCGGCCCTGCATAGTTGTGCTTGAGTCTTGTATAAAGTGCAACACCTCTTGCCTCTTGCCACCACAAAAGATCCCTTTGTAAGTTTTCATTAATTACTTCCAGAATAATTGTTGAAGCCTTCTTCATCCAATCTTCCCATATAAATTAAATTAAGGCAGAGATCGGTACATGCCTCACATCCTTGAGAACCAACATGCAACCAACATTGGCCTTAATATGCACATCATCTATCACCACAATTTTTAAAGAGTCATTGTTGCCCATCATCACCACGCTAAAGTCCTCCGACTTGTAAGATATGAAGAAGTCATTGCGAGGAGTAGTGCGATATGAAGTACCGATGTCAAGAACCCAATCTGTGTCCCGACATGTGAAACTGAGACACATTTGTCCGAGAAGATAATAATATCATCATCTGAAGCAACTGCGGTTGTGTCTTTCTTATCTTGCTTTTCCTTTCAATTTTCTTTCTTCTTCTTCTTCTTGGGCTTTTGACACTCATTTTGGTAGTGGTGTAGCTTGCTATAATTATAATAATCAGCATCATTTCTTAACTTGGATTTGCCTTTTGACTTCTCATGGTAGTGAGGTTTTTTTCTTTTGCTTCTCCTCTTATTTTCTGTGACAAGTGCTTCTGATTGAGTGGAACTCAAGGATTTTCTTCTTATTTCTTCATTCAATAAATTACTTATTACTTAGCTCATTGTAACAACTCCATCTAGAGTAGAGTTACTTAAAGACACCACTAAGGTCTCTCAACTATTGGGTAAAAGAATTAAGAAGTAACAAAGCCTACAACTCATTATCTCATATAATCTTCATATAAGAGAGCTTATTTATAATACTTTGGATTTCATTCAAATGCTTTGTAAATGAGTTTCATTCTTTATATTTCAAATTCACAAGCTTCCTAATCAAGAAAGTCTTGTTGCACGCTGTCAGGCCTGTGTCCCAGTGATCATTCTATTCCGCAGGATCCCGCGGTTCTCCCGATTGAATTCTGGCAACCTGGGACGTGTAGATAGCATTTGTGCATGCTCTTGAGTCACATCCTGTAAACCTGAGCCGACTCAACCCAAGACCTATGTCATTGTGACCACGCCATCGCCGCGGTTTCGACGCCGCGTCTCGTGCGTTAATGCGATGCTCAAATTATGAGATCCGGCCTGTGCATTATCCCGGCCGTTGATCGCTTGATCACGGGACCCACCTATTTCTGTTATTGCATTTTCCTAAAAAATCATAATTATGATGATGTCACCCTACCCTACCCCTAACCATAATTCCTTACAAGCAATCACCCCTTCTCTTTTCCCAATGAGTTAATGTAACACCCCGTACGTTTCAGTCCTCGAGCGCTACCATGAATTTAACCTATTATGTACACATATACGGTACCTATGTAGCCAACGTAACCCTACATCCATCCTCCAATATGAATCAGACCAATTAAGAATGATCTTCATCCATAAATCAAGTCATCCGATCGTTGATCATGTGGTCTGATATACGTACTTTCCCTTAACTAAATTGGTGAATAATTCTTTATTTATAATGAGTTAGATGTAAGTCATTTTGTAAGAATTGTTTAGAAATGGGTATAAGACTATGTAGAACCATTAGATTTCACAAAACTCTTAGATCAGCAATAATTATAAAAATTTCATTAACATAGACTCCTGAATTCTATATCACATAGTTTCTATGATCTGTTTCATGTGAAACTTTATATCATGCCTAATTATCATAAATTAACTATATAAGTCGAATTTCAGCCTTTAGATCATAGTAAACTAGCTGCTTGACCTGTACATCTGTTCGTACGCGATCAAGATTCTGATCCGTTCATTTTGTTCACCCCATCTGAATATGCTTAATTCACCATTAGAACTAAAATTTGAAGCATTTATATATGTGAATAAGTCACTCAAATCTAACGGTATACACGTTCTACTCCTAATCACTTTAGAAACCAGCTTTATGTTCATCTATTTACGAAACGAATCGTATACCCACATACATACATGGTCAGAGTGCTAACTATCAAGTTCTCTTATTTTTAGCAAATCATCTGACTACCCATCATAATTGGATCCATAAAATGGACCATTCGAATATTAGGATAGACCGATCATCACGAATATCTTATGGTATAAATTTTAAACTAGGGCGTTAGAAAGATAGTGGAAAATAACAAGCAGTGGTAAAATTTCATCTCAATTTGACGGTGCAATCAAGAGGTATAAAAGATACGAGTTCTAATAAAGGAAAAGGGCGAGACTGTAATTATAAGCTTGGAGCTTATAGCTTATACAGGCAGCAGCATGGTTCCACGTGGGTTTTAACGGTGGGTTTCATCCATATGCTTTTGCAACGTATGGCCTTCCTGAAGCTCAGATGGACCTCAAATTTGAACTCGTGGGTCAACATGACCCGACCCAACTAATGAACGGGATGGATTTTCACAATAACATCGGGGTAGGACCCACATGATTTTGCCCCCATGAGAGCCAAAATGTTACGTGAAATCAATGCACGTAACTGACTTCCCTGTTTCGACGAGAACACAGTCCCACATTGATTAACGTGTGGCCCACCTAGTACTTGGATATGTTTCATATTTTGGTCCATGGCTTAACGTGACCTTGCAAAACTGATGAATGGAGTAGATTTCTCGAGGCAAAGCGTTAGTAGACCCCACCAGGTCCACAAAAGGAGTAACACCCCCACTCGTGATTGGATTTCGTAAAACCGCGAGACTTCTTCCGTTGCAACAAAAACTTGGGAAACCTATCACTGCATGCATTGCACCACCGAATCCCAATCCAAGAGGGATTTATGCCATTCAATCCCTCCTGGAGGAAATTTCGATCCTTCCCAAACAAGAAAGAAAGAAAAATCGTCCCAACCTCGCTAACTTTCTTGACTGTTTCCGCCAAGTTTTACGAGACAATGCCAGAGGAGTCTTTCTCGCAATAACCTAAGGATCTTACGTCCATCATCGATCTGATGGGCCAAGAAGCTCCGGACGGCCAATCCGACCCACTTGCAGGCATCCAAACACGGCTAGGGATGTCCAGATCGATCCACGATCAAGATCGACGTCATCTGGATGGGCCATCCAATCAGTTTTTCTAGACACCTAATGCTGATGGGCATCTTAATCGAACAGATGGATAAGAGGGAGAACTCCTAGTGAAATGAGAACCAATCTCGTTACAACGCGTAAGAACAAAGCATGCCTTATGCAGCCGACTTCCACAAAGAACTTCCAAAATTTGGCTGCGTGAAGAAGTTCGAGTTTGGACCGGCTATAAATAGCCCTGCATCCGACCGAGGAAAAAAAAAGGGAGAGGAAAGAGAAACGTGAGGGAGAGAGCTCCGCATGACAAGCAGCAACGTCTCCACGAAAGGGAGAAGAGAGGAGAAGAAAAGAGAGAAAGAAAAGTGTAACATCCCGAAAATCGGGGGGTCGAGCAAAAACCCAACTCCCGAGTTCCAAAATGTTATTTATGCAACATAGATATGTATGATTGAATGTTGTCTGTGATAATGTATTAAACATGAGTGAGATTAAGCCAGAACAGCATATCATACTCCAGAGACAGTGAAATTTGCAAGCGGAAGACTGTAATAGTATGTATAACGTACATAAACTGTTGTATGTCTCCAGAGTGTGAATATATTACCAGGTTATGCACATACATGTATACTTCAAAAGTAA
This sequence comes from Magnolia kwangsiensis, assembly GCA_037074715.1. NCBI lineage: Eukaryota > Viridiplantae > Streptophyta > Magnoliopsida > Magnoliales > Magnoliaceae > Magnolia > Magnolia kwangsiensis. The sequence goes on from CM073585.1 coordinate 66,742,916, forward strand.
ATAAAATGAATATACATGAGGGCGCTAAAAATTCAAAATGACAAATGTCAAAGTATCTAATCAACCTCCCTGCAATCCCGTCAATCAGAACACGCATAAAGGAGGAATCCTCCTTCTCATCATCAAGCCCAGCTCCGCCTCACAGGCCGCGCCATCATCTGCAATCACAAAAGGGACTGGTGGGTGTCCGAAAACACCATCCCGTAACGTGGGAGTGAGTGATCAACTCAGTGGGATAAGAGAGCAGGGATTAGCATGTTCACAATTCAATCACGCGATAATAGTAAAGCAATAAATCAGACAATCCTAATACTGTTGTTAATGCAAGATGATATGACGTGATGTATGCCCTCACCGACGATCACCCTCATGCGGCAACATCTTACGACCGCGGCATGCCACACTCCCTAGAGTGCTCCACATCTTCCAGGCACATGCAATGCTATGGTGATATGGTTACCAAGTTGTTATTAGTCCATTCAAACAGCAGGATTGGGAAACTAAGGTACTTCCCTTGTATCAATCCCAACACGGATCCTGTCTAGGGTCGTCACTCCTAGTAATCTCATACGATGTGTATTTCGTAGGTCACTGCAAGGGCTGCCAGGGCTGTTGCTCGCACTCGTTGCACCGCTCCCCCATCACCTTATCAATACAGGCCTACCGTACTCTACTGCAATGGAAGGGTCGTCGCCTCCCGTGGACTCAGAATACGCTCGCGGTCACTACAAAGGGCTCGTCGCCTGATCAGTGTAGGCCGACAGCTAGAATATAGTGTCCCATACCACCATAATCTGCTCACGAGTTTAGGTGCTCACTGGTCACTACGGGGAGGTTTGTGGCCCCAGCGTATGCCGACAGCTCGACCACGGTGTCCCATACCACCATGCCCGGCTCATGAGTCTTCGTGGATCAAGGTACCATGGTTAATAGGGTTTACAATGGTAAGTTCAGTACCCTAGGTTCAAGCAGTTATGATACATACAAGGTGAACAGACATCGGCCAGTCGGGTTACTTGACGGGCTCGACTAGCGCGATCGCATCTCAAGTTGAACGACATGAAGTGCGTAAAATACTTCGCGTGGCCTAACCACTGCCGCCAACTCTCAACACGAATCACGTTCATCGACGCGTCGTTCGTGGCTATGACCAGTCAGCCACGAATTCGTTCGGTTACCGACTGCCTGGACTAAGTCAAGTCCCACACATCTATGGAATTTCATTAACACTATATACAAGGTATTGGAATTGGAATACATCATGTGAGCATGTTAGCACATGTTATAACATTCAACTTAAGCAAATCTTCAAGGCATACTTTCCATGCATATTCAACTTAAGCAAATCCTCAAGGCATACTTCCTATGCATGTAATACAATCATGCATAAGGTCAACATGTAGGAAATCATTTAGGTCAGCATTTTAAATCATGAAATCAATCTCAAACTACTACATAACATCATTCAATACAATACATACTAAGACAAGCATTTATACAAACACATACACTACACACTTAAGTCCACATATAGTATGTCGACCCAAAGTGCGCAACTTGGCGAATCTCTTCGCCAAACTGATTATGCAAGCATTCCTAACTCACTAATACGGCGACAAACCATGTCAATCACGTCAGCAAAATATGCATGTAGACCGTACTTCCTACAAATGACTAAAATGCCCTAAATCTCATATTCTTCGTTAATTTACGAAACAGGAAACGGAGAGCACGTTGTACATGTCAAACGGCGATGCCGTCGATAATCTACTATTAAACGATATTGAAAGCGTTGTAAACCGTCAATCAAAGCGTCTAAAATCCTCACCTAGTCTCTTACGGTCGCGGGATTTTGAACGGAGCGTGTACGCTTCGTCTATGGCTGTAAGAGAACCTGATTTATGGATTACGTTAGCTAACATGTTGTGCATCTAAGCAAACCCTAAATCAGCAAGTTTTTGGGATTATTTCATACCTGAAAAAGTGTAGAAATCACCAGCCAGGTGATTGGAAGGAAGTGCTGATGCAGCAACCGTTGATGGCTCGGAAGCGGGAAAAATCTCCTCTTCCCTTTCTCTCAAACTCTCTCTCTCTTTTCTAGGGTTTAGTGAAATTCGGATGTGAAGGAGAAATGAGGGTTTCAACCCCTTTTATAAGCTTGAAAACGCCGAAAATAGGCTCCGGGACGAAGTTTACTTAATGCCTATCCATTTCGGGGCTGTTTCGGTCCAAAAACTGCTTTCTGGTGGTCCCCTGGTCGATTTCGATCAGACTTAAGCTCATGGGTACCAGATGTACCTCGTATTAAGTTTTCAGTCTGGCAGGGTTCGCAGATCGCACGTAGCGGACCAGTTTCAGTTCAGCGGTCACTGCACATAGATCAGGGCTGAAAGTCTCATGATAATAAATAGAAATTTTTCCTGATCCGAGGGTGTAATCTGGATGAATTCTGACGGTCAGAACGCTTAATACTGACGCGTCAAGTCATGTGCCAGATTTGGATTTGAAATTCCAAATTCGTCCCTATTCGCGGTCGCTTCAGTCCGGGTTCAACGAAATACTCTGTGATTATCGGTTTGACTTGATTTTCGAGATGATTGTCAAGTCCAGCGGGGCGGTTCTAACGGTCTAAGATAGGAGGTATCGGACCTTCGACGCGCGGTCTAAATCCAATATAAAAATTCAATGTGGTCCAGAGGACAAACCCGCTTAGAGTTTGATCCGAGGTTATAGAGTATTCTAGAGTCATTGGTTCTACTCGATTTGGGTCTTGTAGAACGTATTTAAAGTGATCAGGGATTATTTCCCAGCTACTCCAGCGTTGCGCTAGCTAACTTATGCTTAGTTTCTAAAGAAATTTATCCTAAGTGGTTTCTTTGGCTATGGAATTGGGTTCTGAACGATTTTTCAGGTGTTTTAATTGACCCACTGCCTAAGGACGTCAAATCCCAGGTTAGCCAAAATTCGGGGTGTTACAAAAAGAGAGGAGGATAGTGTGAGTACGCGGGTTTCTACCCTCCAACTCCAACCCGACCAAGTCAGGTAAGCTCGTTTCCTCCCCTTCTTAAAACTTCAACCCAAGCTAAATACGGCTTCCAACATAGCCTCTAAATTCACTCTGAAGCGGACCAAAAATTCAGGATTCATCAGGTCGTGTGGGACTGGTAATGGGCCCACAAACTAGTTCAAAGTCAGGCCTTTTTTCAAGCTCTAAGATAGACAAAAAAAAAACATTATCATAATATTATAATATGTATAAATTAACATTAATGTACAATAACTATATAAATAAATATTTAATTAATATTATTTTGTGTAATTCATATTATTTAATATTAAATACTCTATAATTATTTTTTATGTACTTTCAATTAATAAAATATATATTTATTATAATTATAATTTTTAATTTTGTATCATGTATGATTATTACAAATTATTCCATAATTTTAATACTTTTACATTATTTAATTTGTTATAATTTTTAAATCATATTATCCAATATTTAAATATATAATATTACTTCTTTTAATAATCATATATAAATTGATATCATTAAATAATAATACACACATATATAATAAAATATTAATATTTATTATATTTGATTAATATATATTATTTTTCTATTGTCATAATAAATCGTATGTGTAATATAATAATATTATTAAATTATAATATTGATAATTTAATAATATATAATTAGTTATTATATCTTTATATACTAACATATTATTTATATATCATATAATATTATTCATGATCACTCCACTTTTAATTATATATATTTATATTACTTTTAATTAAACTTATTTATATGACATTAATAATAATGAGTCATAGTTGGAGCTGGAATCAGCTCTCAACAGGGCCCTGATTCGAGTTGGGATTTCAAGACTCAGAAGGACCATACTAAGAGTTGAGATCTGACACCCATCAGGCCATGAAAATGACTCGAATCAGGCCCTCATCAAGCCTTGAATCCAGCTAAAAACGGGCTGCACGTATCAAGCAGGCCATGCCACATAACGGAGGGCCTCACCATAAAATCTGGTGGGCCTGGTCGAGTTTTGGGCCACCCTTTGGACCACCTGGCTGGGTCGAACCAAGCCCAGTTCGGGCCTCGAATGTTGAGCCAATTCGGGCCTGAACTTGGAGCAAATTTCAGGCCCAATCTGGGTCATTTGAAGAATAAAATCTGGTGGGCTCAGCCGCTGTAAAGCGAGCCCAAGTAATTGCATTCATGGGCCTTTTAAACCTTCAATATGTTTAAAAGTTATTATCTAATGCAAGCTAATCCTCTAAGAAGCTAGTTGCATAACTTGGGGCCATTAGTTGCACATGGGGATTCAAATCAAGGGCAGGACCATGACGACTCAGGTGATGACTCTCCCCTTGGGATTTCCATCTTTAAGTTAGCCAAACATAGTATACATCAAATTGCTACCACTAGTTTAAGGTCCTAATATTTGTCATAAATTTTTAAGTTCTATTAACTGCCCTATCTCAAATTCATGATTGATGTATTATGTTAATATTACATGCTAAGCTTTTATGCTAGTTAATGAATACCATTCATGAATAATGATCGTTGTTTTTATGTTTAGTATTGTATCGATTGATAGTTGGTACTATAGTCTCATGATGACACATTGAAAATTTTACCTCCATTATATAATTCTATGCACTTTCATATAAGAACTTATGTATGTCAGTTGCCTTAATATCTAACTCACAACATTATGCGTGGAGAACTCCACTATTGTATGTGAGCCACACTTGGGGTGTAACTAGACGGATTTTGTATGAAAAATATGGCCCTTGACCTAGTGTCATTTTGATCAAAGGGTTTTATTTAGCATCCCAAGGTGGAAAACCTCATGAGTCGGGGATGGTAGTCATGAGATATTATGTCCCAGCTGTCGGCTTATGCTGGGTGACAAGCCTCCCATAGTGACCATTGAGTTACTTAAAATGGTTGATTGTAATTGGAATAATAACGGTCTGACTAATCATGCATCCATAGCATATTGGCGATGACGGGTGGCTAATTCTGGATGTTGTAGCACATGCCCTTAGGATCATTGGGGTATCATTTTGCAATTCCCAGACCACCGAATATCGATCTATTTGTCCGACTGGAAGAGCATTCCCAGGTCGATGATTGCATTGGTGACGAGCCCAAGTCCGACTGGATACATCCCCAGGTCGATGATTGTATGGTGACGAGACCAAGTCTAACTAGATGAGTATCCCCAAGTCAATGTACATTCATACACCCATACATTTTAATAAGACTGCATCTTGACTGTTTTGGATTATTTCCTTATTTTCCTTTAAACTATGTCTGCTAAGGCGGCGGTGCATAATCTTGAGAGGAATTCACACTGAGTTGACCACTTATTCATCGAATATCTAACCGTAATAGCTGATGCAAGTGTAGAACGAGCCAATGTTGTTCACTGGGTTGCTTGAGCAGATTAGGTAGCTGAGGAGCTAGACAGGGGCCCTGCGGCCCATATTGAGTTCTACCACTAGTTGATAGATTCATATTTTTGCTTATATAAACTTTATTATTTGGGATTGTATAAGTCATGTATGGGCGCTATATTTGGATTTTATTTATGGTGTTTGAAGTATTTTTATACAATGCATTGTTTACTCTAGCTTAGTTGCTGTTAATTTTGATTAATGATAAGCGGTTCAAATTTACACTGAATTTTATAGGCTAACATTAGGGTTTTTGGAGGATGAGTCATATACTCTGGTTCCAAAAACCAGGGCGTTACAGTCAAACTCATGATTTGCCTAGGAACTATCACCTCTCTCTCTCTCTCCTATCTCTCTCTCCCTCTCTCTTTCTTCTTCATTTTTCCTCCATTGCTGCAAGCTTGGGACGTTCAAGCAACCCAAAATCCAGCCATCTCTCACCCATTCTCCCTACTAATCCAGCCCACCAAACCCTATATCGACCGTTAAATCAACCTCCTTAAAGCTCTAAGACCTATTGGAGGAAGGAGTTCAAGATCTAGAGGTGGGTGCTTTTCTCTCTCTTTCCCTCCCTCTCTCTCTCTCTCTCTCTCTCTCTCTCTCTCTCTCTCTCTTTTCTGGTTTGATGGCCCATCATTGATGATTGATGATCTAGACCGTCCAGATGGTGGGATAGCTTTGCTGCCACCGTACAGGGCCATCTTGCTGCCCATCTTTTAGCAGGCTTGGATGGTGGGGAAAACACAAATACTGGCTTGGTCCAGGGCTGTGCAGCCCACCCCTATAAACCTTAACATGATGCAAGTATTTTATCCAAGCCGTCTACCCATCAGGGCCTATCTCGATGCCCATTTTGGGCAGGCCCTGTTTGAAGGGAAACCACATGCACCGGCCTAATTTTTTAGTGGGGTGGCCCACTGACGTGGACCCCACCTTAATGTATGCGTTCCCTATCCTCACCGTCCATCTGCATGGCCCATATCCAATGCCTGTGGGCCACACCATAGTAACAGCAGGAACATTTCGTGCTTCTGCACCTCCAGGCTCGCCTGCTAGATGAAGGAAAATATGAATATCACTCTGATGTAGAGTAGGTGGGCCACACTGACGTGGACCCCACCTTGTTGAGTGCATTGCACTCACACCGTCCATCAGATGCTGGATCTAGCATGACCAGGTGGGCCGTGATCGGCCAGGACGCCCGCTGTCCAGACCGTCCAGCAGGTCTAGACGTTGGCAAGAACCCAAATATCAGTTTGATTCAATCTAGTGGGCCACGTATACGTGGACCCACCTGGTGCATGCGTTCATCCATGCTGTCCACCGTCCAGTCAGGGACGGTGGAGCCCACACGATTTATGTGTTTCATTTCCACACCGTCTACCGTCCAGCAAGGGACGGTGGAACTCACCCGTTGTATATGTTCTGTCCACACCGTCTAGATGGGACGGTGGACCCACCTGCTGTACGTGGACGTGGGACCACCTTGGTTTATGTGTACTGAATCCACACCCTCCATCTAAGGAGATCATTTTAGGACGTGAGTCCCTGTTTGGGACAGGTCCAGCAGCAAAAATCTGCCAGCCGCAGACTCATGGTGATGTTTATGTTTAATCCACTTCATCCATTCTTTTTGTGGTTCATTTGGACAGGTCCCACCCTCCTGGTGGACCGTCTACAGGTGGGGCCCACCATGTATATGTATTTTATCCATGCTGCCCGCCCAACAGAGCCACCTTGCTACCCGTTTCGGGCAGGCTCTGTTTGTAGGGAAACCACAAATATCATCTTGATTTCCAGTGGGGTGGCCCACTCACGTGGACCCCACCTTGTTATAGGTGCTGTATCCACCATCCAGCGGCATGGGACGCACCATGGTGTATTTTATCCATACCATTCAGCCATGGGACGTCCAGCAGCAGAGGCTGCTGGACTGTGTGAAGGGAAAACACTAATATCAGTTGGCCGTGGGACCCACTGTATGTATGTTATCCACCGTCCAGCAATGGGACGTTGGGATCCACCTTGATATATGTATTTTATCTATACCATCCACTGTCCAGCTGAGGACCAAACAACAAACAGTGGTGATGGGCAGCCGGTCGTTGGATTCTTCCTGAGGCCCACTATGATATTCATTAGCCATCCAACGTGTGGAGTAGGCCACGTGTGACCTGGCTGATGAAAGCCACAAATATCAGCCTGTTTCAAAGCCTGTTGGGGCCCCTATTATGGATTAGGCCTCCACCATGCCTTATAGTGCCCAACTTGTGCTCATTGAATCCTTAGGGAGCCCATCGTGATGTATAGAAGGCCCTTGAGTGAGGCGCAATTGTGATGCATGATTCCACCATGATGTATGTGATGATACTTATGTGGCCCACCCATTTTCTAGCTAATATAAGGGTCGTGGGCCCCATTGTAGTTAGATTCTAAGTTTCAAATGGGCCACACCTTGAGAGCAATGATGGTTAAACGTATACGTTGTAAACGATGGTTAAATGTCCGCGTTGTACACCTCCCTAAGACCCATTGCTAGGCCCATTCTCCCCTCCTCTTACTGGGCTAACTCAAATGTTGGGCCCCTATTATGGATTATGCCTCCACCATGCCTTATAGTGCCCAACTTGTGCTCATTGAATCCTTAGGGAGCCCAGATTGTTACGTGATGAGACGAGCAAGGAAGCCCACTCCTTTATCTTAGGCCCATTCTTGATATGAGTAAACCATCTATTTATCTAGGCCCATTTTTTATGAGAGAAGGTCATCTAGGCCCATCTTTAATATGAGGAGAATATATCATCAGCATAGATGGAAAGATTGGTGGTATTGGATTTGGTATATCCATTGTTGAGGACCGATCCTCATGTTATGGATTAGATCTGTTGTCCTTTTATAGACCCCGCCATATATAGAAGTCGATTATTGATTACAACTATGTTAGTACACGCACTGAGTATGTGGTAGCATAACATTATGATCGTATAAGGCCCATCGGGATTGTATGAGGCCCATTGTGATTATTTGAGACCCATTGCGATTATATGAGGTCCATCGCGATTATATGAGGCTCATTGTGATGGTATGAAGCCCATTGTGACCATATAAAGCCCATTGTGATTATATGAGGCCCATTGTGATTATCTGAAGCCCATTGCAATTATATGAGGCCCATTATAACTATGTGAGGTCCCTTGAGATGTATGAGGCCCTTGTGTCAGACCCATTATCTGGGTGAGACCCAGTTGTGATATGTGAGGTCCACTATATGTGTGTGATTATATGCACACCACCTATTCATTATTATGGGCCATGGGCTGCCTTATAGAGGCCCACTATGATGTATGAGACTATAATCATGCTTTGTATACTTTATAACATATGCACATATGCATCATCCGCATGCTTGTTATGAGGAGAGATTTAACATAACATGTGTCATTGGGTTGATTGTTTTTGGGACTCCCTGAGAGATGGAGTTGCCTCACATGAGCGCGTTGTATGCACAGGATTAATGCATGGTTGATTGGTATGATTCATGCATCTTGCATTTGCATGACACGGTTATTATTCACCTTAGCATCGTCGGGGCTTTAGCCTCCACAAACACATCATGGATGGTCAGATCGGGACACCGAAAATGCTTGGTTTTAGCACTGTGGGCACGTTGGATGTCCTTAGGTGAAAGTCTCAAAACCTCCTTGGTACCGGGCGATGCTCCAACGCTGAGACCAAGTGGAAAACATGAGCGTTCATACCTTTACCATTAGGCCGCGTCTCTCATTGTATCATGGTCGGTTAGGAGGGGGTGTGGCCTTACCCGCCTGAGTGAGGGGACAATAGCTAGGCTGAGTCTGATCAGCTCGTAAATGAGTCCTCTATCGTTGTGCCTTGTTAGTGTTGGTTGTCCATAGGCGGGTAGTGAGGTCTGTTACGCTCGCTGGGCTGTGCGGCTTGGAGAGCAGTAGTCAACAGGTAGTGTATTTGATTCCAGTGATTTTTCAGAGAGGAACTGTACTGATTTGCGGATTTGATATGAGGATTGACATGATCACATTGCATATTGCATATGACATTTGGCTATATAGGCCTCCCATCAGCCCTGGTATGGCTAGCAACATTGTACTAAATTCCGAAGATGATCCTAGAGTTTGTTCGGTATTGGTATTATGACACCTCGTCACTATTGCACACGTGGGCGGGCACATGTGAGTGGGGCCTAAGAGCCTGGGCGAGCTACCAGTGGTTGGCAGGCTATTGTACTGGCAGGCTACTGCTTAGGGATTTGCATACTCAACATTTGACTCATTATTCATTCATCCACTATCCACTTAGGCTGGTGGTGCGTAACCAAATTATTATGCGTACCTTCGCAATGGCTGAAATTTCGTTGGGGCGCACGACCAACCTGAGATCAGGAGTTTACCACATTAAGTCTGACTATCCAAATTTAAGTATGAGATTGGTTTGGATAAAAGTCCCTTGTGATGAACCCTACAGCTTATGATACTGCGTACTATCATCCTGACTATACATTCTAGCATCGTTATCCCTTGCATTGCATATTGCATTACACCCTCGGTATATGACATTTGGGTTGTTATGATTTTACATTGCATGGTATTTATGGACTTACTAGTATGCTTCCGTATTACTTTGATATTGCACCCCGAGCATGCTTATATTGTGCACACACTTACACTACCTTTTAAACTTTTTATAAGCTTATGCATGATAAATGCGTGCAGGTGTCGATAGGACACAACCGAGCTGAGTAGGAGCCTGCAGTGGAGCTTTCCTTTGAAGTTTAGATTATTAGTTATTGTATCTTTCTTATACACCTTGTATTGTAAAATTTTTATTCTTAGTGAATTTTGTAATGGTGTTCTTGTAGTTATTTTCTGTAATTATGATCTTGGTTATGCTGATTATGAAACAGACTTGTGATTTAAAAATCCTCCTTCTAGTATCCCAAGATCGGAACCTGGTGAATGAGCGATAGGAATAGATAATGAGGTACTACGGAGGTATTGGTGCCAGATTTAGTGATCGAAAATTTTCTGAGCCCGATTTTCCAAGTTGGGGCATGACACACGCGGTCTTTCTCTCATACGACCCTTTCAATTTTTTCTAAAATGATTGTGTGGAAGTTTATATAAACACATGATGAAAGATACTATCATCCAACCATTGATGAATAAACCTAACAGCTTTTTGGTCTAGTTTCTTCTATTCATCATCAGTCATGTCTTTTGGTTTGACCCCATCACCTTCGACGGGTGCGTGTAAGTCATTTCAATACAATAAATCTTCCATCTTGCCTTTTCAAATCATCCAATTATTTCCATTCAAATTAACCATTCAACTTGTGCTTGCCTCCGTGATTCATACACAAAATAATTAGAATCAAACTTGGATCTCTTATGGAAAATCATCAAACATGTAGGATGCAAGAGAAACCAAGATTTTTACGTGGAAAACCTTCCGATGTGAAGGGAAAAGCCACGGGACATAGTTCGGCACAAATCCACGATAATCAAAATAATGGAAGTACAATCATCATGAAATCTCTCTTGGATGCCTAAACTACATCAACCAAAAGTGAATTATAAATAAAAGAAATGATTTCTCATCAACTAGGGATTGTAGGAAATCCCCAACATAAGCCTTGAAGAAAACAATTGAAGAAACCAACATTGTGGATGGAGCTTCGTGAATCCGAATGTGAAGATTTTAGCCGTAGAATGCTCTCGATCTTCTCTTCTCCTATTTTTCTTCAAGAAAGAAAATCCCCAATGTGGCTACAACTCACTCACAAAACAAAAGAGCCCATTTTCTCTTATTTTACTTGACCAAAATACCTTTCACATATTTGTCTCTAAAAGCTACTTAAGCCCCACACATGTGAGTCTCACCTCCACATGAGGAGGGACTCCTAACAAGGTCGACTGTTAAATGGCGAGAGGTAGGTAACCTTGAGTATCTACATTTAACAATGTTTTGAAAGATACTAATGTCCATTTTTTCTTTTGATTAAAACCTTCGGAAATGAAAACGATTTCTGACTTTCTTTAAAGAGTGAGCTTCGATGAGATTTTTTTCTTTTTCTTTTTCTTTTTCTTTTCAAAGAATTTCAACTTTCCCAAATAGCCTAACAAGAGAATTTTAATTTTGTGTTTAACAGTGGCAATGGAGCGAATAGTCTGCCCGACCTGATGAGCTACCCTGACTTTGTGCTGGGTTCGGACCTAATAGCTTGGACTATTGAATGTTCGGGCCTCGCTGCTTGGCCTGATCAATTTTCAGGCTAGGTCTGTGCTTAAGTAAAAAAGGCCTGACACAGCTTGACCTGTCCAGACCCAACCAGACTTTACATTTTCACGCTGTTATATTTTATGACACCGTTGAATAGAATGTAACAAGTTTGCATCGATCTTGTTTGATGATGTTGTAGAAAAGTGTTTTCATTTACTTATTATTATTTAAAAAATAATAATAATAATGAAAGCAAAAGAGACTACATTGTGAAAATTGTTATATGGAGAAGATGGATGAGGAGACGTTTGGATATTAAGTTACTTTAGACAAGCTACTTACAGCATAAGTAGCTTATTTGGGTTTCCACTTGACCAGCAGATAAGTATATTTGATAAATAACATACTTATTATCCAAAAAGTAGAAAATCACATTTGGTTCTATATTATAAGTAATTATTCTGAAAGTCTGTTTGGTTCCTCTTACATCCGCTGTCCATCATGTGGGGCCAACCATTGATGTGGATCATTTATTATGTGTTCCTACCTTTGATGTGGGACATCCATCATGCAAGGCCCGCCTTGGATGTGGACCATTCATCATTAGGGGCGGACCTTTGATGTGGATCGTCCATCATGTGGGGGCACTTCGATATGGGCCATCATCATATGGGGCCCACTGGATCAAGTATCCATTCATTGGATGATTTTCTATTCTCATGAACTTAGAAGGGATCATGGCTGCAAAGAGGATATTTTTTAAAATAATTTCCTAAGTTGTTGTGTCACCATTGGAAATGAAGGAAATAAGTTACTTTTGGAAGTTGAAAAGCAATAATAATAATAAAAGAAAGTTTTTTTTTTTTTTTTTCATCCTAAAAAGCTACTTATTTAAGTTTAATAACGAAACTAACTTATTTAAGAAAAGTAATTTATTAACTTAAGTTTAAAAAGCTACTTATTTGATAGTATCTAAACAGGCCTAGGAGATCTATAGAAATCTTAACAAATACACATTAAAAAAGAAAAAGAAAAAAAGAAGAAGAAGAGAATATGAAGATAAGCTTAATTCACTCTTAACAATTTTATTCGAAAATGTGAGTTAGACACAATGGTCCGGTTTCCATCACACACATACAAGGATCTTTGGCTAGGGTGATTTTTTCATGCTTCTCATCCATCATTTTGTATTCCAGGTGAAAAGCTTGGATCATCTCAGGGTGAGGTCAAGTCCATGGGTGTCAATGGGTTGGGCATAGGCTTACCAAAATCAAAATTTTGAATAGGCTTGGCCCTGCACAAAACAGTTCAAAATTTGGGTTGAGACAAACTCCAGGCCCGGCTCGTTGACAACCCTAGTCAAGGGGCAACCCCCTCCACATATGGCCGGTACTGTCTACCACACCTATTTTGCACGGTGTGGAAAACACCCAGGATATGTGGGGCACACTATGCTGTATATGTGAAATCCATTCCGTCTACAGATGGAAACACTTATTTCACCTAATACACAAAGGTTCATCACCCACAAATATTCATATGGGCCGTAACATTGGTAAAAATGTTAAATATGTAAATAAAATTTCTAAGTTAATGTACTTGTTGCATCCTATTTGACCGTTCCTGAGAAAGCCAATTAAGAAGGGACATGTGTTATTGTGTAAGATATATAGCATGTGTAAGATATATAATGATATTTGGAGCACATTTTACAGAATTACAGCTAATGTCGTTCTATAGACGGAGCATGACTGAGAAACTCGGAAGCAGGACCTGGTCAAGCTAGACAAGCAGTTATCAGGACGTGTTAAGGGAGAATTCAAAAGGCAAAATAGTGCTAGGAAGAACCATCTCGATTGCTATCTCAAGGAAAACTATAAATAATAAAGGAGTTCAATGAAGCAAAATATTTCATACCAACCTAATCAAACAAATCAAATCTATCAATCATCCTTCATGTTCCTTAGGCTAAGGAATTGTAGGGCCCATCATAAGCATGATTTGAAGGTCAAGATTACGTTGATTTTGTGTATACGTTGTTTATTGACAAAAAAAAGAGGCTAATATTGACAACTTGATTGATGGACTTTGAGGATTATGATGGGGCTGGAGGTGGGACCTATCATCCTCATAATATTGAATCTTTGAATGGTATTAGTGGACAGAGAGTGGATTCCATGCTGCCCATGTTTGACAGCGTGTGGACGCCCCCCACTTGAATCTATGATCGTCTTTAAAAATAAATAATTAGATTGGACCCAAAATCACAAAATAGTTTTGATTGTCCAATGAGCCTTGTGGCCATAAGACTTAAAAGATGTGGGGCCCATTAAGACCCTCATAAACACCAAAAATTAGTTAATCAATTTCCTTTTTCACTTCAAAATCGCATTTTAGAAGCATGAGATTACATGTATGCATGGACTTAGACGTGTCAAACTTGAATTTATACTAATCTTAGGGGTTGACAAGGAAATTTGTTTGACATAAATTGGTTCTGTTATTATAACCCTTCAATAGGTTTACTTTTGAAACAAGAGGGTGTCAACATAGGCCAAAAAGATACTTTACAAAACTATTGTATGTGAGGCCCATATTTGGCAGACTTAATTACCGGAAAGGAATCATTTAGGGGTTAGTATCATCCTTAGAAGCCAATGGGACCTGATAATTAGGATAAGATTATGAACATATATATATATATATATATATATATATATATATATATATATATGATAACGTTTTCAAAACTCATCACACGTTATGCGGGCCCAAAATTTGAATCGTCTATGTGATGCAACACCCCACAAAAACCCTCTGGGTGACTTTTAACCTTGTCCAAGATTTTGGTTGGCCATGGCAAAATAGAGATAAAATAAGGGAGAAAACAGTTTTGAATAAGGCTAAAGGTTGAGCCTGAGGGTTTCATGAGGTGTCGCATCACATAGACTGTTCAAATTTTGGGCCCACATCCATTGTGATGAGTTTTGAAAAAATTCTCACGAGTTCTTGTCAAAACTAATCAACCAGTGAGAATTCTTATATATATATATATATATATATATATATATAGTACTATGAGGTCAACCTCATGGGAACTTGCCATGAGGTTGAGCAGTGTGGGCCCTACACAACTTGACCTCATAGTACCATTTCTCTCTCTATATATGTGTGCGCGCACTCGTGACATCCTTACAAAATTAGTGAATCTTACAGTAGTGATGTTTGCGACTATGGGAAAAAGGTGAGCTGTTACAATGGAGATTTTTTAAGATAAAGGAAAGGTAACCCTTTCATAAGTATAAGTTAGAGAAAGCCCAATGGGCCTATGTTAGGACCATTGTTTTACAAGGTATGTTGGGCTTAAAGTGGTAGGACTACCACTATTCCCATATGTATAGCTATATTTTTTGGTGAGACTTAACATTCAAGATTAATTATATTTGTCCTGTGTAAATAGGTAATGCAAATTGTCACTTGTGGGCCTAGTGTTTCAATAGTTGGGCCTTGGTGACTAAGGAGTCTTTTACGGGAAGCCAAGTGCAATTGAAACCATTCTAAAATTTAAAAATGAAGTCTTCTATTGGCCTAAAATGAAAATCCGAAACCCTAAGTTGAAGCATAGTTAGACCCAGAAAGTAGTTTTGGACCCCAACACCTTGTGACTTAACCTAGGTGTACCTAAAACATGGACGGTCCATATGTAGAAGCCCAGCAAAAAAATATATAATAAAGAACCCTTAGGATCACAGACATGGACTGTTGGTGCATGTGGACAAGCTTAGGATATGGCAACCCAAGATAAATAGCTAGGTATTAATATTTGAGATGAATTCTCAATTAGAAAAGTTATTTATGGAAAATTTCTTAATTGATTTATTATGAAGGATAAGGACAAAACAATTAAGAAAACCAAGATAGCCATATTAAAGAAGAAAAATGGAGAACCCTATTATATGTATTATATGAGGGACAACGATGGACGCCCTTTTTCTGCGTGTGGGAACATTTTGGTAAACGATTCCAAATTTAAGAAGCATATATTATTTTCTTGATTTAACTACAAGAGTTTTATATTTGGAATGTTGTTATTATGACTTGTATTATGTTTAGAAAGTACTTTATATTTGGAAAGTTTTCTTGTTTGGACAATGATGTTTTATTTGAAAAGTCTCATAATATGTGCTATAGTTGGAAAGTTGTATTTGAAAATTATTGCACCATGCACTATTCTTGGAAAGCCACTACGTTTACAAATCAATACTTATTCTATTTTTTGTAAATTTCCTTAATAATGTATTATATTTTTAAAAATACCAGATTGGGGGATGTATTTGAGTGATGGCGATGATTAATTGAGTGATTGTAAGGATCCCGAGAGTAATGTTCAAGAGTGATGGTGAGGTATGAGAGATTCCTAAGAGTGATGATGAGGGTATAAAATGAATGGCATATTTGAGTAAGATTATGTTGCGGACCAAGTGTCTATTTGAGTGAATTCATTTAAGTATATTATTGCTTAGAATTTTGTGTGGTCAAGATGATGACACCTATCTGTCCAATTGAAAATGAGTGAATTACCGAGAGATTATGCCTCGTGTTGGCTATGCTGAGTGATTATGTCTCATGTTGCTTTGGCTGAGTGATTATGCCTCATGTTGGCTTTGTCGACTGATTATTTATAGCTATGTGATAGCTCATATTGAGTGAATAGTAATATTGAGTAACCTGAGAGAATATAACCAATTAGTCTGGGTGTTATCTGATGAACCATACTTGAGAATTTGTAAATCATTCTTCATTGTTTTCCAAATGAACTTGCCATAACTTTTTTATACTTGTCAAATTGATATACTGCATTATATATAGAACTATGTCACTGAGCTATATGCTCATGCTTTCATTGATGGAAAAATTGCAGACTAAAGAACATTTGGAGATACTCAGAAGCTGACTGGATGAGCTAGACAACATAAACTATTTACTCTTCATGGATGTGGAATTTCAGTTTAAAGACATTTAAAGTTTTGAGTCATTTTTAGTTGGATGGAAGATGGTATGACATTTGACTCATTTGAGTAGATGATAGAATAATCATTTGAAATGATAATTAAATAAAATTTTAGTACTTGTTATTTCAATTTATGTGGTTGAACGTGATTACTGCTAAAATAAATGTTCATGTTCCTTAACCCGAGTCACGGTTCTAAACTCAAGGCTAGGGTTAGTGTTAACTATGATTTCAAATTTGGGGTCATGATGATTGTCCCTAAAATGTAGTAGAAACCAAATTTAAGTGGACCACAACACGGGATTTTGAGTCATTTTAGTTGGATGGATGATGATGTGACATTTGAATAATTTGAGTAGATGATGGAATAATCGTCTGCAATGATATTAAATAATATTTTAGTAGTTGTTATTTTAGTTTGTGTTGAATGAGATTATTGCCAAAATAAATATTAAATGTTCCTTAACCTGAGTTACGGTTCTAAACTTGAGGCTAAGGTTAGTGTTAACTATTGTTTCGGATTTGGGGTCATGACAATTGTCCCAAAAATGTGGTAGATAAAAATTTTAAGTGGACCACACTATGGGAGACAGTGGCCATTGAACACTTCTTAAGGTCCATGAAAATGTTTATTGACTGTTGATAAGGTTACACAATCCTGGATGAAAGGAAAAAACAAATATTAGCTTGATGCAAAACTTTTGTAGCCCACAAAAGGTTTTTAATGGTCAATAATCACTGTTTCTAATTGTGCAGAGGTGTATTACCTGTGCCCAAGGCACTGTAAGCTCCCATACTTGGAATTTGTGTGGGCCTCACAAAGATGCCCAAGCCAAATCCACTATGCCTATAAGTTTTGTAAGACCATAATAGAACAAATCTAAAAATCAGGCTAATCCAAAACTTGTGGGCCACACCACACGAAACAACAGGGATTGAACATCCACCATTGAAACTTTGCAGGGGTGACAGAAGTTTCGTATCATGATAATATTTATGCTACAGTTTAATTTAAAGGTAACCTTATGAATAGTTTGGATATCATATAAGCATCATGGTCAACTCTAGGAAGGTTTCAACCATAGACATTTTCCGTTCCCACTGTTTTCATGTGGTGTGGCCACATTAGTTTTGGATCTGACTGATTTTAGTTTCCAGTCCCATTGTAGTCTTGCAAAATTGATGGAGAGAGTCGATTTGTCATAGGCTTGGGGAGAGGATTAGGTGAGACCCAAAGCCATTGAGGTGGGTGGGACCCTTGACTATGGGGTCCATTGTGATGTATATGACTTGAACCACGCTATTGAAAAGCTCATTTTAGGGCGTAATCCAAAAAAATAAAAATTGAAGCAGATCCAAACCTCAGGTGGACCATAATACAGGAAACAATGGTAATCGATCATAAAAACTTCTCAAGGGCCATAAAAGTTTTAGATCAAGCTGATATTTGTGTGGTCTCTTCATCCAAATCTATGTGGCTTTATCAACAGGTTGGATGGAAAATAAACATTCTGGTGGCCATCATGAAGTTTTTAATGGTAGGGATTCAATCACTATTGTTTCCTTTGGTATGGTCCACATAAGATTTGGATCGCTTTATTTTTTGGATCATGCCTTAAAAATGAGCTTTAAAAGAATGAAAGATTGGGTGGGCAATCAGCATTTGCCCATCTCCCTTGCTCATATTCATATTGAAGTTTCAAAACAACTGGATGGCGTGGATTTAAGGCACATACATCACTGGGAGCTTCATAGTGAAGGGTCCCACCCATCTCGGTGGATCCGAGGTCTCACCTAATCCACTCCCCTTGTGGCAGAGAGTGAAACATCAGGGTGTGGATAGGTGAGATGTAGATTAGGTGATGTTAGTGCATCGATTTGTATGCCTTGTTTGTCAATCACATGAGTCCTGTGCTATGTAGTTAGTTGATCCATTATAAACTAAAGACTAAAGATATAAGAGGATGTGAAGCATCAAGGAGCAAAGAATATGTAGATGAGGTGCTTTGATGACTCTAACCCTTGACCTAAAACATCTCTTGAACCTCTAAATGATCAGAGCCTCATAGGTAAACCTTGATGATAATCTCTTAGCCTTAAGAGCCTTATTGAAACATGATAAAATATGTTATAAAGGTCCCGAGCTGTTAGAAATCAAATTACTTAAACTAGCAGACTTAGTAGTGTATTCAAGTGAAGCTCGATTAATTGAGTTGATCGACCGAGCATGAAAAAAAATGTCTAGCAAGCATCAGACCTAAAAATCAACTTAGTTTGAGCAGTCGAGGCACAAGCTTGATCGATCGAGGGATCTTCGATTCCTTTCGAGCAATTGAGCTTGATCGATCAAATATGTCCAAAACAATACAATGAGTTCACTCAACCATTTTCGGCCTAGCTCAATCTGCTCAAGCCTAGTCATTAGAGATTTGTTGGAGCCTTTTATTATAAAAATTACATTCAGATCTTTAGTTAATGAGAGGGGTTCTTGGTGTAAATAGAGGATATGCGTTTTTCCACTTATATCACACATCTTAGGCTTTCATCTAAAGAGTTTTATGTCAATCATTTTGTGATCCTTTACTCTAATGAGTATTCCATGCTCATATTCAAAAATGTGGATAAACTCTTACCTTTTTAGAGATTATACACTATGCCTATAGTAAAATATTTTTTAAAACTCTCTAAAAGACTCTTCTTGGTGAATTTCCTAGGATGACAACATTCTCATAAGTTGGAGATTCACTCAACATCCATTATGGTCACCTCATTACACTTCGTAAACAAGGCAAATGACCGTAGGAGCGGAAGCATTGGCAACAACGATCGAAGGAGAAATTGAGGAGCTAATTCAAACATGTGAGAGCTTTGAAGAAGCGATTCAAGATCGACGTATCAAATGAGCTCAATTCGACAAATAAGCGTTATTTAGTGAGACCATATTCTCTTTTCTTTATATAGGATCGATAGTAATAGTTTGAAACCCAAACTCGATAGGTTGTTATGTAGGACCTAGGCTCTCATGTAGGGTTGAATTTATTAGACATTGGTGTGTATGTGTTCATCTCCGTGGGAGCCTCTGACATGAGTAAATATAGGTCCTTGGACTAGGACCGCGGTTATTAGCCAGTCGATAAAAAACCAACTAAAGTCTTTTGTAAAAGCTTCCGATGGGAGTCTACGCTAGGTAGGTTCCTGGGTATGATTGTTGTCTTTGTGTTGGGCTGTAAAGGTTGGATGTGAACCCGATTTAAAACTTCAAATAGTGAAATTCGGTACACTTATGAGTTGAGTGTGTTAGCCCGAAATAGAGTAGGGAAATCAAACCATTATACATATTAATGTTTGGAATTGTTTTTTGAGCACTTTTTTAATTATGTTTATTTGGTTGTGTAGATAAATTATATGTATACATGATTAGATAAATGATAAGAATTTATAGTTAGCATATCCCACACACATATACACTATAATTTATATAAACTAGTTGCTTTAATGTCATATCTTTTGTAGTTTATATGATTGGACCTTGAAAGCCTTATAGTTAGTTACTTAGCATCAATTGAAAATTAGTTTATGTAAGCAATTACATATTTAAAGTAAAAAAAAATATTTAGTACTAATCAACCTTTTTCGTACATAATATTCATTTTATAGCTCCACTAAGTTGTGCAATTTAAGAGGAGACCGAGGCCTCACTCACTACTTCACTACTTAGTGCATGTATTATGTAATCATGCTCGTATGATTTTCCAAATCATTATAAGGGATTAACCAAAAAACGAAGCCTCCACTTATCAAGTGTACAATACCATAGGATGCTGTGGTAGTAGCCTAATGGCGTGTATAGATGATACATTCATTAAAGTGGGTCCTACGGTAAAGGCGGCAACGTGTTAGATGAGTACGGGCGTGGATTGCGTGCTACCCCACCAGAACCTGGCTAGAGACGGATGGTAGGGCAAAGGCTCCATTTCATCGACGCCGTCCATCCATTTAGACAGATCATTTAAAGCATGATCCCAACAAGGAGGAAGCTCTAATGCTCAAGTGGAGCAAACCATAGGAAAACAATGGGGATGGAATGCCTACCGTTGAAAACCTCATGGGGCCACAGAAGTTGTGGATCACACTGATCCAGGTCTTTCTGACCTTATTAACGGGTTGGATGGAAAATAAACATCACAGTCGGCTCTAAGAAGGTTTCAACCGTGGAAGTAATTGTCACCAATGTTCTTGTAGTGTGGTCCATTCAAGACATTGATCTGTCTTAGTTTTAGAATCATGACCTAAAATCATCTTTAAAAATGGATGGACGGTGTGGATAAAATACATACGACACTGTAGGCCCCACGGAGCTCCTGCCAGGACCGTTCGTCCGTAGCTAGTTCCTGTTGGGGGTAGTACCCAATCCCCACCCCAAAAACACAGAGGGGTTGCTTGTTGCGTGGGAGGGACGAAGCGAGGTGAGAAGGGATTCCGGCGCGCAAGCGAGAGCGGTCACGGGGAGCTACGCAGGGAGATTTGCGGCGACGGGAAGCAAGTCAGGCAGGAGAGAAACACGTTGGAGCAGGTACGGAAGCTCTCGATTCCGGCGATTTTGGGCTAGAGAGATGTTGTTAATGGAAACCCCTTCAATGGTAAAAAAAAATATTGCCATTGGAGAGGTTTCCGATTCCTCTCCCACATGATCCGGTGAGCCCCATCTTGAATCCGTGATGCTCAGATGGTAAAGTTGTAGCCATACGTTGAATGCGCTCCACTGGGAAAACCATCCATTTGCAGGTAAATGATCAGACAGCTATGATCTTGCCATGGAGTAGATTTTCTTGTGGCACAGCTCGTTTATGATGGGGCACACTGGATGAACGGTCTGGATCACAACAAAGAGGCCACACTAACTTCATCTCTTCGCAGTAAAGTAACATCGTTGGTAGTATTTTTAGTTATTGTTTATGTTGTAATATATTGCTTTCTAAATTTTCTTGGCATTGATCAGAGCTTCTACTTTTATTTTGTTCTTGTAATTTCAGTGCTTGAAAGCTATTTGCAAAGATGGGATTGACTGGCTTGAGGTTGGCTTCTCTCAACGCATCATTCTTTTGTATACATTGTTGAATGTAATTTCTTTTAGTATTAGTTTATTTCTTCCATCATGAATCCGGATGGATATACCACATTAGTTAGGAGTGAGTGGGTGCAAGTTGAAGGCTTACGTGGATGGAGTTAGTAAGAAAAGACTTGATGACTCGAAGTTTAATTGAAGGTCTTGCCCTTGATAGAGTGGAATGGTGGAACATGATTCATGTAGTGGACCCCAATTAAGTTGGATAAGGCTTAGATGATGATGATGGTTTTTATGCTTTATATTTTAGATTTGCTTTCTTTTGAGCTTAATGTTTTTGGGAAGAGTGTAAGAAGCACAATAATCCTGTTTGGGAAGCCAAAGAATTGTGTTTATGTCCACAACATCACATCTTTTTTTTTTTTTTTTTTTTTTTTTTTTTTTTTTTTTTTTGGTGGGGCGGGGTAGTGGGGTTACTGATATGCTTATTCAAGGACTTTGAATCCTATCCCCCCCATGTGTAAATGTGTAAGACCATGGTAGTTCATCAGATGGCTCCTTGTATAGTGTATATGCACTCGCTGGTGCGGTTGTTGGGTTGACTAGGCATGTTAGGAATTAGTGGTCAATGCTTCCACCTTTGATGTATGATGTGTAGATGACCAGATTGACATGAATTTAAGCTCTCCTGATGAACGGCGTGGATCTTGCAGACGCTTGCTACATTAGTATGATATGAAGTCTTATTCTCATGAGTAATATAGCAGAGTTTATAGCCATTGCAGGTCTACTTAGTTTCCAAAATTTCCACATTTGTGTTAGTAACAAGTAATGAGCAATGTCTATAAAGTCCCGGCCCATCAGCTGAGTTCATTTAAGATGATCATGCCGTCGTTGGATTTAATAATAATGTAGGGGCATTTTCACACCGGGCTCGGGTGAGGTCGCCTATGGGATGCGAGGCCACACTCGGGGTGGGCGGGGCACACGAGAGAGGTCTCGTGTTCGAGACTCCTCACCAAGGGTGATTAATGCTCATTTCATACCGGGTTTGAGCGGGGTAGCCTGTGGGTGCAGGGACATATTAGGGGTGGGCGGCCTGTGTGAGGTGATACCCATGTGATTTGGGCCCACGAGGGGGGTTTGGCCGAGGTCCTAACGCATGAGATGTGGGGCCTGGGCTATGAGGTAAAGGGATTAATTCGTCATGCTCTAATAGTTTGAGCTTTTAGAGCAAGTAGTTAATTGTCTTGCATCAAATTGGTATCAGATCGGGAGGTCTCGTATTTGAGACTCCTCACGGGGGGTGATTAATGCAAGAGTATTTTCACACCGGGCTCGAGTGGGGTCACTCGTGGGATGCGGGGGCACATTCGAGGTGGGTGGGGCCCAGGGGGGAGGTCTTGTGTTCGAGACTCTTCACCGGGGGTAATTAATGCTCATTTCACACCGTGCTCGAGCGGGGTAACCTGTGGAATGCGGGGACACACTAGGGGTTGGCAGCCCGCGCGAGGCAGTACCTATGTGATTCGGGCCCACGAGGGGTGTTCAGCTGAGGTCCTAACCCATGAGATGTAGGGCCTAGGCTATGAGATAAAGGGATTAATTCACTATGCTCTAATAGTTCGAGCTTTTAGAGCAAGTGGTTAATTGTCCTGCATCAAATAATTTGTCTTAATGTCTGCAAGCCCCTTATGACCTTGCTGATGTGCTGCTAGTTTCATTACATGAGAGAGAGGACAAAATTGATATCCAGAACTATATTAATTTAGGAGCACCTTTCATGAAATCCAAAAAAAATGTTAATTGGGAAATACTTTGATTAAAAGGAGGTCCTTTCATCCCTTTTTGTTGCTTTTTTAAGAGGGCTGCGGTAGACTGCAAATCAATTGATCTGGCAGGCCTACATGTTACTTGGACCAGCATAACGGGGTCTCATCTGTTGCTCACCCCGAGTGGCATCTTTCAAATTTTGATTTGGTTGATAATGAGCTGTAATTCTCTTACCCATATCTGCTGTGTGCAATGTAAAAACCCAATCCCTTAAGTGAACAACTGTAATTTCTTAATCATGTTTGTTGTGTCTGATGTAAAAGACGAAACCTAGTTAAATTTGTTATTTACATTAGTTTTGTATTGGGACATTTATAAGCATAACTTAAAGCTATATTTTAATCTGCAAATTTCAAATGGACAATATTGAACTACTATGCTGCATTGCATAATGATTGAAGCTTGCAGTTTGAGACATGATATAGCACAATGTGACTAAAAATTGAGGCGTTAATATTGATAGCTTTACGGTAATTAGGTTTCACTTGAGTCAAGAGTTTAAAGCTTCACTGGAAAGTGTCAAATATCTTTGCATAACAATTGCATTTTCAGAAGTTTGTTTTATTTTTATCTTTTAATTTAGGTTTGTGCAAAGTAAGGTGGTATTCCTCAATCTATTGTAGGATATATGTCATTTGGGAAAATGGAATGCTAGCATTTTCCTTTTCCTTTCATCTATTTCTTCGTATAATGTCACTATTAAAAAAAATCTCTTCAAGAAATTGTGACTTATTCTTCTTATGTTTATGTTCTGTTTCCTGTTTGACTTAGCCACTGATTTGTGCTTTCCTAAAGCAAGTTGACTGTTAAATGCAAAAATGGTTCTTCCAAAGTGAGACTTATGCTTCACCACCTTGAGGCTATTGGCTTTTTTACTTGGCTTGTTTTGTCTGACTTTTCAGTTTTAAAACAATGCTTCTAATGCAGTAAATATTGTGGCATTTTATTGTTTTTTCCGTTTTTTTAAAGTGAGATACAATTATATATGGAATATTCTTTTCATGAGGTGCTAATTCTCGTCATTTGCTCATTCTCAGTTTATTTTGTGTATGTTTTTCTTCATTGAAAATGTAATGTAGTCACCTGGCAGCTAAGCCCACATGCATCTACAAGTCAGCTAATGCAGCACGCACCACCACATATGCTAGCTTGGTGGGCAGGTGCAATATATAGGTGTCAGAAGTGTAACACTCTTTAGATTCCCCATCCCAAGAGTCTGGTTAGTCCACTAGTCAGGGGGGCAAAATTAACTGAACAAATGTTCGGTTGTGAAAAATTCAGCCAAAGTTTTCTAACCTGTTAACTTATTTCTATCATCATGGCTCCCCTACCAAATGAACCACCTTCATCTTTGGGCTGTAAAATTTGCATGTGAGGTCCACCTGATGGATGGCTTGGATATTTCACCTGTTTAACAGTGGCATCTGTGTGGTGTGTGCATTAGCTGACTTGTATGTGCGTGTGGCATGGTATACCAAAATGGTTATGTAACGGACAGCCGTTACGTAATGGTAACGGGTAACAGTCGTTACCGTTACGCGTTACGGGGCCGAAATGGCCATAACTGCCTAGAAAAAAACTGCCCATAACAGCCCCATAATGGTCTCAAAACAGGCTTTTCCAAAAAAATAAAAAGGCCGGGCCGTATCGTAACAGTTATGGAACACCTTAGCGTGTGGGCTTCACAAAGCTCCTCTTGGCAAACCTATGGTTACTTATCTAGACTGTGTGTTCTCCCTTCATTAGTTAAATCTGTATTATTAATCTGGTTTTCAATTTCTTTGCTATTTAACATACCTGCAGTCCATGAATTATTGGTTTCCTTTCACATGGAGATTGAGATTTAAAAGTTTTTTAGTATTATCATTTTAGGTTTATCTGCCTCAGTGATGTTTAAATTTAACTATTGAGTTCTGTTTCAGGCCTAGTTCTACAAAGAAAGAACTTTCAAAAAGCAACAAGCGTAAACTTGACAAGAAGCTTCACTTCTATTCCAGTAAGTTTGTTTAAAATACAGGAGCCATCCATCTGCTTTATTTCTTTGTCAGATTAAGTGTGTCAAATGTTGTTCAAGTTCGTTTATTGTAACTTTGAAATTCATATATCTTTATATATATGAACAATAAGTGAGGTTACTTAGCATTGTTGAAGTACAATAGCTAACAACTTTTTTTTTTTCCCGAGAATTAACAAGGATTTTATTAAAGAAACATGCCTATAGTCGGTTATTAACTAGGCCCTCCTCGGCAAGTGGATCTGGAGATTGGGAACTGAAGGAGCTACTCTCTGGAACTCCATTATTAAAGGCAAATACGGGTCCTCGCCAGGTGGGTGGTGGACTAGAGATTCGTCGGTATATAGAGCTTCTCCCTTATGGAAGGGGATCATGCGAACTAAAAAGGAAATGCTCAAAAGCATCAAATTCGAGCTCAGAAATGGCCTATCGATTCATTTCTGGGAAGACCTGTGGCTCGGAGAAGCGCCTCTTAAAATCCAGTTTCCGAACATCTACCGCCTGGCCCCTCTAACAAATGTGACCGTGGCTAGCTGCTTCTCTATTATCGAAGCGAATGTAGTGTGGGACGTTAAATGCTCCAGAAACCTTCACGACTGGGAGATTTTTGAGTACGTGGACCTCCTTGATGATATCTCCAAAGCTATGCTAGTTCTATCCTCTCCTGATAAACTTATTTGGTCCCGCGATAAAAGCAGCGTGTTTACGGTCTGGTCATTTTATTCCCTACTTGCCCCTTCTGCCTCATTTATTTGGAAGTACGCTGCTCCCCCTAAATTCATTTGCTTTGGCTGGCTAGATGGTAAAAATACAATCCTTACGGTAGATAATCTGAAGAAAAGGGGCATGCAAATCATCAACATTTGTCTCTGTTGTATGAAAGACAAGGAATCAGTGGACCATCTCCTGGTGCACTGCCCATTTATTTCCCAAATTTGGGCTGAATTCCTGTCGCGCTTCAACATCAGCTGGTACAATCCGCTTTCTGCCTGCAGTTAGCTGACGTCTTGGCATGGGGTTAAGTTAGGGAAAGTCAGAAAGTGCATGTGGAGGTTGGCAATCCTTGCAATTTGGTGGTCAGTCTGGGAGGAAAGAAACGACGGGTGCTTCAACAACAATTTGGCTTCGGATCAAGCTGTTTGGTTCAGGGCAAAAAATTTGATTTTTGATTGGGCGGGTAATGTAAACGGGATGAAAGAAGATGATCTGTTATTTCTTGGTTTCCAAGTTCTCTGCTACCTCAGCAGAGTTCGTTTCTGTTTTGCATCTTTCCCCTTTTTAATATATATTCCAATTATCCTTTAAAAAAAAAAAAGTTGGCCCAAGGCTACAACCCAAACAAACTATATAACAAACATAAATTACAATCATTCAAGCAGTATGCTCACCCTAACACTTCATTCTTAATTTTCCGAAATACATCCCACACTGACCCAAGTATATTTTGCAAACACCTACTATTCTTTTCCCTCCTGATTACCTAATGAATCACCATAAATACAAGTCTCCCGAGCATTCAACCTTGCTTTCCGACCCCACCACTATGCCAAGACAAAAGAAGATCTTCTATTGTTCTCATCATAACCAGCATCATTTTGAAAATTTCGAGAAACCTCTCCCATACCTTTCGAGCAAAAGGGCAATGGATGAAGAAATGATCAATGGACACCCTGTTTTTTATACGCATGACACAAATATTGGAGAGCATCAACGGCTTTTTCAAGACAGTTGATGGTTAACACCTTCCTCCGAACTAGCCAAACAAAAGGCACAACCTTAGGGGGAGCACCATAGAACCAAGTCGTAGCCATTTGGTGCCCGTGCTCTTCCACATGGGGCTTTCAGAGCGCTTTATAGAAGGTGTGGACAGAAAATTGGCCCGATTTGTTGAATTTCCAAGCCATCGAGTCCCTTTCCCCTCAAAATTGGGATGCAACCTTGGAGCTTATCTGAAAGCCTAACAAGCTCCTCCACTTCCTCATATGCAAATTCCTTTGACAAGAAGGCAAACAAAACATCCCACTGCCACAAACGGACAAGCAACGAGAGCTAGTAATTTAGGTCATGGGATATTATAAAAATGATAAATTTGCAAATTCTCCTGCTGAAACATCATAATCTAAGCCTTGTCCCAGATATTCTTAGATTAACATATCCTGTTTCGTTGGTTGATCATATCCGAGGACCTTTTGTTGGTAAGCATTAGGCCTTCATATCCCTTTTCCCCACCTCAATCCAAATCTTTACGTCTTCCTCTCATCCTTTTTTTTTTTTAAAAAAAAGTCCTTAAACCCTAATTAATGTTCCCTTCCTAATTGGAGTCAACTTGGGTCTTTGTTGCACATGAGCCAACCATCTCAATTTACTCTCCATCATTTTATCTCCTATTGGGTCAATTTACTCTTCACCAATGTTCCCTTCCTATTGGATGACCTCATTCTTATTTCTATCGTTCCTGGTCTTCCTCTTCTTTCTCAACATCCTCATCTTCGTGGCACTCAATCTTTGTCTGTGCTACTTTCTAACTTCCCAACACTTTGTCCCATATAGCATAGCTGGGCAAATAGTTGTGTTATAAAATTTTCCCTTAAGTTTCATAGGCATGCAACAATCACATAGAACTCTAGAGGCACTTCTCCAATCCTTCTGCCTGTTCTAATTCCATCGGAAATGTCCTCATCAATCTCCATGTCCTTTTGAATAATAGAGCCAAGGTAATGAAACACATTGCCTTGAGGAATCTCTTGACCATCAATTTTAACTGAAGCTTCGGTTAGATTAACTTTCTTATAAAGTTGCATTCTAAGTATTCCATCTTGTTATGCTATATATATATATATATATATATATATATATATATATATATATATATATATATATATATATATATATACTTGAATGGCAACTTATATTTCATTAGAAAAAGGGAAAACGTACAAACTTGAAACAGGTCTACTTGACCGCTGAGGTAGCGGAAAAGCTAGGACCCCAAAAAGGAAAGACTACAACTCTGAAACTTATCAACGAAAGAGGTCCATTCTGCTATGAAATAGATTGCTCTTTGCACAATACAATCAACTGAATTGGATATACCGTTAAAACATCTTCCATTCCTTTCTTCCCAAACAACCCACCAAACAGCCAAAATAGCGATTTTCCAGATTTTAGTTCTCTTTTTTCCACACCTAACACCGTTCCAAGCTTGAAGAAGGCTACGGGCTGAATCTGGGAAGGCCCAAAAAATATGGAATCGACCTAGGATGTGAGTCCAAATCTGATAGACGAATGGGCAGTGAATGAATAGGTGATTCACTGTTTCGGCGTCTGCCATACAACACAAACGGATGTTTGTAATACACATACCTTTTTTCTCAAGTTGTCCACAGTGAGCACCCTGTTTTTCCCCACCAACCATCCGAAAGCCGCTATCTTTGGCGGAGCGTGTAATTTCCAAACATGGGGGAAGTCTTCATCGTTCTCAACTAGTTGTTGCTTGGAGAGGATACTGTAGAATGACTTGACTGAGAATGAACCAGATTTTTCTGACTTCCAGAAAAGCCCATCTGTGCTGGTGGGGTCTAGATTGCTGTTTTGAATACAGTTAAGGAGAGCTACAAATTCATTAAATCTCCCAATCTCGAAGGAACCGCCCACACTCGAATTCTAAACCACTTCTCCCCCTATGACTGAGTAGCATTCCTCCACTGTGGAGTCCTTAGAGGCGAGATTTTTTTATTTTAAATTTAAAGATAACGGGGATATATAAAACAAAAGAAAGGAAGAACATACAGGGGGACTGCTGAGATAGCGGAAAAGAAAAAGAAAAACTAGAAACCTAGATACACGAGATCATAGTCTTTAAGACCATTAACATTAGCTGCCCACTCTATGATCAGCTTTTTGGCCCCAAAGCACATAGATTGAACCGAAGACTGATTATCATTGAAACATTTGTTATTCCTTTCCTCCCAAACTGACCACCATATGACAAGAATCGCCAATCACCAGATCCGAGTTCTAATTTTGCCCAGTTTGAGTCTATGCCAAGACGCCAACAAGTCGGAGGAAGATAATGGGAGACACCAACTGATTTTTAAGCGCTTGGAGAATTCCGACCAAATCTGGAGAATAAACGGACAGTGGACCAAGAGGTGATTAACCGTTTCTTCTTCATTCATACGGCAAAGGCAAATATTGATAAGCTGCATACCTCTCTTTCTAAGATTATCAACTGTAAGAATCCAACTAGCCAAAGCATAAGTAGTTAGGGGGAGCTGGGTACTTCTAAATAAACGGGGATGAGGGGCCCGTTGGATCGAGGAGAGGGGATAAGATGGAGTAGAAGGATTTAATCGAGAACACGCTGGTCTTGTCCGGAGTCCATATAAGCTTATCTGGCGTGGCCTGATCGGGCGACGTCTTAGAGATGCAATCTAGGAGCTCCACGAATTCAATTACCTCCCAATCGTGGAGGTTTTTGGTACATTTCAGGTCCCAAACGATGTTGGCATTAGGAGCAACAAAGAAACTTGCAACGAGAATATTCTTATCTGGAGCCAAACGGTATAGGTTTGGGAATCTGACGGACAGGGGCTCCTCACCCACCCACTGATCTTCTCAGAACCGAATGGTTGATCTGTTGCCAATCTCGAATCTGATGTTGTTAAGCACAACTTGCTTTGACCTCAGAATCCCTTTCCAAATAAATGAAGCCTTATAAGTAGAGTTTTTGGTCCACCATCCACCTGTAGACCTGCCATATTTTCCTTTGACGAGAGTGTTCCAGAGTTCACCATCCTCCATGCCCAATCTCCAAGTCCATTTTCCAAGGAGAGCCTGATTCATTGTCTTCAGATTTTTGATATTGGCGCTCCCTTCCTGAAAGTGTTTGCACACCTCATGCCAGTCGAGAAGGTGCAGCTTCTTCTGGTTATCCTTTCCGCACCACAAAAAGTCTTGTCTAAGCTTGTCGAGGCGTTGATGAATCACCAAAGGGCATCTGAATAGGGACATATAGTAAATGGGGAGGTTCGAGAGGGCTGCCTTGATGAGAGTAAGCCTGCCTCCCATCGATAAATATTGGCACTTTCACCTAGTGAGACACTTCTGGAATTTATCTACTATTTTGTCCCACATCTGTTTCGGGGGAGGGCCAATGACCAGGGGAAGCCCCATAAATGTGGACGGGAAAGAAGCAGACGGACAACCAAGCGAGACTGTGTAGGAGGATAATTCTGACTCCAATAAATTAACCCCGAAGATTTTTGACTTGGCCAGATTTATTCTCAATCCAGACACTGCCTCAAAGCAAGGATAGGATCCGCTTCCAAGAGGATGAGGGTGTCATCTGCAAATTGGATGTGGGAGATCGGAGGGAACACTCCTGGCATTGCTATACCTCTGAGAATACCTTCATTTTGACCTCTAAGCAACATTCGCTAGAGGGCCTCGCCCACCAATAGGAAGAGGAGAGGGGAGAGAGGGTCTCCTTGGCGAATACCCCTTGATCCATGGAAGAACCCTTTTGGGGTGCTGTTGAGAAGGACTGAGAAGTGGGCTGATTCCACAAACTCCTTTATCCATCCTCTCCATTTTTCACAAAAACCTATACGGAGCATCATATATTGGAGAAATCCCCAATCCACGTGGTCGTACGCCTTTTCGATATCCAGCTTGCAGAAAATGCTCTTCCTTCCTGATTTGTGACATGAATGGAGGCATTCGTTAGCAATAAGGGCGCAGTCAACCATCCGTCTCCCCCTGATGAACACGTTATGGTATTTCGATATCAGCTTCCCCATCACGTTAGATAATCTGGTCGACAGAATTTTAGCCAGAATCTTGTAAGGGCCCTCAATCAGGCTGATGGGCCTGAACTTGGAGAAGGAGCTCGCACCTGCTACTTTAGGGATTAGAGCGATGAAGGAAGCACCAATTCCTTTAGATAACCTCCCCCTATTATGAAATTCATGCAGGAATTCCATCACATCTTAGCAAATAATATCCCAGAAAGATTGGAAGAAAATCAGCGTAAAGCCATCAGGGCCAGGAGATTTGTCTCCCCCTAGTGATGCTATGGCCTGTTTAGCTTCTTCTTCTGTAAACCGAGCCTCCAGGAGGTCCGCCTCAGATCCTTCAAGGGTGTTGAATAAAATGCCATCTAAACAGGGTCTGTTCCACTCTTCAGAAGTCAGGAGAGATTTAACAGTATATCCGGGATAAAGGAATGGAAGATGTTTTAACGGTATATCTGGGATAAAGCGCCTAGACTGATGGAAACTTCCTTCGAACCTCCATTTTGCATTTGCCTTATTTCTCATCTTGTCAAATGTCATTTGTAAACAACATACACCAATGGACCTCATCTTGTGCACTAACTGTTAATTCGTCTATGTCAATTGCAAAAAGGCAAGGGTCCCGGACAAAAATCCACTGCTACTGGAAACTTATCAATATCACCACAGACCATTTTGTCTTGCAACAACACCCTTGGACATGTCTTTAATAACTTTGATCTTTCCTTTCGGGACCCCTTTCCTCATCATCCACCACATAACCTCAATAGGTAGTCTGTCTTAACCACTATGCTTTCTCTAGTTCTATACAAATCCTGTGTTGATTCTTCATTTTATGTCCATGTTTTCCCATCAATTGTCTAAGTAGAAAAATATCTTCAATCGTTGATCTCCCTGGCATGAAGCCAAATTGACTTCCTGATAATGTTGTTTTTTGTCTTAGTCTATGTTTCACCACCCTCTCTTAGAGCTTCATAGGGTGAGACGTGAGTTTGATCTGATAGCAACTCGGTTAATCTCCGTTCTTCTTGTAAATAGGTATTATGAGACTTCTCTCCACATATCCAGCATTTTCTTTGCTTGCAAAATTTATTGAAAAGACTAGTCAACCAAACTATGATTTCACCATGTATCTTCCACGCTCTATAGGCATATCTTCTGTCCCCACAGCCATTCCTCATCGTTGTTAAAGCTGGCCTTACTTCCCCTCCTCGAATTCTAAAGAATAACATTGGTTCCCGATCTCTAGGTTCCAAGACACGTCATTCTTGTATTGAGCAATAGATCTTGTGAAATAGCTTTCCAAAGCAAAAGAACCTCTACATATATGAGAGCTTTCAAGTTTTTGTTAAACTAACAAAGGAGACATTACATGTTTATATACTTCTCCCGAAGCACAAGAAACCTAGTTATAATATTAACCAATAACCATCCATTATTTTTAGGGTTTTTTGCTTATAACCGCCGACCTTTTTGCTATTGCAGATAACCACCTCACGTATGTGTATTTGTGAAAACCCCATCCCTCCATTCTGTTACAAGGTTCAACGGTAGTTGAATGCCACTTAACTGTGATTAGTTGGCAATGCGAAATGATTGATTAGCCCTAAAAAACAACCCAAGAAAGCCTCTATTTGCCCTCTTATCTCCTCCACCTCCTCTCTTGTAAACCCATTCCCCCTCTCTCATTTCTCGCCCATCTCTCTCAACCAGCCTGGTGCACTTGAGTTTCTCTGTTGGCTGGCACACCAATCTTCTCTCCCATCACCAGTGGATCTCTCTCTCCATCTCTCTCTATCTCCACAATCACCCACCTATACCTTGCTTGTGTACGATTGACCATGCATGGATATGATGTGCTTGATTACTTGATTACAGACTTGATTTTTATTGAATGATCGTCAAAATAGTGGATCCCGCATAATGCAAGGCTAGGATGACCAACACATGTGCTGTGTTAGTAGGTCCAACAGCCCGAATGCATGTAGATTTGCACGTGGGGTCATCAAACCTCTGCTAACTTCTCTGCTGGTTTGATCCTCAACGAGTGGATATGCATAGGTATTGTCAAGTTTTCAATTTTGGGGTGTGGATAAGATCGTTGGAGGTGTTTCCTTGTGGCTAGAAAACCCTCTTTGAACATGCCAAAACCATTCTGGTTTGTTCCATCATTTTGTCTCATATTTGGACTGATCCTAGGCAGCTTTGGATAACTTTCTTAATTATATCCTTCCTATTCTTTCCACACATCCACCCCATCATCCTCTTTTCCCATGTTGCCCCTTAATTGTCCAACGTGCCCCATTTAGCATAGCTGGTCTAATAATAGCTAGCTTATAAAATTCTCCTAATGTTCACTAGCATATGGTGATGACACAACACTCCATCGGCACATCTCCATTTCATCTACTCGGCTCTAATTCTATTGGAAACATCCAGCGTTCAAAGTATCGGTATCACTACAAGTTTCGTTGGCTGGGGATACGGAAACAATATCGATATTGTCAATAATATCGCTAATAACTAACAATGCAGTGAAACATTTGGGAAATAGTGGATTTTTTTTTCCAGTGAAACTTCAGGAGATGCTAAAATACTCATTTGCATATTTAGAAATAAAAAAAATTGCAAAAAAGAATGCATTATACATAATAAGTTTCCATTTAATGGGTGCCTGAAAGCATGTGCTGTTGTAAGAAATCAATCCAACAATACCATCCATCCCATCTATCCATCTAACCATCCAACCTTCCATCCAAACATCAATCAATATTTCAGAATTTTGATAACACATGATATTTCGCCAAGAAATCATTGACAACGGTAAGGAAACAAAAGATTGTGGTCTCAATATCACCCGTGTTGCGATAACAATAATATTGCGATATTATTAATATTATCATTATTGACAAATTAAACAATTGCATACAACCATGCGCCCATAAAAAAAGTTTGAAATGAAAATTCTTTTAACAAACAGATTTTTGGCGATATTGATACATTGGTGATATTATTGAAATATTGCTGATACATTGGCTATACAAGCGACACTTGAAATTTACACAGTTGAAAATATTGGTGATACATTGGCGATATCAATGCATTGGCCACGGCGCTTGGATTTTACATGGTCGAAAATATTGGCGATATCAATACATTGGAGATACTTGGTAATACATTGCTGATACCTGGAATTTCTGACACTACCATTGTTATCGGTATCGCTGAGCTGGAGATACGGATAATATCGGGGATACTTCAAACAATGCTCTCCATTATTTTGGATGATAGATATAAGATTGTTGAACAAATCACTTTGAGGAATCTTGTGGTTAAATCACTTTAAGGAATCTTGTGGTCATCAAGTTTAACTAAGGCCTCACATCTATGATTGTTCCTATTAAAGCTGCATTTAGATACTTTTATCTTTGTTCTGCTAATCTTTAAACCCCTAGATTCTAAAGCATTCAGTTGAACCTTTAATTTAGCATTAACCACTGCTTAGGCACCATACTATTGGCAAAGAACATACTCTTAAGGGACCTCGTCCTAGATACTGGCAGTTAATTCATTATTAACAAGTGCTAATAAGTTCTTAATTTGTATCTACAATGGAAACCCATTGCTATCGTTGAATGCATTTGTCCAAGAACAAGTTGTTCTTGCTCTTGTTATGGTACCCTGATACATGGTCACAATGATGCAATGATATATCTTAACTGGGACCCCTTCTCTACGTGTTTCCCTCCATAAATAGAAGTACATGCGAACTACAATGATATGTATAGTACTGAAACACAAGGGAAAATGTAAACTATGGTTGTACTAGAAGTTAAATTGTGTTGAACAAATCATTGTTTGGAACAAAGAAGGTTTATTGTTGTTTGAATTAAGAATGAGGTCACTCATAAGTAACTTGGAGCAATCTCAATATGTAGATAAAATGGAGAGGCAATTAATATGGTTCAGATTTGTGCTAAAAAAACCAGAGATGACCCTATTAAGGAAGAGAACTTTGACTACGCTAAAAGATCTGAAAGGTTGGATCAGGGGAAGACCTAATATGACTTGGATAGAGGTTGTGAGAAGGAATATGAAGGTTTTTCACTGATCAAAGATGGGGCCTTTGGAATTTTTGGTGAAATATGATTCATAAAGCTGAACGGAAGTAATTTGGACAAGGCATTGATGATGTTGGTGGACAAGGAGATTTTATGGAAGATGTTATTCCTTCGGATCTTATGGAGATTTTGGAATGAGAGGAATAGTAGAATCATTGAGGATAAGGCGTCATCCATTGATTTAGTCAAAAGAAATATTTCTCATGATTATTAATTGGGCATCACCAAGGCAAGAATTCCATGGTCGCTCTGCACAGGATCTCTCTGGGGTAGGGCTGTCAATGGACTGGTCTCAGTCAGGCAACATGAAAATTTTGAGTAGGTCTCCAACAGTTCAAAATCTGGGCCAAAACCAACCCCAGGCCCGGCCTGTTGAAAGCCCTACTCTGGAGATTGGATTTATAATTGTATGGTGCTTTTGGCTATTGGAGCCCCTCTTATTGTGTTGTCTTTATGGATGGCCTTATTCACTGAGTCGTGAGAGGGTCACTTGAGCCAAGGTGTTTGTAGTGTTGTTTTCCCTTCTAATGGTGTTGTCATTTTTTTTTTTTAAAAGAAAGAATGATGATGATGGTGATGGTGGAGATACGATGATCCTTTCCAGTTTTCGAGGGACATTCATTGACTGCAACTGCATGGATTCAATGAGGCTCTGAGGCCATGCCTTCAATGTAGGTTAAACTTTCACTTTTATGTGGGGAAGCTACTGGATGAGTGATTATTTTGCTTGGAAGGGTGTGCCATGATACCTTGTATATTGCACACCAACACTGCATGTTTCTTTTCTGAACTTGTTACGTGTTGACATGGGTCCATTTGTCCGAGGCTTGCAGACACAACTCATTTAAATAACTATTTTTTATCTTATAATTATCACTATCTTTTGGTTTTTGGACTACTATACATTCGAAGTATTTTCTCAGGTTTATTATTATGTGATAAAAACTTAAAATAGATGGATATGTTTGCAAATTTGACCTTTCAAAATTACAATGTCTAGTATAGGACCTGTTTGTGTCTAAGTCGCATAGTTGTCCATGCATTAATTCTGGCTCACCTTTTATTATTGAAGTTGCCAATTTTAAAGGAACAGTGGAGTTACTCCACACACACACACACAAAAAGGAACAGTAGAGTTTTGGAGGCAAGGTCCCATTTATGGAAAGCATTACAAGGAGAAATTTTGGATTGGCAAATTGAACAGGGCTTGCCTAGGCCAAGACAGGTAGTATTGGTAAATATTACTTGCTTCGCAACTGGAAAGCGTCGATCCTAGGAGGAAAGAATCAATGTACGTCTCCTCTTGTGGGTCCATTGAAGCGTAATTTTGATGGATAATCATTTGGAGAATTATTTTCAGCTGGAATGGTCAGAATTTTGAGGAATGACAAGTGCTGGATTCTTAGGCAATGTGGCTTTGAATGAGATCAAGTTGATGGTGATGATGTGTTGTGGGTATTTCATCCCAATTTCAAGGTTGCCTTGGTCATTGGGGGTGATTCAAGTGACATTTTTAGACAAAATATTATTGAGAAAGGGGAAAAAGCCAAAGAGCGAAACAAGAAAGGACCTGTATGGCAAGTGGCCTTCTTGTCATTCAGCATGGGATGTAAAA
Organism: Magnolia kwangsiensis; assembly: GCA_037074715.1. NCBI lineage: Eukaryota > Viridiplantae > Streptophyta > Magnoliopsida > Magnoliales > Magnoliaceae > Magnolia > Magnolia kwangsiensis. The sequence continues at coordinate 66,780,115 of CM073585.1, forward strand.
TCAAGCAGAAAAACAATATAACCCTTTCAACCCACCAAGACAAAGCCCTATCCCTGTGGGATTATAAAAAATAGCCCATTGCCCCATTTCCAATTGCAATTGAATCTCGATCCGTGAATAACAATGTCGTGGATTAACCAGAGCCCCCCTAAATGTAGCTGATTTACTCTCTTTTGCATATAGTTTCGCTATAGCACCTGTTGCTCTAGCTAATTGTCCACCCTTTCCAAGCATGATTTCTATGTTATATATGGCCGCACGCCGTGGGAGGCCTGCGAGGGCTATTAGCTCAGTGGTAAAGTGCGCCCCTAATAATTGTGTCGTTGTGCCTGGGTTGTGAGGGCTCCCAGCCACATGGATAGTTCAATGTGCTCATTAGCGCCTGACCTGAAGGACATTTTGCCCGTTACTATCTCAATCGGAGGACTGGTGAATGCTGTTGGGGGAGTGCAGAATAGACCAATTGGAAGATGGAAGAGTGAACCTTGTGAAACCTAGAGCTCTGGAAGACGGTAGTCAGGAATTTTTTTCTAAGAACACTTTACCTTACCCTTCTATTGAGCCATGTCTAGGTGGAATCAGCAAGATTAAACAGGAGCCCTGCCGGTCATCGCTGGGGGGACAACCAGACCAATCCACCCACCCTCCCTTGGACACACTTTTTCTGAAAGTAGATCGCTTATAGTTAGTAGGAGGATGGTATTCACAAACATTCCAAGAGATGCTGGCGAGATTGCCCACTCACTTAAGAGGGAGTGGCGAGAGGCTCACTCAAAATCAGTTTCTTATTGCCTCCTCTTTTTTCTTTTTTTTGTTAAATATATATATTTTTTAATAATTAAAGAAGTTATTAATTATAAAAACGACATTGAAGCTTGTGGTTGTTCTTTTGCCTTTATGTTTTTTAAAAAATTGTTCTTTTCTTTACCATTGCAAAGATTCTCACTTTCTTCCCCGTGGTGAAGAAATAGGGATCTATTTTCTGTCCATGCAATATTTTGTTGTCTTTACAAGTTACATCTAATTTTTTTTTTTTTTTTTTCCTGTAATTATCTTTTGCAGAGGTCAGAGATACTGTTGCTGCTTTAGGTGCGAAGAAGGCAATCAGCAAGGTTATAACTCAGTTCGACTGTGTTTTTAGTTTGATTTGTGTGTATAAAACTCAGACTTGCAGCATGCATACAACTAGCAAATTCATTTCCAAAGTGATGTTCATATCTGTTCCTACAACAGAGGAGCTTCACTGTTATTTATATTATTGCTTCCCTTCTACCAGGAAAGGATGCTCTGCTGATGCTACTATCTCAGTCAGTTATCAAGCACCCAATTCTTGGTACTCCATCCATCTGTTCAGCCCTATTATGGATGATTCATATGCCAAAGATCCCACTGGGGCAGATGATCCTAGCTTTAGACTGGAAGGTTTTTGCCCAGTGTGTATTGACCATTTTGGAGTTCTCTGTCCGTTTGTAGTCATCAAACGCTGTCAATCGAAGGTTCGGGCCATTGTGCCAGTGATTTTCGGGGCAGCGATCCATGGTAGTGTTTTACACAGATACTCTTGCGATGTTTTACACGCCTTCCACATGTATGGAGATTGAGTGCTTGACCATTAACTTCATATTTGCATTCAGTAGTTCTTTGTCTGCCTGACCTGTCTCTCTCATCAGTTTAAAATTTCGAAGATCATCAAGATCCTTTAATGTTTTTTGAGACAGACTGTTTCTTATCTGCATCAGGAGAATTACACCACCAATGACTGGAGAAAAAGTTATTATTGTCAGCAGTCACTTTTGGAGTTTGGAATTATGCGTCATCTGTTAATAACATTTACAGCAGTAGAAATGATAAATTTGTTACTGTATCACACATGATTAGTTGTCCTATTGGGGCATGGGTTTGTGAGTTGATATCTTTATGTTGATATTCTTACAAAGATTCGTGAAGGCTAATGTGAGAATTCCCATCTTTTCAGAAGAAAAGACTAAGAAGCCGTCAGAAAAAATTGAAGGCTTTTGATCTCTCTACTCTATCAGAGTTTCTTCCCTCGGTGTCAGATGCTTCTCAGCGACAGCCTCTGCATGAAAAAAATTTGAAACTGAACCACAAATCTAGGCGGAAGCTAGTGTAAGTGCTTCCATTTCCCCTGCTTCATCTTTTTAAGTTGCAAAAAATGTGCTCTCTTCACATGGCCTGGTTGATGGAGTCTATTTTGATCAGAGAGAAGGAAAGCAACCAGTTGAGAGCAGTCCTTAACCACCCTGTTTTCCAATCCGACCCGCTATCTGCCATTCATCAGCATCTTGCAAGCACACAACCTTTGCCAGCAAGCAGCCAGGAGAAACGTTCAGGCAAGACGGACAAAAAGAAGAAGAGAAAACGTTCCAAGGTTTCATCAGGTGGTCAATCAATGGAAACCTAGCTATGAGTTTGCATCTTTTTGGCATTTCAAGTTAGCCTACCTTCAAATCAATATGAATGGATGCATGGTAAGTTGTTGAAACAAAAGGTCTGTTCTTTTCCTATTTGTGTAATGGTCTTGCTTTTGATTAGAGGGAAAAGAAAAAGAAAGAACAAAAAGCTTTATTGAAGAAATCTCACTACAAAACACCATTTAAAAATACTAACATCTGGAGAAATTTAGAGAATTAAATATAAATGAAGAATTATACAATGAGATGAGACGTGTATCAAAACAGGATCCACCCAAGTGACAGAACATTGTTTAGATTGCTTTTCTGAAATGTTGCAACTAAAACTTATGCAAATGGGGAGCCAACTCTGTGATTGCTGGTTCTCAGAGGGATGGACAAACAATAAAGAGCAATCACACATTAGGGGTTCTCTGGCCAGATGGTCCATCTAATTGTGTGTATGACATCTCTGTGGTAGAGCCAGCCGCGCAACTGTATGGTTCATGATGGCATCACATGGTGGGTCCAGTTGTGGTTATTTGATGCGTGGTCTAATTGATGTCGCTTTATTGTGTTACTACCCAAAATAAATTCTTAGAACCCAACAAATGTCACTTTCAGTTATGGTCCATCTAAATTTGAGGCCACTATTTGGATGTTTTAGTTTGAATTATTTGTGTGGTACGTGTACAATTTTTCAGTGCCCGCATATCAATCATCTCAATCTACCGATGTATCAAAATTCTCTTGGCTAAAGCCTTGCGATTGTGATCACCCTATTAAGGTTGTCTTTCAAATTCTCAGTCTACCAAGGTTATCTTCATACTAATTTTTTAGCCTACAAATTTAGAACCTTTCTCTGAATTTGTGAGGTTATCTGAATTAAGAATGAGGTTATCTGAAGCAACTTGTGAGTGGCAGATTTAGATGGTTTAGTCATGTTGAACAAAGATAGGGCTCAATAAGCTTAGGGTTGAAGAGGTCTGGAAAGAGGATGAGAAGAGTTAAGTGGCCTTGCATTGAGGTGGTGAGAAGCTACACCAGGGCTTATTTATTCACTGAGCGTGGGGCCTTGATAAAACGCAATTTAAAATAGCTGGGATGAGGCCATGATGATGATTATGATTTCGCCAAGAAAATAATGGTTCCTAGGTACATAAATTGATTGAAAATATAAGTTCTGCATTATTCTTTCTTATTTAAGACGAACATTTCTTGCTAGAAAATTTGCAAAAAACAAAAGACAAAACACACACACACACACAAAAGGAAGAAGGAAAATAAATAAATAAAATGTCACTTTCAAGAACCTAAGGGCGTGTTTCGGATGGTACAATATCATATTAGGGACCATGATGGGACATGACCCGTGTTTGTTTTGGACCATCGGGGCGATGCATTCCACGCGACTGAATACGGTGTGGAACCAATTTTTGTAATCGAGTGTACATTACCCGCTGACACATCTAAACTCGGCTTACTAGTTTTGTAGTTTGTTCTGTAGAGTGGATTTGGTGAGGCTGTGATTGTGGGGCCTACCTTGGTTTATGTGTTGTATATCCATGCCGTCCACAATTTTTTTAAGATCATTTTAGCGCATGAGCCAAAAAATAAAGTAGATATAAATATCAGGCGCAAGAAACAGTGGTCATTAAATGCCTACCATTAAAAAAATTCTTATGGGCCACAAAAGTTTTGGATAAAACTGATATTTGTTTTTTCCCTTCATCCAGGTATTTTTGACCTCATCAACAGCTTGGATGCAATGGTGGGCTGTAGGAAGTTTTAATGGTGAGCGTTCAATTACCACTGTTTCCTTGGTGTAGTCCACTTGAGACTTGAATGTACTTAATTTTTTGGCACATGCCCTATTATTAGCTGAAAAAACGGATGGATGGAATGGATATACAATACATATGTCAAGGTGGGCCTACCGTCACGGCCTTGTCGAAGTCAGTGTTTCCTCAGCCTATGCCGCTTGTACCATGATTGAGTGCATGTGTAACTCTCGCAGTCCGCGTAGCTTTAAATATACGCTGACGGAATATTACATCCATGCACATGCACTCGTCGATTGTCCACTCATCATGTTCATCACTCAAACTAAACCATCCAAATCGTTGTAAACAATGTAGATAGTGTATCAATCATAGCTGATGATCAATGGATATCCGTCCGTTGAATTCTCACCGCTGACTCATTCTTAACAACCGTCCATTAGATATCCAACAGTAGACTAGTTGAAAGATCATCTCAATTCATCTTTTGGGTTATGATTCATCTTAAGTGGGCCCCATGGTTTGGACAGTTTAACTTGAGTTACAAGAAATCCACATGTCAATCATTTGAGTTGATGCATATGAATCTTCACACTCTAGATATCAAACAACTACAAATTGTATACATGGAATGACAATATGTCATATCCAAACATTAGTTAGCAGCACGTTTCTGCTGGATGTATTATGAATATCACCCAATGTATACATGAACATCACCCAATGTATACATGAACAGTATTGGAATACAATACAATACAATTAAAACGTGAATCCAAACACAAAGATCTTAATCTTTCAAAGGTGAGCATCGTTTGGTCAAAGGGAGAGGTGAGAGTTCTTTGCATTGTTTGGTAGATAATGACAATGAATGCCGAGTGTTGGCCAAGGCTGTCACCTGCCTTTTGCCCACCGTGTGATGATCCAGACCATTAATTTGGGCTGGAATCTCGCTTACCATAGATCCTCATGTCCATTGAAATGTGAGTTTTTGCTTATATTAATTCAACATTCCATATAGTGAGATTGTTTCCATGTAGCCCATCAACTTGTCAGACCTTAGGGATGGATGGTTTTGAACATCATTCGGTGGGGCAGAGGGGTTGAGCTAAGGTGGCACTTCTTAGCAATCCTTTTTAGATGACATAAAGGAGAGTAACAAAATTGCACTTGCCCCCCCACCTCAACGTATTGGCTACTTCAAGGCCCTGTTGAGGTCGACAATCCCATCCAATCATATGGGAAAATGGCATTATTTAGGATATTAGGATGCAAGTCCACACGATCAAGAAAAATGCAATGAATACGCGGGTCACAAAGACCTAGTTTGTGCTCCCTATGGCTCTTGTAAAGGGGCAGACGTATTACATATATGCACGTTGACAGGTTTGGGTTGGGTTGGGCCTGGCCTGGCTGGCCTGATGCCTAGGACCTAAAGCCCAAACCTGACATGGCCTAGCTCATGGGCTCAAGCTCAAGCCTGAAAACAATTGGTTGAGCTTGGGCTCAGCCCAAAAATTAATGAAATTCCTATTTCCCATGTCGATGTTCCTAATCTATCCGTTGATGAAGTAGGTCACATGTACAAAGAAACAAACATTCTAGAGGAATGAAATGAACGGTCAACATTCAAGATGAATGGGTTGCTAAACGAGGCTTGGAATGGCACAGTGAATGTACATATAAAGTCGGGTTATGCGGGGCTAAAATGACTTGTGCCCAAGCTGACCAGAACACTAATTGGGTCATGTATGTGGGGCCCAATCCCTGATCTAAAATTGTGGTGGGACATAGCAAAGAGAAATGCAAATCTAAGGGTGGAAACTGTTTTCATTTTTCATGGCCCACCAGAGTTTTGGATCAAAATAAAAATTAGGCTTGGGGTGTTTCATGAGGTGCTGCGACCGTTCAGATTTTGGAGTCAAATGTGATGGTTTCTCAAAAAAGTTCGCACGAGCCGTGGGAAGTGCGCATTCGTGTGTGTGTATATTATATTATATTATATTATATTATGCTCACCTTCAGTGTGTACCTTTACACATGTCTTGGGCACAAAATCTGAACAGTCCACATGATGTAGTACCCCTTGAAACTCTATGGGCCCAATTTTCATCTTGATCCAAAACTCTAGTGGGCCATAGCAAAGAGAAATGTAAATCAATGGAGGACACTGTTTCATATTTCCATGGCCTACCACAATTTTGTTTCGGGCTAAAAGTTGGACTAGCAAGGTTTCAAGGAGTGCTGCATCATGTTGACCGTTCAGATTCTATGCTCAAGACAAAGGCGTGCATGGGTGCTCACATGAGAAGGTGCCCATGTATTCACCTCTTTATATATATATATATATGGAAAAGGTACTATACGCTCGACCATGTTATACCTTCCATAAGGTCGAGTGCTGGCGGCACATTATTGGTCAGATGGTAAAAGTTTTAAACAATGGGGAGATTTTATAGGAAACCTAATAAACACGGCGTGGATTTTATAGGAAAACTGGAGAAATAAAATCGATGCTATGTGGACCCTACCATGATGTATATTTTCTATCCATGCTGTCCATCCATTTTGAAATATAATTGAAGGGATTTACACCAAAAATAAGTTATATTTGAATCTCAGATGGACCACACCATGGGAAAACAGCTGAATTGAATTTCTACGGTTACAAACTCCTAGGGTGCACTGTAATGATTATGTAGGGAAAAATAAGTTGTTATTGAATTTTTACCATCCAACCTATTCATAAGGTCATGTAGTGAAAACAAAAATATCAACTTGATCTCAAACTTCTCTAGCTTGTAAGAAGTTTTTAATGGTGGACGTTCAATCCCTACCTTGTGGTCCACTTAAGCCTTAGACTTACCTCATTTTTTTGAGTCATATATTAAAATGATCGGAGAAAATTGTTGAACGGCATGGATATAAAACACTTACATCACGTTGGGCCCCACAGAGCCCTGCTCGGACGGATTACCTTCTGGGAGGTGGTAGGACGCAATCCGTGTTGGGATTGGTTGACGCTTCTCCAGCTCCGAGTTGTACAAGCGGTTTAAAGGAGATCAAAGTTACATGATGTATTTATTATATCTACACGGTTCTTCTATTTTTAGAGATCATTTTAGAGCATGGTTCAAAAAATGAATCATATCAAAAGATCATCTGGACCACACTACAAATAGCAGTGGAGATCATGATTTTCACCGTTGAAAAATTTGTAGGGCCTACCATAACGTTTATCCAATCTGTTCATAAGGTCAACGGGACTTGAATGAAGAGGGAAATCTTTTTTCGTACTGATCCAAAACATTTGTATCCCAAAAAGGGTTTTAATGGTAGACATTCAATCTCACACTGCTTTTTGCAGTGTGGTCCAATTGATAGTTAGATCTATCTTATTATTTGTACAAAGCCTTAAAACGAGCTCATCAAATGGATGGATGGTTTGGATATATATAACACATACCTCATTATTAGATAAAAAAAATTTTGCTAACGTCAATATAGGGTGAGATACTGAAGCTAGTCGGCTATCGAAGTACACAGAGTTGAGTAGCCGAGTCGACTACTGAAGCTACGCCACTAAGTTTTGTGAGCCCCACTATGATGTATGCGTTGTATCCACATCGTCCATCTATTTTGAAATATTATTTTAGGGCATGAGTTAAAGAATGAGACAGATAAAATCTGTAGTGGAACCACCACAAAAAACAGTGGGGAGAGTGATTCCCACCATTGAAACTATCCCAAGGCCCACCATAATGTTTCTTTGAAATCCAACTTGTTCAAAAGTTAAAAAAGACATGAAATAAGAGAAAACACAAATATCAGCTTGATCTAAAACTTTTGTGGCCTTTAGAAGTTTTCAATGGTAGGCCTCACTATCCTCACTGTTTTCTATGTTGGGTCCACTGGAGCTTTGAATTTAACTCATTCTTTGCATATTGCCCTAAAATGATCTCGGCAGATGGATGGAAGGTGTGGATATAAAACATATGTCATGGTGGAGCCCATGGAACTTGGTGACGTCACTTCTATAACGTTTTTAGCTATTTTACTATATAATTGATGCCGTGTTTCTTCAATTTCCTATAAAATCTCCCGTTGCTTAAAGCTTTTACCATATGACTAATAATGTGCCGCTGGCCTTATGAAGGGCATAATACGGTGTAGCGTATAGTACCTTTTCTCATATATATATATATATATATATATAGTTGAGCTGCGCACAAACTTTTTTGATGACTCATCATATATGATGTGACTCCAAAATATGAACGGTTTACGTGAAGCAACACCTCATGAAACCAGGCTCAATTTTTACTTTGATCCAAAACTTTAGTGGGCCATGAAAAATAAGAGAGAGAGAGAGAGGGGAATACATGCGCACCTTCTCACGTTAGCACCCATGCGCACCTTTGCACATGTCTTAGGCACAGAATCTGAATAGTCCACGTGATGCGGCACCTCGTGAAACTCTATGGGCCTTATTTTCAGCTTGATTTAAAACTCTAGTGAGCCATAACAAAGAGATGCAAGTCAAGGGAGGAAAATGCTTACCATGGCCCACTAGAGTTTTGTATCAGGCTGAAAGTTGGGCTTGTGAGCTTTCTTGGGGTGCTGCATCACGTGAATCGTTTAGATTCTGTGCCCATGACATGTGTGCAAAGGTACATGAGCATTCCACTCTCTCTCCCTCTATATATAGATGCTCACCCATGCACCTTATTAGGTGAGCACCTGTGTGCACCTTTGCATACATGTCATGGGCACAAAATTCGATCAGTCCACATTATGTTGCACCTCAGGAAACCTTCCAATCCAAATTTCAGCCTATCTAAAAATCTAGTGGGCCATGGCAAAAGGAAATAGTTTTGTCCTTTGATTTGCTTCTCTCTCTCCAATGGTCTATTAGAGTTTTGGATCAGGCTGAAATTTGGAACGTGGTTTCATGAGGTGCTGCATCATGTGGACTGAACGGATTTTGTGCCTATTACACGTGTGCAAAGGTGCTCACCTGAAATGGTGCACAGGAGAACAGGCCACATATATGGATTGGACTTTTTAGGTATATGATAAGTCTTGGGTTTATTAGAGTTTGAGGGTTTATATTGGTTGTGGGTTTATGTATGTATGTGGTCATTGGTGTTCTATCAGGGCTTGGAAAAATGGAATAAAAGTAGAAAGATGAAAATTCAAAGGGGTCGAGTTCTTTCCATCAAGGGATAGTAATGCAAGTATAGATGACCAAAAGAAGCTTGATATGATGATGTGGGTCCAAAGGCAGCTTCTGGGTCCATTGTCCATTTGACGGGTCCACCATGCATTACACATGCGTATGGTCATGTGAAGGGGTTGATTTGTTTGAAGAATGCTACAGCAATTTGAGCGATTTCCGCTCCCTTTGAGCCACGTCTGCGAATTGTGATGGCCCACTTTTCCAAAACAAGCCATGAGGTTCATCTGGTGTGTAGTAGAGAGCTGTGCACCATCGAGCTGTGTGGAGCCCACTGAGATGTCTTTGTAAAATTCATTCCATCCATCCATTGAACCGGATCATTTTAGGGCCGTACCACAGGAAAAAGAGGATGGGGGTGCCTACCGTTGAAACCTTTTTGGGCCCACTTAAGTTTCTCATCTCCTTCGTCCTGGTGGGATTCACCTTGTGAATAGGTTGGATGGCATACAAACATCAAGGTGGAACCCAGGATGGTTTTGACTGTGAGCGTCCCTGTTTCAAGTCTCCTTTGGTGGAGCCCACTTGAGTTTTGGATCTGCCTAATTTTTAGGGTCAAGTCCTAACATGATCCAGCGAAGGAGGTGGACCCAGAGGATGTCAAATAGGCATCATGGTGGGCCCAGAGGCCATTCTTGTTGCACAGGTTCCCTACAGGACTCTGGGTCCATCCGTTCTTGATGTAGAGCAGGTCGTAGACAATTTCATGGTCAAGATGGACTAGAAAAGGCCTGATTGGAGGCAGAAGTGATCCGGACCGTCATGACCTTAAACAGGCATATCTCACAAACTGGAATGAGTTATCCAAGGTTTCATATATGATTTTGGGGTAGGACGAGTTCCTTTAGCCACCCAACTTGCTACACCAGGTTGTGCACGCCAAATTCACGGTCCAATTTCCATTTTGTTTTTGTATTTATTATTTATAATAAGTTTTAGTTTGATTATAACTCTTCATCCTTTTAAGTGAATAACATGGTTAAGCCAAATAGACACTTACTATTTTTGGCCAAAAACGGTAATGTTTAGTAGGATGACCGTCTATTTTAGTTGTAGTTTAATTCCAAAAATTCTTGCAAGGATTAGTATTCATATTTAAAGGATTGTAAACTCGTTTATTGGAATCATCAATCAATTTACCAAAATTCTAAATTTTCGTACTTTCCTAGTGGACTCCAGGTATCTCTGCGAGGAAGACAGTGCTCAACGCTTAGCATTCTGCCAGGTTTTAGTAGTTTTCAATAGTCTTTCCATAAAAGACTATGTTAGGCACATCTGAAAAATTCAGTGGTCGGGCAATCCAAGCCATTTGATTGAACGAGGATTACCATTAGGGGTTCAAAAACTTTCCAACCAGCGGTCAGGAAACAATTGACAAAAGACATATAGTCTGGTAATAAAATCATCAACCAGAGTGATTTTGAGTTGTTGATAACTAGGAATTTGCATTTTGCATCTAATTCCTTGTCTTTCTTTCTGAAAGTGGTGGCCTGAAACAAAACACAAGTGGGCATCTTGTGGCAAAGCCCGCCCAAGATTCCATTGGTTTTGTGGGTTGAGAGTTTTCTTGTAGAATGTAGGCTATTGCTTGATTTTAGTTGACCTTTTCGGGCAACTGATCGACGGGTAAGATAACTTGGAAAAATCTCCAAACCTGCTTAAAGAGCTTTTTTACTATGCCTTGCCACAATCTTCCCAACAAACATACATGGTATCAACTAGTCATTTTGATATCACCCTTCTCATCCCCTACCCACGGCTACTTCCATTACAGTTCTTCCAACACCCAGCTGGAGACCATCATCACCGTCCATGCTTCAGATGATGTAAAGGCCCATTTGGCTCACCTGAAGAACATTTTTGCCTGATTTTCAAGTCAGAAAATTCAAACAGTTTGGGCGGCCTGATGAATTTGAATCCTGAATTTTAATGCCGTGGGAAATGAGATGTCTTGGCGCGAAAAGTCTGAGAGATCCAGCTTTCCAAGGCCTCAGAAGTGTTCATTTTAGCCTGTTGCAGAACATGGTCTAATGACATAATCTTTCAGCCATACATGTACAACATGAACATTGATGGTGGGGAACAAAGTCATTTGATAAACAGCTCTTAAAACAAGGAACAATTCAGGTGCTACAATGGGCGAGCCATAATAGTTCAGAAAACTCAATGTTGAGCTGGATTGAGTCAACTCAAAGACTCAGATGAGTCTCTACTTCAACTTGATATTCAATAATTAGATTAAAAATATTTATAAGCGTTTGACATCGCTTTATATAGCTATAATATAAAAGAAGTTGAAAAAGAGCAATGCTTGGTAAAAAAGAGCAATGCTTGGTAAAGGTCTTGGGTTCAAAACCAATCTTTTGCTTTTTCGCTTAAAAAGAACAATGTCCAGCTGGATGGAGTCGACTCAAAGACTCAGATGAGTCTCTACTTCAACTTGATATTCAATAATTAGATTAAAAATATTTATAAGCCTTTAACATAGCTTTATATAGCCATAATATAAAAGAAGTTGAAAAAGAGCAATGCTTGGTAAAGGTCTTTGGTTCAAAACCAATCTTTTGCTTCTTCACTTGAAAAGAAAAGAAAGGAAAAGAAGAAGAAGAAGCAGAAACTCTTACAAGCCAGTGACCTGTTAGTCATGTAAAGTGTATGTGATGAATCACGTCGAATGGGGAACAAGTCATGCTCGTAACTGAGTTTCATATTGACTCGGATCAAAATGTTGTCAAGTCGAGTTGACCCAGATGAGTTTGGAGTTGACACCCCAAATATAATTACACTACACTGGGAGATGCTTTCCACATAATGTAATGTCTGCCTATTCTCAAATTTAATGTTTTCCCCAAGCCGAATGCATTGTATGACAACATCTTAGGGAGTATCCTTCACAGTATGATTTCATACATTTTGACAACAATAAATTAAGTAATGAACAACAACTAGAAACATCTTTCAGGACCAAAACATCAGGTGGTTCTAAAGTGATCAATCTTTTGCTGCAGATTGAAATATAAAAACTGCAGTCAGAACTCCCACCAATGCTGTAACTGCCAATGCCACAGTTGGCAAGGGTGCTGTAAGCCCAAAGTTCTGCAAAACCACAAAGGAGAAAAAAAATATGTAACTGAATGTTTCTCCAAGCATGCTACAGAATCAAATCATTGTTTTGCATGTCTATACATGCATGTTATGGCGTAAGAATTACGATGTAGGCTTGAGACTAAAGAAAGTCTTGTTTATTTAGTTCGCACAGTCATGTGCTACGCATTTATAAATGTATATACTATAGAGAGGTATATAGATAGATAAATGCATATCTATTAAGATCTCTTACAGATCTCCCACCTCTTTAATTCATTTATGTCATTCTCAATGAAATATACAGAAAAATATTCTCAAAATATACTAAAACTAACATGTTAGAGTATAGGATATGCATGTACACCATGTACAACTGTACATGCTATAGATAGGTATATAGATGAATACATATATATTTGTTAAGATTTCCTACAGATCTCTACAAATCTCCCACCTCTTTTATATATTCCAATCATTTTCAATGGAGTAGTCGCAATATAGTTTTCACAATGTAGTCTCTTGAGTAAATAACAATCTATCGCAGCCCATTAATGCCCATGTCTGCTTTGGTACCATGCTAGTTTTAGATACTACATTTTAGAAAATATTGTTCTATATATTTCATTGAGAATGATAGGAATATATAAAAGACGCTGGAGATCCATAGAGATTTGTATGAAATCTTAACAGAACAGACATACATGTATCAACCTATCTACCTATCTACATATATACCTATCTAGAGTATGTACAACTGCACATGCTGTACATGCATATCCTTCACTCTGACAAAGGAGGTGGCAACAGGTCCAAAAAAGTTGTGGCTAGGCAAAGGGGTGATTGCTAGTTAGAAAAAAATATGTTAACGTCTAAGGGTTAGTTACTCGGTTGGAAGAACTAAAGAATGAAGTATATTTCCATTAAAAAAAAAAACTGACTAAAGAGTGAATTATTATACTTCTTGATATGCAAAAAATGATTTCCAATGTTAAATAACAATTAGACTATAAATAAGTTCCATAAAACACGTTTGGCATCATATTATGCCTTGTTTGGATGCCCAAAAGTTGGGTTACAAGGGGAAGGTCAGGATCCTAGCAAGTTAGAAGAAAAATACTTTTGGGTAGTCAGGTTATTGTTGTTCAGATGACAACAGTAGAGCTGCATGCAATTGAGATTTCACATTTGGATGTCAATATCTTAGAACTAATAAAACGATAGGTAGGCTGGCGAACATGTGAGCTATGGCACACACGTGTACAATATTGAAGCCACTTAATGCATGGGTTTCAATGTGAATACATGCCTTTCAAAATCTACATGGTCCACTCATCAGGTGAGTAAAAGGGGGAAAAAAAGTCCCAACAGTCACCGTTGAGAGATTATGCTGATAGCATACATTAGGAGATTATGCCATCACATATTGAGTATGCGATAGCATAATCGGCGCATACTTATGGCATGTGCGCATAATGTGATTGCATACGAAATCACTGCATTGGATAGAGGCTTGCACCACTCGGAACTCATCCAAACACATGAAAGTCATGATTGTGGAAGTTGGCTTATGGCCATCCGAACCATGCGTTAAAAATCAGAATTAGCTTCTGGATATTCATACCTCCAAAAGTCCCTTGCCTGTTGCTATTTCGACAGTGATAGCTGATGCAAATCCAACCATCGCAAGACGACCCAACCATACATCCAAACTATTGCTCTCCTTTGTACTCTGCTCACATCTTACGGAAAAGGATGTTGCTTTACATTCAGATTTCCTTTGACTAGAAGTTCTCCGAACAACTGATAGAAAATCAACCTTCAGCTATTCATAAACTAAATTAAAGAAATCAGCAAAATTGCACAAGTATAGAAGGATACATCTTGAGAACAACAAACCATGCTATAATTTTGAAAGACAATTATGAGAAATGACAGCCCATTGACTCAAGTTGGAAGAAATATTTAGGTTTCTGTATTAAGGGTAGTTGGCTTTTCAGCATGCAACAATTTAGTACACCCAAAGAAAGATGAGAGGATACACACACACAAGTCCAACCAGTCAGACCACAAGTAATGGTCCACCCAGTGTATAACTTCCAACCTTTTAAGTGAAAGCGACATCCAACCCTTCCAGTAGATTGGGCACCATGAGGATCCATCTAGTGCAAAAATCGGCCTCATCTAATCCCAGGTGGGTCACACCTAGAAAAAAATAGTTCTAGCCATTGATAAATAGCAAAATAGAAGGATCACTGCTCAATTAGTATATGTGGCTGATTTTTGCATAAGGAAATCCTCATGATGGGGCCAACTTATTGGACGGATTGGATGTTGCAAGTATATGGAAGGAAGTTATCTGCTGGGTGGATTGCCTAACCGGTTTGACTTGAGGCCCCCCTCTCTCTCGGGCACGTGTGCTATATATGTACATATAAGTACAGGAAAGTGGGAAGTATGGGTGACAAAATGACTCAGACGTGGCTATACATATGTATGTGCATACATATATGTATGTAGATGTGTGTATATAAGATGGCATGCATTTCCTAGGAAACAAGTTCCAACATGAGTTTTGCTAATCTTGCAAGAATGCACTTCCCAGCCCATCCACATGCCGGCAAACATGCAAGAAAACAATGTGTGAGATCCCTGATGTTCATCAGATGGGTTCCACCTTAGCCAATCTACTCATCAGGTGGGCCACAATGTTCAAAATAAATGGATAGCTAAGGTATCTTTTTAGCAGCATTTGTTTCATAATCTGTGGACTACCTGATAAATGGACTGGCTTGAGTTTTGGGCAAAAGCATCTAGATGGAAGGGCCCACCAGATGAACAGCTTGGATGTTCACACACCACCAGTTTGGCAGGTTTTCTGGCATGAACATGGGCTGGAATGCATAGTTGTGGGATTATCAAACCTTTTTCTTTATCTCCACACTTGAAACTTCAAATCTTAGATTTCATAAACATTATACATAAAATCGCAATGGAGCCAGACAATGTTTAGGCCTCCTTTGGTCGCCACTTAAAAATCAGTTCATCTCATTTTAGTTATTGGTAATAATTTATTACAGAACTGTCCTTTAGAGAATCATCTTCGTCCCGCCTTGAGTTTTGGGCTGACTGCTTGTCATTCTTTGCTGCTGCTGTAAAATTTTTTTTAAAAATATTTTCTTTAATTATGACGTAATTACCATCGAAAAGGTAAATTTGTTTTAAAATTTTGGAAAGGATTAAAATGATATTGATTACCCATAATTTATATAAATTACGATATTTAATAAATAATTACTGTTAGTTAAAATGAGATGAACTCATAAAGTGGCAACCGAACAGGACCTTAAATATTACATCTATTTTATCAAGCTGAATTGATATGGTAGTCATAGAACAAGTTCAAAATTGTCACCAAAGATCATCTTCTAGCAGTTTAAGCGGAGAAGATATCAGGTAGAGAATCTCAGTGATTGAAAGTAAAGACAAGGCATATCACATGTTTGATCTTGCATGCTGATTTCAGT
Organism: Magnolia kwangsiensis; assembly: GCA_037074715.1. Classification (NCBI taxonomy): domain Eukaryota; kingdom Viridiplantae; phylum Streptophyta; class Magnoliopsida; order Magnoliales; family Magnoliaceae; genus Magnolia; species Magnolia kwangsiensis. The sequence goes on from CM073585.1 coordinate 66,796,154, forward strand.
TGGATGCATGTACAAGCACCACACAGGTAACAAGCAACAGTGTGAGTGCGATACACTTAGATACTCTCAAGGTACCATTACCCTGCAATATAATTGTAGAAAAACCAGACGGTGGTGGACGTCATCTAAGATACCACTAACTAATCCTAGTGATCCAGATTATTTAAGAGTATTAGGCAATTCCCTCTATGATACTCCAAGGATTTTCATTCAAATTGTTAGGGTGCATTTGAATGCACTATCAAATAGAACTACAATAATTAACCTAATAATTACTTCTCCTACCCGAGATAACGATAATTCATTTCAAAAGGGGAAGCAGAATTGCAGGAATGGGAATAAATTACCATTACAAACTGAAGAAAATGAAATTACCCTTGAAGTGACTCTAATTTAGTCTAAACTAATGCGAAGTTGTTTTTTTTTTTTTTCCTAATGAGACAATCTTAACCATCTAATTATGCTTGTTAAACCTTGACCATAATATTTTTATATTCCCACTTGATAGTAACCAATGTTCAAAGTATCGATATCACTATAAGTTTTGGTGGCAGGGGATATGGAAACAATATCGAGATCGTTGATAATTGGAAATGTGGGGAAACAAGTGAAAAACTATGGAATTATTCAGTGAAACTTCAGGAGCTGCTAAAGTACACCTATTTGCATATTTAGGAATAAAAAATTGCAAAAAAAAAAAAAAAAGAAGAGAGAAGAATATATAATAAGTTTCCATTTTATGAAGGCCTACAAACATGTGCTATAGAAATCAGTCCAACCATCCCATCCATCCCGTCTATCCATCCAACTATCCAACCTTCCATCCAAACATCAATCAATATTTTAGAATATTGACAACACATGACATTTTGTCCAAAAATTGTTAACAACTCATGGTTTTGAATATCGGTATTGGGGGGCATATTGGCCCGGCCAAAAAACAATATGATACGGGGCTGTGTATTGATATCAGTCTGCATTGGACCATATCAGCCCGTATAAGTTGATTTATTTATTTTTTTTCACCAAAGAATTAAGAAAAATATCAGGTAAAAAAGGAAATAATAAGATAGTCAAGAATCTTTTTTTTTTTTTTTGATATGCATATGATAGTGTATCAGACCATTCTTCGGTGAGAATGTTGTTTGTTGATTTGACTTGTTAAAGGTCAACCAAATGGGCCCTAATTGAACACAAATCAAGTATGATTTGGTGAATTAAAACTCCTTACATTGAAATATAACAAAAAGAATATGAAAATATCAAAAAGAAAGTGAAGGTTTACCATTCTTTCCAAATTTTTTCTATAATGGTCCACTTCACTTCGATTTGTCGAATACCATTCAAATCATTTTTTTGGATCCAAAAATAGGTATAGATCTAGCCCAAAATAAGTTTTTAAGGTACCTCTATAGTTTAAATGAAAAAAAAAAAAAGAAAAAAAAAGAAAGAGGAGACGAGCAAAATTTTGGAAAAAAATTCAAAATTGAGCTTTTAAGGGCATATCTGCTCATATTGTCCTGTATCATGGTGTGCTATAAAGGCTGTTACAGGGCCATAAGGCCGTTACGTAAAGGTAACAGTGGCAACTATTATACGTTACGAGGTTGTAACGGTCATAACAGCCGTTATGGAAAAAAAAAACACCCGGAATTACCGTTAATGGCACGTTACGTCCCTTATAAAGGCCATAATAGACCCGTAATGGTCTATTACGGGATAGACACAGGTTTTCATACTTTTTAATCAACACTACCGGGCAGATACAGGTTTTTCGGGAGTTCTTCAATAAATAAAAAAGAGAGACCGTAACGGCCGTTATGGGGCCGTAATAGCCGTTATGCCCCCATATCGTAAAGGTAACGGTGGTGGCCGTTACGGCCACCGTTACCATTACGGAACACCTTGGCCTATATTGGCCCTGTATCGGCGCTGATACGCCCTGTATTGGCCAATACGGGTTGATATAGGCCCGTTTTTTCGTATTGGGCCAATATGGCCTCGTATCACATATCGTCTCATTCTAATACGGATACGATACGACCATATCAACCGATACAATACCGATATTCAAATCTATGTGAAAACTGGAAAGAAAATGAAAGTTTGGTTTTTATAACACTCATGTTGCAATAATGATAATATTGCAAAATTATTAATATTATTGTTGACAATTTGAACACTGCATACAACCATGCGCCTATAAAAAAATTTTGAAATGATTTTTTTTTTTTAATAAACAAATTTTTATCATATCGATACATTGGCGATATTATTGAAATATTGCCGATACATTGACGATACAAGCGAAACCTGTAATTTACACAGTTGAGAATATTGGTGATACAAGCAATACCTGGAATCTACATAGTCAAAAATATTAACGATACTTAGCGATACATTGCCGATACCTGAAATTTCTAAGACTATCAGTTTATCGTTATCACTACCAAAGTTATCGGTATCGCCAAGCTGGAGATACAGATAATATCGGAAATACTCCAAACAATGATAGCAAATGACTGAATGGTTAGCTTCGTAAATCACTATAATTTTCTTGGGCTATGCTACATCCAAAATGGGGCCCATGCTTTGGAAGTTCTGGTCGTCCATATATGAATGCATTGTGTAGCCATTATGAAATGGTGGTGAACTATCCTTTAGCCCTTGTACAATCCCTCATCCAAATATGTTCTATTTTCCTAGAATTCACAAATCACAATTCTTCATCATCATCTAAGCCATATCCCAACTAAGTGTGGATCGGCTATATGAATCCTTTTCTGCCATTGGATTCATGTTGGAAGTTATAGCATAAGTTTGACGCTGGCTGCGAACATGATGCAACCCTTTATCTGGGCTGGGGACCGGCAATGAGAGCATAGAACTTCCACTGGCGAAATGTAATAAACTATCACATAGATTGATTACAATCAAGTGCTATCTAATAGTCTATTACATAGTTTGACTAAACTCAACGAGTTACAAATCACAATTGTGTAGACCAAATAATTTATGTAGCGAGCAAATTTAACAATAAAAGAAAAGAGGATTACAACAAAGAAAATAACTTTCCATAGAAACACTGCTACTACAATGGAAACATCCGAGCAAAAAAATGGGAATTAGACGATAAAATGATGGTTGGTGGTGTGTTTGGATGCACTACCAAACATGATTGCAGTTATTAATCTAAAAAAGTGGAAGAAGAATACTGAGTGACCTCAAGCAAGTAAAATTTTCAAAACTCGCCTCTCACAGTTTTTTGTTAGCTTGTTAGTACACCACACTGTCAGTTCACACTTCACTGTTAGCCACCCCCACTAGGGAATCGATACCAAGACCTGTGTTGAAACGAGGTATCTTTCACTCAGTCTACCACTTGAGCTATGGATTAGGGTGTCTCACAGATGGCAGTTTGGCATGAATGTTCAAGATCCAAGCAACTCATTAGGTGGATTCCCTTGTCTAGATGCCTTTTCTAAAAAAAGGCCAATCTGATCATCAGATGGACCACATGTGTACATTGAATTTGAAAATTTGTCACTTTCTCGAAACCTTCAATTCATTCCATAAATGTGAGAGGCGATATTAAAAAATGCATACTCGAGTCCACTTACTGTTCCCCGCTTCCATGTGGAGTTTTGCTACGATACATTGATGTATCTTGGCACACACAAGGCTACAGTCATTGATCTGGGGTCATGTTTCAAACATCCAAACCGTTTACATAATGGGCCACACTGAATAGGGAGCAACTAAAAAAGAAATCTGAGATCGGCATATTTCAGCCCTTCGTTCATTTAACTTGTTTCCATTGAACATGGACTAGTTCATTATCTGTTTTGTGGGTCATTATTGGAAGGGCTGAAATATAGTCCGTTGATCAGCTGTTTGGATAACCAAACATGACCCATCAGATCCAACGGATATAGTCCATTGACACATTGTAGGAAACATCTCACATGACTGCCACGAAATTCCAATGACATTACTTGAAAGTCGGACTTGAAAAGCATAATTGTAATTTGAGGGCTACTTTGCCATAACGAATTATCACAATTCAATTCAATAGTATGTGTGCATCCAAACAGAGCCTGAAAAGCAGGGAAACTTACCGAGGGGAGAGCCACGGGCGAAGGAAGAAGAGACGATTCGGGGGGCTTTGGAGGAAAGGATTTGAGGGAGAGATCGAGTGTGTATGATTGATTTGGTGGAATTGACATCTGTGTGCAGAGAAGATGAAAGTGTGAGATTTCTGGTATTAGAAATTAAAATAAAATCCCAAAATTTTAAAAAAAACAAAAAATCAGTGAGCGCGAAGAGACAAAGACGCGTAGATTACCGCCTGCGAGCGAAAGGCATAGAGAAGCTGAGACGTGAGCTGCCTGGGTCATCTCTCTCTCTCTCTCTCTCTCTCTCTCTCTCTCTTTTCAAAGGAGATGTAGAGGGACTCCAGCCAAGCTTCCCTCTTTATCCCTTCTCCTCCCGCGCTGGCGTGGCGGTTTTACGCATTGGATGGAGAATGGATTAGGTGTTACCTAGATCATACCGTAATGGGTGTTTCCCTGACCGTGGATCCCACATTAATGTATGTTCTTTTATATCTAATCCGTCCATCCATTGTTTTAGATCATTTTAGAATATTATTAAAAAAATAAAATAGATCCAACTCTTAAGTAGACCACACCACAGGAAATAGTGATGATTGTCAGTTAAAAACTTTTCGTGGGCCAAAAAAGTTTGGATCAAGTTGATATTTACGTTTTCCATTCATAAATGTCTGTATAATCTTATCAAAATGTTTGATGAAAGATAAACAGTAAAGTGGGCCTTACAAAGTTTTTAACGGTGGACTTTTGATGGCCATTTTTTCCTGTGGTGTGGTTCACTTGAGATTTGGATCTAATTCATATTTGTATCCATGGACTAAAATTATCTGTAAAAACTTATGTGCAGGAGTGGATATAGAGAAAATATATCAAGGTGGGTCCCTCGGTCAGGGAAACACTGACCACGGTGTTACACGAGTAACACCTAATCCGCTCCCGGATGGGGGACCCTGTGGCCGCGCCATAGTTGTGATTGGGTGTAGTTATATTGCGTGTGTGGGGCCGCTCTGCATCTTCGTACGGCTTACTCGGGTTCTGAAGTTCCACAAGGACCTATGTTCTGGTAATCTAGGCCACTCGTCCGTTGAACAACGCTGAGAATGCGACAAAATACTATCAATTGGTTAATCCAAGTTAGCTCATCTGGGCTGGATCTAGCTCGGCTTGACAAGGCTTGAACAAAGATGCGAGGGGAGCCGACTTATTATCAGCTCATTTTTTAAATGAGCCCAGTTCGATCCTAGTTGATCTTGACTCAACTTAACTCAAACTTGGCTCGGCTCAAAGTTTGGCTTAGCTCCACTTGAATATATATATATATATATATATATATATATATATATATATATATATATATATATATCAACATTTAACTATGCATCGGTTCACACGTCATCAGGGTGAATCCGTTATCAACTGTCGGATAAGGTAGACGGTCTAAATGAAGACGCTTAACGCGAGTTTGAGTGATCAAGTTTTCTTTTTTGGCACACCTCTTCACCCTATTATCTAACTCTATGAAGGATGCGGTAGAAGCCATTTACATGAAGTTTTTCCACTGGAAACCTAAGTAGGACCCACCATGATGTTTTTAAGAAATCCAATCCTTCTATCTGTTTTGTGAGATCATTTTAGGACATGAGGCCAAAAATGAGCAGGATACAGTACTCAAGTGGGCCAAAAACATAAGGATCGAACACATGCATTTGAAATATTCGAACACATGCTTTGTGTTTTCAGTTCATCTCAGTGGTAATGACATTACGAACGGTATAGATGGCATGTAAATATCACTGTCTACCCCATGGAGGTTGTAACGGTAGAAAATTCCCTACCCACCTTTTCCTTTAGTTCGGCCTACTTAAATCTTACATCCTACTAATTTTTGGTCTCGGGTCTTAAAATGAGCTCAAAAAATGGATGGACGGGGTAGATTTCTTAAAAACATCATGGTGGGTCCCACCTAGGTTTCTAACACGTGAAAGACTTTCATAGGAAATTCGCGTTCGAAAATACCGCATTGTGGATTTCCTACGAAAGCCTTTCGCAGGAAGTTCTTGCGCTGGAAACTTAAGTGGGACCCACCATTATGTTTTTGTGAAATCCAATTTGTCCATCCATTTTGTGAGATCATTTTAGGACATGGGGCCAAAAATAAATAGGATCCAGTACTCAAGTGGGCTAAAAATGTAAGGATCAAACTGTAAGGCCCGTATCCTAGTCCGTACTATTCTGTTGACTCCCGCGATCCTTCCCGATGAATTTCGACAACCCGCGACTTATAATCGACGTTTGCGCACAATCCTAAATCGTATCCCGTAGATTTGACTAGGCTTAATCTGAGACTTGTACCATTGCGACTGCACCGTCGCCGTAGTTCCGACTTCACGTCTTATACACCGATTCAATACCCTAACCAGGAGATGTGGGCCCGCGTTCAATTCGAGAAAAACACCGTACATTTGTGAACCCAAGAAAATCTCTACAACCCATTCCATCAATCAATCAATCAATCAAAGTACACAACCTATGCTTTCTTTCTCCCAAAGTTAAGCAACCTACCAAATCAACTCTTAAGTCAAGCACAACTATCACCTCACATCCATCACTCACATCCACCACTTCTCTTATAACCATCCTCTCTCTCTCTCTTTCTCTTCACATTTTTCAAGCAACAAAGGAGACAAAAAAGTGCACGTCTAAGCAATTTCAAGAGAGAAATGTGTGCTGTATGGCCCACTTCCTACCCCAAGATCCATCATCCTAGCCCTTCATTTCTTATCACCCTCCATCAAAGTGAGTCACAAGAAGATTGGTATTCCATCGGACTAAGAAGATCGAACGGTTGGTGTTTCTATAGGCCTAGATTTCATTATTTTGATGATGGGCCAAGTGAAGCTTACCGATTGATGGTATGGATCTCACTTTGGACCCTAGGTGTGGCTGATGGCCCACCTTGATCCTCATGATCATTCCATGATGGGGCTATTTTTCATGGACCCCATCATGATGTTTATTTTCCTTGCATGATTAGGGTCATCTAGACCTTGCCTTTTCCATCACACGTCTCTCTTTCTCTCTCTCTTTTTCCCTTGTTGATTGGCCACATGATGTATGCAATTTATCCATGTCATCCACCTTCGTGGGACCTACTTGATGGACGTGTTGGATCTACAACGTTCAAGCCACGTGGGCCCTACCTTGCGGTGATGGGAAAACACAAATATTGGATTGATTCAAATCAAGTGGGCCACGTTCATGTGGGATCCACCTTGCTTAATATATGTACACAGTCCGTCCAACATCTAGTCCAGCATCCCTGGATGCTGGACGTGTTCACTGAAGTGTGAACAGACAGTGAGATGTACTAATAATAAATAAATAAATATTAGTCTAATTCTAAACTCTTTGGGTGGGCCGCTCATGTAGGCCCCACCTTGATGTATGGGTCCAATCCACGCCGTCCATCCCATTCCCCAGTTCATTTTAGGCGTTGAGCCAAAAAATGAAGTTAATCCGATTATCTGGCGGGCCATTTCTTAGAAAAAAGTGGTTTTATCGTTAAAATCTACTCTGATGTTTCTATACACCAAAACATGCTCAATATTGGGCTTATTTAATCTGTTATGAGCTGTAGAATCCAATGGATGGGGTGGATTCTTCTGGTGTAGGCCTCACTTAGGAAAAACCATAGAAAAACTGTTTTTTTTTTAAATAAGCAGCAGGCGCTGCTGCTACTAGCATCCAGAGGACGCTGCAGCAGTGTCCTGCTATGTTTGACGCTGGAGGTAAGGGGTTCTAATTGTGGACCCCATCGTAATGTGTGAGAACATCAACACTGTGCAATTAGTGGGCCCCCTTCTAGTTGTAGGCCACCCCCAAAATCAGCCGCATGTGAAACTCAAGTGGCCCACACAGCAGGAAACAGTAGGATTGAACGTCTACCATTGAAACTCCTGTGGTCCAGGAGCTTTGGATCATTACGAAATTTATTTTTCCTCTTTATCTAGGTCCGTGTTACCTCATCAACAGATTGGATGACAGATAAACGTTATGGTGGGCCCCACGTGGGACCCACTGATGTTGTGTTTCAACCACGCCGTCCCCACATATTGGGAGTGGGATGACTGGTGTACCTCACTCCAGTTACATAGCTGCTGTAGTGGAGTCACCAAGTTCTGTGGGTCTCACCTGCTTCATCCACGCCGTCCATCTATAGGACCCACCATGATGCATGTGTTGTATCCATACCGTCCAACCATTTGGCAAGCTCGTCTTAAGGCTTGAGGCTAAAAATGAGACAGATCTAGGATCAGGTGGACCACATTACTGAAAATAGTGGGATTTGAACGTCTATCATTAAAATCCAATTGGGTCACAGAAGTTCTAGATCAATAGGGAATCTATTTTCCCTCCTAATCCAGGTCTTTAAGACCTTATGAATAGATTGGGTGGAACATAAACTTGACGGTGGTCCCAGTGATTTGTTTAATAGTGAGAATTATTATCTCCACTACTATTTGTGATATGGTCCAAATGATCCTTCAATATGACTCATTTTAAAAAATTTATGAGGCCCATTATTGAGGCCCATCCTGATGTATTTGTGGCCCGTCCATTGAGGCCCACCTTGATATATATGAGGCCCATGGTCGAGGCCCAATGGGATGTATATAAGGCCCATTGCAATGTGTGATTCCACCATGGTTCATGTAATGATGTTTATAGCGGCTATGCCTTGGGAGCAATGATGTTTTGGGGTCTACATTGAAGGATAATGTTGGTTTAATGTCCGCATTATAACTTTCCCTTGTGCCCATTGATAGGCCTATACTTGTTAATAGTTCATTACTTTATAACATGCTTAGTATAATTCCATGATTCATACTCATTTGCATCATATGTATGCTTGATATGAGGAGTGACTGATCATAGCATATGCCATTAGGCAGATTATCTATGGGACTCATTGATAGGAGTTACCCTAATGAGTGCGTGGTATGCGCAGGATTGTTGCATGACTAGACAGTGTGATTCATGCATTTTGCATTTGTGTATCATGATCATTGTACGCCTTAGTGACATCAGGGCTGTTACCTCCATAGGCACATCGTGGATGACCGTATCGGATATTGAAAATGCTTAGTTCTAGTACTGTGGGCACTTAGGATGTCCTTAGGTGAAAGTCTCAAAACTTTTTTGGTACCTGGAGATGCTCCAACGTCTAGACCGAGTGGATACACAAGTGCCCAAGTGCCGAATCCCAGTAGGTCGCATCTCCCACTGTGTCATGGTTGGTTAGAAGGGGATGTGGCCTTATCTGCTCGAGTGAGGGGGTTGTAAGCTAGGCTGAGTTTGACCAGCTCACAAATGAGTCCATTATCGACGAGCCGGGTAGGTATCGACAGACTACTGGTCAGGCAGATAGTGTGGTCTATTATACTTACCGGGCTATGAGACTAAGGAGGCGGCAGTCAGTGTGAAGTGTATTAGACCCCGATGATATCCTAGAGAGAAACTGTACTGATATGTGTACTTGATGAGGACTGACATGCTTGCTTTGCATCTCGCATATGACATTTGGCTACATAGGCCTCGCATCGCATAGCCTTGGTATGACCTATAGGATTCATGCTTTGCATCGCATAGCCTTGGTACGGCTAATAGTATTCATGGACTTACCAGCGTATTTTCACATTTCTCTGATACTGCATACTTGACACTTTCCTTGCGTACACACTTACACCACTCTCTAAGCTTTTGTAAGCTTATGCACGACTATTGTGTGTAGGTGTCGTTGGATCGCAGCAGCGCTGAGGCAGGAGTGCGTATCGGATTATTTTAGAGCTTTTTGATCACCTTATATTTCTTTTTTACATTGTACTTAAAGTTTTTGATATATTAGATATGTGGTGATGTTGTTTTGTGACTTAATTATGCTTGTGGTTATGCTCCATTACAAAAAAAAAATCATACTGAAAATCCTCCTTGTAGGATCCCAGGATTGAAATATAGCATATGAGTGCTGGGAGCCGAGAATGAGGCAATACGGAAGCCGTCGGCGCTGGATTCGGCGATCGAAAATTTTGTGAGCTCGTTTTCTGAGTTTGGCCAAAGGCTTTTGTAGGAAATCCGCGTTCGAAAATACCGCAGTGTGGATTTCCTATGAAAGCCTTTCACAGGAAGTTCCTGCACTGGAAACTTAAGTGGGACCCACCATGATGTTTTTGTGAAATCCAATTTGTCCATCCATTTTGTAAGATCATTTTAGGACATGGGGCCAAAAATAAACAGGATCCAATACTCAAGTGGGCCAAAAACATAAAGATCGAACATACACAGTTGAAATATTCGTGGCGCCACAGGAGCTTTGAATCAGGCTAATATTTCTATTTTCAGTTCATTGCAATAGTAATGACATTACGAATGGTATGGATGACATGTAAACATCACTGTCGACCCCAGGGAGGTTTCAACAGTAGAAATTTCTTTTTCCTTTAGTGCGGCCCACTTAAGTTTTTTATCCTGCTCATTTTTGGCCTCATGTCCTAAAACGATCTCACAAAACAGATGGACGGATTAGATTTCTCAAAAACATCATGGTGGGTCCCACTTAGGTTTCCAGTACAGGTTCTTCCTGCGAAAGGCTTTTGCAAGAAATCCGCAACGCAGTTTTTTCAGACGCAGATTTCCTGCGAAAGCCTTTTGCGTGCTGGAAACCTAGGTGGGTCTCACTATAATGATTTTGATAAATCTTCCCTGTCCATCCATTTATTGAGCTCATTTTAGGACCTAAGACAAAAAATTAGTAGGTTGTAAGACTTAAGTAGGCCAAATTAAAGGAAAAGGTGGGTAGGAAATTTTCTACCATCGAAACCTCCCTAGGGTCGACAGTGATATTTACATGCAATCCATACCGTTCGTAATGTCATTACCATTGAGATGAACTGAAAACACAAATATTAGCACGATTCAAAGCTTCTGAGCTCCACAAATATTTCAACTGTGTGTGTTCATTCCTTATGTTTTCGGCTCACTTGAGTACTGTATCCTGCTCATTTTTGGCCTCATGTTTTAAAATGATCTCACAAAACGGATGGATGGATTGGATTTCTCAAAAACATCATGTTGGTACCACCTAGGTTTCCAGCTGAAGAACTTCATGTGAAAGGCTTTTGCTGCATCCTTCAGAGAGTTAGAAAATAGGGTGAAGAGGCATGCCAGAGAAGGAAACTCGTTCACTCAAACTCGCACTAAGAGCGCCTTCATCCAGACCGTCTGCCTTATCCGACGGTTGATAGCAAGGTTCGCATGTAATGACATGTAAACCGGTGCGTAGCTGAGCATTTCTCTATACATATAATATTTAAAAATAAAAATGTTAAAACTTAAACCCTGCCCTACCAATCCGTCCCTTTCTCACCCTTCCCCCCTTTGTTTCCTTCTCTTCTCCTCACTCGGCCACTTGCCCGAGCTTGACTCAGTGTGTGCCTGATTCATCTCAGCCGTACGGCTTGCACTCGGGCACTCGCCCGAGTTCTCTCTCTTTGTCAACATTAACAACAAGGTACCTCTATGCCTCTCTCTAATATTATATATATTATTAGTTGAATATTTGATTAGGGAGTTAGGCTGGGTGCAGGTTGGGTCAGTTATGTCGGGTGCAGGTTGGGTCAGGTTGCTAGGTTTAGTCAAGTGCGGATTGGGTGCTGAGTTGGGTTGGGTTTGGAGCAAGCTCGAGTTGACTCAAGGTAAGCTTGCCTCAAATTGATCCACTAGCTCGCCTCGAGCTCGACTCGAAAGGTTTGTCAAACAAGCCAAGCTCTAATGGTAAGTTCGAGGAGAGCATGGACGAGTCAAGCCAAGCTTTGCCCATGTCGACTCGATGTACAACCCTAATCCTAGTGATAATTGGACGCGGATTGCATCCTACCTTGCCTGTCTCCAGCCAAGAATGGATGGTTCTATGGACGGGCCCACCACGATGTATCTGTTTATCTATGCCGTCCATCCATTTTTTCAAATCATTTTAAGGTATGAATACAAAAATGAGGTAGATCCAAAGCTCAAGTGGACCACACCAAAGCCGACTCTTGTATTTAATGCTTTATGCACTTAATGCAATCAAGCTTATTATTTGTTGTGGTCCACTTTAGTGTTGGATCTACCTCATTTTTCTACTCATACCGTATAATGATATGACAAAAGGAATGGACAACATTGATAAATAGATACATCACGATAGGCCTGTCCACAGAACTGCCCATTCGTGGCTAGAGACAGGCGGGGTTGGATGCAATTTACATCCGTGCCAATTTCAGTTGTCAATCGGCCAATTGGCTGGGTTTGGGCTGCAATATCAGGCCCATTTCAAAATCGAGTTAGTTTTAATAGGATTGTTGATGGGCAGGGCTTGGGGTTGAATAACCCGAATTTTGAACTGTTTTGGGTTGGGCGATCAAGCTAGCTCCATTCAAAATTCCGATTTTGTAGGGTATTTATGTAATTTAGGGTTTAGGGTTTTAAGGGTATTTCTGTAATTTTCTCTATATAACAAAATTCTCAAATCAAATCCCATCTCTCCCTCACCTCTCTCCAACCCACTCTTCTCTCTTTCTCCTCCCCACCTCCCTCTCTCTCTGTGCACGGGTAACTAGACACTGTGAAGTCTGTTCAACATGCCGACCATCTCTACTCCACCTTACAACCAACTCAAATACTACCTTATGATGTAAGTTTTCGTCATTCTCTCTCTCTCTCTCTCTCTCTCTCTCTCTCTCTCTCTCACACACACACACACACACACACACACACACACCGACCTCTTACCCATCTCTCCAACATCTCCATGTCTTGATAGTATGCTATTTGTATAACACTGGGCTCGAGCTGCACCCCATGTAAACATTATAGGCAGGCTTTATAGTTGATGTCTCAAATCTGTAAACAACAGGATCTATCGATGCTGACGACAAGCCACTCGATGTTATCAAGTAGATGTCAATGCATCAAAAAAATCTAGAAAATCTATATTTTATCGCTGGAATGTTTTAGTGTTTTCTTAATGCCATCGACAGATCATCGATACTATTAAAGTCCTATTGAAGGTGCCATCGAGCACGCGCAGAATTGCGTCAGTGTGGGGTTTTTTTTCTATTCCGATTGTGATACGATTTTATGCATATATATATCGGCTGTAATAAGGATTTAGGTAGCAAGAGAGGTGTTTTAGGTTTTCAAAATTCATTCCTAATGGTTCAAAGGGCATATCTTGGCTTGTAAGGGAGATTCAAGGCTTGTTCGAATCGGTAATCTCTATCTCTTATAATTTTATGCTTCTATAGTGCATTACTGTCGCTTTGTGCCATGGTTTTTTCTCGCAAAGGCTTTTTCACATAAAATTTGGTTTATTTGTGTTTGAACTTAGTTGTGCGATTGTAGTACTTTGCTTGATTCATATCCACTTGCTTTCGCGATTCCCCAACAAGTGGTATCAGAGCTTAACGTTGGGAAACAGATTGAATCTGAAAGCATAATATCAATGGCTTCTAACCCAAAATTGGATGTTGAAAAATATTTTGAGAAAAAATAATTTTAAACTATTGAAGGTTGCGATGACCAGTTTCCTAGTTCAACAAGGATTGGATGATGTTCTTTTTGAAAAGTGATTGGAATCTATGATAGATGATGAATGAAACAAGCTAGACAAGAAAACGAGAACCTCTATCCAATTATGCGTAACAGATAAGGTCCATTATAATTTCATGAGAGAGAAAACTGCAGCAAGTACATATGCGAAGTTAGAGAACATCCATGTGAAGAAATCTATAGAGAATCGCTCGTACTTAAAGATTCAGTTATTGAATCTGAAGATGGCGGAAGGGGCTGATGAAGACGGATCATGGGAACTATGTGATCTAGAATTCAGGAGTCTAGGTTAATTCATAAATTGTTAAATGTGAAGGAAATGATTAAAGAGGAGTATGCATTCTGTTGAATTCTCACTCGATTTCGTATTAGCTCCCCGAACATTTCAATACTCAAGTATTGAAAGTCCTCGAGCGTTACCTAAAAATTTACTGATAAGTACATGTGTATCATACCAATGTAGCCAACCTAACCCTGCATCCACCACCCAATATGAATCATACCAATTAAGAATTATCTCCATCCATAAATCAAGTCATCCGACCGTTGATCATGTGGTCTGATGTGCGTACGATCCTTTGACTAAATTGGTGAATAACTCTTTATCCATAATAAGTTAGATGTAAGTCCTTTATAAGAATTATTTAGAAATGGGTACAGGATCATGTAGAACCATTAGATTTCACAAAACTGTTAGATCAAAAATAATTATGAAAATGTCATTAACCCAGACCCCTGAATTCTAGATCACATAGTTCTCATGATCTGTTTCATGTAAAAATTTATACTAGGCCTAATTATCATAAATTAACCATACACATCGAATTTTAGCACTTAGATCATAGTAAATCAGCTACTTGACCACTACATCCGTCTACACACTTATTAGATCAAAATTTTGATTCGTTAATCTTTTTTACTCCATATGAATATGCTTAACCCACCATTAGAATTACTATATAAAGAACTTACATGTGTGAACAAGTTACTCAAATCTAACTGTATACATGTTCTACCCCTAATCACTCCAAAAACCCACTTTATGTCCATCCGTTTACAAAACTAACCGTACATCCACCTACATACCTGGTCAGAATGCTAATCATTAAGTTCTTTTATTTTTAGCAAGTCATTTGACCATCTATCGTGTTTGGATCTGCCAATTGGGCCACACAAATATTGTGATAAATCGATCATCATGAGGAAATCAGTGTATAAGCGCAAACCACTTGGTAACTCGCAAATTAGGTGAGTATAAACATTACCTTGGAATTTTGAACCGTGTTAGCCATTAAAAGATTATCATGAACATCCTTGGGAGATCAGGACCTAAACTTGAACCATAGAAAGAGCATGAAAAATAAAGGGTACTCGCCAAATCTCAGGACATTTGGATGGTACACTTCGACATAACAAACGTTAGAAGATAGTCGAGTAATAGATGACAAATTGGTAATTAAGGAAGGCATGACACTGTTCAACTATAAGGTTTAATGGTGAACATCATTCTAAGTAATGCTCGATCACGTGGTACACCTATTGCTTGGATCTACTTCAAACTTGGGCCTATGGGCCAACACAACAAACTTAAGATGGTGAAGGGAGCGGATTTCTCGAAAGATCGTCATATGGGTCCCACCTACTACATGCAAATGAAACCAAGAAGTTCATGTCCTAACAGACTTCTTGGTTCCACAATGAACGCAGTCCCCACGTGGACTAATGGTGTGGCCCACCCAAACATCGGATCCACCACATTCTAGCTCCTGGCCTAACATAATTCCGCCAAACCAATGAACAGAGTGGATCTCACGAAGGACATCAGTAGTGGACCCCACCTTAACCAGCTAACAATTAACGTTAACACCTTTTCATTGTTACAACAACGAAACCGAACTTGATGGTGGCTTTCCCCTCTGTGTCCCTACAACATGTGGCCCACCTAGAACTTAAATCAGGCCCATACTTAAGGCCATAACCGATCAAGACCTTGGGAAAATAGTGAACAGGATGGATTCCCAGGAGGACACCGTGAATGGGCCCCACCAAATTCGTAGGCTGAATTGCTATGCCAACAGATGTCACGAACCATGAGACTACTTGCGCCTGAAAATTAGAAGGAAACTCCTTCCTTCTTTCTGCCGAAATAGACGGACGAATTGCGTCTGTTAGAAAATCAGTACGGTCCACTAGCTCACCAATCTGAAGGATCTGAACCATTCATTAGTCCAAACCCTTGAATCCAACCAATAGCGTGTGATCGGGGAGAGTTCGTGCAAATGGTTGCTCATGCAACTTGTCCATAGGAAGATCAACAGCCATATGAAACGATGGTCCTGTGACTCATCCATCAATCCCACCTACCATCTGGACCGTTCAAGGTTACCATTAGGGATTTTCTACCACATTCATGGAGGTTATTTGGAGAAGATCCCGCCCAAGGAGTGTTGGAGGGAGTTTTGTCATGCCATCGACCCTTCACGCTACGGATGAAGCTGTGTAAACTACATGCCGTGCATAAGAGCTGTACACGGAACGTTTAAGAAACTCCACGACTATATAAGATGTGTTGTATTTGTTTGAAAATAATATTAAAATTTTGAATTTTCAAATTTCGGTGTTTTCCCTCCACATTTAAATTTTGGTGTTTTTGAGGTGTTGGTTTTGTCCCACATCGGATTTGACAAAAGAAATTTTCTTGTTTATATGATAGGCCTTTTGCCTAGGGCTTGAGCCCCTTTCAGGGGGCATGTGAATTTGGTCCTGTGGGGGGGCTATGCCAATAGCTCTAATCTATGCCATTAACCACACACGCGCGCGCGCGCGCCGAGCCGAGCCGTGTCGTGCCGAGCCGAGCCGAGCCGAGTCCGAGTCCGTGTCCGCGTCCGCGTGCGGGACGGGACAGGCTGGGCTGGGCGCGGGTGCGGGTGCGGTGTAAGTGTACTCGCGTGGGTGTGTGTGTATGAGTACTCGCAGGACTGTATGTGCGAGAGTGTACTCGCACTTGCGCCTTTTCATTTTTAAACCAGAGAGATGCTTCCCTTCCGGTTGGTCGCCCCTGTTGGGTTTAAACCCAACGGACCTAACCTTTTGTAAAGGGTGCTTATGCACCATTTCGGAGTCTATATAAAGACTTCCGATTCCAGTTTCAACATACAAAAATTCTCTGCCTTATAAAACTCTCTCTGATACGGTTTTACCATTGTTACTGAGTTCATTGCTGAGTCAACTCAGCACTTTCGGATTAAACTGCAAGTGGTTCGAGCCCGTGTACAGTGAGTGCACCGCTGGGACCGGGTCATAGTCGTTGTATCCTGGAGGTCGATTGCTCTGGAAACCTGTTGCACTTGGGACGCTGTCCAAGGGGAGCAAATTCGATTTCAAGCCGAGTGACTCAGTCACGCCTCGACTCAATTCAATAAGTTTTTCTTTCTTTAAATTTATTTTCCTTTTTTTGGTTCTCGATTTTTATAGTCTATTTAATTCAACATTTTATCCAACAATCTTGAAATCGAATTTTGTGTTGAATTACATAGACTATGGCTACAGTAACAGTAAATGCTTCTACTGAGTTAGCCAAAATCGAACCGTTCGCTGGACAATCCTTTAAACGGTGGAAACAGAAATTGATGTTCGCTCTTACCACCCTGAAAGTTTCATACATTTTATCTGAATCATTTACTATAGATCCAGCAAATCAAAATGAAGTAACAGATGAAAATAATTACAAAAATTATATTCTAAACTCTTTATCTAACGAATTATATGATGTGTATGCTTCTTACGCCTCTGCTAAAGATATATGGATTGCTTTAGAAAAGAAATACATATTAGAAGATGCAGGCGCTAAGAAACATGCAATTGCTAATTTCCTTCACTATGAAATGACATATGATAAATCTGTCACAAATCAGATTCACGACTTTCAAAGTCTAATTCACGAACTATCGACAGAAGGAATTAAGTTGGATGAGGTGTTTCTGTCAGGAGCGTTAATAGAAAAGTTACCGCCCTCCTGGAAAGAATATAAAAATAGAATGAAACATAAGAAGAACGGTGTTTCTTTGGAAACCACAATCGTACACATACGAATAGAGGAGGCCAATAGAATCAGGGACCAAAAAGGAAATAAAAATGAGATAGATTCAAAAGCGAATCTTGTGGAATCAAGTCGGACAAATAATAAGAAAAAGGGCAACTGTCATAACTGTGGCAAACCTGGACATTATGCAAATGAATGCAGGCTCAAAAAGAAGAATGCAAACAATCAATTCAAGAAAAAGGGAAACTGCTACAACTGTGGAAAGCCTGGGCATCATGTTAAAACCTGCAGGCTTAAGAAAAATAAAGATAAGCCGCAAGCTAATCTTACAGAAACAGGCAATGAGTCTGACATAGTAGTGGCTGTGGTGTCAGAAGTCTTCCTTGTAAACAACTTGGAGTGGGTGCTAGATACTGGTGCAACTAGACACGTGTGCAAGGATCGTAGCATGTTTACCTCTTACCAAGTATCAGGAGATGATGAACAGGTGTTCATGGGAAATGCTAGAACGTCTCCAGTTGTAGGGAAAGGGAAAGTACTTATGAAACTCACTTCTGGAAAGACTCTAATGTTAAATGATGTCCTACATGTGCCTGACATTAGAAGAAACTTGGTCTTTGGTTCGCTCCTCAATAAGGCTGATGTCAAATTAGTATTTGATTCAGATAAGCTTGTAATGACTAAAAATGGAACCTTTGTTGGTAAGGGGTACTGTAGCGATGGTTTATTCATTATAAATGTATCCAATGATAATAAGAAAACATCTAGTTCTGTTTATATCGTTGAACCTTTTTATCTATGGCATAATAGATTAGGTCATGTGAATGTGGCATCTTTAAAGAAAATGAAAAGATTAGGTTTATTACCTAATATATCTAATGAAGAGTTTAAAAAATGTGAAACATGTGTAGAATCAAAATTTATTAGAAAACCATTTAAACAAATAGAAAGATCATCTGTTCTATTAGAGTTGATACATAGTGATTTAGGTGATTTTAGAAATCACATGTCTAGAGGAGGAAAAAGATATTATATAACTTTTGTAGATGACTACTCTAGGTTCACTAGAGTATATCTATTAAGGAACAAAAATGAAGCTTTAGATGCTTTTTCTAAATATAAAATTGAAGTTAAAAATTAATTAAATATAAAAATTAAAAGACTTAGAACAGATAGAGGAGGTGAATATAAATCTTCTCAATTTAGAGAATTATGTGAAAAGAATGGAATAATTCACGAAACTATAGCTCCTTATACACCAGAACAAAATGGAATAGCAGAACGTAAGAACAGAACTCTAAAAGAAATGATGAATGCCATGTTAAATAGTTCAGGCTTACCCTCAAATATGTGGGGAGAAGAAATTCTGTCTGCTTGTTATATCCTAAACAGGATTCCATCTAAATCTTCTGAACAAATACCATATGAACTTTGGAAGAATCATATTCCTAGTTATAAATATATTAAAGTGTGGGGGTGTCTTGCTAAAGTAGGATTGCCTGAAACTAAGAAAAGAAAATTAGGTCCTAAAATGACCGATTGTGTATTTATAGGGTATGCACAAAACAGTGCGGCCTATAGGTTTCTAGTTTTAAAAACTAAGGATAATATTCTATATCCTAATACAATTATAGAAGCTAGGGATGCAGAGTTCTTTGAGAACGTATTCCCTATGAAATCTAAATCTATAGGAATAGAAAAAGTTAATGAATCAGATATTGTGTCTACTAGTAAAAATGCTTACGAGAAAGTAGTAGAAGAGATACAACCAAGAAAAAGTATTAGAGTTAGAAAAGAAACTAACCTAGGAGATGGTTTTTTCACATTCTTAGTAGAAGATGATCCTACAACTTATATAGAAGCTATTAACTCTCCAGATGCAACCTTTTGGAAGGAAGCAATAAATGATGAGTTAGAATCTATTATATCTAATAATACTTGGGAACTTATAGACCTACCACCTGGTAACAAACCAATAGGCTGCAAATGGGTGTTTAGAAAGAAACTAAAATCAGATGGAACTATCGATAAGTTTAAGGCTAGGTTGGTAGCGAAAGGCTTTAAACAAAAGGAAGGAATAGATTATTTTGATACATATTCTCCTGTAACTAGGATTACATCTATTAGAGTCTTAATAGCGATAGCCTCCATATATAAACTAGTGGTACACCAGATGGATGTTAAGACTGCTTTCCTAAATGGAGACTTAGAAGAAGAAATATATATGGAGCAATCTGAGGGTTATAAGATATTAGGTAAAGAAAATAAAGTATGTAGACTAATTAAATAACTATATGGTTTAAAACAGGCTCCTAAACAATGGCATGAAAAATTTGATTGTGTTTTAAAATCAAATGGTTATCATATAAATGATGTAGATAGATGTGTATATAGTAAAATTTCTGGAAATGATTATGTTATCATATGTCTTTATGTTGATGACATGCTTATTTTTGGAACTAATATTAAATTAGTTAATGCAACTAAGAAATTCTTGTCATCTAAGTTTGACATGAAAAACTTAGGAGAGGCAAGTATAATATTGGGTATTGAAGTAACCAGGAAAAATGGTGTTATTATATTATCACAATCTCATTACATTGAGAAGATATTGAGAAAGTTTAACCATTTTGACTGTTTACCTGTCAGTACTCCTTATGATTATAGTATGACTCTCATGAAGAATACAGAAAATAGTGTGTCTCAATTGGAATATTCCAGAATAATTGGTAGCCTCATGTATTTAACAAACTGCACTAGACCTGACATAGCTTTTGCAGTAGGAAGGCTAAGTAGATATACACATAACCCTGAAAAAGAACATTGGAATGCATTGTCTAGAATTTTGCGATACCTAAAAGGTAATATGACATATGGTTTACATTATAATGATTATCCTACTGTATTAGAAGGATATAGTGATGCTAACTGGATCAGTGATTCAGATGAGACAAAATCCACTAGTGGATATGTCTTCACTTTGGGTGGAGGAGTAGTCTCTTGGAAGTCCACCAAGCAGACATGTATTGCTCGGTCGACTATGGAATCCGAGTTTATTGCCTTAGAAAAGGCTGGATCAGAAGCTGAATGGCTTAGAAATCTCTTAGCTGATATACCATTGTGGCCAAAGCCTGTATCGGCCGTATCTATTCATTGTGACTGTCAAGCAGCTATAGCGAAAGCAAAAAGTAAAATATATAATGAAAAAAGTAGGCATATTAGACTCAGACACAACATAGTGAAACATATGTTACGTGATGGAGTCATATCTATTGACTTTGTGAGGTCAGAAAAGAATCTAGCAGATCCTCTGACTAAAGGACTATCCAAAAAGTTAGTCAATGATACATCGAAGGGAATGGGGCTGAGCCTAATATATGAGCTGCCAGTGTCGGTAACCCAACCTATAAAAGTGGAGATCCCATGAGATAGGTTCAATGGGTAAACAACAAGACACGAGGTAGACGATTGCACTGAGTTATATGAGCCCCTTCTATGGTGTACAGTGCGAGCAGCAACGCAGAAGGATGAGTTTTTAGAACTCTTAATGGATCCATAGCCATATATTTGGTGGTGTATACAGTTGCTGCATACACTTGACGGAATTCACCTATATGGGTGTGGAGGTGGAGGCCGCTTCCTATGAGAATCTAGGCGAATTCTCTAGAGCACTCATGAAATCCAGGTAATGGTGTATGGCCGAAACGCACCGAACCACAGAATCACTTGCAGAGGAAGAGTTGTGTGAGTGGCATGTACTTGCGATCTACATTAAAAGGATTCAGGTTCAAGACTATGGTGTCACCTGATTCCTGTAGACCTGTCTTGCTTACTCTAATGTCGGTTCAAGTCTATTGTGACACCGGCACCATTGCACAACTATTTCGCTTTAATCCGAAAGCATTTTATTTTAAAACATGTGGGGGATTGTTGTATTTGTTTTAAAATAATATTAAAATTTTAAAGTTTCAAATTTCGGTGTTTTTCCTCCACATTTAAATTTTGGTGTTTTTGAGGTGTTGGTTTTGTCCCACATCGGATTTGATAAAAGAAATTTTCTTATTTATATGATAGGCCTTTTGCCTAGGGCTTGAGCCCCTTTCAGGGGGCATGTGAATTTGGTCCTGTGGGGGGCTATGCCAATAGCTCTAATCTATGCCATTAACCACACACGCGCGCGCGCGCCGAGCCGAGTCGTGCCGTGCCGAGCCGAGTCCGAGTCCGTGTCCGCGTCCGCGTGCGGGACGGGACGGGCTGGGCTGGGCGCGGGTGCGGGTGCGGGTGCGGTGTAAGTGTACTCGCGTGGGTGTGTGTGTATGGGTACTCGCAGGACTGTATGTGCGAGAGTGTACTTGCACTTGCGCCTTTTCATTTTTAAACCAGAGAGATGCTTCCCTTCCGGTTGGTCGCCCCTGTTGGGTTTAAACCCAACGGACCTAACCTTTTGTAAAGGGTGCTTATGCACCATTTCGGAGTCTATATAAAGACTTCCGATTCCAGTTTCAACATACGAAAATTCTCTGCCTTATAAAACTCTCTCTGATACGGTTTTACCATTGTTACTGAGTTCATTGCTGAGTCAACTCAGCACTTTTGGATTAAACTGTATGTGGTTCGAGCCCGTGTACAGTGAGTGCACCGCTGGGACCGGGTCATAGTCGTTGTATCCTGGAGGTCGATTGCTCTGGAAACCTGTTGCACTTGGGACGCTGTCCAAGGGGAGAAAATTCGATTTCAAGCCGAGTGACTCAGTCACGCCTCGACTCAATTCAATAAGTTTTTCTTTCTCTAAATTTATTTTCCTTTTTTTGGTTCTCGATTTTTATAGTCTATTTAATTCAACATTTTATCCAACAAGATGCTCCTATTCCACCGTTGTAGGAATATAGTGAAGAAGAAAGAGAGAAACAGGGGGAAGAGAGAGAGAGAGAGACCGGTTGAGTGTTACAGGGAATGACGCCATCCGCTGTAAGAACAGCCAACCAGCAAGACAGTGCTGGACAGCGCCCGGCTGCCAGGGAAGAAAGGAGAAAGAAAGGAAAAGAGAAGAAGGAAAGAAAAGAGAAAAGAGAAAGAAAAGAAAGAAAGAAAGAAAGAAAAGTGAAAGGGAAGAAAGAAGAGAGAAAATTGGTGTGATGAGTCGACTCATCGAGTCTTAGGACTGGGTCAGGGCCAGGTTCAGGTAAAGTATGTAATACCTTATGTAAAGTATGTAATACCTTATGTCTTGATTTAAGTTTTTCTGAAATAAGAATTAGTTAAGCCCTATATCTAGGCCATAAACATAACCCTAAATTTAATCCTAACCTTGTAAACCTTGTAGATATTATGATATAGGATAAGATTGAATGTGAAGGAGTATGCGAGAACACCTAGCCTCGGATGAGGACAATTCGACTTTAAAGGTGAGGGTTTTATCCTTTAAGCGTGCACTAATTTAAGTTACTATATTTATCTTGTCTTTTCATACCTTTTATGATATGAATTATTTTTCCTTTTCATACTTTTGATGATGAGAGTTATCATGCCTTTCATACCTTTAATGATGCAATTCATCCTGCCTTCTATGTTTATATTTTTCTGGGAATTATTCTATCAATTGATTCCATTATTATCATTATAATTATTGGCCCTTTGGGTTTATGACATGATGTCAATTATAAGCGATTTGTCTGAATTTGTGTGAGGCCATGGATGCAAGCCTTGCCCCTGTCTCATCACCTTTTTGAGTTGGCCCTGCCACTCGTCTCTTTATTTGAATTGGCCATTACCACTCTTTATATTATAATTTTGACTATTGTCACTCTTTTCTTATTATGTTGGTCATTGTAACTTTTGTTGAGTTGACCATTGTCACTCTTCTCTTTATTATGTTAGCCTCGTACTGTCTATCTTTACGGCTTGGGCATGTGCCTTACCATTCCAGAACCTCCATAATTCAGTTGATATTCTTTATTCAGATTCAATTATATTTGTTATGATTTAGTTTATATTCTCTATAAGTGCAAGTGATGTATAAGATGTATCACAACTAGTGATTTAAATATTCTATCATGTACGTAATGCGCTTTGGGTAGAGACCCTCTTGGGGCAGTAAGTCCTTGAGCCTTCGGGTAGAAGTGCATAATTCGATGTTAGGTAATTCTTTACTGCAGTTCCACATCACCCCGGGATTGGATATTCACAAATAGTCACTCCATGAACAAGTCGTGTTACGTAAATCACCCAACTCATGTGTTGTACGCTCTGAGGTGTTCTTGTAAATCCACGGTAGCATTGGCCATGCCAGCGAATATCCATATAGTAAGAGTGTCGGTTGAGCCGGTTATCTATAAATTGTATTCCACAATGTGATGATCACTACGTATGATGAGCCCCACATACTTTGCTAGGCATGCATTTCATGTAGGGTGTTTCTGCATGTTGATACCCTCATGTTAGTGGAGCACGGGACGTATCAGACCCTTACTTGTTATGAATCTCTTGAATTATTGTTAATCTTGAAGGATAACCTTCACTATAAGTAAGGCATTGACTCTCTCCCAACCATATAGTTGGTGCAGGTGGCGTGCAGATTTATGATCTAGATGACTACTTCTCTATAGAAGATTATCTTGAAAGACTAAGAAGGCAGTTTTACTATTTTATACTTTCACTGTGAACTTTGATGTTGTAATAAACCTCCCATTATGAGGCTTTGATTATTTCTTTACTCTAATGATATATAATCATTATAGTTGATTTTATTCTTGTGAATGTTACTTTCATGAATGTATCTGGATGTAAATAAATGAAAAAAATATGGTGCGATTTCAGAGCATCCAGTTGTACATTATTAACAACCGGTTTCCTCGGGCACAAGTACATACTCTGGCCGTAAAAATTCAAGATGGTACATCGTATGAGTCGTTTAAGGACTCGTTTTGCACCGTAGAACTATCATTAGCATTAATACCGTTATCTTTGCCATTCAGTCAAAGGCAATAAGAAAGAAAAGTTGTGACGTGAGTGCCTCCACACTTGCACTGGTTATGAGGGGGAAAAATTTTGAGCGGGATAATGGATCTTCATGATCGAGGTCCAAATTTAAGGGCAAGGGCAAAGGCAAGTTGAAGGGATGGAATTACGGGATGTCTGGACACATGAAGAAGGATTGCACAAATCTTAAGCTAAGAAAAGAGAATTTAGAAAATTCTTTCAGGGAGGCCAACACTGTGGAATCTAATGAGGAAGTGAATAGTAGTGATGTGCTTATTGAATCAAAATCTGGGTATTTCAATGAAGAATGGATTTTAGATATCGAGGTTTCATACCACATGATCCCTCATTGGAGTTGGTTCACCAGTTACAATGAGTGCAATGGTGACCATGTCTTTATGAGCAATGATAATGCTTGTAATGTGTTGGTGTTGGATTTGTGCATATCAAAATGTTTGATGGCATGAAGCGTATCTTGAACGAGGTGAGACGTGTTCCTGATTTGAGGAAGAGTATGATATCTCTTTAAGCACTCGAGGCACTTAGGTGCAGATTCACCGGGTTTGATCGTATCCTTAAAGTTTCAAAGGGGAAACTCATAGTCATTAAGGCACAAAGGAATAAAAATCTTTACAGATTGATCGGGAGTACTTCATCAGGTGGAGCTGCAACATCTATAGCGAATTCCATGTTTGCACGTATGTGGCATGTACGCTTGGGCCACATGAGCAAGTGGGGTATGAATGTACTTTCTTATGGTTGTTTAATTTCAGTCTTTAAAAGTAATAATTTTAATATATGCGAGCATTGTATATATGGTAAACATTCAATGTTACCTTTTAAGTATGATAAACATGTTTGTAAGGGTGTTATGATTATGAACATTTTGATATATGGGGGCCGTCACCCGTGGTCTCTGGTGGAGGGTTGTAATGGTTCGTTATCTTCATTGATGACTATTAAGGAAAGTGTGGGTTTATTTTATGAAAAATAAATCCGATATTTTCATCAATTTCAAGCAGTGAAAGGCAATGGTGGAAAAATAGACAGGGCGAAAGGTGAAGATATTAAGGACAAATAACAGTGGAGAATTCACTTATTGGGAGTTCAGTTGGTATTGCAAAGATGAATGGATCATGAGGCACAACATAGTTCACCTCACAACAGAGCAAAATGGTTTGGCTGAGCGAATGAATCAGAATCTCTTGGAGAGGGCCTGATGCATGATCAGTAATGCTGGGTTGGGTAAAGAATTGTGGACTGAGGCTGTTAACATGGCTTGTTACTTAGTAAATCGGTTCCCTTCTATGATCATTGAATGTAATATTCCAGAAGAAGTGAGGAGTGGTCAACAGATAGACTACTCGAGACTGCGAGTATTTGGTTGCGATGCTTATTCTCATGTATCATCAGTTGAGAGAGATAAGTTGAATTAAAGAGCTAAGAAATATATCTTTATTGGCTATGATGGTGGTGTGAAGGTATATAGGTTGTATGATTGGGTCACAAGGAAAATCATCCTTGGTCGTGACGTCAAATTTGATGAAGGATTCTTGTTTCGTATGGATGAGCATAATGAACAGGAAAAGTTAGTTGTGGACCTTCAATTAAATAGAGATGAGATACGTGTAGATACAGGTACGCAAACAGAGTAACATGAGTGGGTAGAGCAGCCACCTGTGAGAAGGAATCCATAGTGGGATCGCAGGCTACCAGCAAGATGCAAGGATGACTCGAATGTCGCATTTGCACTCATTATAGATGAGAGGTATTCATTTACTCTTCAAGAGGATCTTGATGGGCCGGATGCTGAAAAGTGAAAAGTTGTGATGGATGATGAGATGAACTTCTTATACAAGAACGAGACGTAATACAAGAACGAGACGTAGGAGTGGTGGAGCTTCCCGTTGGCCGCAAAGTAATTGGGTGCAAGTGGATCTTTAAGAAGAAACATGATAGGTACAAGGCAAGGTTGGTAGCGAAGGGATACACTTAGAGAGAAGGTGTTGACTTCACTGAGATCTTCGCGCCTATGGTGAAGTAAGTATCTATCAAATTCATGTTTTCGTTAGTTGCCCAATATGATATGTAGTTGGAGCAAATAGATGTGATGATTGCATTCCTGCATAGAAAAGTAGAAGAGCAGATCTAGATGAAGTAACTAGAAAGTTATAAAATACAAGGAGAATAGAATAATGTTTGCAGGTTAAAGATGTCATTGTATGTCTGAAATAATCACCTAAGTAGTGATATAAAAAGTTTGATTCTTTTATAGTGAGTCAGAGGTTTACCAGGAGTGAATATAATCATTATATCTATTACACGACACCGAGCGATGAAAAATTCATTATCCTGGTTTTGTACGTTGATAACATGTTTATCGCCAGTCATAACATGTCTGAGATCGAGTTACTAAAGACTCAGTTATCAGAGACGTTCGATATGAAAGATCTAGGGGCTATAAAGAAGGTTCTCGTCATTAATATACACAGAGACAAGAAGATGAGTAGGTTATGGTTATCTTATGCGAAATACCTTAAGAAGGTATTGATAAAGTATGGGATGGACAAGGTAAAGCCAGTCATCGTTCCCCATGTGGCTCACTTTAAGCTATCTTCACAACAGTATCCTAAAGCAGATGAAGAAAAGCAAGATATATATTGTGTGCCTTATTCAAGTGCGATTGGTAGCTTGATGTATATCATGGTCTGTACTACACCGGATATTTTATATGCAATGGGTGTTGTTAAAAGATACATGTCTAACCCTGACAAGCAACACTAGGAAGCAGTGAAAAAGGTACTTCGATACATTCAGGCTACGTAGGACTACGTCTTATCTTTTGAGAAATCAAGAGCCAAGTTAGTAGGCCATATAGATTTTGATTATGTGGGCAGTGTGGACAATAGAGGGCAACCTTTGGTTACTTGTTTGTACTAACAGGTGGAGCTATAAGTTGGATGTTAAAGCTTCAGTTTGTGGTGACTCTTTCCACAACCGAAATTGAGTATATGGCGGTAACAAAAGTGTTCAAGAAAGGTGTTGGGTTAAGAGGATGATAAATTAGTTGAGGCTTCAATAGGAAGCCATGCTAGTAAATTATGACAATGAAAGCGCGATCAAATTTGCTAAAAATTCTTTTTATCACTCACATACTAAACATATTGATATGCGTCACCATTTTATCTGACATGTACATGAGGAATGAGGGGTGACTTTAGAGAAAATTCATACGAGCATGAATTCAGCTGACATACTCACTAAAGTGGTTCCCATAGAGAAGTTCAAGTTCTATGCAACTTTTCTGGGCTTGACGAAGGCATAAAAGCACTATTAGCTAAGAAGTTTTATAAGATTTTCAAAAGTAAAAAAAGGGTAGATTTTCAAAAACCTTCAGAAAAGAAAAGAACTAGATCTAAAAGTTAGAAATCTATTAAAAATAACGAAGGTTTCAACTTCCATGAATACGGGCATCTGACAAACAAATGTCCAAAGAGGGACAAATCTAAAAAGAAAGACATGTTAGTCACATGGGATGAATTATCTAGCTCTGAAGCCTCTTTTGAGTCAAATGATTTTGAACATAAGTCTACTAATGAGGTCAAAGCCTTAATGACTTTAGGCAAATTCACTCTCTCAAACAGTTATGATTCAACTAGTGAAGAAAATCTGAGAAGTGATCCTAAAAATGATGAAGATTTACAAGATGCCTATGATGCCCTATACAGGGAAAGTCGTAAGATAGCTGTAAAATTAAAACTTTAAAAAGAAAAGTTTTTAAAATTAAAAGAAAATTTTGATAATCTAGTCTTAGAAAAATTACATTTTTCAGATTGTTTTGATAAAGCTAAGTGTGATTTAGATTTCAAAACTTCTTAAATTGAAAACCTAAAAACTAAAACTAGAAGTTTCCTCTCTTGAGTTTGAAGGATACTTGGAGGTATGCCTAGGGTGATCGTAAACTAGAAAGACTACTAACCAAATCAAGGAAATGTGGTGATAGATCCGATTTGGGCTATGATATGAATACACCTCTTAAAAGTAAGTCCACTCCTCCTAAGTTTGTTAAAGGGAAGTCCTCTAACTCAAAAAGAAAAAATCTAAATCAAAATAGTTTCAAAAATTCTAAAACTTTTCAGGCTATGAAATCTAAAAGTAACCATATCAATTATAAAAATCAGAATCATAACCCCTTAGCTGAGAAAATTCTGGATCTACTCAAGGAGCTTCTAAAATCTAACTCGAATGGTAGAATATACAACAATTACAAGCAAAGAAAAACCAAACTATCCTCCAAAATGCAAAACTGTAATGAAATGGGTTCCTAAGGTTGCTTATCTGGTTGCCCACACCGCTTTCAAGGCTTTGAGTCATCAAAGTGGTACGTAGACAGTGGTTGCTCTAAACACATGACAGGTGATAAAGATTTGTTCATCAATCTTAAAGATATGACTGATGGTTCAGTCACATTTGGTGATGGTAGCAATTGTAGAATTATTGGCCAAGGTACGGTTCAACTCTTTAATCTTCCTCCATTTGAGAATTTGTTGTTTGTAGAGGGCCTTAAACATAATCTCTTAAGCAATTTTTAAATTTGTGATAACAAACATAACGTCAAATTTACCAACTAAGGGTGTGAGATTTCTAATAAGAATGGTTCTATGATATTAATTGGTCGCAGAACATCTGAGAACAACTATATAGTTAGTGATTCAAGCTTATCTAAGTTATCGTGTTACATGGTCCAAACCGATGACACCGAACTATGACAAAAATGCTTATGACATGTACATTACTGTAATCTTTATAGACTTAGTAAAAGTGAAGTAATAAGAGGTTTACCCAAGTTAAAGAAAATGGACAAAATTTGTGGCAAATGTCAGATTGGAAAATAAATTAGGAGTGCTCATAAGAAAGTAAACTCCAATGCCACATCCAAACCCCTTGAACACCTCCACATGGATCTCGTTGGACCAATTAGAACGGAGAGTCGAGGTGGTAAGAAATATATTCTGGTAATTGTAGATGATTTTACCAGGTATACATGGGAGTTTTCATGAGAGAGAAATAAGAAACTCTTGATGAAGTGAAATGGGTACTCAAGCGTATCCAAACTGAGAATGAATCACATGTCACCAAAATCCATAGTAATCATGGTTCTGAATTTGATAATAATAGTTTTGAGAAGTTCTATAGTGATCATAGAATATCACATGAGTATTCTGCACCCAAGACACCTCGACAGAATGGGGTTGTTGAAAGAAAAAATTGGGTACTTCAAGAAATGACCAATGTGATATTAAATAGTATGAAACTTCTTAAAAATCTTTGGGTTGATGCAGTGAACACGACTTGTTATATCACTAACCGTGTTTATATTAGAAAGTCTAATAATGAGACTGTATATGAACTATGGTTCAATAAAAAGCCTACTGTTAAATACTTTCGAGTTTTTGGAAGCAAGTTCTACAGTTTACTTGATCGAAAAAATCTGAAAAAATTTGATGCTAAAAGTGATGAGGGTATTTTCTTAGGATATGCACTAAATAGTCGAGTGTATCGTGTTCTCAACAAGAGGACCGATGTTATTCAAGAATCCTTTAATGTGGTTATAGATGATCACTTGAATACACCTGTCTCAAGTTCAGAAGATGATGGGGTCTCTTTATTTGATAAATCAGATTCTTCTTCTAATCAAAACGACACTGAACTTTGGTCAGTTGAAGACCACCCAACTGATCAAATTCTTGGGAGTCCTTTTACTGGTGTGCGCACTCATAGTGTAATGACCTAGTTCATGTTTTATGCTCTAACACAGACAACATACATTCAACATCAATTATGTTGCATTAGTAGTGTTTTGGAACTCGAGATCTGAGTTATGCTCGACCCCCGAATTTCAGGGCGTTACACATAGACAATTAGAAAATATTTGTAATTATGTGTGCTTCACATCCCAGATTGAGCCGGCCAATGTAAAAGAAGCTCTTGCTGATGAAAACTGGATAGTAGCTATGCAAGATGAACTTAATCAATTCATAAGGAATGATGTATGGTACTTAGTTCTTAGACCTAATGATAAACATATTATTGGAACTAAATAGATGTTTAAAAATAAGTCTGATGAACTTGGTAATATAATAAGAAATAAGGCTACACTAGTTATACAAGGGTACACTCAGATGAAAGGCATCAATTATGATGAAACCTTTACCCCAGTAGCTCATCTTGAATCTATCAGACTATTTATATCTATTACTTGTTACAAAAAGTTTAAAATTTAGCAAAAGGATGTTAAGAGTGCTTTTTTTTGAATGGTGATCTGTATGAGGAAGTATATGTCGAACAACTCCCAACTTTTTTGAAGACCCTAAAGATTCTGATCATGTTTATCGCTTGAAAAAGGCACTCTATGGATTAAAACAAGCTCCCGGGGTATGGTACGAGAAATTGACTAAGTTTTTACTAAGTCATAACTTTATAATGGGTAGTGTTGATAAGACACTTTTTATAAAGAAACACAATGATCACATATTGATAGTACAAATATATGTTGATGACATCATCTATAGATCTACCTGTTCTAACATTACTGTTGAGTTTGCAGATTTAATGAAGTCCAAATTTGAAATGAGCATGGTTGGATAACTAAGTTATTTCTTAGGTTTACAAGTAAAACAGCTTCCTGAACCCTAAAGAGTCCCACATGATTGGTGTAAAGCAGATTTTGAGATATGTCGCAAGTTTCGAAAAACTTGGTCTTTGGTATCCTCATGATACTAATGTTCAATTAACCAGTTATTCGGATGTTGATTGGGCTGGTAATATTGATGATCACAAATCTACCAGCAGTGGATGTTTTTATGTCGGGAACTATCTGATTTTATGACATACTAAGAAATAGAGTTCCGTATCACTTTTCACAGCTGAAGCTGAGTATATTGCAGCTGGTAATACATGCACCCAGCTTGTGTGGATGAAGAAGATGTTAAGTGATTACGAATTTGTAAGATTCTATGGCGTTGTATTGTGACAATTCTAGCACAATTAACATTTCTAAAAATCCTATTCAGCATTCATGAACTAAGCATATTGACATTAAATATCATTATATTCATGAATTAGTAGAAGATAAGATTATTTCTGTGGATTATATTCAAACTAAAAATCAACTTACTAACATATTTACAAAACTGCTTGACAGAAATAAGTTTGTTAAGTTGAAATTGGATATGGTTATGTGCAATATGATCTAAATTGCAAGTGTTTATTTGTACTATATTGCATGTTATTTTATTTTATTTATTTTTGTAAATTTCTAAATTTTTAAAATATGAAAAATGCAGAATTTTTGTGGTGCACGACCAGTCGAGTACACACTCGACCAGTCGTGGCACGACCGGTCAAGTATGTACTCGACCGGTTGAGCTGCTTGGGTGGGGCCTTTTATTATGCAAAAAGCACTTTTTCTTCATTTATTTCATCTTCCCCAACCAACCTTACTATGACCGGTTGGACCCACCTTTGATTCCCTTATGGTTAGTGTATCCTTTTCGATTTCCTTGTAGATTTAAGTTCTTTGCACTTCCATTTCATGTTTTTGTAGTTTATTTCAAGGTTTATGGTGGTTTATTGGGGTTTTTAGCATAAAATCTGATTTACTTGAATCCCATCTTACCTTTCTTGTATTGCTTGTATTGCTTGTATTCCTTATTGCTATGGAAAGTAGAAATAAGAAGAGAGCCTCTCGTGGTTCTTCTTCTCGTTCTACTTCGATCACGGTGCGCCATCTTCGGTCACCCGAAGAAGACCCCGAGTATGTGCGGGATATATGTCTTCGCAATGTGATTGTTGAATGAACAGTCAACTCTAATCATTTGGAACCTTTCAGTGTTGTTCCCCTCCTTCAAACTATAGGCTGGGCTAATATTTTAAATTGGGGCGGTCCGGCATACCGTTCCATTACACAAGCCATATTTACTTGTATAAGTGACTTCTCTTCTAAGAATTTAACTTTTACAATTGCAACCAGAGAAAGTCCTATTGATGTAGACCGTCACTTATTATCTGGATTGATGGATCTTCTAGTTAATGATGATAGAATTCTTATTTCTACTCTTGTAGCAAGACCTTCTGAGTCTGAGAAAAGAATGCTCACTAGATTGTTATGCGACATGAATGCAGAATAGAATTCCAGGAATGCGCTCAGTTCTAAATTTATGCTACCTAGATATAGGATTCTCCATTGATTTTTCATCTATAATGTCTATCCTAGGTCTGATAACAAGACTGAGCTCACTTCTTTCATGGCTCACATCCTTCACTCTATTGTTACTGGTGTTTCTGTATGTCTTCCATCTCTTATTTGTTACATTAGCATTCAATTTCGTCTCCATCTAGGTCATAGTGATATTCCATTTGCCTATCTTATGATTATCTTAGCCACCCATAGTCTTGTGGCTATGCCTGTTGGAGAAGCTCCCATTAATCATCTTCCCTTTAACAACTCGAATATAAATGAATCTAAAGTTGACTCCTGACCAAGTTGATGTGGGTGCTGGAGGAGCTGCTGAAGCAACTGAAGAGGATGCTTTGCCTCCTGACGATGTTAATATGGATGACTTATTTGATGAGATTGATGAGTCAGTCTCTGCGGCTAATCTAGACTTTCGGCCTTCTGACTTTGATGAGTAATTGCGATCTCTTGAGGAGAAGGTAGAGGGTCTGCATGTGTCCCAGGAAAATCAATTCAAATACATGTGTAAATATCTTAGGTGCATTAATAAGGGACTACATCAGATAGATCCATCTATTCTTTCCCCTTCATCTGGATCTGATTAGTTTTTATTCTGGACATGTATTAACTCTTTCTACTCTTTGTGTGTTGGGATATTTCTTGGACATACTTTTACTTTTTAATATGTGGACATGTTATTGTGCCTTTCGTTAATATTTTGATTATCATGGTGATGTTATTCTCTATCTTATTTCATTTACTTCTCTTTTCTTTATATATTTTTTCTTTGTCATATTGTGACAAAAAGGGGGGAGAAATTGTAGAAATGTGTGATTGTGAAATATGGAGTGTAGTATGTAAATTTTTTTTTACAGGTTCTGTAAATCACCTCTCCTAGATTAAGGGGGAGTAATGGAATGAGGGGGAGATGTGTCTGTTGATCATTTGTTACTCAATTGGTGCATAACTCTTTATTATGCATATATAATTGATGCATGATTCCTTATTGCTGCATGATTGGTGCATGATTCTTTATTGTGTGCATGATTCTTATTTGGTTTTGTCATAAATTTGATAAAGGGGGAGATTGTAAATGCTATTATATAAATCTAGCACTCGTAGTGTTGTCAATTTTTGTTGTGCTAAACCATTTAGTATTTGTATCATGCTTTAAGTTGAAGTGATCAGGTTTGTACATTTTAAAGTTCTCTGGATCTTTATCGAACTTACCTACATCTTCAAGTTAAAGTAAAGAGTGTTGAAATTTATGGTTTCAAGCTCAAATTCAAGAACTCAAGTCTAAGTTTGAAGTTTAACTACTGTACGCTAAAGACTCAAGAACTCAAGCGTAACCCAAGTTCAAGTTCAGGGGATCGAACTTAAGCTTCAAGTATCACAAGATATCAAGATTCAGAAGTGAATGATGTTTCATTTGTTCCTCCTCACAAACAAGTTTAGATAACCCTAGATTAACCATAGGGTGTGTCATGTTC
The DNA here is from genome assembly GCA_037074715.1 of Magnolia kwangsiensis. Classification (NCBI taxonomy): domain Eukaryota; kingdom Viridiplantae; phylum Streptophyta; class Magnoliopsida; order Magnoliales; family Magnoliaceae; genus Magnolia; species Magnolia kwangsiensis. Next base: position 66,830,663 of record CM073585.1, read on the forward strand.
ATTGTATATTGTATGTGGGACATTTCATAAGTTTATAGGTCATTTTCTCGACTAGTCTTAGACCTTGTTCAACTAGTCCAAATACTGACTCAACCAGTCTAAGAGTTTTCTCGACCAGTCCAAGGTTTGTTATGAATTTTTAGAAATTTCTGTTGGGCTCTTGACCAATCCAGGAGATTGCTCGACCTGTCGATTGAACAGTGCTCGACTGGTTGTGCAGGCTCGATTCAAAGTCCAACAAGCTTTTTTGGTCCCACTCAACTAGTCGAGTGCATTGCTCGACCAGTCGAGCAGGCCACTCGACCAGTCGAGTAACGGTCTTATCCTATTGCGCCAGAAAATTTGAAATTTTGTTGGTCCTTCGACCAGTTGAACCGACCCTTAGACCGGTCGAGTGAATAGTATTTTCACCTATAAATAGAGCATAAATTTCAGAGTTTATTCATTCATTAAAGTGAAATCAAAACACCACTCTGAGTGATAAGTTTGTGAATTTATTAAGCTATATTTTGCTTATTTTATATTCTCTTTAAATAACTTTTGTAATTTAATTTTCGGATCTTTATTCCAATCTTTCTTTAAGAAGGGATTTATATTTGTCCCTTTGTTGAGATCAAAATCAAATTAAGCTAGCACAGGTTGATTTAATTAAAAATTATTTAGAACTAAAGCCTTTTCATTTGTGAGACTGGACATTGAACATCTTTATCTACATCAGATTGGTTCTACCAGGCTTCTTTAAAGGAGAATTTTCAGATAAGTACATTTATATTTTGTATATCCTTTTTGGTTTTTGAGATTGTGACAGAAAAATCTCTTTTTGGTTTTGTCTAAGGTAATCTAGAAAATCTCAGAGTGTGGAGTTTTTGTGATTGTGTAAGCTCAATTAAAGACATAATTGTGAAGGTTTTAAGATGAACCTTGAAAAACCTTTTTCATAATGAACGCTAATATCCTGAGGGAGTGGATATTAGGAGTGGAGTAGTTGTGTGGCTATTTTCTAACAGTTGGTGTATACACAAGTGAACCACTATAATTCCTAGAGTTGTGGTGGATGATTGAATGCGTTTGTGTGTGAATGTTGTAATTTATTTTAAGCATTTGTGGTGAAAGGTGTAATTTATTTTATGCACTTGTGGGAATGTTATAATAACTTAGTTTATTTTATTTGTTATTTCCTTTACCTCTTTATTGGTTTGGGTTTTTGATACTTACACACGTTCTAATAAGGTTGTCCTACCATAAGCCTTTGGTTTTTGGTGTTAGGTTGTCCTTAAAACTAAGTTCGTATCAACCTCTTAAGATTAGTATATTTGAGGTTGCTATTTGCTTGTGCTTATTTATTATTTGATTGTACTATCTTTCTTTCAATTCTGCATTTATTTTTTAATTTGGCATCATCCTATTCACCCCCTCTAGGATGTTTTACTCGGCCTTTTCAGATTTGTCTTTTAGTAGGCGGAATGACATTTTCGACAGTGAGTAGCATTTGGTGATGGAGTTAACAATTTCAAACTTGAAACTGTGATATGGTATGTCACCTTCCGTATGGTAAACACAATCACTGGATGTCAAGTTTTGGGATGTTGACCACTGCTGACAGGATGATTTTCGGTTCGGCCAGTATAAAAATGATTCGATTTCCTAAAGGGAATTTAACCCTTTGATGGAGAGTAGATGGGATGGCTCCAACAGCATGGAGCCAAGGTCACCCCAGCAAAAGGTTAAATGAGGCAGAGATATCAAGGACCTGAAATGTGACAAGGGTCACATCTGGTCCGATTTGTATCTTGAGGTCTATCTCTGCCTCTACCTACCTTCGAGAGTCATCGAAGGCCTTGACACTTATAGTATTAGCCCTAAAGGAAGATGGTTCGATTCCTAGACTCTCGATAGTTCTTAGGGGGTAAACGTTTAAGCTTGATCCATTATCAATGAGCATGAGAAGGACCTTGAGATCCCTGTAACGGATGGCTATATTGAGTGAGCACCCATGTTTGCGGCCCTCAGGTAACAACTCATTATCGAAAAATGTGATGGCTTGTGGTGCGAGGAGCTAACCGATCATGTTCGCCACCATCTCGGGTGGTACTTCCGGAGAGATATGCTCATCGTTTAAGGTTTTTGTAAAGATTTCTCGATGCAATCTTGATGTGCATAGGAGTTTCCAGATGAAAATTTGCACGAGAATGGTCTTGAACTAAGCTGCCACATCGTAGGCAGCATCAACCTTGTGGGTTGTTCCTGACAAAGTTCCCTGGGTTTCTTTCTATTTTTGGTTATCTCTCTTGAAGTATCAACTGTTGTTACCCACCTCAACACACTTCGAATAGTGCCATGGGACTGCCTTTGTGTCGTAGGAAGGAACTTCCCTTCCCTCCAGGTGTACCTATTCCTAAGATTGCGGAGTTTTTGTTGGTACAGTTTGCAAAAAACTCAGGGATCTCCCTTGGATTACGACCGAATCCTCATAGGGTTTCAGCCGTTCTACAACGAAATTCTCCTCCCTTTCTTTATATGCATTTTGTGTGGGAGGGGTCCTTTGGGCACATTCTAATTGATGGGGTAGGAAGAGGAAGCTTGGAGATTGTTCTTGGACTGGGGGTCCCCCTTGCTAGACTAATGGAGTCGAATCGGGGAGGCCCACTGGTAAGACGAGAGGTTCAGGGTTTGACCTATTTGTATATGTGAGAGATTATGCTGGAGCTGCTCCTTGGAGGTTGAGAGGTTGTACTATTAGCACTGCTTCGAAGAATACCTGTGGCCTAGGCAGAGGTGCCTGTCGGTTTCCCCATGTTTGATTTGCCATATCGGGCATGATTTCTTGTATGGAGTGATGTGTGAGGGAGTACGCGGGACATCCTTCCTCAATGTTATTGATGGTAGAGGTGTCGAAAGTGTTGGGTCCTGCTTGGTGTGATGGCAGGGGATTATGGAGAATGTTGACCTGAGCCATAGTGTTGGTCTGTGGGATGATCACAATCTTCTGACTTTCGATCAAATCCTGGACCACGTGTTTCAAGGTGAAACAATGGTTGGTTGGATGGCCTCGAGATTGATGATATGCGTAATACTCATTCTTGTTGTAACTTGCGGGCAGGAGATTCGGCAGAGGTCGAGGTCAGAGTGGCATCAGAAGTTGCTTTTGCACCAACATTGTCATGATCTGATTGTATTTTTGTGCCAAAGGGGTGAACTTCCTACCCAACATTGTTTGTTAGTATGGGTATTGCGCATTTCCCCTAGGCTATTGCTATGGCTATTGAAGTGGTTGTGCCTAATATCCTTGTTGGGTTTGTTGTGGCTGGTACTATCCATTTCGCTGTGGCTCCTGTTGTAAAGTGTACTGGTTACCTTGAGTGTTGGCGATGATGTTGTTGACTTCTATAGTACATTGCGCAAGAGTAGTGTCATTTCCATTCCCATACCTGATAGGCTTCCCTTCGACTTTATTTCTTTTGATTAAGGGAGCCTGATGCGGCCATGGGGAGATGGTTCTGGCTCTTATCCCGGCTTCTACCTGTTCACCAGCTCAGATGAGCTGGGAGAAGTTCATATATGGGTACGAAATCAGATATTCGAAGATATTCAGATTTACGGAATGGATGATCATGGATATTTGTTCTTCATCATTAATGGGGTTTCTCATCCGAGCAGCCATGGCTCGCCATCATCCCACATATGTAGACAACGACTCATCAGTTTTTTGCCTCAAGGTAGCTAAATTCGCTCTTCTTGGAGCCATATTCAGATTGTAAGAGAATCTATCCATGAATGCTTGGGAAAGTCTTTCCTAGGTCCCGATCTGATGGCTGTCAAGTGATGTGTACCAGTCTAGAGCATTGCCTTTAAGGAATTTCTGGAAGAGCCGTATTAAGGCTCCATCATTCCCTATAATCGCATTGAGTTCCCCATAAAAGGCTTTCAGATGTGCTGTGGGGCACCTGCTACCGTCACACCTCTTAAATTTTAGTACCTCAAAGTTTTGAGGCACCCTAGCATTTGGAAAAGAATATAAGTCCCTAAATTTGGTCGATTGTTGATCTACTCCTTGCTACCTTTGCAGCTGATTTTACACCATTTGCACATGTTCCCACAGCTCCTTAATTTCTAACTTGTTTGGCTACGGGTATCTTGCGCCTTACTGCAAAGCTTGGGCTCCATCTTCATCATACGGGTCTATTTCATCGACCCTCTGATTTCTGAGAATGAGGGTTTATTGGAAAGAGGATGGACTCCTAGTGTCGGGAAGTAACTGAAACTAAACTCCGCTTCCTTTCGAGGGAGGGTGTGGTGTATAGAAATGACTCTCGCCTTGGGTATCTGCCAAATTCAGAGTTTGATTCCTGTTAGGGGGAGTAAGTTGGACTCGAAATTGGCCCCCTTCCTAGGCATCTACCAGCTCTTGTTTGTGACTCCCGTTAGGGGGAGCCTGTGTTGCAATTTTATAGTTGTTCCCGTTTTCAGGGAGATGTGCTGAGTAATATGCAGGAGGGTTGCTCCCATTTGTATGTTGATGTTGATCTAGTGTTGATTCTGCAGGGAAAGGAAGAATGGTATTTGCTGGGAGAATGAGAGAGAAAGTAAAGGGAATTTGTGGGATTGAGCTATTTTGAACACTAGGATGTGTTGCCTGTATGTTTGGTATGGCACCTGGTATCAAGAGAAGTAGTAGCTCCTACAATGCTTTGAGATTTTGGGTCACCTCATTCATGGCTGCAGTAGTTGGTGAGTCTATGGGAGTTGTCAGAGGTGCCGACATTGGTGTCGGTGTCGATACTGGAGTCGATGTTTCAGGAGCTGGCCGAGCTGCTGGCTCTTCTTTATGGGTAACCATAGTTGCACAGGATCTGGTAGTCATGGCTCGGATTGATGCCCAAACAAGTGTAAACCAAAGATTGATTTGTTGTTTGTTTTATGAATGCAATGTATGAAGAATGTCCCTTGAGATTGAAATACCATACGCTTTCAAGTTGGGTCTCAGTTAGTGTGATCTAGGAAGTCCCCAGTGGAGTAACCATTCTGTGGACGCTAGGAGATCGGCGCCCACGCTTTGTAACACCCTGGTTCTCGAAACTCGCGTGTTAACCTTTAAAGATAACCAATTTCATGTACATCTTTTTTTTTTTCTTTTTATCAAAGTTAGTAATATAACAGGATGGAAATAATACAAGTATAAGGAGTCCAAATATACACAACCAAGATTTCATGTGGTTACCCAAAAACTTATACAAACCAATGTCTTAATTTATTACAAAACATACAGTACAAATTAAAATGAAATGGAGTCAGGAAAGAGAGTCACAGGGTCCTCTGGCTCCTCCTAATCCACGTGAACGCCAGTATGTGTATCATCTATGTCACCTGCACCCTGAATACGGTTCAATAGCGTCAATGACTATCGTAGTAAGGTATACCCCTCAAGATTTATCATATCATCAAGATAATTAAGCATAGTTAACAAATGCAGTGTATAACAAATATTATACAGTGATTATCATGAAAGTCAGCTAAGGTTCATCAGACACACATTTATTAAATAAATTTCGCAAACATGATCTTGTTTAAAGGCATGGATGCATGCACATGCTCACAGACTTGGGGATGCACATCCAGCTGGTAAAAAGTCACCCAAGGAGAACTAGCCACCCGAAAAAGTACTCAAAGGTACACCCAAGGGGAACCAGTCACCCGAAAAATACTATAATATATAGATCGCACAAGAAGGACTAGTCACTCAGAAAAGTACACAGATGTATGCCTAAGGAGAACTAACCACCCGGAAAAGATCACAATAATATATAGATCGCCTAAGGAGGACTAGTCACCCGAAAAAGTATACAAAGCTACGCCCAAGGAGAACTAACCATCCGAAAAATACCATAATAATATATAGATCGCCCAAGGAGGACTAGTCACTCGAAAAAGTACACAAAGGTATGTCCAAGGAGAACTAACCACGCAGAAAAGACCATAATATATAGATTTCCCAAGAAGATCTAGCCACCCGAAAAAGTACTCAAGGTATGCGAAAGGAGAACTAGTCGCTCGGAAAAGACTGCATGCCATGAAAATGCATGATTAGCCCGACCATTATTATTCCAATTTTAAACAATCTATTTAGGAAAGCTCAAAGGTTACTATGAGAGGTTTGTCACCTAGCATAGGCCAACAACTCAAGCATAATGTCCCATTCCACCATCACTGGCTCATGAGGCTAGCAAATAAGATGTTTAAAGGTAACCTACTCAGCTAGTGGCCAATTACAGTTCTACAAGTGGGACTTACCATCACAAAGTTATACAGTGATAATCAATTTAAAGCCACATGAGGCAATTATTCCATAAAATCTGCAAGGGCCAAATATTTCATTTAATGGTGCAATAAGAAGGGATTATTCCCCACAAGCCACATAGGCATAAATGATTCATTTTAGGATACAGTGAAAGGGGTTGACCCCAAAAGCCACAAAGGCGGAACGATACGTTAGAGGATAAGTCTACCATAAATAAATTCCATTTAATCTATTATATAGAATGACCACTAGTTTAAGGGCTTCCAAAAATACCAATGAATAACCGCAAGTGGTAAAGCAAGCCATGCACAATATTAAAAGCATATACATATATAAAGTGAGATATTTGAGACCATCGCATATTCATGTTTGAATGTAAATCCAATGGTCAATCATTATGAAGAATTACTCAAATAAAACTAGCATTTGTCATCAATTTCATTGTGTATCATGTTAGGCAATAGATGAAATAAACAACTTTGCTAACTATTAAGATGTAGACAACCTTGAAGGGTGATCCTCACCTTTCAAGAGTTGGTGCGTCTCCCGATGATGTTAGGTTTAATCGTAAACACCTTAGTTGTGAAGATATAACAAAATTAGAATATTTTGAGGGGTTAGATTTCAATGTTATTAAACTTACATGATTAGGATCAAAGCTTAGAGTTTAGATCATGTAAGTTAATTTTAAGCTTAGATTTTAGGACTCAAATCCTAATTTTCTGTGCAATGAATAATATTCATCGTAAAAGTATTGACTGGTAATATTAATAACAATATTTCATGAGTTGATATTAATATACCAATAATATTTAATATTATTATACCATAATTAACAGTCTAAATAAGAACTAATGTTAAAAATCATATTAACAATGATAATGATAACGCATAATGAAAATAATAATGATAAGGATATTATTTTAAAAACATTATTACACTAATCCTTAGCTAATACTTTAATAATAACAAGACTATAATAATTATTAGTAATGTAATGCTAACGGAATTAATGGAAGGGATTTAAGGCTCAACTCACCTCGTTGTGAAATTCAATCCATGCTCGGCCCAACTTATTCTTGACATAGTTGGTCAATATGCCAAGTCAACTCAACTTGACTCTCTCTCTCTCTCTCTCTCTCTCTCTCTCTCTTCTCTCTCTCCCTTTTCTTTTCTCCATATCTTCCCTTTTTTCCAGATGTAATGTCCAACAATGGGTTCCCAACCTGATTTGACTCAACCCAGCTTGACTCGACAGTTTCAGCCGAATCAATTTGGTAGTGCCCCCCACTTTTCCCTCTTTCTTCTTTCTTCCCTAATTTTCTTCTCTTTCTCTGTTTCTTCTCTTCCTCCCTTTCTCATAGCCTTCTACTTATTTGGAAAGTTAGCAAGTAGGCTTGAACAAATTAGACTCGACCTGAACTCGGACATACATGGCTCGGTTACCCCCAACATAGCTTGACTCAAGCTAGTGAGTCACTAACACATCCACCATTTCTCCTCTCAATCTCCCTGAATTCCTTCCCCCATTTCTCCTTTCTTTCTTCTCCCTTCTTCTTCTCTCTCTTTCTGTAACTTGCATCCAACAAATGGACTCCGCAGCACTCGAACCGCAATGACTCAACCGGCCCCAACTTGACTCGATGTGGCAATGGATCGCATCGACTGAACGAGAATCTGACTCCATTATGGAACATGATCTTTGATGAAACCAATCATGGATTAAACACTCATCATATGACTACCAGATGGATGCCATGGATTTGAACTTGGTGGCCAAACGACTTCTTATGGTGATTACTATCCGACGAGGAAGATGATGGAGCTTTCATGACGAAACTTCGACCGACGCTTCTTTCTTCGATCTGAGTCTTGCGGCTGGTGTGGAGGAGCTCAAAGGAGCTTGGGGAATGGAATAAATGAAGCTTCATGTACATTTGATTGGTGGGTTCATGAAAAAAAGAGATCGTTCGATTTTCAAATGTGGCCGCAAGAATGGAAAGGGCAACGTTTTTCGTATTGTTTATGCAAAAAACTGGATCTGCCTCTTCCCAAGCTCCTTCCCTGAAACACAAAGAATAAAGAACCCTAGTTAGAGCCGGGGATCCTCCGATGCTTAAGTCAGTAAGGGTTTAGAAAGAGGTGTTTTAAAGTTCTTTCTTGTGTACCTTTGTTTCCTGGAGAACCTCCTTTATTTAAGCATAAAGAATCCCGGCGTACAAGGATTCTCTCCCATATTTTCGAAAGATTTGATTTTGTTTCCGATTGTGTATGGATATTTCCCGATCCCAAGATTTTTGGGTTCGGGGATCCTTTTATAGGATTTTCAAAATGGTGTTTAAGATTACACCATCTTTTCTTTGCCTGACTCGGCCTCAACATATACTGTTGTTTCATCTGGCTTCAAAGGGGGAGCTTTGCCTACTTTTGGATGAAACAGAGTCAGATTAATACTTAAATTTTAGGACTCAAATCCTAATTTTCCCTTCTTAGTCCAAGGCCGACACTAACTGCCCTTTCATGGGCCAATCTTATAGTCAATCAGGTGGCTTTTAGCTTTTAGGACCTTACTTGGTCTCTTCAGACGTTACTGACTCTTTGGCTGAGTCAACTTCATGCCTCTTTCATATTATGCCTATGAATCCTAACTTGCTTCGACTGGGATTCGAATCTCACCGATCCGAGCTAAGTTTCTCATTCGGCATTTTATTCTCAGCTTTTTCTATTACTTAGGACAATGCGAGCAATGTCAGTCCGTTCCACATCGAGTTTTTGGTCTTGTCCTTTTTTCCCTCCCAACAGTAAGCCCTCTACTCCTTGTGTTAGCCGTGTTAACATGACGGAGTAACGATTTGCTTAGTTGGTTCGTCTCGAAAATCGCATTCATAATGGAACATTTATTACTTTTTGTCTCGTCCTCAACATACGACGTTTCGTTACTCGAGGTCGCACGAGTAGACAGCCATCAGGTCGCTTCATTGACCTATGAACCCCAGACACGTAGTGAAGACGTTACCGGTCGTCAGTCGGTGTGTGCCACGCGTCGAGTGGGGGAGTCAATGCAGGCGTCGATTCAACTCATCATTAAATATGCCTTGCCAAGTGGCTCGGCTATAAAAAGTTGAGCGGGCCTAAATTCTTCATTTTCGTGCCCACGTTCAATCTCTTCCGTATTCTTTCTTCCTTCCTTTTCTTTTTTCCCATCGTTGTGCCTTCCCTGTGCCTGCAATCCACCATTCCATTTCACTGTTTCATCCTCTTTTCTTCGTGTGCCTTTCTGGTGAGTCTTCTCCCTTCCTTATCTTCTAATTTCTTACAATAATGCAGCCTTTGAGCCCTCGAGAAGGGAATTCTGGTGACGAGGGTGAAACGAAGCATCTTTGGAATGTCTCGAAATCACCCTCCCTACTGGTGGAGATGACAATGAACGCCAATGAGGCCTTCCAGCTTAATGCTAGGCTGTCCAATGGGGCTTCAGTGAAATGTTCTGCTCCGGCGGGACCTTCTAGTTTAAAACATGCCCCTGGTAGACGTACCCTTTACTTTCTTGGGGATAATCCAGAAGATGAAGAGGAATTGGAAGGAATGGTTGAGTCGGCTCCTCTTAGGAGACCGGTACAAACCGAACATGGGGGAACCGCTGAGTTGGTTCCTCTACATAAGATGGCTAGGTTAGTAGAATCACCAGTTAAAGAAGGAGCTGCCGAAGAAGAGGCTGTGGAGAGTAAAGGGGCCGGAGATGAATGAAAAGGGCCGATCCCCTCGGTCTTGACTGAGGTGGATCTAGATAGGATAAGAGTCAGTTATCATGTTTCCGACTCAGTAATTCTTCAACTTTCGCTCCCAAATGAATTGCCCGACCATCCCCCTCTTGGGATGGTTATAATTTTTCAAGTGGCCATGCAATGTGGTTTGCGTTTACCCTTGCAACCTGTTGCTCGGGATTTCCTCTCCCGACTCCAAATTGCTCCCGGACGGATAGTTTCGAATGGATGGAGGAACTTGTTCGGATGCGCAATATTATAGGCCAAGGCTAAACAGCCCATGCTATCCATAGGTGATTTTCTTTATCTGTACCAAGTATGGCCGCACATCTCGCATCTAGGTTAGTATTTTTTAAGCACTTGGTGGAATAAGGGCGGCTCTTTGATTACCGACCCTCCTACTTCTAACAAGCATTGGAAAGAGAAGTGGTTTTGGGTCTGCGACCGTTGGGAGACTGCTGTGCCTGGGCTCTTCGAGCCTCTTGTCCCTCGGGTCTTCTCTGAAGCAGGTGACTTGACATACTTTTTTATGTATCCTTTTATTTTACAATCCTTTCGAGTCTGACTGAGTTCATTTTGCAGTGATCCCGAAAAAGCAGCCGAAGCTAAGAGAGAATGCTTTAGCTCGGATCAAGGACTTGTGGGAGATAAGTTCCAAGGATTGGCCTTGGAAGTCTCTCTTACAACCGAAGTGCCTTCTTCTCACGGGCTTAGACTCGTCCGTGACAGGTACCCTCGGATCACTTTAGTTTCATCAGTCGTCCTTGAACTTTCCTGATCTTGTTTTGTCTACCGCAGAGATGGCTGAAGCTCGTCCTCTCCTGAAGCCATCATCCAGGTTTAAGGCTCCCCTTAGATCCGTACTTCTGTTGAAGCCTCACTTTCTAAAGAGGGCGAAAACCATCCCTTTGGCCGCAGGGGCATCTGTCCCGACTTCTTCTGCTCCGCCCATCCCGACCGTCGTCGTTCTCTCGGATCCCGAAGAGAGGGCAGATGATGCGAGCATCCTTTCTGTCGAGTCTCGGACGACTCCCGAGCCAGGACCTGTTGCAGAGCAGGTCTTAAGACGAAGAGAAGAGCAGAGGGGCGAGACTTCAAGGGGGGAGCCGGACCCATGGGACCAATCGTTCTTCCAGAGTATCGTGATGGATATGGTCCCTTGGGCTATCTCTCGTGGGAGTGAGAAAGAGTTCGACTCTCTCTTCGAAGCCCCTAGGAGTCGAGTACTTGCTCATGCAGTGAAGATTATGCTTGAGGTGAAACTCGAACCTATGTCTCGGTGCTTTTCATCTTTTATCACTGTCCTGACTTGTCTTTTCTATTCATTCAGCTTACTCCTTACCTGCTGAAAGCTAGCGGAGATCTATCCAAGGCTGAAAAGGCTCAGAGGGCAGTGGTGGAGGTCAAAGCGACTCGAAAATGAGCAGCAGAGGTGGAAGCCCAACTGGAGATCACCTCGGGTTAGGTCGGCCGATTAACTGTCGAATTGAGCATTGCCAGAAAGGCTACTGAAGACGGTATGGCTGAGTGCGCTCGGATGGTTCTTCTGCTGAAAGAAGCGCAGGATGAAAGTCTGTGGCATCAACTTGCTCGTGAAGAGTCCGAGGGAAAGCTGACTCGGCTTAAAACTGAGATAAGAGGAGCGCTTGAGATGGCCAAGAAAGAGGCCAGGGAGAAGGCCATAAAGGATTTTCTCGAGTCTCTGGAGTTTGAGGATGAGAGGGACCGCTTATATTAGAGCTGGTATTCTGCATGCATCCAGGTGATGAAGCAGTATTTCCCTAACCTTGATCTCTCGATATATGAGGAAGGCCCTCCCGAGGATCCGGCGGAGTCTGCTGAGACTCTTGCTCCAAAGGTCGCCCCGAGTGATATTTGATGAGTCCCAGTGCTTTGTCTTTTTGGTATCATCATCGGTTCCATTTTTGGTACTCATGCCAGCATCATCTCGGCACCATCGTCGGCTCCATTTTTGGCACTTACGCCAGCATCGGTCCAGCCCTGGGGCATTTTTGGCCTAGGGAACGCTTGTCATGTCCGATCTTTCTTTTGTTTATGACCCTTTCATGATCTGGTCTATGTACGGTTGAAGCAAGGTGTAACCCGATGTAACAAACAATTTGATAAATGAATTCAGTTTTCTTTTATTCATTGGATCCATTTACATATTCGTCATCTTTGAGTCTTTTTCATTGCTTTGCCATACCGACTTTAAGGGTAATAAATCTTCAGATGTTCGGCATTCCATGGATGAGGCAGCAGCTATCCTGTTAAGTCCTCCAATCGGTATGTCCCAGGCCGAATTGTGCTTGAGACGACATAAGGTCCTTCCCAATTGGGGCTTAACATGCCTGAACCAACTCCCTTAGTGTTTAGGAAAGATTTCTAGAGAACTATGTCTCCGACTCAAAAATGCCTAACCTTGACTTGGGCATTATAGAATCGAGCCACTTGTTGTTGCCGAGCCATCATATGCAGTTGAGCTTTCTCTCTCTACTCATCCACAAGTTCAAGTCCAAGTGCCAGGAGTTCTTCGTTTTCCTCCTCATTGAACGAGCTGACTTGGGCTGAAGGCATCTCGATCTCAACTGGTGTGACGGCCACAGCGCCATAAGTAAGGGAGAAAGGAGTTTCTCCTGTGGTAGTTCGGGCCGTAGTCTGATATGCCCATAATATTTTCAGGAGTTCCTCGGCCCATGCTCCCTTGGCTCGGTCCAGCTTGGTTGAAGATATTGCTTAATAATCTTATTGACTGCTTCAACTTGTCCATTTGTCTGAGGATGGTGCGGCGACGAGTACACATTCCTTATCCCGAGATTGTCACACATTTCGCTATAACTTCTGTTGTCAAATTACTCAGTTACAATAGTCTGAGGTATGCCAAACCGACAAACGATGTTTTTTCATATGAAGTTAGTAATCTTTTGTTCAGTTATTTTTGCTAACGACTCTACTTCGGCCCACTTTGTGAAGTAGTCTACCGCTATGACTGCGAACTTAGTTTGACCATTCCCCATAGGGAGAGGTCCAATGATATTGACTCTCCATTATGCGAAGGGCTAGAGACCGGTCATGGGAGTCAGTTTTTCGGGCGGTTATCTCGGAATGTTCGCAAATCGCTGGCATTTATCACATCGCTGAACGAATTTACGAGTGTCATACTGGATCATCGGCCAGTAGTATCCCTGACGCAAGACTTTATTGCGAGAGATCGTCCCCCTGAATGATTCCCGCAAATTCCTTCGTGGATTTCCTGTAAGACATAGTCGGCTTCGCTGAGGTTGAGACACCGTAATAAAAGAGCGTAGTAACCCTTTTTATATAGCGTTCCATTAAGTATTGTATAACGGGAAGCTCGGGTCTTCAGTCGTCGAGCCTCAGCATGGTCTTCAGGCAAATCTCCACTATCGAGTTATTGGACAATTGGGTCAAACCAAGTAGGTCCCGAATCAATTGGGAGTACAGTCGAATTATTTGGTTCTGAGATACTCAGTTTGGTAACGTATTCAATCGGGACAGACCTAGGTATGTCGTCTTCATCAGCAGAGGCGAGCTTCGCTAGTAGGTCGGCTTTGGCATTTTCTGTCCGAAGGATCTGAGTGACGATACAACGCTGAAAGCCGCCAATAAGTTTTTTTAGTTTTCTCCATATACGCTTTCAACTGTTCTTTTCGTATTTAATATACACTGGTGACTTGATTGACAACTAACTGAGAATCACTGAAAACGTCGAGATGCATCACACCTAGACTGGTCGCAAGTCGGAAGCCGAGTAAAAGTGCTTCATATTTTGCTGTATTGTTCAAGGCTTGAAATTCAAGTCTTAAAGCATATTGCATGTAGGTTTGATCGAGAGTTTTCAATACCACTCCTACCCCGCTTGCCTTAGAGTTGGAGGAGCCATCGACAAATAGCTTCCAAGGGGTGGGCTCGGGCGTAAACTCGGGCACAGCGATCGTCGATTTGTCAGTCGGAGCTGTTAAGCTTGTGTCGGTGTGAGCTGTGACTTCGATAATAAAATCTGCTACAGCCTGACCTTTCATAGCCACTCTCGGCTTATATTGAATGTCGAACTCAGTAAGCTCGATCGCCCATTTTGTAAGTTGGCCTGACGCTTCTGGTTTTTATAGAATCTGTCGTAGCGGAAGGTTGGTCATAACGACGATAGTATGGGCTTAGAAGTATGGCCAAAGTCGACGCGAGAAGACGACTAAAGCTAGGGCCACTTTCTCCAAGAGCGGATACCTTGTTTTCGATGGTAAGAGCACCTTACTGATATAATAAACTGGTAATTGTTTGCCTTCATGTTCCTATATCAAAGCTGAGCTAACCACTGCCTCAGATACCGCAAGGTATAACAACAGAGATTCTCCCGGTTCATGCTTTAATAAGAGAGGTGGAGAGCCAGGGTACGACTTCAATTGCTGGAACGCGGCTTCACATTCTTTTGTCCAATCAAATGTTTGTCATCCCTTTAACTGTTTGAAGAATGGGAGACATTTATCAGTGGCTCGGGATAAGAAGCAATTAAGTGTCGTAATCCGTCCAGTCAATCTTTGTACGTCTTTAATAGTCTTCGGAGATTCCATATCGAGTAATGATCTTTTCTGGGTTTGCTTCGATCCCTCTTTGGCTGACTAAGAATTCAAGAAATTTTCCCAAGCGTACACCAAAGGCACATTTACTGGGGTTTAACCTCATGTGGAACTTGCGCAAGATCAGAAACATTTCCTCTAGGTCGGTTATATGTCGGCCGTATGTATACTTTTGATGAGCATGTCATCTATGTATACTTCCATGGTGCGGCCAATTAACCGAGCAAAGATTTTGTTTACTAATCTCTAGTAAGTTTCTCCAGAATTTTTCAAACCAAAAGGCATCACTCGGTAACAATAAAGACCTTTGTCCGTGATAAAGGTAGTTCTTAATTTATCAGACTCGTTCATTACAATCGATTATACCCTGAATAAGCATCTATAAAACTAAGTAAATCGTGCTCCGTAGTACTATCAACCAACTGATCTATCCTCGGTAGAGGAAAGCTATCTTTCAGGCAGACTTTATTTAGGTCGATATAGTTACAGACCCACCACTTCCCTTTGATTTTCTTCACAAGTACGACATTAGCTATCCATTCTGGATAGTATATCTCTTCTATGAAGTTTTCCTTGAGGAGCTTGCCTACTTCTTCTTCAATGATGGAGTACCTCTCTGGGCTGAGAGGACGTCGCTTCTGTCGGACAGGTTAGTATGTTGGATCGATGTTAAGTCGATGAGTGATTATTGAAGGGTTGATCCCCGGCATGTCTTCATGACTCCATGTGAATATGTTGGCGTATCGTCGGAGTAGGGATATCAGACGGTCTTTCAATGGTGATTGTAGAGACGAGCCAATTTGTATCATTTTTGATGTGTCGATTTGGACCAAAGGTACCAAAATGAGATCTTCGACTGGCTGTCCTCGCTCATGAATCTCGACTCGTGGATCCAGTGATTCGATTGTTGATATCTCAGCTTGAGCTTTCTCGGCAGGTGCCTTTACAGCAGTTGCGTAACATCGTCTCGCATCTTGCTGGTCTCCTTTGACAACTCCGATACCCGACTCAGTTGAAAATTTCATGGAGAGATGGTATGTAGATACTATAGCTTGGAGTAGACTCAAAGAAGGTCGGCTGAGTATCGCATTATAGACGGAAGATTGATCAGCTATCAGGAAGTCGGCCATTATAGTCGTCTAGTGCGGAGCACTCCCGACAGTGAGCGGCAACGAGATAATTCCTTCAGGGAGTATTTGCCCTCCTGAGAATCCGATCAATGGTATACGAACCGACCGTAGTACCGATCGTTCCACTCCCATTTTATCAAACACCTGGATAAACAGTACATCAGTTGACGATCCTGTGTCGACTAATACAGGAATACCTTCCAGTTAGTGATCATCAGGGTGACAACTAGGGCATCATCATGAGGATGATGAATGCCTTGAGCATCTTCATTGGTCAACGTGACACAGTACTTTTTTTTCTTTCTTTTCTTTAAAGATTGAGAGATGACCAAGAGTTTGGACTCGGGTTGTCTTATCTCCTGGCGTGATTCTTTCGGGCGTTATTTGAATCGCCTATGCCTTGGTGACCACCAACAATCGCTCGGATATCTTCTGTTGGTCGGTTGTCGACTGGGTGGAGCTCTGATGTCCCAACTTTTTCAACGTGCTCTGCAAGTCGGCCTTCTCAGATGAGCCACTCAATCTCTTCCTTTAGATGAATACAATCACTCGTGTTATGCTTGTGATCACGATGATAGTGGCAGTACTTGTCTTTGTTTCATTAGTTGGGATTGGTCCGAAGCTTGCCTGGCTAACGAATCCCTCACCTTTGATCTCCATCAGCACTTGTTCTTGTGGTTTGTTGAGCGGAGTATAAGTAGAAAAATTTCTATCGGGACGTTTGCTAGATTTTCGCTCATGGCAATTTCGATCGTCCTTATGCTTCTTTCCCCCGGCTGAGTCAACTTCTTTTTTGGCTGACTCTTTGGCCGAGGTTTTTACATTTTGGGCAGCCTCTCGTAAAATCCTCGTTTTCTCGGCATCAGCATATTTATCCAACCGAGCCATAAACTCGGTCAGCATCATCGGCGGATTTTTATCTAACGATGTCAGGAAGGGGTTATCTCTCACACCCTGCATAAGTGAATTAAGTGTTGTTTCTTCCTAATGTTTCCGAACCTGCAATGATTCGAAGTTGAAACGCTTAATGTAATCTTTTAACAACTCTCCCTCCTTCTGAATTATATTGTTTAGATGGGCAAGAGGTTTTAACTTCTTCTTTCCGCCGATGAAGTTGGTGAGGAAGGCCTCGCTGAGTTCGGTGAATGAACTGATTGACTTTGGTTTTAACTGTTTAAACCAAAGGCGGGCCACATCTGCTATGGTAAGAGAGAACGCCCGACAAATGACGGCGTCCGAAGCATCATGCAATTCCATGTATGTCTGAAAACATTCGATATGCTCCGTTAGGTTGCTTTTTTCGGTGAAAGGTGTAATTTACAGTAGACGAAACCTTTCTGGTAACTGAGCTTGCATTACCTCATCCATAAAAGGAGATATTTTTACTTCGAGCCGGGTTTGTTGTATATCTCAACCCTATTTCATATCCGCCATCTCCTCTTGTACCTCTTTCTTGAAGTCTTAGATTTCAGCTTTTCATGGTTCGTCACTCTCCGCCACTCCCTCATCTGGAAGTCGGTTATGCCTCCTCTGATCTATCTCATGTCGGAGATCAGTGGGGGGTAACACGGCAGTTGCCGAATGAGCCGGCGGTGGTTCGGTCGGATCGTGGGGCTGACTCGTCTGAGGGAGAGATCGCGGACCAGTGGGATGAGGGAGAGATCGTGGACCGGTGGGCTGAGGGTCTGCCATTTGATCCGGGGCATTTACCATTTGACTTTGATGAAACTGCTGCATTTACTGATGGTGCATTTGCTCCAATATTTGCTTCATAACAGCTACATCAGCTCTGAACTCTTTCACTTCCTGATCCAACCGTTCATTCTCTTGGTTGTCAGGTTGATTATGATTCCCATGGTTTGCGCCAGCCGCACTTATCCATGCTTGTCCAGGGGCGGCTCCAACTGCGGGAGCGTCAGCTCCAACGGTGGGAGCATCACTTTGCTCTTTGAGGCCCGTTCTTCTCATAGTTCTCGCCATTAAAGATGATTTATATAGCCCTTTGGGTAGAATGCGAAGGAACGACTTTTTGTATCATTTTCCCACAGACGACGCCAAACTGTTGATGTAAAAAACTAGATCTGCCTCTTCCTAAGATCCTTCCCTGAAACACAAAGAATAAAGAACCCTGGTTAGAGCCGGGGATCCTCCAATGCTTAAGTCAGTAAGGGTTCAGAAAGAGGAGTTTTAAAGTTCTTTCTTGCGCAACTTTATTTCCTGGAGAACCTCCTTTATATAAGCATAAAGAATCCCGACGTACAAGGATTCTCTCCCATATTTTTGGGAGATTTGATTTTATTTCCGATTATGTATGGATATTTCTCGATCCCAAGATTTTCGGGTTTGGAGATCCTTTTACAAGATTTTCGGAATGGTGTTTAAGATTACACCGTCTTTCCTTTGCCTGGCTCGACCTCAGCATATACTGCTGTTTCAGCTGGCTTCAAAGGTGGAGCTTTGCCTACTTTCGGATGAAATAGAGTCAGATTAATACTGACATCCCTTCTTAGTCCAAGGCCGACACTAACTGCCCTTTCATGGGCCAGTCTTATAGTCGATCAGGTGGCTTTTAGCTTTTAGGACCTCACTCGGTCTCTTCAGACGTTACTAACTCTTTGGCCGAGTCAACTTCGTGCGTCTTTCATATTATGCCTATGGATCTTGACTTGCTTTGACCGGGATTTGAATCTCACCGATCCAAGCTAAGTTTCTCATTCAGCATTTTATTCTTAGCTTTTTCTATTACTTCGAATAATGTGAGCAATGTCGGTCCGTTCCACACCGAGTTTTCGGACTTGTCCTTTTTTCCCTCCCAACATGTATCATTTTTTAAAGGGTTTCCAGCATATAAGGAAGTTGAAATGGATAGTCTAGATTCATTTGGGTCTTTCTCTAAAGGCCACTCAACGGCTAAGATTCATCCAGGGTGGAAACAGAAGAGATTTCTTTCGAATCTTCCTTAGGCGGAGTGGAATAGCGATGCTCGCCCTAAAATGGATGGATGGGATGATTTTCATCCACTAGCCGAAGTTACAAGAGTCTTGGATTGCTAGCGAAGCAAACAAAAAGGAGTAACAGAGCTTTCCGTTATAAAAAACGTGTCACACACAACTAGTTCACCCTAGAGATCACGTGCATGGGCGCATGTTTCAACACGTGGAAAGCTCAGGGTTTGGTTGAAATGGGCCTGTCTACACAATGGACGGTCCGAATCATCCAAACATGATCAGATGGTGGCCCACTGATTAAAACAGTGGACGACTGTCCGATTAAGCAATGCTGGGTGGAAAATGTGTGAGAAAGAGAGAGATAACCTCTCTTTTTCAGGAATTTATGGGTTAACACCCATTTTGACCCAAGTTGGGGTTTGGTACACAACAAGTGTACCCAACTTGGTGTGCACCCACAATGATTGTGGGGCCCATAGTAATGTTTAAAGAGATTCACTTTGTCCATATTGTTTAGAATAGTGCCATCAACCCAGAGATGGGGTAAATCTAATGCTTAGGTGGTCCACATCATTAGTCAATGTGAGGATGATGTTCACCGTCACTTACATTTCATGTCCCCTGTTGCAACATGCATACGAGTTTATTTTCTATATTGTTGTTCAAAATAAGTGGGGTCCACTTGTGATGATCTTTCGGAAAAATCGCTCCATTCATCGACTTTAGCTCGCTGTGTGGACTCATGGGCCCAAGTTTGAAGTATATTCGAGCTATGGGTGGGCCACACGTTGTGAGAAGAACGTGTGAGTGAATTATATGTAAAAAACTTCCTTTCGTATAACGTCTGTTGAATTGCCATGCACATGACATCCCCTTATTTACAAATCTACCCCTTTATGTTTGTATTACTTCCACCACGCATAACATCTTAATACACCGTCCGAAGACATTGTAATTTTTTGGCCATTCATTATTTTTCATGCTCTTTCAATCACCCCAGTTTGGGCCTCGATCTGTCGAGAATGATCGAGATGCTTTTTTGAAGGCTAACTTACTCCGAAATTCAAAATAACATTTGTACCTATTTCACTAATGAGCTACCCAGTAGTTTAAACTTAAACCCGAAGATCTTCATAATGACCGATTCATCTTGATATTCGGATGGCCATTTGACAGATCTAAACCTGATGGATGGTTAGGTGACTTGTTAAAAATAAGGAAGCTTTATGGTTAGCACACTAACCATGTATATGGGTGGATGTATAGTTAGTTTTGTGAATGGATGAACACAAAGTGGGTTTCTAGAGTGATTAGGGGTATAGGTCCTTAATCTTGCCTGGGTGGTAGACTCTCAGGAGTTTCAACTCCTGGTCAAGTGTTCGAGTACCCATAGGTGGTGAAATTCGATCAGCGTGAGTGTGTGGGGTGTGTGCGTGTGTGAAAAAAAAAAGAAAAAGATTAGGGGTATAGGTCGATGACATTTTCATAATTATAAATGATCTGTGAGTTTTTGGAAATCTAATGGCTCCACATGGTTATAGGCACATTTCTAAGCAATTCTTACAAAAGAACGTATATCTAAATCATTATTGATATGGAGTTTATTCGTCATTTCGTTTAAGGAAAAGTACTAACGTCAATTCACGTGACGGATGGCCTTGTTTTGAAATTCAAGGGTCAGATGACTTGATCTATAAATAGAGATCATTCCCAATGGATAGATTCATGTCAGGGAATGGATGTAAGGCCAGGATAGCTAGGTTGGTGTCATACACATATACGTATCAAGTTAAACTTCATGGTAACACTCGAGGACTTTTAATACTCAGGTATTGAAAAGTTCGAAGTGTTACAATCTACCCCCCTTAAACAGAATTTTATCCCCGAAAGTTATGTATTTGTTCCATTTGCACTGATCTGTTATTTTTAAAAGTTGACTATATTCATCGTGAGGTTGATGTATAAGTCTAGGTGTGCCTGTAATTGGCTACATGGACATTGAAACGCTACAATCTACTCCCCTTAAATAAAAAAATTTCGACCCCGAGATTTGGTAATTAGATTAAAATACTTATGCCTTACCTGAATATGGTTCCTATCATTCTAAATTTTGGAGAATGCCATGAAAATTTTCATTTCATCATATGAGCATCTTAGTCGGACTAGACGATAATGGAGATAAAATTTTAGAAGAAGGTTGATGGAGATCTAAATGTGGGTCTCTACATTCCTGGAATTTATCTAAAGTCTAGAGGAGATTCACGTAGGTTTAAATCTCTAATTCCAAGTTCCTAACTTAAGATATTAAAGGCTTATATAAGTTAGTTTTCCAAAGGTAAGGTTTGTCTAGACTCTCTTTGATACTATCTTGTAACACCTTGGTTCTCGAAACCCGAGTGTTAACCTTTAAAGATAGCCAATTTCATGTACATCATTTTTTTATTATTTTTTTCTTTTTGTCAGAGTTAGTAATATAGCTGATGAAAACAATACAAGTATAAGAAGGAGTCCAAATATACATAACCAAGATTCCACATGGTTAACCAAAAACTTATGCAAACTAATGTCTTAACTTATTATAAAACATATAGTACAAAATAAAATGAAATGGAGTCACGAAAGAGAGTCGCAGGGTCCTCTGGCTCCTCCTAATCCACATGAACGCCAGTATGTGCATCATCTATGTCACCTGCACTCTGAATATGGTTCAATAACGTCAATGACTATCGCAATGAGGTATACCTCTCAAGATTTATCGTATCATCAAGATAATTAAGCATAGTTAACAAATGCAGTGTATAACAAATATTATACAATGATTATCATGAAAGTCAGCTAAGGTTCATCAGATACACATTCATTAAATAAATTTCACAAAGATGATCTTGTTTAAATGCATGGATGCATGCACATGCTCAAAGACTTGGGGATGCACATCCAGCTGGTAAAAAGTTACCCAAGGAGAAATAACCATCTGAAAAAGTACTCAAAGGTACGCCTAAAGGGAACCAGCCACACGGAAAAGACTATAATATATAAATCGCCCAAGGAGGACTAGTCACCCGAAAGAGTATACAGAAGTACGCCCAAGGAGAATTAACTACCCAGAAAAGACCATAATAATATATAGATCGCCCAAGGAGGACTAGTCACCCAAAAAAGTACATAAAGGTATGTCCAAGGAGAACTAACCACCCAAAAAGGATCATAATAATATATACATCGTCCAAGGAGGATTAGTCACCCAGAAAAGTACACAAAGGTACGCCCAAGGAGAACTAACCACCTAAAAAATACCATAATATATAGATCGCCCAAGGAGATCTAGCCATCCGAAAAAGTACTCAAGGTATGCCCAAGGAGAACTAGTCACCCAGAAAAGACCGCATGTCATGAAAATGCATGATTAGCCTGACCATTATTTTTCCAATTTCAAACAATCCATTTAGAAAAGCTCAAGGGTCACTATGGGAGGTTTATCACCTAGCATTGACTGACAACTTAGGCATAGTGTCTCATTCCACCATCCTTGTCTCATGAGGCTAGCAAATAGGATGTTTAAAGGTAACCTACTCAACTAGTGGCCAATTATAGTTCTAAAAGTGGGACTTACCATCACAAAGTTATACAGAGACAATCAATTTAAAGCCACATGAGGGAATTATTCCATAAAAGTCGCAAGGGGCAAATATTCCATTTAATGGTGTGATGAGAAGGGATTATTCCCCACAAGCCACATAGGCATAAATGATTCATTTTAGGATATAGTGAAAGGGGTTGACCCCAAAAGCCACAAAGGCGCAACGATACGTTAGATGATAAGTCCACCATAAATAAATTCCATTTAATCTATTATACAGAATGACCGCTAGTTTAAGAGCTTCCAAAAACACCAATGAATAACCGCAAGTGGTAAAGCAATCCATACACAATATTAAAAGCATATACACATATAAAGCGAGATATTTGAGACCATCGAAAATTCATGTTTGAATGTAAATCCAACGGTCAATCATTATAAGAATTACTCAAATAAAACTAGCATTTATCATCAATTTCACTGTGTATCATGTTAGGCAATAGATGAAATAAACAACTTCGCTAACTATCAAGATGTAGACAACCTTAAAGGGTGATCCTCACCTTTCAAGAGTTGGTGCGTCTCCCAATGATGTTAGGGTTAATCGTAAACGCTTTAGTTGTGAAGATCTAACAAAATTAGAATATTTTGAGGGGTTAGATTTCAATGTTATTAAACTTGCATGATTAGGATCAAGGCTTAGAGTTTAGATCATGTAAGTTAATTTTAAGCTTAGATTTTAGGACTCGAATCCTAATTTTTTGTACAATGAATAATATTCATCTTAAAAGTATTGACTAATAATAGTAATAACAATATTTCACAAGTTGATATTAATATACCAATAATACCTAATATTATTATAGCATAACTAACAGTCTAAATAAGAACTAATGTTAAAAATCATATTAACAATGATAATGATAACCCATAATGAAAATAATAATGATAAGGATATTATTTTAAAAACATTATTATACTAATCCTTCGCTAATACTTTAATAATAATAAGACTATAATAATTATTAATAATGTAATGCAACAGAATTAATGGAAGAGATTTGAGGCTCAACTCACCTTGTTGTGAAATTCGATCCATGCTCGACCCAACTCATTCTTGACATCGTGGGTCGATATGCTGAGTCAACTCAGCTTCACTCTCTCTCTCTCTCTCCCCCTTTTCTTTTCTCTATTTCTCTCCTTTTTTTTCCAGATGTAATGTCCAGCACTGGGTTCCCAACCTGATTTGACTCAACCCAGCTTGACTCGGCAGTTTCAGCTGAGTCAATTTGGTAGTGCCCCCCACTTTTCCCTCTTTCTTCTTTCTTCCCTAATTTTCTTCTCTTTCTCTATTTCTTCTCTTCCTCCCTTCCTCACTACCTTCTACTTGTTAGAAAAGTTAGCAAGTAGGCCTGAACAAATTAGACTCGACCTGAACTCGGACATACATGGCTCGACTACCCCCAACATAGCTTGATCGAGCTAGCGAGTCACTGACTCATCTGCCATTTCTCCTCTCAATCTCCCTGACTTCCTTCCCCCATTTCCTTTCTTTCTTCTCCCTTCTTCTTCTCTTTCTTTCTGCAACCTGCATCCAATAGATGGACTTGGCTGCATTCGAACCGCAATGACTCAACCGGCCTCGACTTGACTCGATGTGGCAATGGATCGCATCGACTGAACGAGAATTTGACTCCATTGTGGAACATGATCTTTGATGAACCAATAATGGATTAAACATTCATCATATGGCTACTAGATGGATGTCATGGATTTGAAGTTGGTGGCCAAACGACTTCTTATGGCGACTACTATCCAACAAGGAAGATGATGGAGCTTTCATGGCGGAACTTCGGCCGACGCTTCTTTGTTCAATCTGAGTCTTGTGGCTAGTGTGGAGGAGCTCTAAGGAGCTTGGGGAATGGAATAAATGAAGCTCCGGGTGAGTTTGATTAGTGGGTTCAAGAGAAAAAGAGTTCGGCCGATTTTCAAATGTGGCCGCAAGAATGGAAAGGGCAACGTTTTTCATATCATTTTTTTAAAGGGTTTGCAGCATATAAGGAAGTTGGAATGGATAGTCTAGATTCATTTGGGTCTTTCTCTAAAGGCCACTCAACGGCTGAGATTCATCCAGGGTGGAAACAGAAGAGATTCCTTTCGAATCTTCCTTAGGTGCAGTGGAATAGTGATGCTCGCCCTAAAATGGATGGTTGGGATGATTTTCATCCACTGGCCGAAGTTACAAGAGTCTCAAATTGCCAGCAAAGCAAACGGGAAGGAGTAACGAAGCTTTTCGTTATAAAAAATGTGTCATACATGCAACCAGTTCGTGCCAGAGATCGCATGCATTGGCACGTGTTTCAACACATGAAAATGCTCAGGGTTTGGTTGAAATGGGCCTATCTACACGATGGACGATTTGGATCATCTAAACATAATCAGATGGTGGCCCACTGATTAAAATAGTGGACGATTGTCCGATCGAGCAACGTTGGGTGGAAAATGCGTGAGAAAGAGAGAGAAAACCTTCGTCTATATTGTTTAGAATAGTTCTATAAACCCAGAGATGGGTAAATCTGATGCTTAGGTGGGCCACATCATTAGTCAACGTGTGGGGATGATATTCACCGTTACTTCCATTTCATGTCCCCTGTTGCAACATGCGTACGAGTTTATTTTCTATATTATTGTTCAAAATAGGTCGGGTCCGCTTATGATGATCTTTCGAAAAATTCGCTCCATTCATCGACTTCAGCTCACTGTGTGGACTCACGGGCCCAAGTTTGAAGTATATTCGAGCTATGGGTGGGCCACACGCTGTGAGAAGAATGTGTGAATGAATTATACGCAAAAAACTTCCTTCCGTATCATGTCTATTGAATTGCCATGCGCATGACATCCCCTTATTTACAAATCTACCCCTTTATGTTTGTATTACTTCCACCACACATAACATCTTAATACCCCATCCGAATATGTTGTAATTTTTGGGCCATTCATTATTTTTCATGCTCTTTCAATCACCCCAGTTTGGGCCTCGATCTCTCGAGAATGACCGAAATGCTTTTTCGAAGGCTAACTTACTCCAAAATTTAAAATAACATTTGTACCTATTTCACTAATAAGCTACCCAGTAATTTAAACTTAAACCCGAAGATCTTCATAATGACTGATTCATCTTGTTATTCGGATGGTCCATTTGGCAGATCCAAACCTAATGGATGGTCAGGTGACTTGTTAAAAATAAGGAAGCTTTATGATTAGCACACTAACCATGTATATAGGTGGATGTATGGTAAGTTTTGTGAATGGATGAACACAAAGTGGGTTTCTAGAGTGATTAGGGGTATAAGTCGATGACATTTTCGTAATATTGATGATTTATGAGTTTTGGACAATCTAATGGCTCCACATGGTTATAGGTACGTTTCTAAGTAATTCTTACAAAAGAACGTATATCTAAATGATTATGGATATGGAGTTTATTCGTCATTTCGTTCAAGAGAAAGTACTTACGTTAACTAATATGACGGATGACCATGTTTTGAAATTCAAGGGTCAAATGACTTGATCTATAAATAGAGATCATTCCCAATGGATAGATTCGTGTCGGGGAATGGATGTAAGGTTAGGATAGCTAGGTTGGTGTCATATACATGTACATATCAAGTTAAACTTCATGATAATAGTCGAGGACTTTCAATACTCGGGTATTGAAAAGTTCAGGTGTTACACACTTTAGGAGATAATTTTTTTATCTTCTATATGGGGTTGTGATCTTGATTGTAAGTTTGGAGTTGCCACTAGCCACTTAATCTCAAAATCCCGCAGCCTGCTAAAACCTGCAGAATGTGTAAGACTTAAAGAAATCTGAAGATTCTCTTACCTTAGATTGACTCCTATTTTACGATCCGGGATTCCGAGTAAGGGACCTCAATTACAAAGAGGGAAGGTGTTAGGTACCCTCTTTGCCCGTATAAATGTATAGTCTCTACTTTGATGTGGTAAGTAATCTCAAGGGATGAATGATATGGTAGGACTAGGCATACATAAATTTCTGATGCTGCAAGATCCGGGATTCCGGCAAGCCATAGAGCATACGTCCAGGGATGTGTCTAGAGGTGGATGTGATGATGTTTATGTAAACGTAAAGAAAAATGGACTAGATCGCTAAGAGTTTCTGATGTGATAGGGTCCGATGTACAGAAGTCACAAAGCATATATTCACAAGCGATTTAGAGAAGGAGGGGGTTGAGGAGGGTGAAAATGTTATGATGAATGCTTAAATAGAAACTGATATGACCTTTGGCTTGATCTTGAGTTGGCTAGAACACATACTATACCATGATCAATCTGGGCTAGACTATAGGGTTAAGATGGTCGAGAGGAGGCTAAGGGGTAGCTGAAAAATCTGAGCTTGGAGGCTTGGAGCTTCCTTCTCACCCTCACTCTCTTCCATTCTCTCCCCCCTCTCTCTCTCTTGGGTTATTGTTGTTGTTTGTGAAGAGGAGAGGGCTATTTATAGCCTTTTGGGATGACATTGTGGTAATTGCTCAGTTCGTGAAGGGTAAAAGCTGACATGGAAGCTTGGGATTGGTCGAGAGAGAGAAATGCCATGTGGCATGCTCTTATAGGCTCTTGGGGGTAGGTAAAAGGGTAAATAGGGTGAACTACAGGGGTAATTCTATATGAAAGTTGACTTTGGGATGGGGGACAGCTGTGTGCCCAGAGGGGATGCCTGTCGGATAAGGAGCAACAGTCGGATTACCGCCCATGGTATTCCAACTACTGCCTTAGCTGGGTTTGGTCCAGGCTCTGGTCGGCGGGCTTTCTTCGGTGTTCTGGTTTGGCTCAAAGTCTTCTTTCGGGATTTTAGGCTCAAATGGTCGGGTGTACTTTTGAGGTTTATACTGATTTTCACATTCGCTCTGGCTTGGGTGATGGTTTAGGGTTTTGGATTAGGGTTCGAGCTAGGGTTAGGTTAGGATTAGGGTTTGGGTTGAGGTTATGGTTAGGGTTTGGTTTAGGTTGCGGTTAGGGTTTTAGGTTGGGATTAAGGTTTAGTTTAGGATATGATCAGGGTTTCCAGATTGTTCTAGTCTTCTCGAGATGCTAGCCTGGGTGGGGTGTCTACACAGTCACATTCAGGAAGGTAGCATTCACAAGAACAAAATCGAATGTATTTATCATTTCATCAAAGTAAGAGAATTCAACAAATTATTAAATGCCCTCTCAATGAGAGTTTGTTACATTATCAAGTTTGCAGTGGAAATATAAAATGAAATTATGAATCTATGTTCTTATTCTTTTAGTATAATCTTCCATAGGGAGATGTTCCTCTAGGTCTTCAATCTGTATATTAATTGCATCATCTATACGGTTGGAGAGGGATAATGCCCTACTCGTAGTGATGATTATCCTTTAAGATTTATAATAATTCAAGATATTCATAAAGTAATGCAAGGGTTCTGATACATCCCGTACTCCATAACTTCAAGGGGTATTAATATGTGCAAGCAACCTACATGAGATGCATGCCTGGCAAAGTATATGAGGTTCATCACACTTAGCGATAACCTCAATGTGGAAAATGATTTTAAAATTATCCGGTTTGCCCCGCATCCCATTTTATGGGATTTGTTAGTGTGTCTCATATTTAACATGGATTTACGCGTTTATTCCAAGACGACAACAACGCGTGACTTGGATGAATTACGTGACACGATTTGTTCATGGAGGGACTATTTGTGACATCCAATCCCAAAAGTGATGTAACACGCATTACGAATTACTTACATCGATTTGTGCATCACTACCCAAAATTTATGGAATTATGTGTCGACCCAGGGCCACTACTGAAATCGCATTACGTCCCCGATATTTATTTGATTGCTAGAAGTGGGATTCCCAATATACTACTTGCACCAAAGAAGAAAATCTATTGAATTATAAGAGTTTTGGAATCCAAGACACATGCCCAAGCTTTAAAGGTAGATAGCACAAGGTTAACAAAATAAGGAGGAGAGTAGTAATGGCTAATTCAACAAAGAGGACAGTGACTAATTCAACAAAGAGGAGAGTGGCAATGGCCAACTCAACAAAGAAGGGAGTGGGAATAGCCAACCCACTAAAAAGAAGAGTAGCAGGGGCTAACTCAACAAAATTGGTAAAGGCAAAGGCAAGGCTCGTATCCATTGCTCCACATAAAAATAGTGAAGATCACTTATAATTAACATCATACCATAGTCTCAAAAGGTAAATAATGGTTGGTAGTAAATTAAACAATTACAAGGAGAGAATCATGGTAACATGAAAGCATGTAAAAGATAAATGAATTATACCAACTTAAATTACGTAAACTTAAACGAAAAACCCTCACCTTTAGTAATCTTTTTGCCTACCACCAGGTTAAATATCAAGTGGTACATTGCACAGTTTAACCTTATCCTAATTCATAATTTCAAATGGTTAGGTTGGAGTAAATTCTGTGAGAATCTTAGTGAGATTATAAGTTTGTCGTTTCACCTTGTCGATTCTAATTCGACATGGTGAAGTTTTTCCTCTCCGACTGTCGAAAGATAAGGGAAGATTTGGGAAGAAAAGAAGGGAGTAAAGGAAGACAGAGGGAAGGAGGAGTAGGTGTTTGTACCGAGTTTGATAAGGCGAGGAGCTTCTTGGGCGTTTCTCCTTAGTGTCAAACCATCTTCACTCTCTCTCTCTCTCTCTCTCTCTCTCTCTCTCTCTCTCTCTCTCTCTCTCTCTCTCTCTCTCTATTCCCTCAGGGTGTGTTTGGATTCACTTTTTTATTGTATTGTATTGTATCTGGTACTGTTCATGTATACGTTGGGCCTTATTCAGAATACATCCAGTGGAGACGTGCCCCAAACCAATGTTTGGATAGGACGTATTACATGCTGCATGTATACAATTTCATGCTACATCAATGTTTGTAAACGAATGGATAAGGACCACACGATGTATATACATATACATATTCGTAGTCTGTGTACTATGAAGCATATTGGTACATGCTCAGACTTATTTCCATCTCAAATTGGGCCCAGTCAGACATATTGGAAGGATCATGACCGTTCATTCGTTATCACACTGTTCACATGACGACTTTAACGGCATCAATGTTGTATCCAATGGCACATTTTCACAAAAACATAATTATCATGGTGAAAATTGAATAACAGTGAATATATGTCAATATTTGGAAATTTCAAAAAAGACATAAAATCTGTTCAAATACTTCAAAAACCTGGTGAATGTGTCAATGTTTATCCAACTCCTTGTGACTTTCACAGTTAGGGGTTGCACAAGATAACAGTCAGAGCCATCCATCATGTTTTACCAAAAAATCCAAGATAAAAACAAATAATAACGTTAAAAAAAAAAAAGTTTACATCCTAAAAAAAAAAAAACCAAGAATCATAACATAATGTTTTCATGTCCGTCAGCCATACAAATACTTAGAACCAACAAAACAACCTGAAACTAGCATAAAAAAGCAACAATCCAAGCAGGACACGAAGTAGCGGAGCCATGAAAGATTCGTAAAGACTTCATCAACAGGCACCCTCTCAGCCAGGCCATCAAAACGGACATTCCTGGAGCTAATTATGACTCGATCGCTGTGAACGGCCACACTGTTGCCACTGTCCATGGTTGAGGGACGATTAACCGCACGAACACCGGCCGTTCCTGTGTTTTGTCGTGTAGTTCGATCGATGAAAGAAGCCTAAATATATATATAGCACACAGTAAATAATTTCACCCACCAAGATGATATAATGTGAACAGTAACCTACAAACCTGATACTCATTCCAAGCTTTCGTAGCATCTTCGAAAGTCTTAAAGGACTTGTGTCTGCAACTACTAAATCCGTGTACTTGAGCGTTGCATGCATCCCATGTTGTATAGATCCCGGGATTCCTCCCCATAAAGACCACATAATATTTTCGCTACATCCCACTGCAAGACATAATAAATGCCTTTACTAGTAGGATATCTGAATTGACCAAGAAAATTAACCTTCAAACTGATTATACAAAAGTTGTATCTTCCTTTTGCCTCAACTTGTGCTATCTAACGTTCATATTACTAGAGTTTCAGAGATATTGACAACAAATTATTGGGATGCAGAATCAAGTTGCTATTTGATCCCTACAGCCACCTTTGCAAATTCATTGATATGTCTGAGCGTTGTATATCTTAGAAATAATATGAGTGAGGAAAAGAGAGTATCAATGACAATTAGCCAAATATCCTCAAGAGCAAACTACTACCGAGCTCTTGCTCAGAGCTAAACAACCCACCAAATTCATCTTCAGTATGTGAAGGTTAAATTTACTCCAGTACAAATTCAGGAAAACATGTTAAGACCAGCAACCTCATCAACACCAGTGTAAAGCAGAGATGAATGAAAACAGCATCACTCTGACTTACCAGTTAATCAGCTAACTTTAATCCCAGCTGATTTCAGTATCAATTTTAAGACCGGCAACCTGATTAAAGCTAATGTACAACAGAGATGAATGAAAACAGCATCACACTGACATACCAGTTAATCAGTTAATCAATATAACTTTCAAGACTAGTGTAACACCCTAAATTTTTACCAACCTGAGATTAGACGTCCTTAGGCAATGGGTCAACCATAACACCTTGGTAACCTCTCAGAACCCAATTCCAAAGCCACAGAAATCACTTAGGATTAATTCCTTTAGAAATTAAGCGTAAGTTAGCTAGCGCTACGCTAGAGTACATGTGAAATTGTCACTGATCGCTTTAAATACGTTCTGCAAGACCCAAAACTTGTAGAATCAATGACGCTATAATATCCTGAAACCTTGGATCAAACTCTAAACCCGTTTGCTCTTAGGAACTCTCTGAAACTTCGTATTGGATCTAGACCGCGCGTTGGAAGTCCGATATCTACCATCTTATACCGTTATGACCGCTTGGCTGGACTTGACAATCGTTTCGAAAATCAAGGCCAACCGACGTTCAGAGGCTATTTCATTGAGCCTGGAGTGAAGAGAGTGAGAAATGGGTTAGATTTGAAAATTTTAATTCAAATCTGGCACGTGACTTGGCGCGTTATTATTAAGCGTTCTGACCGTCAGAATTCAGTAAAATTACACCCTCGGATCAGGAAAAATTTCTCTTTCATATCATGAGACTTATGGACCTGATTTAAGTGCGATGACCGCTGAACTGAAATTGGACCGCCACGTGCGATCTACGAACTCTACTGAACTGAAAACTTAATATGAGCAGGATCCAGTATCCATGAGCTTAAGTCCGACCGCATTCGGCCAGGGGACCTCCCGAAACACTCTTTTGGATCGGAAAAGTCCTGATTTGGTTATAATTCAAGTATACCTTTGTCCCAAGTCTGTTTCGGTGAAGTTTTAGCCTATATAAGGACTTGAAACCCTCTCATATCTCTCCCATCCGAATTTGGATAAAATCCTAGATTGAGAGAGAGAGAAAGTGAGAGATTGTGAGAGAGTTGTGGGAGAGAATTCCCGCCACTTGCTGCAGCGTTTGCACGTATCGAAGCACCGCACTCCAATCACTTTCCCGGCGATTCCAATACACTCCTAGGTAAGAAAAACCCTAACCACTTGCTGATTTAGGGATTTCTTTGATTCAATAGTGAAGTATCTTATGTAACTTGTGTATTAGGTCGCCGCTACGCCGTTGACGAAGCGTATTTGTTCCGTTCGAAACGATACACATCTAAAGCGAAAGGTGAGGATTCTAGACGCTTTGATTGATTGATTTCAAAGCCTTCAATGTCGTTTAATAGTAGATTATCGATAACAACACCGTTTGACATGTACAACATGCTGTCCATTTTTCATTTCTTAAATATACGGTAAATATGAGATTTAGGGTATTTTAGGCATTTATAGAAAATACTATATACGTCCGTATTTTGCTGAAATGCTTGACATGTAAATTTATCGTGTTATGATATTAGAAATATGTGTATGATTAGTTTGGCGAAGAGATTCGCCCTAATGCCCACTTTGAGTCGACATACGCTATGTGGACTAAAGTGTGTAGACTAATTATTTGTATAAATGTTTGTATTAGTATGTATTGAGTAAAATGGTGTTGTGAATTAGTTTTGAGATTGAATTCTCAATTAATATGCTGATGTAAATGATTTTCATCATGTTGACTATATGTATTGATTTCATTATATATATGAAATGCATGTGTTGGATGATTTGCTTAAGTTGTATGCTATAACATGTGTCAACATGCTTACAATGTTGTATTTCATTTCTGTTACTCACATATGCTTACTGATGTTGATACACAAATGCTTGGGGCTATGACCTAGTCCAGGCAGTTGGTAATGGATCGAATTCGTGGTTGGTTTTTATTTGCCACGTAGGACGCGTCGATGAACGCGAGTCGTGTTTTCGGTAGGCGACAGTGGTTAGGCCACACGAAGTGTTTCATGCACTTCATGTCGTTCAGCTTGAGATGAGCTCGTACTAGTCGAGCCCGTCAAGTAACCCGACTGGCCATTGTATGTTCACCCTGTATGAGTCATAACTGCTTGAACCTAGGGTACTGAACTTACCATTGGAAACCCTGTTAACCATGGTACCTTGATCCATAAAGACTCATGAGCTGGGCATGGTGGTATGGGACACCGTGGTCGAGCTGTTGGCCTATGCTGGGGCCACAAATCTCCCCGTAGTGACCAGTGAGCACCCTACTCGGAGCAGATTATGGTGGTATGAGACACTATATTCTTGCTGTCGGCCTACACTGATTAGGTGACGAGCCCTTTGTAGTGACATTGAGTTTATCCTGACACCGCATGGGGGCGACGAGTCCTGATGCAGTCTTAAGGATAATTAGGCCTGTATTGATAAGATGATGGGGGAGAGGTACAATGAGTGCGAGTAACAACCCTGGCATCCCTTACAGCGACCTACAAATTTAACATCGTATGAGATTATTAGGAGTGACGACCCTAGACAGGATCTGTGTTGGGATTGATATAAGCAAAGTAGCTTAGTTTCTCAATACTGCTGTATGAAAAGGACTAATAATAACTCGGTAATCATCTCCACATCACATTGTATGTGCCTGGAAGATGTGGAGCACTGAGCGGAACGTAAGCATGCCGCAGGCGTAAGATGGTGCCGTATGAGAGAGAATGTCGGTGAGGGCATCCATCATGTCATCTCATGCATACATTAACAACAGTATCTAGGAATGTTTGATTGATTGCTTTACTATTATCGCATGATTGATTTGAGAACATGCTAATCTTTGCTATATGATTCCACTGAGTTAATTACTCACTCTCACGTTACGGGACGGTGTTCCGGACACCCACCAGACCCTTTTGTAATTGCAGATGATGGCGCGGCCTGTGAGGTGGAGCCGGACTTGATGATGATGAGGAAGATCCCTCCTTTATACGTGTTCTGATCGACAAGATTACAGGGAGGTTGATTAGACGCCTTGACACTTGTCATTTTATATTTTTGGAGCACTCATGTATATTCTTTTCTTTC
The DNA here is from genome assembly GCA_037074715.1 of Magnolia kwangsiensis. Lineage (NCBI taxonomy): Eukaryota > Viridiplantae > Streptophyta > Magnoliopsida > Magnoliales > Magnoliaceae > Magnolia > Magnolia kwangsiensis. The sequence goes on from CM073585.1 coordinate 66,864,534, forward strand.
CATTTTTGGAGTATATATGTATTTAATTAACCTGGTAACATGTTCACACTTTGGAGACTTACAATTAATTATATATTTTATGTATTTATCACAGTCTTCCGCTTGCTAATTTAACTGTCTCTGGAGTATGATATGCTATTTTGGCTTAGTCTCAATCTTGTTTAATATCATTCTACAGACAACATGCATTTATCATTATCTATGTTGCATAAGTGATGTTCTGAAACTCAGGAGTTGGGTTTCTACTTGACCCCCTATTTTTGGGGTGTTACAACTAGCAACCAGATTAAAACCAATGTACAACAGAGATGAGATGAAAACATCATCACATTGACAAACCAGATAAGTGACATAAAATCAGTAAGATGAGATGCGATTCACTGTGCCGATCATTGGTTTTATTCCAATGACATAAGAACCAGATTGAAATGTATCTCAATGATCAAGACAAGAATGTGAGATTGGAACATAAATAGTGTAATAGTCTAGAGTCTCAACTTGCAAGTATGAACTACAATTTCATCATGCTAGTATCATTACAAAATGACGGTAACATCTTTTCAAACAGTTAAACTGGATCAGCTACAGTCAATACAACATTAGCAGTGTTGTTCCAATAGCATATGTTTCATCTAATGTATATAAAAGGATTACAAATCCAAGACGAGCCATGACAGGTTCGGGGAAAAAAAGATAATACAGCAAATCATCCAAAAAAACCTGTTGATGACGACAAAAAGAAAAAAAGTCAACTGATATGAACCATCACCTCCACATTCTCAATCTACAACACAAAGTGGAAGGATCACTTCTCTATCCATTCCTTCCTGCGTTCATTACCCATTTTTATAAAATACCCAGCACTGACTACATTAGTATGCATGAACCTTGCAGCACGGAGTTAGTCTTCATGAGAAAGACCATCCACCTCTTTCAGGATACTCAACAACTGCTGAACGCGCGTCATGGTTTTTCCCTGACCCAATGTAATGGTCAGGTTGTTCACGGCTTCAGCCACTTCCCCCATCTTATCGCTAATATGTTCACTCGGCCTAGTCCTCCACCCACGGCTTACCTCACACCCCTCTGTGCAGCTATGACGAGAACCGAAAGTGTATTCTAGTGGGCTTTTGTTAGCACGTTTTGCCTGATTTAAGAAGGATCCATCACCACCTCGAACTCGTGGGTGGTGGGGGGGCCTCCGGTCTTCCTCGTCAGAGGATGACAAATGTACTGTCTAGGAATCCCCCTCATCCGACTCACCATCAGAGTCGATCTCATCACAGCCGCGCCTCTTCCCTGATATCGGAGATGAATAAGCCGTACTAGTAAATTCACCGTGGGTTTGGTCATTGCCAAACAATTTTGCGAGGTCGTCCCATCTTTCGATATGTTTACCTCGCACCCGTTCGGCGTAGGGGTGTGTCTGTACAGCCAAAGATAAAATGTTTTCATGAATTTGGTAAAATCAAATTAAACAAAGTTTAAGAGCAACTGTGCATGAAGATCATACCGCTATATATCCATCCCACACGTCCTCTGTAGCAGTAACCATCTTGTTCTGATTGTCCCATCTAAAACCCGAGGCGTTGAGCATGTCTTTTATTGCCCAATACAGCCTCTTTGGGGTCCGTAAATGATTAGAAATATGACAGTTTTCCAGCAAAATGCCACAAGTGTCATAAATCACTTGAATCGTGGCCTTGTACGCTTCGGGTTTAAATCTGATGCCAGTTTTCAGTCCTAGGTTGACTTGTTCAACCAACCCATTCACCAATGCGTTATCCATGTTCTCAGTCCATTGAAGCCTACTTACTTTACGAGGACCAACTACACTACACCTTGGTTGGGATACACCTTTTGGGGATGGCCCTTTGCGGGACGGCGTATGCTTTTTCGTAAGCGTACTAATTACTACAGTTGGTGAACTTGGGGAAGGGTTTGAAGCAACACCCTTTTTTGAAGGTGATGGCACCACATCTTTCGTTCTCGGGTCCTTGGCAGTACTCATAAGAAAATTCATAGAACCTACAAGAAGAACATATAAATAGAGATATAACAGCTACAGTCAAGTAATGTAGTGTAGTAATGACTCATAGGCAAACATAATGACATTCATCATGAAGATTAAAGACAATATCCCAAACTTGGTGAAATTCTGTATAAATATTTCCGCTTTCGAGTAAGCGGATCATTATAAGTATTATCAAATATTAGTACGTTGTCTTGTACGTGGAAGGCTATCATTCCACATTCTCTCAGCAATCTCGTCTCTCTTCCTTGTCCACTCGTCGCGAGCACGATCCGTCAACCGAGCTAAGGCTTGTCCTTCATCTACTGAGGTTACATCTACAGGGGATGGCACAAGATCCTCTGCACTGTCCCCATTATGCTCAACTACCTCAATAAATCCATCATCACCACTCACATGAATAAAATTATGAAGGACACAACAAGCTATAATAATTTTTACTTGCATTTTGAACTTGAACTGAGGAGTACGTAGAATTGAGAATCAATTTTTTTTTAGCAGGCCAAATGAACACTCTATGCCATTTCACAACTGTACGTGACGATAATTGAAAAGTTCCTTCTTATTGGCAGGTTTCCTTCCAGTATGAAACTCGTTCAGGTGATATCGGACACCTCGATAGGGTGCCATAAAATCAAACGCATGTGCATATCCAATGTCAACAACATAATATTTTCCTACACATTAGAAGATATGTTTCAGATAGCTATTACACATAATTACCTACAGAAAGAACAATCATCCCTTATACGCAATTACCATGTCGAATAAGAAAACAGTCAGGGCGACGGATGAGTGCATTTTGTATCACATGAGTATCGGATGAGGATCCATCCCAACCAATAAGTACATATACAAATTTCATATCAAAAGTACATGCGGCCATAATATTCTGTAACAGATATCCCTTCATATTTCTGAAAGTGGAGCTCTTTTCTTTAGGCAAATAAGCCGGGATATGGGTACCATCTAGAACCCCAATACAGTCCTACAATCAGAAGTATGATATTTGATCAGTTCGAACATTAACATTCAACTTATAAGTTATGTATTTCTCCAACTTATATTCCACTTTACCTGAAAATATGAACTTCACAAAAGATTGTCGAAAATTTCCTTGGGTGTGTGTAAACCAGGAAACCTCAAGTACTCGGGATATAAGCCGATTATGGCATCCAGCACTCTGCTAAAGTGTCGGCTCACTGTCTCACCAGATCGTGTAAAGCGATGACTAATCACACGATTATGTACGTTATGTCCGACAGTATGAAGAAACATGACAACCTGCTCTTCCAAGCTGCATCTCCTGCTATCGGAAAGTAATTCCCAATCCCTCAACAACGAACATAATTCAAAAAACTTGTCCCTCCCCATCCTTAGCTGCGCAAGACACTGAGTATCGCTCTTACGTATTATTCGGCTTATGAACCTATCCCTCTCAATGTGGCTCTCATTGGGTTTAGCTTTTATACAGTAACGGCGATAATATTCAGCCGCTCTCATTACAGTTACCGCGGCTGCAATGGTGAATATGGCAGCGGCTATTTCACTCTCATTCCAATCACTACCAGATGATCTATCATTGAAATTTTCCAAGCTTTCGAAAGCCATATCAATTTTAAGGGAATCGGAGAAATGATCTGTTTAACAGTTAGAAGAAAATGTAAATTTGAATAGTATTTAAATATGTGTAGATACTACCTCCATATTATACAATTTCAAATAACTGATACTACACTTGTTTATTAGCGTAGAGGTTAATTTTTTGTTGTCTTTTTCTTGTAGGACCTTTTACTTTCAAATTGCATAAAAAATGATCAGTACATGCTCGTCACTGATCAGATTGGTACATCCCATGTGATAACAGCAGAATTCGTAGATGTACTTATAAGTTACAAATAACAGATTTCACGATTGTTTCTAACATCAGTTCTATGGAACAACCACATGACGGATTTTTTATTTCATCCAGATTTTATTATATTTCTTCATTTTTTATTTTTTCCTATCTGTTGATCTGTACTGAGAGATGGAAACTGGTTACATCAACTGATTCATGTGCAGAAAGTTAGACATAGCGCATGAATCATTTGATACATCCATCAGTTAATGCATGTAGTAGACGAGAAGTAGGACACAACCTACAGTTTTCAAACCGCTCAAACTTAGACTGAAACATGAAACATGTAACGGTCAGATAGTGCAGATGTTGAGAATATACTGTATGTCAATAGGGCACGATGTAAATACAGCTGGTTAGATAATATGTTATTCAACATTTTATACATGAATGTCTCAATAACCATAAAAACATCAGAAACAGAAGATGTATCAACAGATCTTAAGACAGAGTTAGTGGAAGAGTTTTGCAACACCTTAAACAAGATTAATACATCAAACATGTACAACATACGAAGGCACAAATGTAAAGAGACATAAATGTTTCAGAGCAAGCGATTGTTCGTGCCTACAATAGGATTATGAGAAAAGAACAGAAATTACTACTTGCTGCTTCCCGAATGAAACAGACGAACACCTCGATAACCACCAGGTGTGTCACTGAGATATTTCAAAACATGGAGCCAATTCGTTGATCGAGAAAAATACATCAATATCGACTGGGACCGCTATGAGATAATGCTTACTCCCAAAGAACGAAAGGTTCGAAGACAAGAAGTGAAATAAGGAATGGTTTTGGGCATATCAGAGAAGCGTTTGTTGTAATAGAGGGCGTTTCCACATGAGTGAATGATTCATATATACAGACACCACCTGTATATGTGTAAGTGCTATGATTTCATATCCCTTTGGTTGTCAAATTTTGTGGTGACAAAACCTATATATATATATATATATATATATATATATATATATATATATGTCTTGTACATCTTGTGTTTCATGGTTGAGTCTATACATTGCTTCAAGTCATCATACTTCAAGACAAGAACTTAAATGAAGAAAGTTTCAAGTCTAGTCATAGATGAAGTATACAAGAATAGAAGACTTCAAGTATGCATGTTCAAGATTCTAACAAGTACAAGAATAGAAGAAGACTTTATCAAGTCAAGAAAGGTTCAAACTCGAGAAGGCCTACAACAAGATTCATAAATTCTTAAGCTTCTCTTAAGGGTCATCTAAGAGTACAGACTTTCGATGTTCATCTTACTTTCAAGGTTTTTTTGACCTTAGATTAATCTTAGGTTGGGCTTTATTGTAGGTCATTCTGGATACATAATTCGTATGTTTTAATTATGCTTGTACGGGCTGTTCTAAGACCAGTCCTAGGGACTTCAAGACCAGTCCTAGCTCTGCTACGACCAGTCTTAAGTTTTTCAGAACCAGTCCTATGTTGTTGAAGATTTTTAAATTTTTCTGGTTGTCCTACGACCAGTCCTGGACATCCTACGACTAGTCCTGTGAGCTGTATGACTTGTCCTTCGACCGGTCTTAGCCCTACGACTCGAACTCCAGCAACTAATCTGGAGGTCCTACGACCAGTCGTAGGTGACCCACGACCGGTCGTAGGCTACCCAGGACTAGTCGTGGAACAGCTAATCCTTATCCTGCGGAAATCTTTGAAAATCTGCTGAAGTTACGACCAGTCCTATGGATCCTAAGACCAGTCGTAGACGAGATTTTTCAGGCTTTAAATAGAGTACGAATTTTAAAGTTTTTCAATTCATTTCAATTCAATTCAAGCAATTTTAAGGCCATACTCTGAGATAAGTTCGTGTTTATTTTTAAGCTACTTTGTGCTCATTTAATATTCCTTTTGCTAGCTTGTTTTGTATTTGATTTTGATCTACATTCCAATCTTATTAGAAAAGAGGAATTTTTTATATTCCTTCTTCTTGGATTTAAAATCAAATAGAACTAGCCCTTTTAATTTAAAATCAATTAGTCTTAGAACCATTCATAAAGTGAGTATTAGACTTTGAACGTTAAATCGAACTTCTACTCCGATTGGTTCTACCGGGCTACTTCAAAAAGAGATTCAGGTATTTTACATTTGTGTAATTTATATTCTTTGGTTTTGTTTGAGATTTGCTAGAAAAATCTCATTGTTTTGGTTATCTGAGGAGAGCCAGAAAACTCAGATTGTGTGGGTTTTTGGATTGTGTAAGCCCGAAATAAAAAGACACAATTGTGAAGGTTTTAGGTGAACCTGTGAAACCTATTTTGATAGTGCATGCTAATATCCCCTGTGTGAGGATATTAGGAGTGGAGTAGCATTCTGTGTGGCTGTTGGATAATAGTTGGTGTACACACAGGCGAACCACTATATATCTTTGTATTGTGGATGTGCTTTATTCTTTCATTCCTTTATTCATTCAGTTTTGTGGATTGTATCTGTGGTTGAATATTGTAATCATTTTATTTCAAGCTAGTGTGGAAATGTTGTAATAACTTAGGTTTAATTTCCTACAAGTTATTTCCTTGCTTTATTATTTTGCTGTTATAAGTTTTATTTGGCATAGCCCTATTCACCCCCCTCTAGGGCATATAGCTAGGTCCTTTCAAGTTGTATCAGAGCCTAATAGCTCGTGCTTATTGTTTATTTATTGGATTTATTTCCTGAGCTAATGATCTAAGCTATATTAAGATGTCAAATTTTGATAGCCTATCAGTCACTAGGCCACCACCCTTTAATGGCACAAAGTATGCCTATTGGATAACCAGGATGAGGATCTTCCTCAAATCCGTGGATGACAGTGTGTGGCTGGCCACAGTGAATGAATGGAACCCTCCTACCACTGAAGTAACTGATGTCGATGGTTCAAAATCAATGAAAGTAACGGCTTATTTTCATTGGACCACAGTTAAGAAAAGTGAGAGTAGTGTCAATGCAAAAGAACTAAATGTAATTACTTGTACATTATCACCAGATGAATTCAAAAGAACCATCTCTTATGAAAATGTAAAACAAGCATGGGATGTATTAGAAATGACACACGAGGGTACATCAGTTGTCAAGAAATCTAAAGTCCAACTCCTCACAACTAAATTTGAAGAAATTCATATGGAGGAGAATGAGATGTTTATGGACTTCTACACTAGATTGAATGACATTGTGAACTCTATGTGGGGTCTTGGTGATAGAATCCGAGAAAGTAAAGTATGTGCAAAGATACTACGCTCACTTCCTGAACGGTTCAATTCTAAAGTAACCGCGATTCAGGAACTTCGTGATACGGATACCATGAGGGTTGAGGAACTAGTTGGTTCACTACAAACATACGAGTTGTCCTTCAAAGCTCCTAAAGGAAAATTGATTACTCTCAAATTATCTAAAAATGTTTCACAAGACAGCACTTCGGATATAGAAAATTCTGAAGACGATATGACGCTTTTAGCAAAAAAGTTTTACAAAATTTTTAAAAGCAAGAAAAAAGTTAATTTTCAAAAGTCTAATGATAAGAGACGATCTAAACCTAGAGCTCGAAAATCTTTGAAAGATAGTCAATGTTACAACTGTCAAGAGTATGGGCACTTAGCTAACAAATGTCCTAAAAAGGACAAATCAAAAAGGAAAAGCATGTTGGCTACTTGGGATGAATCGCCTGATTCTGAATCCTCTTCTAAATCAGAAGATTCTGAAACCGAGTCAGGCGATGATATTAAAGCCCTTATGACTCTAGCCAAGATCACTTTTTCAGATAATAATGATATATCTAGTGAAGAAAATCTGAATAGTGATTGCGATAATGAAGATGATCTTCAGGATGCTTATAATGCCCTTTATAAGGAGAGTTGTAAAATTGCCGTCAAGCTTAAGTTACAAAAAGAAAAATTTTCTAAGCTTAAAGAAGATTAGGAGTCTCTCGTTTTAGAAAAGTCTCATATTTCCTATTCTTTTGAAAAGACCAAATGTGATTTAGATTTTAAAACCTCCAAAATTGAAGATTTGAGATCCGAAAATGAGAAACTCAAAAATGAGGTAGCTTCTCTTCTGAGTTTGAAAGACACATGGAGATATGCCCAAGGTGATCCTAAATTGGAAAAATTATTGTCTGGATCAAGAAAATGTGGCAATCGATCCGGGTTGGGCTATGATAAGAATACATCTCTTAAACAAAAGAATATTGCTCCTAAATTTGTAAAAGGAGAGTCTTCAACCTCAAAAGAAAAGAATACTTATCAAGGTTTTTTCAAAAATTCAAGGACTTTTCAAAAATCTAAAGGTTGTCATGTCAACTTTGATTTTCAAAACCGAAATTCATTGGTTGAAAAAATAATTGATCTACTCAAGGAGCTATTAAAGTCTAACTCTGTAGGTCTCTCCTATTACAACAGACAGAAAAAGACCATCTATACTCATAAACCCAAAACAGTTCTGAAATGGGTTCCTAAAGTTGCTTGCTTGGTTGCCCACACTGCTTTCAAAGCTACAAGCCATTCAAAGTGGTACCTAGATAGTGGTTGCTCCAAACATATGACAGGTGACAAGGCTTTATTCACCAATCTAAAAGATATGACTGACGGGTCAGTCACATTTGGTGATGGAAGCAATTGCAAGATCATTAGCCAAGGTAGGGTTCAGCTTTATAACCTTCCCTTATTTAAGAATGTTTTATATGTTGAGGGCTTGAAACACAACCTACTAAGCATTTCTCATATATGCGATAACAACCATAGTGCGAAGTTTTCTAATCAAGGTTGTGAGGTAGTTAATAAAAAGGGTTCTGTTATATTAACTGGTTGCAGAACTTCTGAAAACTGCTACATCGTTAGTGATGCAAGCTCATCTACTCAATCGTGTTACATGGTCCATACCGATGAGACTGAATTATGGCATAAACGCCTTGGACATGTACACTACCGGAACTTATTTAGATTGAGCAAAAGAGAACTAATTAGAGGTCTACCCAAATTGTAAAAAGTAGACAAAATATGTGGTGAATGCCAGTTGGGCAAACAGACTAGGAGCTCTCACAAGCAATTGAACTCCAATACCACATCTAGACCACTCGAACTTCTCCGCATGGATCTTATTGGACCAACCAGAACGGAGAGTCGAGGAGGTAAAAAATACATCTTGGTTATCGTAGATAACTATACCAGATTCACTTAGGTATCATTCCTAAAAGATAAAACTGAAACCCTGGTAAAAAAGGTCATTAAACGAATCCAAAATGAGAAAGGTTCTCATGTTAGTACGATCTGTAGTGATCATGAATATGAATTTGAAAATAGTAGTTTTGAGATATTCTGTAGTGATCAGGGAATATCACATGAATTCTCTGTACCCAAAACACCGCAACAAAATGGTATAGTTGAAAGAAAAAATAGAGTGCTTCAGGATATGGCTAATGTTATGTTGAATAACATGAAGCTCTTTAGAAATCTTTGGGCTGAAGCAGTTAATACCGCATGCTATATTATTAATCGAGTTTATACCAGTAAATCTGATAATAAGACTGCTTATGAATTATGGTTTGAAAAGAAACCTACTGTTATATTTTACGAGATCGTGAAAATTTGAAAAAGTTTGATACGAAGAGTGATGAAGGTATTTTTCTTGGTTATTCTTTGAACAGTCGAGCTTATAGGGTTTTAAATAAGAGAACTGGTGTGATTCAAGAGTCCATCAATGTGGTCATTGATGATCATTTGAATACACCAACCCCGAGCTCAGATGATGATGAAGTTCTTATTATCGATAATCAAGATACCTTATCAAGTAAAAAAGAATCTGAACCAAGGACTGTCAAAGATCATCCAACCCATCAAATTCTTAAAAATCCTCTCACTAGAGTTCGTACTCGCAAACAACTTGAGAACATATGTAATTATGTTTGTTTTACATCCCAAATAGAACCGGTCAACGTGAAAGAAGCACTTTCTGACGAAAATTGGATAGTTGCTATGCAGGATGAACTTAATCAATTTGTTCGTAATGATGTCTGGTATCTTGTTCCTAGACCTAAAGATAAATACATTATCAGAACAAAATAGATCTTTAAAAATAAGTCTGATGAACTTGAAAATATAATACGAAACAAGGCTAGACTGGTTGTACAAGGATACACTCAGATTGAAGGCATCGATTACGATGAAACCTTTGCTCCAATCGCTCGCCTTGAATCAATCAGACTTTTTATTTCCATCGCATGCTTTAAAAAATTTAAGATTTATCAGATAGATGTAAAGAGTGCCTTCTTGAATGACGATTTACATGAAGGGGTGTATGTTGAACAACCTTCAGGGTTTGAAGACTCCAAGTTATCTGACCATGTATTTCGTCTCAAAAAGGCTCTCTATGGTCTAAAACAAGCGCCCAGGGCATGGTATGAGAAATTGACTAAATTCTTACTTAGTTATAGCTTTCAAGTAGGAAGTGTCGATAAGACGCTCTTTGTTAAGAAGCATAACAATGATATTTTGATGGTTCAAATTTATGTTGACGATATTATTTATGGATCAACTTGTACTAACATGTCTATTGAGTTTGCAGATCTTATGAAATCAAGGTTTAAAATGAGCATGGTTGGTGAACTAAACTATTTCCTAGGGTTGCAAGTAAAACAACAACCTGATGAAATTTTTATTTCCCAGACCAAATATGCTTCAAACTTGGTTAAAAGGTTTGGATTTGATAATGGTAAGAACTTTGATACTCCTATGAGTACAACGTTAAGACTCTCAAAAGACTCTACGGGTAAAGATATAGATCCTAAACTGTATCGTAGTATGATTGGTAGTTTGTTGTATCTAACTGCAAGTAGACCTGATATTACGTTTAGTGTTGGTATTTGTGTGAGATATCAGTCTAATCCTAAGGAATCACATCTTATTGTTGTTAAACGGATTATTAGATATGTCACAAGTACTATAAATCTGGGTCTTTGGTATCCTTTTGATACTAGTGTTCAATTAGCTGGATACTTAGATGCTGATTAGGCTGGTAATATCGATAATAGAAAATTAACCAGTGGTGGTTGTTTTTACATTGAAAATTGCTTAGTTTCTTGGTTCAGCAAGAAGCAAAGCTCAATATCGCTCTCCACTGCTGAGGCTGAGTATATTGCAGCTAGATATGTATGTACTCACCTAGTTTAAATGAAACGAATGCTAAGCGATTATGGAATTAATCAAGATTCAATGATCTTACATTGTGATAATTCCAGTGCTATTAATATTTCCAAAAATCCAATCCAGCATTCACGTACTAAGCACATTGACATTAGGTATCATTACATTCGTGAGTTGGTTGAAGAAAAAGTTATTTCCTTGGAATATATACCAACTACAACTCAACTTGCTGATATATTTACTAAACCGCTCCACAAAAGCAGGTTTAATAGATTGAAATTTGATCTTGGTATGTGCATTTTACATTGAGTATTCTTGCTTGCATGTATCATAGTTGGTATTATATGTGTTAAAATTTTAATTTTTTACATTAAATATGTATTTTTGGTCGATGCTCGACCGGTCGTACACAGCACTCGACTGGTCGTGGAGCTCGTGAACATGATATAATTTGATCTTGGTATGTGCATTCTTCTTCTTCATTTTCACTCCGACCTACGACGAGTCGTGGCTCGACCAGTCATAGGATTTCTTGTATGTCTTCAAAGTAAGTCCTATTTCTTTATTTTTCTTGAAGTTTAATGTTCTCTATGCTTTGATTTGATCATTTTGTAGCTTGATTTCATCTTTTAGTTGGGTTTTTCAAGGATTTCTTCTCAAATTGTTAATCTAGAGAAAACCCATCCTTCTTTTTATGCATTCCTCTTGCTCTTAGCATATCTTGTTGAAGATGGATGCTAGAGGGAAGAAGAAAACACTCGTGGTCCATCCTCATCTAGATCTACATTGATAACAAAATGGCACCTTCGGTCACCCAAAGATGATCCTCAAGATGTACGGGATTTGCGTGTCCGTAATGTTATCGTTGAGCATCCCGCTGATCTCAATCACATTACTCCATATGGTATTGTTCCTCTCCTTGAATCTATTGGCTAGGCTAACATTTTACTTTGGGGTGGGCCTGCATACCAGTCTATTGCACAATTAATGGTTGCATGTATCTCAAAATTCTCCCTTGACAACTTAACTTTTTCAATTGCTACTGGAGAAGGAAAATTTCTTGTATACCGACATTTGATATCAGGTATTATGGATATACCCGTTAATGATGAAGGTATTCCGATTCATACTCTATACGACAAACCATTTGAATTGGAAAAACATATGTTGACAAGAGACTTATGCAAAATTAATGTGCAATGGACACACAAAGGGAATGCGCTCTCTTCAAAGTATCTATTACCTAGATATAGAGTGTTACGTCAATTTTTGATTTCAAATCTGTATCCTCGGTCTGGTAATAAAACTGAGTTGACTTCTTTCATGGTTCGTGTGCTGCATTCTATTGCTTCTGGTACCATGGTCCGCCTTCCTTCATTGATCTGTCATTTTATCATACAGTTTCGTCTCCATTCGGGTCATAGTGATATTCCATTTAGTTATCTTATGACTGTGTTAGCCACTCATATACTTGTCGATACACCTATTAATGAGGCACCCATTCATCATCTTATTTTCAATAATTCCAATCTTAATAAGATGAAGTTGGATTTGCTTCCTGGTCAAGTTGATGAAGGTGGTGTTGGTGGTGATGGTGGTGAAGCCGGAAATGAAGGGGAAGCTGATGATATTCCTCAACAGGATATTAATATGGATGAGATATTTGATGATATAGAAACTGATTCGCCAAATAATCCTGATTACGATCCATCTAGTTATGATGCACGCCTTCGTGCATTGGAGGAGAAGGTTGATAACATAAGTGTAGCCCACGATATGCAATTTAAATATATGCAAAAATATCTTCGTCGCATTAATAGGGGCTTACATTAGATTGATCTTACTATCCCTGCTCCCTCCTCTGGATCTGATTAGGTGGATTATCTTTTGGATTGTATAGCATTATCTTATCTTTTATTTTGAATATTATATTATATTGGTTATGGCTTGATGATTCCGGATTTATATTTTGAGATATGATATTTCTTTCCATATTCTTTTCTCATTATCTGCTTATAATTACTCTCTATGTTGTTGTTCTCTTTCCTATTGTGACTTTCCCTTGTCATTTTGTGACAAAAGGGGGGAGTAGTATGGAAAGGGGGAGTAATTTGTATGGATTGATTGATTGAGGAGTATATGTGGATTGATAATATGGAATGTGGATACCTTGCGCTTTGCTTAATGTTTCCATGTTTTTTCTCTCAGGGGAGCATATTTTACTCTTATTTGTATGATGTGTGTTTTGTCACAATTTTGACAAAGGGAGAGATTGTAAGTGTTATGATTTCATATCCCTTTGGTTGTCAAATTTTGTGGTGACAAAACCTATATATATATATATATATATATATATATATATATATATATATATATATATATATATATATATATATATATATATATATATATATATATATATATATATATATATATATATATGTCTTGTACATCTTGTGTTTCATGGTTGAGTCTATACATTGCTTCAAGTCATCGTGCTTCAAGACAAGAACTTAAATGAAGAAAGTTTCAAGTCTAGTCATGGATGAAGTATACAAGAATAAAAGACTTCAAGTATGCATGTTCAAGATTCTAACAAGTACAAGAATAGGAGAAGACTTTATCAAGTCAAGAAAGGTTCAAGCTCGAGAAGGCCTACAACAAGATTCATAAATTCTCAAGCTTCTCTTAAGGGTCATCTGAGAGTACAGACTTTCAATGTTCATCTCACTTTCAAGGTTTGTTTGACCTTAGATTGACCTTAGGTTGGGCTTTATTGTAGGTCATTCTGGATACATAATTCGTATGTTTTAATTATGCTTGTACGGGCTGTTCTAAGACCAGTCCTAGGGCCTTCAAGACTAGTCCTAGCTCTGCTACGACTAGTCTTAAGTTTTTCAGGACTAGTCTTAGGTTGTTGAAGATTTTTGGATTTTTCTGATTGTCCTACGACCAGTCCTGGACATCCTACGACTAGTCCTGTGAGCTGTACGACTTGTCCTTCGACCGGTCTTAACCCTACGACTCGAACTCCAGCAACTAATCTGGGAGTCTTATGACCAGTCGTAGGTGGCCCACAACTGGTCGTAGGCTACACAGGACCAGTCGTGGAACAGCTAATCCTTATCCCGTGGAAATCTTTGAAAATCTGTTGAAGTTACGACCAGTCCTAGGGATCCTAAGACCAGTCGTAGACGAGATTTTTCAGGCTTTAAATAGAGCACGAATTTCAGAGTTTTTCAATTCATTTCAGTTCAATTCAAGCAATTTTAAGGCCATACTCTGAGATAAGTTCATGTTTGTTTTTAAGCTACTTTGTGCTCATTTAATATTCCTTTTACTAGCTTATTTTGTATTTGATTTTAATCTGCATTCCAATCTTATTAGAAAAGAGGAATTTTTGATATTCCTTCTTCTTGGATTCAAAATCAAATAGAACTAGCCCTTTTGATTTAAAATCAATTAGACTTAGAACCATTCATAAAGTGAGTATTGGACTTTGAACGTTGAATCGAACTTCTACTCCGATTGGTTCTACTAGGCTACTTCAAAAGGAGATTCAGGTATTTTACATTTGTGCAATTTATATTCTTTGGTTTTGTTTGAGATTTGCTAGAAAAATCTCATTGTTTTGGTTATCTGAGGAGAGCCAGAAAACTCAGATTGTGTGGGTTTTTGGATTGTGTAAGCCCGAGATAAAAAGACACAATTGTGAAGGTTTTAGGTGAACCTGTGAAACCTATTTTGATAGTGCATGCTAATATCCCCTGTGTGAGGATATTAGGAGTGGAGTAGCATTCTGTGTGGCTGTTGGATAACAGTTAGTGTACACACAGGCGAACCACTATATATCTTTGTATTGTGGATGTGCTTTATTCTTTCATTCCTTTATTCATTCAGTTTTGTAGATTGTATCTGTAGTTGAATGTTGTAATCATTTTATTTCAAGCCAGTGTGGGAATGTTGTAATAACTTAGGTTTAATTTCCTACAAGTTATTTCCTTGCTTTATTATTTCGCTGTTATAAGTTTTATTTGGCATAGCCCTATTCACCCCCCTCTAAGGCATATAGCTAGGCCCTTTCAATATGGCCTTTCGCAAACAGATGGGTGTCATGCAACCATCCTTTCCAGTCTTCCACTGTGCAGCGTCAATCTTTTATCAAACCCAATTTTTGATTCGTCGAGCGAAGATTGCCCCACCTTCGTCCGTATATGCATAGAGATGGAAAATAGGGTGTATACGGTGACGGTGTATACGCCTGACCGTAATAGAGGTAGAACCCTATCACGGTAAAGGGCGTTGGTAAACTCCAAGCCGATTTCCAGAGGAGAGAGGATCATACCTGATCCAAGTGCATTACGCAGTACGATTAGATGCACGAACACCCGGTTTGCAACGAGGAAAGTGGCAGGAACGGTTTGAACACGCTGTTGGATGTAGTATGTCTAACGGAGCGAGAAATTCGGGTTCAGGACCGACATGCAGGGTAAGGGAGAAGGTTTACCGAAATGGAGTACTGGAATGGCCGTTCTCCTTCCTATCTTTAGTGTAATGGTGAGTTTTAATGTCATTTCCATTTTCAATACGATGCAGCTATGAGACGGGACTACACACTGCATAGCCGCCAGCCTATACTATCCTACGAATGACGAGAAGTGGTTCTCGAACGTATATTCGAGCGTGGAATGTGTCGCCCGCCGTTCCTAACCAAACGTGTGACATGTCACATCAAGAAGCTTAATATGATATTATACGCTCCCGACCGTGAATCCAAACACACCATCAGTGTTGGAGGGAACTGTTGTATGTCTCTCCCTCTATTTCTCTTTCTTCTTCTCTCTCATTTTTCTTCTCTTTCTTCCCTCTTTTCTTTCTCCCTCTTTCTCTCTCTATTGTGTGTGTCTCCTAGAGGGAGGGATGTATTTATAAAATTTTAGAAATCTAGAACTTTTTGCATACACAGAACATAACTATGCGATCGGTCCTGCGTATTTTATATGCGAAGAAACCTTACGCAAACGGGCTTCGCAAGTTTGCTCGGTTGTGTGAGGAAACCGCTCGCACCCGGTTTTCTTTCCTCCTTCGGGGAGATCTTGTTGGGTCTTTATATGGGTTTTAGGAGAGTCATGGGTCCCACTAAACAAACGTCTCGGATCAGTCCTTGCTCACTGATCTTGGTCATGAGAGCTCCTACACCGTGTCCATTTTTACTTTCACAAGTGTACAGCAGGGAGGATTACTTCTGGAGTGTGGAGGTCGATCTGATCTTTTCGGCATCCTTGGATAGGGTCGGAATTCTATCTATCATGGATTGAACGGTTCCGATTCGACTGAGATAAAGGGTTGTGCGGTTCTTGCTGGCGTGCTTCTCATGATTGTGAGAATCTGCAGATTCACTCCTGCGGACGATATTCTCGTCTGCTCTGAGGATCGATGGGGTCCACTTAAGGTGACGTCTCTAAGGATCTCCTCCATCTGTCCATCTAACGGAATTGAATCTATGTGTGATGAATGGTGTGGACTGTTTCTTTACCTTGGCAGTGGGTCCCAGTTTGGACGATGGGGATGGTTCCTCTTGAACTCAAAACTGGTGGGAAAGGAAGGTGGTGGTCAGTTTCATCCTACAGACCCCATGGACGGTTCAGATCCTCTAGCATGGTCGTGATGATGGGCCATTACATGCCCAGATGGACGCTGTCCGTATTAATCCCGAACGGTGCAAGAGATGGGGAGTTCTCTCTCTTTCTTTTGGGAGTTTACGAATCAAACACAGTAAAACCGTGTTTGACTGTTTAGTCTGTTGGGGTGCACACATGCTCGGTGCACAGGCACTTGATTGTGGGGCCCGCAGAGTTATTTTGAGGGATCTACTCCATTCATTTGCTTTGGTTGGCTCACCTTAGGGTCCATATCAGAGTAGGAGGCACATGTCGGTCTTAGGTAGGTCATTTCAAGTAAATATTTGTTTTAGTCGTTGATCTTACTGATCCAAGGGTTGAAATTTGACTGTACAATTAATTTATGATAATTAGGCCTAATATACGATTTCGCATGAAACGAATCAAGAGAACATGTGATTTGGAAACGTAAGGTTATAGGTTAATGGCATTTTCATGATTATTGTTGATCTAAGGGTTTTGTGGAACCTAGTGTCCTACATGGTTACATGCACATTCCTTAAATAGTTCTTACAAAAGGACTTATATCTAAATCATTATGGATAGAAAATTATTCACCAATTTAATTTAGGGCCAATATATATATCGAACCACATGATGGATGGTCTTATCTTAAAATCAACGGTCGGATGACCTAATCTGTGAACGGAGATTATTCCCAACAGTCATATCTATGTTGGAGAATAGATGAAATGTTAGGATAGCGGGATTGGTATTGTACACCTGTACTTAATAAGTTAAATTTCGTGTTAACGCTCGAGAGCTTTCAATACTCAGGTATTGAAAAGTTCGGGACATTCCATGTCCGCACCTCGTCCCAATGACAACTTGTCTCCATAATCATCATCTGATTAGGCGTGGAGTTTCAAATCATTTTCTATTCAATTATTTCCTGCATTTGTTTCTTATAATTTTAACAGTTTTGAGATATGATGTCTCTTGTGGGAAATTCTTCAACCAATAGCTAATTTATCCAGTACCTTTGATGGACAACATTACAAATGGCAGAGGTAGAAGATGTTTTTTTTTTTTTTTTTTTTTACCACACAACTCTTTGTGTGGCTTACTTTATTAATAAAAAAAGCTCCACAGTTTGAATAAACTAGAGTTAACTATTGTCCACTAGAAATGGGATGAAGATGGCTCTCTTGTATGAATTACATCCTCAGTGCTTTGAGAATCAACTCTATGATGTATTCTACGATTTTACAACTTCTATTGAAATATGAACATCTTTAGAAAAGAAATATAAAACGGAAGATGTGTGAAAAAATACACAGTTAGTAGGTATTTTTAATACCAAATGGTAGATGATAAATCGAAAGTTTAATAGATCAATGAGTTCAATCTAATAGCACATGAGATCATCTCTGAGGAGATTAATGATGAGGGTCGAATATTGCATATTAGACCCCGATTATTACCTAATTTTATCAACATGATAATGCTTAACGGACTATCTTAATTATGTTTTTGTTACAGGATGTAATTAGGAGCGTGGACTGAAAAAGAGCACTATAAGCATGAATTTGATGCTCTGAAGTCACCACAGCAAGGGACGGACCCCAGGGGACCAAGGTTGAAGAATTTACACACCAGGGGTCGAGGAAATCAAGCCGTTCACGTTAAAGAGGCTCAAAAGTTATCTAAGATGGAAGATCACATGGTTCCAACCATCCATTCGGCTCGAAACTTCATACATGGGATGAGGGCCATAAATTAACTGTATATCTAAACTTTCAGCCCTTGGATCATTATGGAAGTGCCCCAACTGATAGATCATCCCATAAACCGTTGATTTTGGGCCCACCTACAATTTGGATATGCCTCAACTTTGGTCTCAACCCCTTAAATGGGGAGACAAAATGAATGGACAGTGGAGATTTTTTATAAACATTATAGTGGACCCCACATCGCGGTGAGTGTACACCATGTACACATTTTCGCGTTGTGCACCGGACTAGATACATCAGTCCAAGCAGCGCTAACCCGCGTCATCTTCTCAAAAACGGAAACATCCTTTTTCAAGCTACGTAACGAACGGACAGCGTCCGTCTTGCAGACGCTGGTGGGCCACCTACATCATCCGTACGAATGATCCAAACCATCCATCTTGTAGAGGGGCTTGAAAAATTCAAAACCATGCTGATACTTTTCACCCATGCATACACACGTGTGTGGTACAGAGGCCATAAATAGGCAGCCCTGCAACGTTCTAAATTGATTTTAGTGTGATTTCTTCTCTGGGATGTGTCAATGGACATTCAAAACCAATCATGGTTGACCGAAATTTCATCCTGAATCTAATGGAGAGGGTGGATTTCTCCAAAAATACCTCTGTGGGGCCCACCAATCACAACAGTGGTGGACGTGTGAAAGCTTACGCACGTCCATGAAATATGGACTTCTAGGCGGTTGTGGCTCACCATCTTTGATCATATGGCAGATCTGAACCATCCATCATGTAGAGCACTCAAAAACGTCCTAAGAGATGATGTTTCTTTAAAAATTGAGCGAGGAAAGTAGTAAGTTTGAAGGCACCGAAGTTTGCTGCAAAAAGCCTTTCGCTGCACATGCACAACTGCTGTGACAGCTCTCCACCGCCCCTAGCAACTATAAAAGGAGTTTTTAGAGGGCAAAAAAGGAGGCTAGAGCCAGAGCCAAGCAGATCAAGAGCTGAGAAGAGAAAGAGAGAGAAGAAAGAGGAGAGAGAGGAAGAAAGAAGGGAGATCCATATATTTTTCTTTTCTCAATCTTATTTTTCTTTCTTTCTAGTTGATTCCATGGATTGCTAATTTCTTAGCTAGGGCTGAGATGAAGCCATTAATTTGAATAACTCTTGTTTATTGTTGAATTCATCCTAAATTTAATTGATTTATTTTTTTCTCTAGTATGCTTGACTAAAATTTTTGTGCTTCTCCATTCTATGAGCTTAACCAAAGTTTATATGTGGATGTTGTTTGGAATCTTATTTTAGGTACTTGTGTCTGACCATGAACAAGTTTCCTATAGAGAAAGAAATAGGAATCTACATCTCTTTATGCCTGACTATGGATGGAAAGATGTGATCCTTATACTTTAAAGGATTATACATTCTGTGTGCCCGACCAAGGACATAGAGTGTGCTTTATTTATTAAATTTATATCAATCTGAATCAGGGTGAATCAACAGGTAAACAAGGGTCAGGATAATTAGGGGTGGATTCAAAATTCCTAGTATTCTCCTTGATTGAATTTTTCTTATTGCTCTTGGTTATTTTTCATAGATTTGTGTTAGTAGTTCGCTAAACTATTTGTTGGATTAGTTAAGAAGAATCGTAAATTTTGAATTATGACAACCAGTCCTCGTGAAAATAATCTCGTAATCCGTACTGTGTCTACATCTGATTCGTATACTTGCGAGTTTAAAATCATTTAAATTAGATTGGTTTAAATAAAACATCAATTAAGCTAGATGAGTTATTCCAATTTACTGCATTTATAAAAAAAATTTAAAAAAATTACTTGAATCCTAGAGAGATTTTAAAAACTCATTCCAACATAAAACCAATGAGCTTTCTATGAAAAGTCTCATTGAACATCTTCACATTGCAGAAAAAGCTAGGCTTCAGGATAAAAATGGAGTTGAAAGATGGTGTTTATCAAATTAACTTAGTGGATGAAGAAGTCCAACTTAAGGGGTAAAGTCTCCAACCTAAAACTGAACTTAACCAACTAATTCAAAAAGAAGTTTAAGCTCAAGACTAAGGACACCAATAACAAGAAATTTAAAAATCAGGACAAATCTGCTAGTTGCTATATATGTAGCAAATTGGGACAGTTTGCAAGAGAGTGCCATAATTGTAAAAGGAAGGCAACACCCGCACCTCAAACAAATATGACCGAAAGAGCCTCAAATCATGGTGATGGTTATAGAGATTAATATTGTTTGCGTAGATCTATGTGATGGGTGGTGGATTGACACAAGTGCTAATACACATATTTGTTTTGACTGTCGCTGGTTTGTTCACATCCCAAGTATAGGGTTGTGATATAGTAATAATCTTGGTAAGACCAAGGTCGAATACACAAGGACTAAACCTTGTACGTAATTAGAAAATAACTCGAACTAGAACTAAGAGAAGATGTAAATTAATATTAGGAGAATAATGGTGAATTGTTATCTAAAACTTGTAAAATTCAAAGGTGGAAAACTAGGGTTTATAAGGATCCACGTATAGAAATCAGGGAGATTTATGCTTGATTCATAAACACAATTGGATTTAGAGTCTCATCTTCATCCAATTGGAGGATATAGAGGATATAACTATAAACATCAAATTTGAACTTTATTTGATTCAGTTTTCAAGAGATGAGAGGTATGAGAATTAGAATTGATTCCATCACAAAACCATAACCATGAGACAAGGCAAACAACAAAATTTACCCAATCCACAGCCAATCTAAAAGAGTTATGAACATTAGGAAAGGTTCCATCATCTAACTATGTCCATGAGACGATGGTGAACAATAGGGCTCCTACGCTCACAATCATAATAATAAAAAGAACACGCTCAAAGCTATCGCAGATCCATTGTAATTTCAGTAACAACAAACCATTAAAAACTGAAAGCATTCCTTATATTCAAACTATAATCGAAGAGAGTTCCTTAAACATGAATCAAAGCTATATAAAACTTCCCATCATGTTAAAAGCTTCACCTCTTAGCCCTATCTAAGAGGTTTAGCCTATCATAGACATGATGAAGCTAGCATCAAAGAAGAAAAACAAAACATAAAGAAGGAAGAAGGAAGAAAACTTCCCAGCAAAAGCCGGCCCACACCCATTCTCTCTCTCTCTCCTCTTCACACGTCCTTCCTTAGATCTGATGCCCTGCTTCACGTCCAGATTCCTCTCTTTTATAGAGGTTGGAAGTCCGTGGCTTTTTATTTTTAAAAGCTGCTACAAAATATTTTTACGCAGCCAAGAAAAAATCCTGTGTAAGTTTGTTTTTACGCGACTACGCAACCAGCATTGGGAGTGAATTTTTGGGGTACTGACTGTCTCGGTTCAGCATCTGATGTCTTGGTGGTGGTCGTCCTGGGCCTGGGCTCCATCTGGACGGTCCAGATCTTGCATCTGATCAAGGCTGGTGGGCCACAACCGCTTGCAACGTCCAGTTTTCCCAAACGTGTGTAAACTGCGAATTCAGTGTGTTGGCGTGTTTGGTGGGCTCATATTGATGTTTTCCGTGAAATCCACCTTGTTCATTGGATTCTTAGCGAAATTTCGGTTAAAACGGGGTGATTTTGGTCGATTTTGGTGCGGTCCACTGTATTAGATCTTCCCACCGTTCATCCTATGTTTTCTAACGATTTGTGTGTGTACACGTGCATGGGACCAAAAGGTCAACATGGGTACAGTCAAAATTCTCTCCTAGATGCAATGGACGGTTCAGATCGGGCATTTGGATCATGATGTGCGGACCACATGTGTTGCATGTGCGAACATTGGGCGCGGGTCTTGGTGTTTTGATCGGACTCTTCAGTCCTGTGCACCTGCCTATGCATGTGCGTTGTGTGCGCGTAAATCTCCATGCGGGCTCTATTGTGATGCGTGTGAGAAATATGCTCCGTCCATCCATTTTTCCACCTCATTTAAGGGGTTGAGACCAAAATTGAAGCACATCCAGATATCAATTGGGCCCCAGATCAGTATTTTGTGGGCTTCTATCCATTGGGCCACTTTCACAAGGATCCAATGGCTGAAATTCGACATGTACGGTTAATTTAGAGTCCTTAGGCCAGATATAAAGTTTCGAGCCAAGCGGATGGTAGAAACCCTGTGATCTTGCATTCAAGATAATTTTCAGGCCTCTTGGACTTCAATTGCTTAATTTTCTTGGATCTTTACCATGTAAATTCTTTGATCTCGGTCCCCTTAGATCCGTCCCTTGCCTTGGTGACTCTTGAGCATCAAATCCATGCCTTTAGTACCCTTTTTCAATCCAATCTCTTAAATTCACCTTACAATAAAAATATGATTAAAATATAACGTTAAACATTATCATGTACGTAAAATCATGTTATAATAACATGCAATATTTGACCCTCAACATGGTTCAAATCATATGAAGTGGTTACTATCAGTAGAAAGGTTCAGATGGAAAATGCAATCGCTGCAGATGTTGCAGGATGTGGAAAGGTAAAACTTTTGTTTACCTCGAGGAAGGCAATTCCACAAGCCAATGTTTTGCACATTACAAATATGTGTAAGAACTTAGCCTTAAATTACCTTTTGAACAAAGCTTGGTTAAAACAAGTTTCTAAATTTGATTAGATTATAATAACACAGAATGGTTCTTTTATGGGAAAGGGTTATGCAAGTCATGAACAGGGGATGT
This sequence comes from Magnolia kwangsiensis, assembly GCA_037074715.1. Taxonomy (NCBI): domain Eukaryota; kingdom Viridiplantae; phylum Streptophyta; class Magnoliopsida; order Magnoliales; family Magnoliaceae; genus Magnolia; species Magnolia kwangsiensis. The sequence goes on from CM073585.1 coordinate 66,887,666, forward strand.
TTAAACCTCAATGTTGAAATTCATAAAATTACTTCTACTCATATATTGTGTTTTGTCTCTTTATAGGATGGTAAATTATCCCATATAAATGATAAATCTATTAGGAATATGGCTTCTTATAGTATTATACTTTATTTAGAAAATAATGAATTTGAAAAGTGTGAATCTTGTTTATAATTCAAAGTAATTAGAAAACTTTTTCTTGGTATAGAAAGGAAATCTAAGTTACTAGGTTTGATTCATGCTAAAATATAGAACCTTAAAGAAACTCTTACTAGATGTTTGTAATGTCCTGGATTTTCGCTATTTTATATTTTTAAAAATCCTTGAAATTTTTTAATATGACTAGCCTACATTGTCACTTACTAGCCCTTGACGCTCGATGTAAGCCTAAACGTGGGTGGTACTAGTAAAGGACTGCATAAATCTGATTAATCAACTATAGGAAGCCAACGAATCTGCCCAATCACTTAAACCTCGAGTCTAGCCTCGTGATTTGTTCACATAGGGTCTAAATCTAGCTGACCTATCACTGACTAATTAAGGCAACTGTAACTAAATAAAGACATACTTAAAGTCGAGACAACTAGGGGTCAAATCTTAATTAACAAAGCAAATCAAACCAACTACCCATTTAGCTTATGAACCAATGTTAGAGTAATTATGATCGAATCGCCATTTTCACTATTTGCGAATAAGCCACACTATGGACTTAGCTAATTCATACCCAAAAAATTACTCACAAGAAATCTTCCTTCCTAATTCATTTAAAAAATGCTTTGATTATCCGAATAAGCTCTATACTACGCATTAGTGGGCCACTAAACTTGAGGTTATAGAAAGACATTTGTCTTAATGGGCTTGATGTCCATCATACGTGGCGAATCAAGAAAATGCCCAGAACTGTGCAACTTAGGATAGAAGCCAAGTGCTTGAAATACGTGAATACCCTAGTCTGAAACTTGAAACTTAAGTGAAATGGACCTCTCACTCTTCCGCGAAGTTGTGACTTTTCGACCGTTAGATCGCAACCAAACTTAATGTGCGAGTTAAAGATATTTTTTCCGCTCATATTTGTATGTTCACGACTATGATTGATCAACGACGATCATTAATCATAAGTGGGGCCCCCGTGACTAATCGAAGTGTCCAATTGCTGCCCGGTTGTGATGAAATGTAGATCCCATAGTGGAGCACCTACCCATGGTGTAGATAAACGAATGGGCCTACGGAAGGCCATGTAAGTCGAAAACACCCTCCTCAGAGCAAGTTTATAGAAAAAAGGGGCATCGGGGCTATTTGTGCACATGTTGGCACTTTAAATAGCCTTCATTTACCACTCACTCCCATATGAATTTCTCATTGCAATTAGGGAAGGAGTGAGAGAAGAAGAGAGAGAAAGTGTGAGAGGGAATGATTAAAAGATCCACCCTATCACCACTAGCCAACAACAGATCTGTACCATGCCTCGTTATTGGAATATCCTCTGTAATAGTTAGAGGTAATTAGCAAGCCCTTCCTTGAGAGTTGGTCCTTGAGGACTAAATGTATGGACTCTTATGAGCCAACTATCTTGGTACAAGGCACTGGTGAGCCAATCCATGGGACCCTAGCCCTAGGAGCAAGCCTGAATTCATCATACCAACCCAATATGTGGATCATTATCCCTAGACTACTTGAGTAGTTGGGTTAGTCGGAAAATCACGGAACACGGGGCTAGCTCAGGTTTAGCTGGCCACCCTAGAATCATTCGATTGATCTAGATCGAACACAAAGGACCGACAGTAACTAGGCTATGTGGGATGCTTGCACCCAATGCTGGTGCGTCGAGGTTTGCCCAAGTCAACCGAATTTGTCTAACAACTGATTAACCATGTATGTTTGCCATGTCTAATCACTATTACCTGAATCTAGAATACCTCATACTATTTGAAAAGTCTACTAATAACCATTAGCAGTATCATCCTCAAGTCTCATGAGTGGGCATGGTGGTATGGGATATTGTGTCACTGTTGTTGGCCTATGTTAAGGTGATGAGCTGTGAGTGACACTATCAACAACTTGCCTATCATATGAGTTCAATTAGGAGTGATGTACCCAGGCAGATTAAGGGGCATAGGCATGGAGTTGCTATGACGGCCCCGCACCTACTGATCTGGATGAGACTAATGATCAAAATGGAGGTACTGTAGCTTCCCAAATATGTTGGATGATTAGGCTTAATTAAATTATTTGGCTAATATGAACATTCATCACATCGCATTAGTTTAGGCTATGACGACTTAGGCGTTATGGTTGCGTGATGAGGGAGTGTTAGTATTTGCGAATGTGAAGTCGGAGTCACTTATGAGGGAGTGTTGGATTGTAAGAGCATGCATTATTTCATAGCCCCATGCATGTGTATTAACAAGAGTGCTTAGGAATTGCATGTTTAAGTTGTTTTATCATTACCTATGCTAATAGAGTTGATAACATATGAAACTTAAAGTTAATAGAACTATTGAGTTGATCACTCACTCCCACTCTTGGACAGTGTTTTAAAACACCAAGTAGAAACTGTTATAGATGTAGGTACTATAAGTTTTAATGTGTTGGAGGAGTCGCGCATAGGCTCAGAGGAGGAGTCCTTGTATTTCCAGTTGCTAGGAGGGCCGATGTAGGACACCTGTAGGATGTCGATGAGATCTTATAGTTGACATATTTTGTAATTTTGGACAGTGTATTTTTGCTCAGCTGTAGTCCTGTACTCTAGATGGACATGTTTTACTCATTAGTTGATTTACTTGTATTAAAATTTACGTTTATTCTAGGGTATATCACATATTCTATTTTCATTATATGAACTATTTAAATGTCACGTGAAATGAACTATAGAATCCCACTTCCACAAAGCATAAGTGGCACTCGGGATATCAGGAGTTAAGTATTTACTCAACCCCCAAAATTTGAGGCATTACAAGGTGGCCAAAAAATACTTTATTGCATTTATTAATAATTATTCTATATATGCATTTGTATATCTGTTAAGTTTTACGACAATCCCAAGTGTAGTACTGTGTTGTAATAATAACTCGGTGAGATTGAAATCGTTTCATAAGGAATGGGTTGAAAACACAATAAGATTAACAACCTAACTTTTGCACCACCTTAGAAATTTCGTGAACTAATGCAGTCACTGCTTTCTTCGATAGGAGCTTTGATAGAATCGAAATCTATTAAATTTCTGTCAATGTGATTGAAGTGTACTCGATGGCATCGAAGAATGTTAAAGAAAATTATCCAACAACAAAATTTTAAAATTATGATTTTCTCGATGGGATCAAAAGAACAGTCCAACAACTAATCTGGAAAATCCTAGAATTTCTTAATCTGTGGTTCAATGAGATTGAGTCCTATCGATGGCCTATCGATGGGATTGGCATTCCTATCAATGGGATCGAAAGGTACTGATTTTCTTCAATTCTCCTTCAATACTTTCAATCTTTAACTCCTTGCTTTGATACTTTGTTTCCTTGGATCATTAATCTTTCAAATCTTCCTTTTCATGCTCTATTCTTTTTTCATTCTTCAATTTTTACTTCTTTTTGGTCTTTCAATCACCATTTTATACATACTTTCATAATTAGTTCTACAATCACCTCACATGTAGAAAACATATCCAATTAGATCAATTAAACAATTAAATGCATGGAAAAATAGTGCATATCAAAGGATAAATATACAATATTTGAGTCTTAACACACCCTCAACCAACATTTTTCTAATCTCAAGCAAAACATGCAAAATATTTTTTTTTGAAGAATTAGCTCTGTAAACTCAAACAAATCTTAAAAAATGATCCAAATCATAGAATTCCAAGGCACACAAGTTTTTTTTTTTTTTTTTTTTTTTAAAAAAAAAACTATTATCATCTTGTACTCCAACACTTAGTAAACGTCTAAATTAGGTTCAATCCATTAATTATGCATTCGAAATTCTTCTAAACATTGAATTTCATGGATGCATGGTGAAATCTAGACATTTTACAACTAGAGATTTATCCTTCTACTTTCATTCTATCATTAACAATCAAACGGAATGGTCAGATCAACTAAAGCCTAAACCAAAACTTGCCTAACAGTTCAATCCATTTAACTTTCAGTTTTCGATTTTTCTCACCAACGACTTTCACACTATCAACTCTCTTTTTTTCTCAAACATTCTTCCTTTTTTTTATTTCTAAAAACCAAAATAGTCTTTTCATGGACAATATTCAATAGATAGCTCTTTTTGATGCTCATTGTTTCTTGTTTTGACTTGATCTTTCTTTCTTTCTTTCTTTCTTTCATGAACATGATGGACATGTTCCCGAGTCTTGGTTCCTAACATTCTCAATATTCATCGACTTAACATTACCATATCAAACTTCCATCCTAGAGGTGTAAACTAGACGTGAATTGCAAAAATATATGACTCAATCAATGTTTACAAAATTCTAAATGAAGATTAATAATTTGAACATCAAATTTAAAATTTATTAAGCAATTAAACTCTAAGTTTTAAGAATTCTCAAAACTAAAGTCTTTTCATTCTAATCATCATACTATTTTTAAAAATTAATCAAATTCAAAGAATCGATCTTCTAAAATTTTTAGCAAAAATTTAAAAATTTGGATTTTTTTTTAAAATGCAGGATGTATTGAATAATTTTTAATTTTTTCAATGAAAAACCACACCCCAACCTAAATTCTACACTGTCCTTGATGCAAAAAAGATGCGTAAAATAAATAACATGAGAGCAATGAAAAATAAAAGAGGAGTAGGTAAAAATGTACTTAAGAGGCAACAACTACACAATTGTGATTTCATCAAAAGGTGCTTTAACAAACTAAAAACAAAAAACAAAAACAAAACAAAACAACATATCCTACAATTTCCTAAGAAAGCAGGAAATGGATCCCCATAACACTAGTAGATGAATCCTGATACACAAGATCTTTTAGAGGTATGGACTCATTCTTTGGAGAGAAATTTTCAACAAATGGCTTCAAACGTTGTCCATTCACTTTAAAAACATTATTGTTCATTAGATTTTCAATTTCCATGACCCTATGAGGATAAACAATTTTTACAATGAAAGGGTCGGTCCATCTGAATCTCAACTTACCCGAAAAAAGATGCAATCTTGAATTATATAAGATAACTTTCTGTTTTGATTCAAAAAATTTCCCAAAGATAATCTTGTCATGAAATACCTTCATCCGTTTCTTATATATACAGGAATTCTCATATACGTCCTTTCAAATCTCCTCCAACTCATTCAGTTGGAGTTTACACAATGAGCTAGCTTTATCTAGAATGAAGTTGAATGACTTAATAGCCCAATATACTTTGTGTTCCAACTCCATAAGCATGTGGTAAGTTTTCTATAACACCCCGAATTTTGTAACTTAAATTTAGTACTCATTTTTGAAAATCCTGTGTGTTAACCTTTAAAGATAGCCCACATTTCACCATATAATTTTTTCCTAAAGAGTGAGCACCGCAACAGAATAAAGACAAATTAAGCATAGAGGAAAAGTCCAGATATACATTCCACATATACAAGCGGTTACCCATAAAGCTTATATAAACCAACGTCTTAAGACTTACAAATACATCAAAGTACAAAATCAATATAAATGAAATCTATAATCTAGAGACGCAAGATCATCCGACTACTCATGCACCATATGAGTACCAACCCACACATTATATATGTCTCTTGTACCACTGAATATGGTTTAATAGTGCAATGACTATCCTAGTGACATACCCACAAGATTTACCATAACATCATAACAATTAAGAATAGTTTTTAGGAAAAGTCTACAATAACCAATTCATAATGACCATTATAACAATAAGTCAAACTCATAAGACATGCATATATTATTTTAAATATTATACACTCTTATTTAAATGCATGGATGCATGGACATGCTCAGAGACCTGGGGATGCACATCCAACTGGTGAATTAGTCGCCCAAGGAGAACTAGTCATCAAAAAAAGTATTCAAAGGTGTTCACTCCCCAAGTGCAGGGTTGTGATGTAGTAATAAACTCGATAAGACCGAGTTCGAATCCGAAGGGACTGATACCTATACGTTATCCGAAACTAAGTAGAACTAGGACTAGACTAAGATGTAATCTAAATCAAATAGAATTGAAGGAATAATGGTGGAATGATTAATTTAAAACTTAAGGAATTCAGAAATAGGAAATTAAAGATTCAGAGGATCCACTTGTAGAGATAAGGGAGATCTTATGCTTGCATCAAAAACTCAACTGAACTTAGGGTCCATCTTCATCCAGTTGAAGGTGTAACCATGGAAATTAAACTGAACTTCCTTTGATATAGTTTTCAAGAGATGAAAGGTATATGAATTAGAATGGATTCCATCACTAAACCATGCCTAGGAGACAAAGCAAACAACAGAATTAAACTAATTACCAACCAATCAAGCAATGTATGAAGGTTAGGAAGGATACCGTCATCCGACCATGCCTAGGAGACAATGGTGAACAACAGGGCTTCCTAACGTCATGAACATAAAAAAAGGAAAATGAACATACTCAAAATCATCACAGACCTATTGTAATTTCAGTCACAACAGACCATTAAAAACTAAAAACATTTCCTTAATAATCAAACTAAAATCAAGTTCAGTTCATAAATTAAATTAAAAGCATAAAATAGAGTCTCCCATCTCACTACAAGCTTTACCTCTTAGCCCTAGCTAAGAGGTTTAGTCAGACATGATTTGGCTGAATCTCTCAAAAAACATAACAAAAAGACAAAAATAAATGAGAAAAAAAAAATTATAAAACTACTCTTAGCTCTCCAACGGTCTCGGACTTCAAGCACTAGCTTCCTGGATCGACTGATGCCTCTCCTTATCTCTCTCTCTCTTACTTATAGCTGTCAGGCGGTGGAAGTCGGTGGGAACAAGACTTTTGTGGAAATTTTTATGCAGCAGCAGCGAAAAATCGCAACAATCCTTACGTGCACATCTGACGTAACCAGTTTTTACACCAAGGAGGCTCGGCTGCACGATCTGGTCCATTTGGTCTCCTTGGGACTGGTCAGACGTCCCTGAGGAGAAGTTTGAACGGTCCAAATTGCGGATCCGAATCTGGTCATGTTTGCAGAATGGACCGGATCGTCCGGGTCTCGGATGCGCGTAACAGATGCACATACCCACGCTAGAATGCTCGGTGGGCCCCTAATCAATTCTGGAATAAAAATTCACTCCGTTCATTGGATTCCTCTGGGAATTTTGGTCAAGAAAGGGTGGTTTTGACTTGTTTCTGACACGGTCCGCTTGCTTTTCCATTTTATCGTCCATCCTACGTTTTGAAGGTCAAAATCTGATAGTTGCTTCTTCTTGGAAAAATTTCACATAGGTCATGGTTAGCAGGCATGTAGGACTCTGATGGACGGTCCGGATCATCCATTTAGATGAGGAGTGGGCCCCACTGAGAGAACCCGGCGTCGGCAGTGAAGATGCTGTTGCTGCGTAATCCATGTGAAAAAATTGATTTTTCATTAACTGGTGGGACCCACACTTACTAGCATTGGAAGGATCAACTTCATCCATTATGATCCTCTCGAAAGACCATTTGGGAAGAGCTATTCTTGGATTGATTTTGGCATGGCCTAAAGAGTTTCTTTTCATCGTCTATCCTCTGTTTGGATGGTTGAAGTCCGATTTACACTATCTTCTGCAATTTCCCACCTAGGCATGGGTCAAGCCCCCCCTCTGGGACACATTGGACGGTCCAGATCATGAAAATGGATGATGGGTGGGGCCCACTGTCAAAACCCTTTCACAAGCACGTACGTCACTGGACGTTTTTCGCACTGTTTGGATGTTTGGTACAAAAAATAGGTGAGGCCCACTTCTGATGGCATTCTCGGAGATTTACTCCGCTCATCCTCTTCTTAGTAACGTGTAAGCCCATGAGTCAAAGTATGAAGTAGATCTTAACTCTAGGTAGGCCACACCATCCACATGTGATGAGTCAATACCCATCGTGGAAGCAAGCCATGCATGCATATAAAGTTAGTTATATTTACAGATTTGCCACTCTACCTTTTAGAAACGTCTATCATTCCTTCCTCCCTACTACACCATCTAAAAGAAGTGAAATTTGGCGAATATCCACCGTTTTTCATGCTTTTTCCATCAGTTCAGTTTGGGTTCCGATCTCCTAAGGATGTCCAAGATGCTTTCTCAATGGTTATTGTCTGATCTTGTCCATCAGGTCACTTACACATTGATCCAATGGCTGAATTTTGATGTGTACGGTTAACTTATGATCCTCAGGCCAGATGTAAAGTTTCGAGACAAATGGATGGTGGAAACCTTGTGAACTTGCATTCTGGACAATTTTTGGGCTCTTTATCCTGAATATTTTGATTTTCTTGGATCCTTGGTGTGTAAATTCTTCAGTCTTGATCCCGTGGAGTCCCGTCCTTTGCCTTAGTTACTTCAGAGCGTCAAATCTATGATTTTAGTACCCTTTTTCAGTCCACGCTCGAAAATACATCTTACATCACAAACACGATTAAAATAGGGTATTAAACAGTATCATATTAGTAAAAGAAAGTAATAACTGGGGTCTAATATGTAATATTTGACCCTCAACAAAAGGTATGCCCAAGGAGAACTAGCCACCCATAAAAGACCATGCAATGAGGACGTCCAGGGAAAACTAGCATTTTGAAAAAGTACTCTAAGATATGTCTAAGGAGAATTAGGCATCGAAAAAGTCCATGCAACGAGGACAACCCATAATGGTTCAAATGCAGCAATGATAACCTATAATTACCCAATAAAATACTTTATGGTACAACTTTTAGTGACCCGAGAAACCCGATAAAGTCTGCATGCCATGAAAACATGAAAAGCCTTATCATTATTAGTCCGATTGACAAACAACCATATTAAAGAAGCTCAAGGTCAGTATGGTGAGCTCATCACCCAATATAGGCTGACAACTCAGGCATAGTATCCCGTACCACTATTCCCAGCTCATGGGACTTCAATAAATAGGATGTTAATAATAACTTTTACAACTAATAGCCTATCATAATACAACAAGTAAAACTTACCATTATAAGTTTATACAAAATAGTCTATCAAAAGCCACATTAGCCAAAAGTTCATTCTGAGACATGTCGAAAAGGGGTCAACCCAAAAGCCACATAGGCGCGGATGATCCACGAGATAGTAAGTCTATAATAAAAATCCATTTAATCCATTACATAAAATGGCCACTAGTTCGAGGAACCTCGAAAAATATTATCCAACAATCTCTAAGTGGCAAAACAAGCCACAATTAATTCAACATACAATATCAATATCAATACACATATAAAATACTCATCTTAAATTGGAATAGAGAATTTTAAGATCCATATTATATTAGAATATATATATGAATAGAGAATTTTAAGATCCATATTATATTAGAATATATATATATATATATATATATATATATATATATATATATATATATATATATATATATATATATATTCGAAGTTTAAACATCAATCATATAAAATATATTTAAATGTAAACTAACAATTATCGATTATCTTATTGAATACTATATTAAGTAATAAAAATAAATAAACTAAACTAACTATCATAATGTTGAAAAGCTTGAAAGGTGATCCTCACCTTCAATGAAATCAGTTAGTATACCTCAATTAGGTTGTAGTTTAATTAAGGTGGGTCCTAAAGAAAAGAATTGGGGAAAAAGCAAATCATTACCCACATTATGATTAGACTCTAAGCTAATTATCCTAATCCAATTTGAATTAGAGTACTAAAGAAAGTTGGGAGGTTGATTTATCCCAACCAACTAAGTCAGTTCAATTTGCTTTCAAGCTCTATCCTAACTGCACTCAATAAGATAGATTTAATTGAGGAAAAGGTTGGAAAATCCTACATTTGATCAAATTAGTAATTAATTCTCTAAATTATTCTCAATTACCCACTAATATAGTGTATTGAAGAGTCTTCTCACCTAGTAGTTGGCTAAACCACGACTCAGTCCTGATTCGGACCCGATCACGACACAATTCGAATCAAGAACTCAAAACTTCATAACCAGATATTGCAGTTGCAATAAGAAAATGCCGAAATTAAAGTCTAAAGTGGCCTTATACATATATAAACTTAACAATTCACCAAGTTAGCAAGATCTCACCGTGACTCGTTTAGGCTCGACTTGAAGTCGAGCGCACCTACTATGGACAAGTCGAGCGCACCTACTATGGACTTAACTTGATCGATTGAACTAGGTCGTGCACTTGAACCCTATGATTCTGATGTTGTGTTGCTGTTTGGAAATTACCAAAACCATGGACTTGGGCTTGATTGATTGAATAAGCACCTATGATTCCTTTAAATATGTATTCAAGATGAATAATTATACTTGAAGATGAGGCGTCATGTTGGTTAAAGTATTTTTATTAATGGTGTGAAACCTTTCTTAGGAAGAGGAAATGAATAAACACATGACTTCTCATACATTGCTTGTCATTAACACAGTTATGTCACTACACCAAAATTGTCAAACTAGTACGGTTGGAATCTTGGTTCAGAAATTACTTTAAGCTGTTCCTGATTTGAAACGATGATAAACTGTACTTGAATCATTGTTAATATATGCTGTTATTTTCACTATTTTGTTAGTGTGTTCCAATTGAGTGTTGGATTTTTTATTTGTTATTATTATGTTTTATTGTTTTATTTTGAAATAGATGAACCGAATGGATTTGATTAGTAACCTCGGAGTGGACACCACGCTCTAGAGACACGTTACTGTAAATCTACCGGAGATTACCGAATTATTTTTATCGTTTCCTTGTGCCAAAACGCCCTACCGTCTCCTCTTCCTCTCTCCCGATCTCATCCCTCTCCCTCTCTCGATCTCCCTCTCACTCTCTCTCCCTCTCTTTCGATATCCCTCTCTCTCAATTTTAACCCTCTCTCTCGATCTCCCTCTCCCTTGATCTCCCTCTCCCGATCTTAACCCTCTCTCTCGGTCTCCCTCTCCCTCTCCCTCTCACTCTCCCTCTCTCTCTCGATCTCCCTCTCCCTGCAACATCCACCATCCCACGACAGTCCCCACACATGGGGTATCTAATATTGAAGAAGCCCGTTAATGCCTATTCTCTTCTTCTTCATTCTATTCTTATGCTCCCTTCTATACATGGGCTTTTTCGACCTCTTTCATTTCCATTGTTGAGAAGAAGAAGGAAATAAGGTTTATCTTCTTTTCATTTGGGGTTTTCTTTCGTCAGTTCAGTACATTAATTTCTCCTTTTACAGCTGTTGCCTGTTTATCTTCTTTGATTTTTTCTTTTTTCTGAATTTTTAGTTGAGGTAGTCTTGTTTTGTGTTACTTTAATGGAATGTGGAGTTTTTCTGGTCTTGAACTGATTGAAGTGGTATGGGTGGTTGAATTTTTTGTAACCCATGCTCTTGGTAATCCTGCTTTTTTCATTTGAGCTTAGGTTTTTGTGCAGGAAGGGCACCATCTTTCAGTGACACAGACCATTCGTCTGGTGGCCGCTCCCTGGATGGGTCATTTGATCCAGAATCTAATTCATCAAACAATACTGGCAAATGGCAAGTTGTCAGGTGGTGGGTTACCCTGCTATGATCAAGGCATCTTGGAGTGCCGGTGGTAAAGGGATAAGAAAGGTACGTCTCATACTTGATCACAATGTGGTTTTCCTATCACTGAGGACTGAGGAGAGAGGACATATCTCCTATCTTTCCTGCTTATACTAGAAGTAAATCTCCAAATAAGATTATCTAAAAGTGAATCACTCTTGTGATTGTTGCTTGACCTGTGACCTGTTGGTTATGGTGGTTTGCATCCTGACTTCCTCAAAACATGAGGTACATCAAGATTTCTAGTTGCCTCAATTTCAAAACTATTGACATCAAACAATTTTTTAGCTAGTTTGATCCTATGAAGAGTTTATGCCAGAAGAGGATTTATAAAGCTATTTAGGGAAGTCACTTTTAACTTTTGAAAAAAGGGAAGTTATATTTTTACAAATATTGTTTTGTTTCATCATTAGTTTGCAATTAGGACAGACCTTTTCATTTGTTTTAATTTCCACTTTTTATTGAATATTTCTTCATCCTCTCAATTAGGTTCATAATGATGACGAAGTGAAAGCTTTGTTCAAGCAAGTTCAAGGTGAACTTCCGGGCTCGCCAATATTTATAATGAAGGTAGCTTCTCAGGGGAGATATTTCTCAACCATCAAATCCACTTAAAATTGTAGTCTACCATATAAAGTATGTTGGAGCCAGACCACCATTCCTTGACATCAGATGATCCTTTGTCTTTGGTTGGTCCTTTCACAAGTCACTTTCTGAGTGTCTTCTCCTTTTCCTCTTGAGAGACGTTCACATTGATTTCTTGAGCCTACCCAAAGGGCTTTGTTATGCATTGAATGACTAGAATGTGGTTAGTCGAGGACTTGGATGTTGAGCATTCCCCTTGCTACAGCTGTGTGTGTTGCTATTTAAACTGAAGCAAATGTCTATATTTTGAATGATATTCTATGGTTTTTCTTTTCATTTAAGGAACATAAGTGGAGTTGGAACTATGATGATCTCTATTTGCATATAGATTAACATTCAATTTCTCCAACTTATAGATAATTCCAAAGTTAATATGTATGGACAGTTTCTAAGGACAGCTCAAGGTGAGATTATATGCAAGGCAATGGTTGTGTTTGGACATGCTATCATCTAGAAATGCAATAATCATTTCAGTGAAGTTGAAATGACCAATTTGAAACCATCATAGTATTTGTATTGTGTGATCATTACTCTAAGCTCAACTAGAAAGGAATTTAATTGCAATTTGTACTCCATTATGAATAACACTAACGGTCGATACAATTCGATCATTGCCACCTAATTGAACTGAACAATTGCAATCAAATTCAAGTGTGTTTCAAAATGCAGCATAAAAGATGCATTTAGATCAATGGATTATTTCTAGCCTGGTGAACCTGTGATTAGCTTTGTTTTGAGCTTGTAGATTATCTTTGTGTTAAGTTAATGAAACTCAACCAGGCCTTAAAAGATTTGAATTTTATTTTGCATTGTGACTTGAATAAAAGATCTGATGTAATTGAGAAAACCCAAAAGCTACAACTCAGTTTTTTTTTTTTTTTTTTTTTTTTTTTCTTTTGCAGGATGCCAATGAGGAATCTAAGTCTGTTACAAAAGCTTCTGCAATGAAAGGTGTAACTCTGTCTTTGTTCTTTGCATGTTTCATGCTTCCTGCAATAGCCCATTCAGAACTATTTTTGCTGAAAGTATTGTTAGTTTGCTTTCACTCAATTCTCCTTGAAAACTGCTTTGTGGTCTAATGCTGAGAAAGGTCCTTAAAATGGTAATTTGAACTTAAGTACTTCATTATGTTACAAAACTTCTGATAAATGAGAGCTGCAATAATGATTCCTGTCACTCCCATTTCAATTCTATCATGAGAACATCTGTCAGCATCTTTGGTTTAATTCACATTTTTCCATTAGGAAAAATGATTTTGACGAGATGAATTGTGCTGAACTTTCTTTGATTAGAAAAAGTGGCTAGAGTCCCAAAGCATGACATAGACTTTGATTATTTCATTCTTCTTTGTTAGACTTTGATTATTTGGTTTAAACAATCCATGAATGAATTTTTTTCACTTATAAGGTATGGTGTTGGGGGTTCATGCCTGTATCTCAATGGAACGTGCTTTGTGCTTCGACATTGAGGTCTTAGGATGGAGACAAACTTACCTAGGGAAAAAAAAATAAAGATTTGGTTTTTGCTTTCCAACTGAAAATTGCTTTGGTTGTGTTGCCTATTGATTTTCCAGTGCTGTTTTACTTGTCTTCACCTTACAAAAGACATGATTCTTCTATTTCAGTTGCCTAATTCATCTCCTTTAGTAATATTAACTTTTTTGCCTATTATTTGCAAGTTAGTTTTAAGTTGCTAAGAATCATATGATTGTATGAGTTGCTTATACTAGTACTTAAAGGCAAAAATCTTTTAGCTTTTGTTATTCTTCCTGATTTTGAGGTGCTTTCTTCTCATCTAATTTGCTAGTGGTGTTTTCCTGTAGTTTTCTAGAAAGTTGAATGCTGCATACAAGTCATGCAGGTGCTTCTCCCATCTTGCTGATTGATCTTGCAATAGTCTTTCTAATCAGGACATGCTCTTCTATTTGTCAACTTCTCCCATCCAGAGATTCTTATTGTTTATTTCAATTGACTCATATCAATTTGATCTGTGATACATGGAACTTCTTCATTGGAGCCGCATAGCATATACTTCGCAATGTTGTACCAGATACCTGGATACATGCACAATGGTACCCTGTGAAATTGGTTTTTGATGTAGTGCTTTCACAAAGCCAAGTAATATATTGTTCCTTGAAAGTAGTACTTGAAACAAACAGAACATTATTTCAAGGGGTTCACCTGTCTACTCTTTATTTTCCACATTACAACTCAATTTCTTTATTGGTTGATCTGTTTTCAGTTTTGACTGCTTTGTTTAGATGAATATGTTAACAATAACTGCAATTGTCATATGTAGATTTGGTTTTCCTTTACCAAAAAAAAAAAAAAAAAAAAAAAACCTGCTAAGGTTTTTGTATGGTTAACATAGAAGTTCTGGCCACTGATGGATACAAACACCAGGCTTATACAGTTCTGGAAGCCTTATTATTATTATTATTTTTTTGTTTTGTTTTGTTTTTTAGTAACTTCTTTTGATTGGTTTGTTTGCAGCTATTTTGACAATTATGGGATTATATGGGACATAATGCCAGCCCTTTTGTGCCTACTCAAGAGGACTGAAATTAATGGCTTAAGAGTACTGGATGCTGCAACTTATGTAACAAGGACATTGTACCTAGTTGCCTATACTTTGTAGGCTAGTTAATGCCTAATGCATTTTCATTTATATTAATGCGCTTCTATATTTTGCAATTTGGGTTATTGGGTTCTTTGGCTCAGGGCATTGTGAAATCGACATTTGACATGAAGCAGAAGCTTCTGTGGAAGAACTCAAGGTTAAAAGTAACTATTCTGTCCCACTTATTATTATTTTGAATGTTGTAGACTAGTTGTTGCAGCTGACCAACTCCTTGCTGTTTGAAATTGCTTGTTGGGTTATGTTATAAAGATTCTCAATCTCAGATTCTGCAAATCTTGAAGTGGTTATAGCTGTGGGGTTTTCCCAACAGTCCATCCATGCAGTGGCCCACAAGATCTACATCCCTGGTCACCATACGACTGGTTGTTATTTGTAGCGTGATCAGATTTCTGCAACTTACATTGAAATAGCAGTAGTTGAAATCAATGATGGTGTGGCATTACTATATTTGCATTGATATGAATGTCTATTGTGCTGAATGCTGCTGTTGATCTTGTCAAATGGAGTTAGCTTGATTTGTCGGGCGGGTTTGACAGAGGAAAGTGTCTGCCTCCCATACGACTGGTTGTAAGTGACTTGTTGGCTTGCAATATCAGGAACTGATGCAATGCACCGAAAATCTCTTAGATTTAGTTGATTGAGAATTGTTGTATTTTCTTAATTTGTCTTTTTTTCCTGAGCCACAACGTCGATGATCTATAGCTGTGATGTCAGTTTCTTTACTTCATTTAGCTGAAGCGTCCATTTTAGTTGATTGCAGGGTATAGGTTATCTCCGATGCCCTCAAGTAAGGCAAGCATTTCTGGGTGGTGGCACATCTTCCATACTGTAAGTTCACTGAGCCACGTTATCTCTAGTACAACCCCACCACCAAATTCCTTACCAAGTAACTATTTGTAGGTGAAAAGAACTAGAAAATTAAGGATTTTCTATTTTTATTTTATTTTCTTTATTATTTTAAATAATTGTGGTTGTGGTTGTGGCTGTGGCTGGGATTGGATTTTTTATTTTTTTGAATAATTCCTCACCAAGTAGAATGTAAAATTTTAAAGTATGTTCATTAATGGGGGCCCATCTGACTCTCAAGATCATCTAATGAGGAAGATTCTTGGCATACTCCCATTCATTATGGGGTTGATTGTATGAATGGGTTGGTTCACCCAAAAGTGGGCCACACATATATAACTTGTTGGTCTGAGCGAATTGCTTGATCCAGCATTTCATATTTCCTCTAGCTCTATATCTACATTCATCACATTCTTTTGATAGGTGAGGTTGAACACCTCATCCTCTCTTTTGGTTCACTTGACATATTGGTTAGCTTGCGCAAAATCTACATGCATACATACATTCACACACACACACATACATATCTGCACATTATGAATTTTCAGTATTCCGTAGCAAAATCTTGTCAGCGAAGAAGCTGTTATAATTTGCATGTTCCTTCCATGTGCAGGCAAAGCCATTTATCAAGGAATCAAGGATTGAAGAAATTGTGGATCCAAATATAGAGGTTGGATACCATGCGGAAGCAATGTGGAGGGTAGTGGAGGTGGCATTGGGATCAAGGTGTCCTGTATCGGTATCGGTTGACGTAACGGTGCCCTCTGAAACCGATACGGATACGGGGGCGTAACGGCGATACGGGGGCGTAACGGCCCATAACGGCGCAAAATTTTTTTTTTGCCAAAAAAATATGAAAAAATATGGATTAAATCTGAAATATTCTAAGCATTCCAAATATGCATTCATTTATAAATTGGAACATGTTTATGGTGGTGTAACGGTCCACTCTTTGGTCACAAGTTGTATCGGACTGTCTGATGAATTTATGAACCAGATAACCTGAATTTGACTACAAAATTCATGTATTTAATTTTCTAACTATCTACTATCAATGATAGATATATTAGAATGAATGTAATATGAAAATATCTTACATTTAGGTGTTTGCAATTATTTTTGAGGGCCAAAATTCATGCATAAATAGAAACAAATGTAAAAATAAAAAATAAAATGGCACCCCAAATATATAAAATGCACATTAACATGTTCTACTATGATTAACACATCACATGGCATCATTAAAACAGCAAAAGAATCATTAAAAAATGATTTTTCAAATTTTCAAAAAAAGGGTCAAAATAAATGCGTAAATAGAAAAAAATATAAAAAAAATTATAAAATGGCACCCCAAATCTGTAAAATGCACATTAACATGTTCTACTATGATTAACATATCATATGACATCATTAAAACAGCAAAAGAATCATTAAAAAATGATTTTTCGAATTTTCAAAAAAAGGGCCAAAATAAATGCGTAAATAGAAAAAAATATAAAAAAAAATATAAAATGGCACCCCAAATCTATAAAATGTACATTAACATGTTCTACTATAATTAACACATCATATGGCATGATTAAAACAACAAAACAACTATTAAAAATTGATTTTTCGAATTTAAAAAAAAAGGGCCAAAATTCATGCGTAAATAGAAAAAAATATAAAAATATATATAAAATGGTACCCCAAATCTGTAAAATGCACATTAACATGTTCTACTATGATTAACACATCATATAGCATCATTAAAACAACAAAAGAATCATTAAAAAATGATTTTTCGAATTTTCAAAAAAAGGGCTAAAATAAATGCGTAAATAGAAAAAAATATAAAAAAAATATAAAATGGCACCCAAAATCTGTAAAATGCACATTAACATGTCCTACTATGATTAACACATCAAATGGCATAATTAAAACAACAATACAACCATTAAAAATTGATTTTTTAAATTTAAAAAAAAGGGGCCAAAATTCATGCGTAAATAGAAAAAAATATAAAAAAAATATTAAATGACACCCAAAATCTGTAAAATGCACATTAACATGTTTTACTATGATTAACACATCATATGGTATGATTAAAATAACAAAACGTATTAAAAATATATAAATACATATTTTTGACAAATTTCTGAAAAATGACCCATTGAACTTTGATTCAAGAAAATTCATAATATAATGTGTTTTTATCTCAAATACTCAGCCAAAGTTGGTCGAAATTATTAGTAAAAGGAGTAAGAAACAGTTTGGAAGCAAGAGGTTTCAAAAAAACAGTAAAAATAAAGCTTAAAATAGAAAAAGGCCTGTTACGGGCCTGTAACGGCCCGTAACGGGCCCGTAACGGCCGATACGGGGGCGTATCGGCCGATACGCCCCGTATCGGGCCCGTATCGGCCGATACGGCTACAAAAAACTGTATCGGCCGATACGACCCCGTAACGTGTAACGGTCACCACCGTTTCCGTTACGTATCGGCCGTATCGGCCGATACGTAACTGATTTGGCATTCCTTGATTGGGATGCATTGAGCCTTTCTCTAATTACCGACCATGCATGGCAGACATTGTCCTGGAGCTCGAGGACGCATTGATAATAGAGAACAATGCCTCTGAATACATGAAATCCATTGAAAGCATTGGAGGATCCAATCTCTTCCTATCTATAGAGAGGAAGATTCTTGCTGTCACTCCGACTCCGTCGGAACCATCACCCATTTTCTAAAAAACCATGGCTCCTCCACAACCAAGATAGATTGAGAGATGGGTAGATGATCGACTTCCATCGTCCACCATTATATATATATATATATATATATATATATATATATATAGGGAAAAGGTACTATGCGCTCGACCTCATGATAAGCTCTCGTGAGGTCGAGCTGTGTGGGCCCCACCATGATGCGTGTCAACCATCAACACCGTGCATTTGATGGGCCCCCTTTAAATTATGGGATATCCCAAAAATCGGCCGTATACGGAACTCAGGTGGGCCATACCATCTAAAATCATGTGAAGACACCGTTAAAACATATAAAAGCACTTGGTGGGGCCCACCTAAGTTTTGAATGCTGCTGAAACTTGGTCCGAACCCTCATCCAAGTGGGACACACATAATGGATGGGCTGGATTTGCAAACCACATCTCGGTGGGCCCAAAAAATGATTATGAATGTTTTAATGGTGCACGACCCCTCTCCACTTCTGTATGTGGTGTGTCCCACACATGTCACGGATTGACTTGGTTTTTGAGACCTAGGCCCACGATGTAATGGTGCATCTGATTGATGGGGCAGATGTTCGAAATGCATCACGGTGGGGCCCACACAGCTCGACGTCATGGGACGGACTCGTGAGGTCGAGCGCATAGTACCTTTTCCACTGTCTAAAAGTGGAACTATTGGATTGATCCGAGCATAAGGAAACAGAAGCATGGTGTTTGCTGCATACTTTGTTTTTCTTTTGTTATTTCTTCCTTTTTCATCCGGCGATGACATGGGCTACCCGCCTAACATTGAACAAAGGTGTGAACTGGAATTTGTGGCGTTACAGTACCAATATTTTGTTGTTTATTAGAGACTGCTCTTGTTTTTTGGTAGATTTCTAAGGACTTTGAATTCTGGGTTCATCTTCTTATTATTAGTGCTACTGTAGTTGTTAGTGAATGAAAGTTCCCTCCCAGCCTCCCGTGTGATAGATACACCATTTCTTTTCTACATTTAGTAATGCAGCTATGCATGATGGATGTCGTTGTATGCTGAATGTGGAATTCATGTGTGATTCTGTTAGAAGCATCTTACAGAACATTCAATGGTTATTGTGTGGTTGAGAACTTGTGATTCTATGGTCAAGTGTAAAGATTGGCCTGTTTTATGGTTGGGCTGACTGACTAATGGGATGATCACGTAGTAAGGTGCTTGGTAAAGCACCACCATAGAGCTCAGAAATAAGAATGTTTCTTAAGGAAATAAAATAAAATATCGTTCCTAAAATGACTGTTGGCACTAGAATGGTTTAAAATTGATCCTAAAACTCTCTGAATTTTGAAATGGTACCCAAAACCGTTCTGAACCGTGTGCTGCGACGCCTCATTTAGGAACGGTTTTAAACCGTTCCTAAATGACGATTTTGGTGTACCATGCATCTAGGAAAATTGTCAAGTAACGAAGAATAAGAAGAAGTTCTCTTGTTGATTGCATTAAAAATGAAAAATTACATGACCGATAGTGGACAGGTGCAAAAGCAATAAAAAATTAAAAAACGAAAAAGATACAATTGCGTCTTGAAGTTTTGATCGCTTAGTTTCTTATCGATGAAGAACAGCTTTGGTTTTGACTTCAAAACATGCAATCTCATCTATCAATGGAGTATGTTCTTGCATGAAGGCACTCATTTGGTTGATTTCAGCCATTTGATCATGTGTACTTTAATCGTGATTTTCGTTCTTCTTTCAGTGATCTCAATTTTTCATCAATGACTAAGATCTGAGTCTTTAGATCGATCAATGAAGCTTCTAACTCTTTCAGGTTGTTGTATGCCACAACAAGTTAATCCTTATCAATTATAACCATCGTCATCTTGTAGTAGGCGTCCAAATACTCAGCTTCAAGTCTATCAATTATAGCAAGTGTATCTTGGTATTTGCGAGACAAACCTAGGAATTCATACAGTACATAGCTTGGCTGGCAAAGTTTTATTCAACCAAGTGAGAGTTTGGTATCGTTGAATGAGATAGTTCAATCACTCAATTATTTTTGATGTCAATATGGCAGCAACACTAGATTGGATGAGGATTCATAATTCTTAGTGTAGTCATTGAATTTCCGTTGAAGGTGTAGGAGACTCGGCCACAAGAATATCATGACAAAAAGCTTAGTTGAAACAAGATAGTATGTATTATATGGAGAGCAAATACTTTGAAGAAGGTAACATATGAGAATTGTCAACTAGCAAAGTGACAGTGACGATCGTTGTAATACCTGTAGTTTCAGCTGGCTGAAATATCTCTTATTCAAATATTTCTATTTTATAAGAAGAAATACTCTTATGCTCATTGAGTGTAATAATTGATTGGTCGAAATTTTAAGAGAAAAGTAGCCGAGTAAAAAGTAAGATTGATGATTCAATTGATTATATTTTTACTCTATTCTAAAACTGTGGTATATTTTTACACAAAGTGACTTTTAAACCTATGACCATTGTCATGCTAAGAAGCACATTGCCGACCACAGAGACTCGCTACACCTTGGTACGTTACAGGCCTCACCATACCAAATGTGTTTATCCAACCGTTTTTTTTGCCACGTCGTTTTATGGTAAAAGCCCAGATCCAAATCTTAAGTGCACCGTATCTGAGGAAAAACGCCACCACTACATACGGGGCAATGAAGTTTTGGATCAACTTAAAATATTTGGGTTTTTCCCTCGTCTTTGTTTATGTGAATGAGTCTGATAGAAATAAACATTACAGCAGTTTTTGTGCCGTAATCATTGGGTTAGACAGAAAATATAGCGGCCCTTAAGAAGGTTTTAATTGTGCCCGTTCAATCGCCACATTTTTTATGGTACGGTCCCCATGAAGTTTCGATTTGCACCATTTTGGGCCACACGCCCATAAATGATTATCCAAAATAAATGGACGACGTGGATAAAACGTATAGATGATCTTGGGTCCACTGAGCACGGAGCAGTACGCTATCTCGGTCAAGCCCGGACAAAGCGTGTGAGGCGGGAAAACTCGTCATAGTAGCGCGGTCTCTTGACGATGACGTCATATAGATGGCAAGTTTCGGTGGCGCATCGTCTTCTACCCTACTCGGTCTTTCTCCATGTCGGAAAGATGGGAGTCTTCTTCTCTATTTTACCTCTTTTTTTTCTTCTATTTCCTCTTCTCAATTTCCAAGCGCCTACTCGCAACGCCAAAGAAGCTTCCACCAACACCTCCATCTCTTCCCATCATCGGCCATCTCCATCTCATTAAAAAACCCCTCCATCGATCTCTAACCGTCCTCTCCAACCACTACGGCCCCATCCTCTCCCTCCGTTTCTGCTCCCGCCCCGTCCTCCTCATCTCCTCCCCATCCTCGGCCGATGACTGCCTCTCCAAGAACGACATCATCTTCGCCAACCGTCACCGCCTCCTCATCGGTAATCGAATGGCCTTTAACTGCTCCAACATTGTGTGGGCCTCCTACGGCCCCCACGGGCGCAACCTCCGCCGCATCGCCACCGTCGAGATCCTCTCGTCGAACCGCATCCAGATGTTCTCCGCCGACCGAATCCAGGAGGTCCGGTCCTTGGTGAAAGATCTTTTCCGGGATTCGGAATTGGGAAAATCGGTGGTGGAATTGAAGTCGAGGTTTTCGGAGCTCACCTTCAATGTAATGATGGGGATGATAGCTGGGAAGCGGTATTACGGAGAGAGAATGTGGTGGATTTGCAGGAGGGAAGGCGGTTTCGGGAGATTGTCAAGGAGATTCTGGCATTGGCCGGGGCGTCGAATTTTGGGGATTTCTTGCCGTTTTTGGGGTGGATGGATTTGGGAGGGGTGGAGAAGAGGATGGTGAAATTGGCGAGGGAGAGGGATGACATCTTGCTGGCTTTTATCGATGAGCATCGAAGGAGGAGGAACGAGGACGGTTTTTCTTGCGAAGAAGGAGAGGAGACGAAGATGAAGAAGACGTTGATCGATGTTCTGCTGTCGCTGCAAGAAACAGAGCCCCAGTGCTACACCGATCAGATCCTCCTAGGGATGATTGCGGTAATTTTCACGTCTCTTTTTCACAATTCGGCTTCTACGCCACTGCGTAGTAATCCAGACCGTTTATCCGTTAGATCCTGCTCTCATCTGTTACTGGCAAAGGATCTCACAAGTTGGAGATCTCTCCGACTGCACAAAGGTGAATTTGGTACTCGCGTTGAATGGACGGACTGATTTCTCGTTGATGAGATTTTCATCTTTGTGACCGATGCAGTGGATAAACAGGCAGGATTATCGCGTGGGCGGGGGGAGAACGGATTTGCTACTTCCCTGCCACCAGCCCGGTTGCTGGTGGTCGGTGCTTTGTGGGCCCCACCATGATGTATGTATTTCATCCATTCCATTTTTACGTATCATTTTATTGCATCGCTCGATCTAAAAATGAGAAGGATATAAATCTCAGGTGGACCACACCACAGGAAAACAATAGCGATTGCATATCCATCATTAAAATTCTCCTAAGGCCCACCGTACTGTTTATTTGACATCCAATATGTTGATTAGGTCATACGGACCTAGATGAAGGGAAAAAAAACATAATTATATACCAATCTCAAGTGGGCCACATTACACATTACAGGACACTGTGTTGAATGAACGTTGACCATTAAAAATCTTTTGAGGGCCATAAAAGTTTTGGATCAAGCTGATATTTGTTTTTTTCCATTCATCTGGGCCTGTATGACCTAATCAACAGATTGGATGTCAAATAAATAATATAGTGGGCCTTAGGATGATTTTAACGGTGGATATCCAATCACTATTGTTTTCCTATGGTGTGGTCCACATAAGATTTATATACCTCTAATTTTTGGGCTAAGGCCATTAAATGATTTGTAAAAATGGATGAACGGAATGGATGAAACACATACATCATGGTGGGGCCCACGTAGCTTCGACCACCAGCCACGGGGCTGGTGGCAGGGAGAGTAGCCATTCCATTTCCATTTTTGGTCTCATAATATAAAATGATCTAGAAAAATAGATGTATCGCATGGATGAAACACACATTATGGTGGGGCCCACAGAGCACCGAACACCAGCCATTGGCTGATGGCAGGGGGAGTAGCCAATCCGTTTCCCGACTGTGGGGGGATAGTAGTAGGGGAAATTAATAAGACTGAACTCGTCGTCATGAGTGAATTTGGTGGCCATGGCCTCACCCAAGACCGAGGAACCCTTAGTTTGGGACTTGATGCATGTATTCTATATCTATGCCGTCCAACCATTTTGCCGGGTCATTCTAGTGCATGAGCACCAAAATGAAAGAGATCCAAATCTCAGGTGGACCACATTATAGGAAATAGTGGTAATTGAATGCACCACCATTAAAACTTCCAAGGGCCATGGCAATGTTTTCATAACTATTATTTGCCATCCAAAACTTTTTGTAGTGTTCGGCTTCAGTTTTGGGCACATGCCCTGAGATGATATAAATAATAATAATAACAATAATAATAATAATGGATGGTAAGTGCCTCACTGTGTGAGGCCGGGTGCACCTAATCTGCTCCTACCGTGATCTGATTTGATCAGGTATATCGTCAGCTATTTGGGCTTACTTGAAAGAGTGTCAAGTTGGTGCGGCCTGGCGCCACCCAATACCATATGGTCATGACCATGTGCGTATCTTGATGTGCATATTATTTTCATACTGTCTTGATGAAAAAATCCAGCTCACCCTTACCGAGCTCTGGGCACTTGCGACGAGCCAGTATATTTGCATAAGAGAAAGACAAAGGAGACCTTGATTGGGGCAGGGAACCCTAAAATGCCAAAGTCAGGCTAGGAATCTGAGTCAAGTAGTGTAGATGGGTTTTAGGTAAGAGATTTTATGTACCTGTCATAATAGTGTAACCCTGTTTTTATAGTGTAAGGGTAGGACGTGGGAGTCCGTTGATCTTAAGCACAATCTAAGCCATTAGGCTAGTCGTGCGTAAGAGGTGATGTTGGTGAATACACTAAGATTGTGTGCCGAATATTACTCCTATCGTGCGTTACTAGAGTTGGTTTATATTTGAAGTTGGCTCGGTAAAGAGTGTCATGCTCTAAACTCGGTAATCGGACTCAAAAGGAACCCGATGGCTGGTTCTAGCCATAATAGCCTTCGTAGTACCCCATTTCTCGGCTCTTGAGGCAGGTTCCGATCCTGGGATCCTATAAGGAGAATTTCTATAATAATATAATCATTTCCAATACGAGTATACCCAAGTTCACAACAAGTATATTTGAGAATAACAAGGCACACATCACGAAATCCATTAAGAATTTGAACTTCTACAAACTTTCATAAGGTTCAAAAGGACATATATAAGATAATAGAAAAATGAGAGAAATGTCAGCAACACCGGAGTCCTCAAGCTTAACTCTACTCCAAACTCTGCCGCTACGATGCCTGCCTAGAATCTTCTGCACGCATCAATCGTGCATAAGCTTATAGAAGCTTAGAGGGTGGTGAAAGTGTGTAACAATGGTGCACAGAAGAATAGAAGGAGGTATAAGAAGGTAAACATGTGCAATCACAATATCACTAGCCTTACCAAGGCTTATTATAAATACGATGCAATGAGTACTGGGCGCCTTACCAAGGCAATGCATGAAGGAGCTTATATAGTTGATGTAAATGCGATGCAAAATAATGCTAGTACTCGTATCCAAACCACATGTCAAGTACATTTTCAATCATAAGGAAATCACCGGGGTCCATTACAGTACTGAATGACTGCCGCTCTACAGACCCCGCACAGTCAAACGAGCATAAGAGACCTCACTACCAGCTTGTGGACAACCAATCACCAACAGGGCTCAACGGCAGTGGACTCATTTCACGAGCTGGTCAGACTCAGCCTAATAATGCCCTCCCTTAAAGGCGGATAAGACCACATCCCTACCTAACTGATTACACGACAGTGAGAGTCGCGGCCTATTGGTATAAGGTCCTCGTGCGCTCATAGTTTCCACTCGGTCACGGCGTTGGGGCAGTCTCTTGGTACCATGGAAGTTTTGAGAATTTCACCCATGGGCATCCTATGCACCCGGTATACTTAAGTATCATTTCTGGTGTCCACACATACGGCCATCCACGAATATCTTTGTAGAGGCAAGGCCCTAATGAAGCAAGGGTGGTATTATCATGAAAATGCGATGGCAATGCATGAGTCATACATACAGATCATGCACAAGCTTCAGGCACTCAATGTGCATAAGGGAAGAACCTCCATCCCTCTATGACCACCACATAATGCAATCAATATACATAGATGATGCATATGGGTCACAATGATGTAAGTATGCTACCTGTAGAATATAAAATCCTCCGTCCCAAGGAGGGACAAAGTTTAGGTACTTAGACACTCTAAGGAGAAATGAAGTCTTCTAGTGGGGGCCCAATACTTTGGGATGACCCACAAGCTAAGAGAGTCGTAAACCCAAGGAAGAAGCGGTCCTAATCAAGGGCTCAAGGTGGACATTCAACCACTTATAGGAACCTTATAAGCCTAGCTTAGGGCCACTAAGGAGGACATCCAACCTCAACTGGGTCCCAAAATGCAGTCCGCTGCGCATAAAAGTAAAGTCCAAGGCCCAAGCAATCCATGGCCTAGTGGGCCATACACTAAGCCCAATGCATAGGCAACATGGTGGGCCCTCAAGCAAGGTTTGGGCCCAACCATAAAGATCATGGGTCCACTCATTGTGGTGGGCCTAATGGGTAACCCATTATTCCAACATATGAGCGATCCTTATGTTTAAAACAAGTAAGTTGGGCCTCACATCTCAGCCCAAGTATGGGTTTATTTTAGTGGACAAGCAAGGGCCCAACTACTTGAGTATTTGGCCCATAAAATCCATCACAATGACATGATAAATATAGGCCCCAAGGGTCCAATGGCCTATTAAAAGTTTCAGCCCAACTAAGGTTATAAGGCCCAACAATTAGCTAAAAGATTAGTTTAATAAAGAATCCAATTGGAATGTGCCTTAAATATGTACTAATTAAGCCCAAAAAATCTAATTAAAATGGGGCAAGATGCATCGGGCAAGCTGTGCTCTCTGCTGCCGTTGTTGCTGAGGAGGACGAGGAGGAGGCAACTGCAGTGGCCTCTGCAGCTAAATGGGGAAAGGGCACTCACGCCTCCGATGTCCGGCCTGTCCACAACCGAAGCAAACCCCGAAAAAAGGATCGGAAGATGAAGCGACTGGCGGTGCTGATGCAAATGAAGAAGCTACTGTCTGAGCCGCGGGCTGTCAAAATTCTGCTCTACCCCTCCCTCTCTACTGACGGTGCTGCCTGGAACTGCCGGTTGGAGCTCTCCTTTTCCGGTCTCCACCAAAACTTTGCTCCCTCAACCTCTGGGTCATAGCCTAGTCCTCCTCATAAACTAGTGCTCGATGCATGACCTGGTCGAACGTCTCCAAACAATGCCCTACCACACGGGCTCTCATCTTCTCATCGTTGGTGAGATGAGGAGCAAATCTAGACAAGGCCAAGAAACAAGCCTCATACTGAGATACGGATAAATCACCCTGCACTAGGATCTCAAACTCGATCGCCCGCTGAATCTGAACGTGCTCGAGGAAGAATTTCTGGTTGAAACAGACCACGAACTCCTCCCACGTCCAAACGAACTGAGGCCCGACCATCCTGGATACGGACGTCCACCAATGACGGGCCTTGCCTTAAAGAAGATAGGTCGCAAGGGATACCCTCTGATTCGTAGGACACTGTATAGTGTCAAAAATTCTCGCAATCTCAGTGCGCCATGCCTCAGCGGCAGAAGGGTCAGGGTCACCATTAAACCTTTGGGGATTATTGTCACGCCCCAAACTCAGAAGCTGGTCTAACAAAATTCCCAATCGCCAAATCGGGCGCTGACAGCCTCTGTAGTACCCCATTCTCGGCTCCCAGCCCCCATTTGCCAGGTTCCGATCCTGGGATGCTACGAAGTGGATTTCCAATGTCAGTTTGATTCATAATAAGCATAACCAAAGGCATAACCCACAAACAATAACCAAAAATCCCATCACATTTTCACTATGATTAGAAATTTATAAGTACAGTGCGCGTAAAGGGAAATACAATGATGATAGACAAAAGCTCTGAAATGATATATCATGCGTTCTAGCCTCAGCGTTGCTGCGATCCAACGCCACTTGCACGCAATGGTCATGCATAAGCTTATGGAAAGCTTAGAGGGTGGTGAAAGTGTGTGCGCGAGGTAGTAATACATAATGTAGTATCAGAGTAATGCGGAATAATCCATGAATACTATTAGCCGTTCCAAGGCTATGCGATGCAAGGTATAAATGATGTTGACCATACCAAGGCCATGCGATGTGAGATGCAACTCAAGCATACAAATCCTCATCTAAGTCCATATATCAATACAGTTTAACTTTGAAATATTACTGGGGTTTAGTACACTCCAAGCCAAATTGCCGTCCCATCGCACACGACAAGGTGAGTGGAAGAAACCTTACGATTCGTCTACCAATATCGGGCCCGACTCGTTGATAGCGGACTCATTTCTCGAGCTGGTCAAACTCAGCCTAGCTTTGCCCCTCCTCTCGAACGGGTAAGGCCGCACCCCCTTCCAACTGACTACTACACTGTGGAAAGTGCGGCCTTTTGGTAATATGCACTTGGCGCTTATGCACTTACTCAATCTATACGTTGGAGCAACCTCTTGGTACCATAAGGGTTTAGGGACTTTCACCCAAGGATATTTATAACACCCCATGTAGAACAAGATTTCCGGTATCTAATCCTGCCAACCACGATACGCCTGTGGAGGCTACGACCCTGATATCGCTAGGGCGTACAGTAACCATGTCACACAATGTGAAATGCATGAATCACACTATCCAGTTATGCAGTAATCCTGCGCGTATTGTGCACTCATGTAGGGTAACACTGCCTATCCGAGAGCCCATAAATAATCTGCCCGAAGACATGCTATGATCAGTCACTTCTCATATCAATCATACATATGATGTGTATGATCATGAATCATGGAACTATATTAAACATGTTATATGGCGATGGATTCTTATTCGTAACTAAGATGAGCTTAGATGACCTACACACTATAAGTATGGGCCTAACAATGGGCCCTTAGGAGAGTTACAATGCGGACATTTAACCATCATTGCTCTTACAATGTGGACGTCAAACCATCATTGCTCCAAAGGTATGACTGTCAAAAACATCATTAATACATCATGGTAGAATCTCACACAGCAATGAGCCTCATATACATCACATTCGGCCTACACATATGCCTCACATACATTTCATTGGGCCTCATATACATCAAATGGGTCGATCAAATGGACCGATTCAAATGGGCCGAATCAAATGGGCCGAATCCAACTCAACTATTTAGAAATTAATACACACACACACACAAATGAATCATATCAAAAGATCAATTGGACCATATCACAGATGGCAGTGGACATAATGATGTTCACCGTTATAAAAATTTCAGGGCCCACCATCAAGTTCATTTTCCATCCAGTCTGTTGTAAGGTCACAAAGACCTGGTTGGGAGGAAAAACAAATATTAATTTAATCCAAAACTGTTGAGGTCCAAAGGACTTCTATGGTAGGCATTCATCCCTCCACTGTTTTCTATGGTGTGGTCCACCTGATAAATCTGCCTCATTTTTTTTTTTGTTTTTGTAGTCTCAAGCCTTAAAATTATCTTTCAAAATGGTTGGACAGTTTGGATGCAACACATGCATCATGGTGGGTCCCATAGGGATGGACAACATAGATAACGCACATACCTTGTGGTGGGGGCCACACTGATGGAAAGTGTGGAACACATACATCAGTGGTCCCACGTGGGGGCCCACCATAACGTTTACTTCCCATTCAATCCGTTAATAAGGTCACAGGGACCTGAATAAAGAGGAAATACAAATTTCATAATGATCTAAAACTCCTGGACCAATGGAGTTTTGATGGTAGACATTCAATCCTACTGTTTCTTGTGACGTGGGCCACCTGAATTCTAGGTGCGACTGATTTTTAGGAGGGGCCCACTGCCCTAAAGGACCATCAAATGCACGACGTTAATGTTCAATGCACATCACAGTGGGGGCCATGGCTAGGATGCACGTCCCTAGCTCCAGCGCTCCACAGCATAGGACGCTGCAACAGCAGCGCCTGCTGCTTCATTTCTTCTTCTTGTTTTATTTTTTTTTTTTGTTTTTCGGAGGATTTTCATAGGTGGGGCCCACATCCAAAATCCCAACTCAACCACTATATTCTATGGCTCAAGACAGTCCAAATGAGCCCAATATTTAACATATTTTGGCGCATTGAAGCATCAATGTGGGTCTTGTCGCTTTTTAACGGTAGAAATCATAGTTTTCTATGGTATGGCCCACTAGAAAATCAGATTGGCTTCATTTTTTGACCCAACACCTAAAATGATTTGGAAAATAAGATAGACGACATGGATTAAAGCCATACATCAAGGTGGGGCTTGCAAGAGCAGTCCACCCCAAGGCCTTGAACCAATCTAATATTTTTTGTTTTCATTTCACGTCCAGCGTACCTGGACACTGGACGGTTTGGGCACAATGCATACTTAAGGTGGGCCCTAATCAGGTGGGCCACCACATGGCTAGATGGTGTGGATAAGACATACGTCATGTGGGGTACATCCGGGCGGGCCACACGGCCATGTCATCACACAAAAATAAATGAAGAGAGAGAGAGAGAGAGGAACACGTGTGATGGAGGGCTCCGCCACTATGAGCTCTCCCTTCTATACATCCAATCATACATTAAGTGGGTCGCAATACATGTGGGCCCACCGATCAAAATCAACGGTGTAGATCCTTTCTCCACAAAAAATGCAAGGTCTAGATGACCCTATTCATGCAAGGAAAATAAACATCATGATGGGGTTTATGGAAAATGGCCTCATCATGGAATGATCATGAGCATCAAGGTGGGTCCAAAGTGAGATCCGTACCATCAATCGGTAGGCCTCACTTGGCCCATCATCAAAGCATTAAATCTAGGCCTATAGAAACACCCACCGTTCAATCTTCTTAGTCCGATGGAAAGGTGATCTCCTTGGCTTTGATCTCAATGGAAGATGATGAAGAATGAAGGGTTGAGATGGGAGATGAGAGGGTTAGGAAGTGGGCCACACACAAAACTCTCTCATGGAGATTTGGGAGAGCTTGGACGTGTGATATTTTGTTGCTTGAAAAAGTGAGTTTGAGAAATGAGAGAGAAAGGGTTGTAAAGAGAGAGAAATGGGTGATGGAGTGATAAATGAAGTGAGTGATGGGTGTGTAAGAACTTTGTTGACTTTTGAGAAATTTATGTAAGAAGGGTATGGGTTGTATGAGGGTTTGTTGACTTATGGGGTTGCTTGGGGATATGTGTGAGGTGATGTGTACTTGACCCTTGATGGGAGATTGATTGATGGATGTGACATTGGGTAGAGATTCTCTTGGGTTTAGCAATGTGTCGCGTTTTCTCGAACTGAACCCGGGCCCACATATCCTGGCTTGGGTATCGCCTCGGAGTGTGAGACGCGGCATCAGAACCGCTGCGACGGTGCGGTCGCTAGGGTTCAAGTCTCGGGTTGAGCTGACTCTGATTTGCAGGACTTCACATAGGATCGCGCGCAAACATTGGATACAGGTCGAGGGTTGCAGGAATTTGACAGGTAGGATCGCGGGAACCTACGGAATGGTATGGACTATGATGCGAGACTTACAATCATGCTGTCGAAAATCTCGAGCTGTCGCGCTCGCACGTGATAAGTCAGATTGCCCAGAAACCTTGGCAGTAGCCGGCTGACGGGTCTGCAACGCAGTGGGAACAAGCTACATTAGTTGTTGGAAATGCTCAGCTCCTATAGGCACTGTTGGAAAAACACGAGCGGCACTCGCCTCGGGCCAAGGTACGGGTGCGGCTGGCGGAGCAGGAGCCTCTGTAACTGGAACAACAGGCCGAGGAGGGGGAACCGGCGGGGGAATTGGACTAACTGAAGGAGCGGACGATACAGGTTCAACCGGAGGAACAGGCTGGATCGAGACCTCAGGAACTGGATCCTCAACGATGAGAGTAGGATGTGCTCGAGTAGAACGGGTATCTCGGGCGCCTCGTCCATGGGCATCACAACCACGGGCACCACGCCCACAGGCGCCATGTCTAGGCGGCATCATCTACAAAATAACGACGACGTAAGGAATCAGGACAATTACAGGCTTGATACGGAGCGAAAGGAGGGGTCTCGAGACACTACTTGTCCTATGCTTTGAGCAGACATGCGATGTTGTCCCGAGTTATTACAGAATTACTTGTTATGCTCTGATACCAACTCTTGTCACGTCCCATACTCGGTAAATGGAATCACAAGGAACCCAATGGCCGGTTCTGGCTGCAACAGCCTCCGTAGTATCCTATTCTCGGCTCCTGAGGCAGGTTCCAATCTTGGGATCCTACAAGGAGGATTTCCATAATAATATAATCATTTCTAATATGAGCATACCCAAGATCACAACAAGTATATCTGAGAATAACAAGGCACACATCACAAAATCCACTAAGAATTTGAACTTTTACAAACTTTCATAAGGTCCAAAAGGACATATATAAGATAGTAGAAAAAAGGAAAAAATGTCAGCAACATCGGAGTCCTCAAGCTCAACTCTACTCCAAACTCTGCCGCTACGACGCCCGCTTAGGATCTCTTGCATGCATTAATCGTGCATAAGCTTATTGAAGCTTAGAGGGTGGTAAAAGTGTGTGACGATGGTGCACAAAAGAATAGAAGGAGGTACAAGAAGGTAAACATGCGCAATTATAATATCATTAGCCTTACCAAGGCTTATCATGAATACGATGCAATGAGTACTGGGTGCCATACCAAGATGATGCATGAAGGGGCTTATACAGCCGATGCAAAGTAATGCTAGTGCTCATATCCAAACCACATGTCAAGTACATTTCCAATCATAAGGAAATCACCGGGGTCCATTATATTACTGAATGACTGCCGCTCTAAAGACCCCACACAGTCAAACAAGTGTAAGAGACCTCACTACCCGCCTGTGGATAGCCAATCACCAACAGGGCTTGACGGTAGCAGACCCATTTCATGAGTTGATCAAACTCAGCCTAATAATGCCCTCCCTTAGAGGTGGATAAGGCCACATCCCTACCCAACTGACTACACGACGGTGGGAGTCACGGCTTATTGGTATAAGGCCCTCGTGAGCTCATAGTTTCTACTCGGTCACGGCATTGGGCAGTCCCTTGGTACCATGAAAGTTTTGAAAATTTCACCCATGAGCATCTTATGCACCCGGTATGCTTAAGTATCATTTTCGGTGTCCACACATACGACCATCCACGAATATCTCTGTAGAGGCAAGGCTCTGATGAAGGAAAGGCGGTATCATCATGAAAATATGATGCTAATGCATGAGTCACACATACAGATCATGCACAAGCTTTATGCACTCAATGTGCATAAGGGGATTAACTCCATCCCTTTATGACTACCGCACAGTGTAATCAATACACGCAGATGATGCATATAGGTCACAATGATGTAAGTGCACTACCTGTAAAATACATAATCCTCTGTCCCAAGGAGCGGCAAGGTCTAGGTACTTAGATAGGCACTCTACGGAGAAGTGAAGTCCTCTAGTGGGGGCCCAATATTTTGGGATGACCCACATGCTAAGAGAGTCATAAACCTAAGGAAGAAGCGGTCTTAATCAAGGGCCCATGATGGACCTTCAACCACCTATAGGAACCTTATGGGTCTACCTTTGGGCCACCAAGGAGGACATCCAACCTCAACTAGGTCCCAAAAGGCAGCCCGCTACGCATAAAAGTAAAGTCCAAGGCCCAAGTAATCCATGGCCTAATGGGCCATAAACTAAGCCCAATGCATAGGCAACATGGTGGGCCCTCAAGTAAGGTATGCGCCCAACCATAAAGATCATGGGTCCACTCATTGTGGTGGGCCTAATGGGCAGCCAATTATTTCAACATATGGGTGATCCTTATGTTTAAAACAAGTAAGTTGAGCCTCACATCTCGGCCTAAGTATGAGTTTATTTTAGTGGGCAAGCAAGGGCTTAACTACTTGAGTATTTGGCCCATAAAACCCATCATAATGGCATGATAAATATAGGCCCCAAGGGTCCAATGGCATATCAAAAGTTTCAGCCCAACTAAGGTTATAAGGCCCAACAATTAGCTAAAAGACTAGTTTAATAAAAATTTAATTGGAACGAGCCTTAAATATGTACTAATTAAGCCCAAAAAATCTAATTAAAATGGGGCAAGATGTGTGTGATAATGTCCTTAAAATTTGGTGGACTATGATGCCCCAAAACATCCATTTATGGGTAGCAACCATGGGCCTATTGCTGAATTTCCAGCCCAACCACAAGCTGAGCTTACTGGAAATTCAAAAATAATTAATTTATAAATTTATTTTAATTCTTAGT
The DNA here is from genome assembly GCA_037074715.1 of Magnolia kwangsiensis. Taxonomy (NCBI): domain Eukaryota; kingdom Viridiplantae; phylum Streptophyta; class Magnoliopsida; order Magnoliales; family Magnoliaceae; genus Magnolia; species Magnolia kwangsiensis. The sequence continues at coordinate 66,921,780 of CM073585.1, forward strand.
GACTCATACATGTCATAGGTGGGTCCACCAGATGAAGGGAGTAAATTAGACACATAAATCAGATGGGCCATGCTGCTGTACGTCCAGCAGCAGCCCAATGAGTTGGGCGTCCCTTGGTGGGTAGTCTTATGGTCCTGGGTATTTGGCCCCAAAACTTATCCAATGGGCCCAAAAAATGGAAAACTATAGAGGAAGGATGATCACTACCCCTATGGACCCACATGGATGAATGGTGGGATATAAAATACATTAAGGTGGGCCCACAAAGTAGCCTTGATGGCCAGCCATGGTTGGACGCCCCAGCTTGGTGGGTTAGTCCAGGCCGCACCACGAACAGTACAGGGGCCTGTTGGCCCTGAAATTTTATTGGTTGGTACTCACATGGGTGGGCCACACCTCCACAAAATTTCATGATTTTTAGATACTCAGAAGTATTTTAATTTATTTATGGAAAATAGTCTGCCCAAAAATTCTGGTGATCCTGTACGTCCCAACGTGGTGGGCCCATCCAGCCCTTGCCATGGTGTGCACAGGAGTCCGTTGACCTTAAAATTTGGTAAGTGGATCCTACAAAGGGTGGAGCACCTCGCTGTAAATTTTCATAATTTTTGGACAACAAGAAATATTTTAATTCATTTTACGAAAACAATCTGTCTTGAGATACTGCTTGGTCTGAACATCCCATTGTGGCGGGCTGGTCCAGCCCTTGCCACGGTGTGTACAGATGTCCACTGGCTCCAAAATTTTGTAGGTGGGTCCTACCATGGGTGAGCCACCTCCCTGCAAAATTTTAGATTTTTTGGAGTGGCAAAAGTATTTTATTTAATTCATACAATTTATGGACAACAAGGTTGCAGAAAATACAGGTTGCTGCCTCCTTTTTGGATCACCCATGGAGTGGGCCCATGCCATAGAAATCAAAGGAAAATGGTTAGGAGAGATGCCTCTGCTGCTGTACATTAAGGTGGGGTCCACATCAGTGGCCCACCATCCCAAAACATGGCCCACGAAGGGGCTTTCCAAGCCCATATACATGGTTGGACAGTCCCACATGTTGGACCGTCCAGGCCCTTGGGTCCTGCTCTTGGGCATCCCAAAGAGGGGTTGCATGGGATGGTTGTTGGCATACATCAGGGTGGGGTCCACACACCAATGACCCACCCTTAACTCCTTCAAAAATAAATCAAGCATGTGTGCCAAACACTTCCCAAAAATCAGCAACATGAGCTTATGAAAATTTTGGACAGCAAGGTATATTGCTGCCTAGTTCAGCCCATAAATAAAAGTCCTGTTAGAAAAATCCTCACATACATCAAGGTGGGGCCACCTAGATGGGCTACACACATCCAGAACATGCTCCAAATCGATCCAGACCTTGCATGTAAGAATGGACAACATGGTGGACCTCATTATGCCCGGCAAATGGGACATAGGGACGTCCCATCAAGGGTGGACGGTTGGATGTGCCTTGAACATTAGGTGGGCCACCATGATTAGCAATATTAGGGGAGAAAGAAATAGAGAGAACAAAAGAGAGATCGACCCTTCAAGAGTGATTTCGCCACTATAAATTCCTTATGCACAAAGAAAAAACAACCATACAATGCTTATCTCATGGATCTAATGCATGCATGGACCTCCATAATAAGAATCTGAGGTGGGGATGCCATCACCACCATAAAACAAAGGTCTAGATGACCTTGGAAGGGTTGAGATTATGAAATACATCATGATGGGGTCCATGGAGAATGGCCTCACATGGAATGACACATGCATGAAGGATGGCTAATGGCCACATCCGAAGGGTTAGATGGGATCCCCACCATGGATTGGTGGGTCCCACTTGTCTCATACATGAAGAAACAAAAGAAATAAGAGGGAGGAGAGAAATCGACACTAGTAGAAGCACCCACCTTGGATTTTCAAGCTTTCACCATCATTAGGGATCTCAAGCTCCAAGGTTTAAGATTCAATGGTCAAGATGGGTCTATGGTGGCTAGATGATGGAAGAAATGAGGGAGAAAAATGCTGGAAAATGGGAGGAGGGCTGGACGTTGGAGAGGAAGAAGGAAAGAAGAGAAATGAGAAGAAAGAGAGAGAGAGAAGTTGTAGGGAGGTGGTAATGATGAATTTGTAAGAAGGGTAATCATAGCTATAGGAGGAGATTACTATGCTCATAGGGTTTAGGTTAGGCTTGGGTAGTGTCTAAGATGGGTAGTGTTTATTCCATAGAATTGTAGTGTGTGTGGGTGGTGTGCATGAGAAATTGTGCCATGGAAGTGGTTCATATGCTTTTGTACAAAAAGTGAGCCACATGATGAAATGCTCATAACTTTTGATCCATAAGTCGGATGGACGCATAAGATGCATCGTTGGAACCGTAACGACGATATGAACAAGATGGCATAGGTCTAGGGTCGATTCGAGTTGGGTCTACTTGACCGGACTCAAGGATGACCATAAACACAATCCGAGGGTCGTGGGTCACTAGAATTTAACCTGGTAGGACTGCGGGATCAAAATGAACGAGATGTATACCCACACACACTCATGCACATATGCGAATTTGGGTCGGGTCTTACAAAGAGTGACTTTCATAAGTCATTGCGGGGTCAGCTATGCTGACGTGGTTATAAGTTCACCGAGCTGCATGAGACGAGTAGGACCGTATTTCTCATAACAGAAGCCCCCTACTATTTGAGCCCGAGCTCGGACTTGGAGAGTAAATGCTTCGGAAGGTGGATCATTGTACCCGTCATGAGGGCAATAGTTAGCAAAATTGGAGCAAATTTCACAATCATGACCCATTGCCATCGAGACGTCGTACTATGGTGGCAGCTCTTCAGTTGTCAGCTTGTGGGAGGTGAACACACGGCTACCGTCAGGGATTCGTATTGCTAGGATGAATAGGAAGCCGCCGCGAGGACATTGGCAGATGGAGGGACGACTCTTCGCGTGTTGTATTAACTACCACTTACTTCAGCGGGTGCGGGGCTCAGAAGATATACTATCCGGGCTAATAGGGCGCTGCCACGTGCGATCTTGTACTTGGAAAGTTGACTCTTCGCCTGCTGCAATAAATGTGTGTCATGATTATTCTTCGGCCAAGAACAAAATAAAAGCTTTTGTGCCATTCATTTGGCTTATCATTTGCTTGCTATCATTCTGCCACTGTGACTTTTGGAGTGAGCAAATTCCCGTGAGTCTCCCCATACTCTTCTCTTTGCTTTCTCAAATTTTCACTTTTCCATCATTCTCAATGCCAAACGATCTGGATGATGTTCATGAGGCATATTCTTTTGAGGGTGGTAGTGAGCTAGAGAGTGTGGATTCTAGGCTTGGGGGATCGGCAGAGATCTTGGCCGCAATACCTCTGGCCCCTCGGCCAAGAAAACAAAGGGTTTTAAGGCTACCGCTTGGGCCAAGGGAAAAAAGAGGATTCCTCGAGCCCCCGCCTTAAGGACGGACACCGGGCCTGTGGATGGGCGACCTGCCGAGCTTGTCCCGATGGGTTCAGTTCTATTCGACTCCCAAATGGCCAGTATCCGAGCAGTATACTAGATCCCAAACTTTGTAAGTATCCCGCCCCTGCTCCGCTTGATGCCCCTAGGAACCCAGTCGAGGACGAAATAGCTATCTTCATCTATGCTCTTTAGTGTGGGCTACAGTTCCCAATTTATCTATTCGTGCAGGAGATGATGGCACACTTGAATTTGGCCCTGAGTCACCTCGCCCCAAATGCTTAGAGGTCGTTGCTTGTCGCCTACATCATCTGGCATCAGCTCAAGAATAAGAGTCTGACGCCAGATGAATTTATGTACCTCTACCAAGCCAAGACAGATCTGCAAGAGCTGTGTTGGTATTACTTCTCAACAAGGCCTAATTGCGGTCAAGGCCTTGTCGTCAGGCTCCCGACCTCCAACAAGGACTAGAAAAACAAGCGGTTCTGGACCTCAGGGGAGTGAGAGGCGCACACTGCCGAGCTTAGAAATCTTTCGGTAAGGGTTCCCACCAAATTATCCACTATAGGTCGAACATTTTGAAGGAATTCTTATCTCCGTGCATGAGCTTTTGTACAATAATGAAATGAAATTTGCCTTTCCTTGTAGTTTATGTCAAGGGTCCACCAGAGATCTCCTCTTTCCTCTTGAGCCCAAGTTGACAGAGCGCGGGTGCTAAAAGAGGAGCTTTGTATTTGATACGAGCTTATCATCCCTGAGAATCTCCATCAATCCGGCCTTTGCAGATTTATTCCCCTTCCTTTTGCTCTTGGCAAGCGTTCATTTGCACTTCAATCCTTGATGCTTGAAGTTTTTCTGAGTGGAGCTATGTTATGCAGGTATGGCTGAGCCTTCGGGAACCAAGAAGAGGAGGCAACCCCCACTCCTTAACGAAATGTTTCGAGTGAAAGTTACTGCTCGAAAGAAAAGAACGTCTTCTGTCCCCTGAGCGGTCCCTGATCAAGCCTATGTCGAGCCCATGCCCGGGCCGGCTCCCGCCAGTGTTGCCAGGGAGCCTATAGTCATCTCGTGCCTGCTTGAGATTCAGGGAGACGAGCTTCCTGAGCCCGCTGCCCTTACTCTGTCAGAGGTTAGGAGGGAGGCTGAGAGGATGACGAGAACATGCTCATATATCTCACATCCGCGGAGGTTGAGTACCTGACTGGCAAAACGGGTTCGTCGATCAAGAGGGCAGAGGAGCTTGCAGTTGACCCCAAGCATCGGTTGCTGGTGGTTGATGTTTTATTTAAACCAATCTGATTTAAATGATTTTAAACTCGCAAGTATACGAATCAGATGTAGATATGGTACGTATTACGAGATCATTTCCACGAGGACTGGTTGTCACAATTCGCAGTTTATGATTCTTCTTAACTAATCCAACAAATAGTTTTGCTAACAATTAAGTAAAATAACAAAAATCTATGAAAAATAACTAAAAACAATGAGGAAAATTCAATCAAGGATAGTAGAACTTTTAAATCCACCCCTAATTATCCTGACCCTTGTTTTACCTGTTGATTCACCCCAATTCAGATTGATATAAATAAATAAAGCACACTCTATGTCCTTGGTCGGGCACACAGAATGTATAATCCCTTAAAGCATAAGGATCACTTCTTTCCATCCATGGTCAGGCATGGAGCAGGGTGTCCCGTATCTGTTACGATACGGCCGTATCGGCCGATACGTAACGGTAACGGTTGACACCGTTACGCGATACGGGGTCGAAACGCCCGTTACGAAATTATGTGACCGTAACGGCCGTTACGGGGCCGTTACGGGGCATAACGGCCGTTACGGACCTGTAACGGCTGTTACGACCCTTTAAAAGAAAAAAAAAAAAAAAAGAAGAAAACTTACCTGTTTCCTCTTCTTCTTCTTCTTCTTCTTCTTCCTCTTCTTCCTTTTTCTTCTTCTTCTTCTTCTTCTTCTTCTTCTTCCTTTTCTTCTTCTTCTCCGGCAGCTGCGGCTGCGGCTGCGACCCTGCTGCGGTCGCGACTGCGGCTGCGGCTGCGGCTGCAGCTGCGGCATCCTCCTCCTCCTCCTCCCTCTCTCTCTCTCTCTCTCTCTCTCTCTCTCTCTCTCCCCTTTTCCCTCTTTCCCTCTTTTTTCTTCTCTCTTTTTTCCCTCTTTTTTCTTTTTCTTTTTTCTTTCCGGTTTCCCTCGCGCTCCCCTTTTTTTTTTTTTTGCAGGTGTACCGTGCATCAGCTAGCTGCTGTAGGTACGTGTCACGGTAAGACGAGCGCTGACACTCCTCGAGCTTCGAGTTGTACGAACGGTTCAAAGGAGATCAAAGTTACGTGGGCTCCACGGTGATGTATTTATTATATCTACACCGTTCATCTATTTTCAGATATCATTTTAGAGCACTACCAAAAAATTGAATTATATCCTAAGATAATCTGGACCACACCAAAAATGGCAGCGTAGATAATGATTTTCATTGTTAAACAATTCGTAGGGCCCACCGTAACGTTTATTTTCCATTCAATCTGATCAGACCCGAGTGGGCCCCACCATGATGTATATATTTTATCCATGTCGTCCATCCATTTTGCCATGTCATTTTATGTCAAGATCCAAAACATTAGTAATATCCAAATCTCATGTGGACCACACCATACTCACCATTAAAAAAATTTTAAAGTCCACTGTAATGTTTATTTTCAATCTAACCTATTAATAGGGTCACACTGACGTGAATGAAGGGAAAACAAACATGTCAGTTTGATCTAAAACTTTTGTAGCCCTCAATAAATTTTTAATGGTGAACGTTTAATTATTATTGTTTCTTATGGTGCAGTCCACTTGAGCTTTGGATGTGCCTCATTTTTGGGCTCATGCCCTAAAATTATTTGGCAAAATAGATGGACGGTGTGGATATAACACATCACGGGTGGGGCCCAAAAAACTTTGACATGTGTGCTACACTTCACAATCCGAGTCCTACCTAATTCGGGTCTTGAAAAATTGTACACGAGACATATTAACTTAAAATTTAGCAATTAAATTATGGACTGTAATTGCTAACTCACAATGCCAAAATCAAATTGTTTGAATAGTTTTAATGGTTAATTTGTGGACTTTTATTTTTTAAAATAGGGCCTTTTGAAAATTTTCATGATTCACTATCCAATAAATGTCCACCAATTCATAAGTAGGATAATGGCAATAAATTGCATGAATTTGAGGCTGATTTGGAGCATAGATTGGTCCTTCAAGTCAGCCCCAAATTGGCAACGCCATCTACCTGAATTTAATTTCATTTTTTTAAAGAGCTATTGGGAGAAATGATATCAAGTTGTTAAATATATAAAATATATTTAGAAATTTAAATAAATGAATTTTGTAATTAAATTCAGGTTACCTTGTTCAAAAATTAATCAGACAGTCCGATACAACTTCTCACCAAAGAGTAGACCGTTACACCACCATAAACATATTTCAATTTATAAATGAATGCATATTTGGAATGCTTAGAATATTCCGGATTTAATCCATATTTTTTCTTCTTTTTTTGAAAAAAAAAAAAAATTGCGCCGTTACGGGCCGTTACACGCTCGTATCGCCGTTACGCCCCCATATCCGTATCGGTTTCGGATGGCACCGTTACGCCAACCGATACCGATACGGGACACCTTGGCATGGAGAGATGCAGATTCCTATTTCTTTCTCTATAGGAAACCTGTTCATGGTCAGATACAAGCACCTAGAATAAGATTCCAAACAACATCCACATCTAGACTTTGGTTAAACTCATAGCATGGAGAGTGAAGCACATTAGAGAAAGAAACAAATCAATCAAATCAAATGAAATCAACACATACAAGAGTCATTCATATTAGGGGCTTCATCTCAGCCCTAACTAAGAAGTTAACAATCCATAAATTTAACTAGAAAGAAGGAAAAATAAAATTTAAAAAATAAAAACATCTCCCTTCTTCCTTCCCCTCTCTCTCTCTCTCTCTCTCTCTCTCTCTCTCTCTCTCTCTCTCTTTCTTCTATTTCTTCTCTCCCAAGCTCTGGATCTGCCCTCCTTGCTTTGGCTCTTCTTAGGACCTTTTATAGTTGCTGGAGGTCAGTGGAAGGCTGGAGTTGGCTGAAGTCGGTTCCACAGCAGAATTCGCATAAGCTTTTTTGTAGCAAAGTTCACATGCAAAACAACACCACTTTCCTCGATCAGTTTTCAAAGAAATACCATCCCTTAGGACGTTTTTGAGTGCTCTACATGATGGATGGTTTAGATCTACCATATGATTAAAGATGGTAGGCCATAACCGCCTAGAAGTATGGATTTTGCGGACATGCGTAAGCTTTCGCACGTCCAGTGCTATCGTGATCGGTGGGCCCCACAGAGGTGTTTTTAGGAAAATTCACCCCGTCCATTAGATTCGGGACGAAATTTCAGTCAAACATGATTGGTTTTGAACGTCCATTGACGCGTCCTAGAGAAGAAATCACACTAAAATCAATTTGGAACATTGTAGGGCTGGCCTCTGTACCGCACATGTGCGTACACATGGGTGAAAAGTATGAGCATGATTTTGAACTTTTCAAGCCCCTCTACAAGATGGATGACTTGGATTAACCGTACAGGGCCTGATGGTGGCCCACTGACATCCGCAAAATCCGATGCCCGTCAATTACGCAGTGCCAGAAACGGCAATTTTCGGTTTTGGAAGGCAGTCGCGGGTCAGCGCTTACGCTGACCGCCTCAGTCGTTCGGTGCATGGCAGACATGTGTATACTATGTACACGCGCTGTACATGTAGGGTCCACTACGATGTTTCTAAGAAATCCAATCCATCCATTCATTTTGTCTCCCCATTTAAGAGGTTGAGACCAAAGTCGAGGCATATCCAGATTGTAGGTGGGCCCAGAATCAACGATTTGTGGGCTGATCTGTCAGTTGGGGCACTTCCATAGTGATCTGAGGGCTGAAATTCGATATGTACGGTTAAGTTATGGCTCTCATCCCAGGATGAAGTTTTGAGCCGAATGGATGGTTGGAACCATGTGATCTTGCATTCTGCACCAATTTTGGGCCTCTTTAACGTAAACGACTTGATTTCCTCGGATCCCTGGCATATAAATCCATCAATCTTGGTTCCCTGGGGTCCGTTCCTTGCTCTAGTGGCTTCGGAGCGTCAAATCCATGCTTTTAGTACTCTTTTTCAGTCAACGCTCCTGATTACACACCGCAACAAAAACACAATTAAAATATTCCATTAAACACTATCATGTACGTAAAATCAGATAACAAATGGGTCTAATATGCAATATTCGACCCTCAACAGCAGTGTCAAAGGCACTACTAAGTCCGCTCCTCGCCCCGGCGTGGAAGTTTGTCCTCTGGGCCATTATATGTCTTGCTTGGTCGACTGGGTGGCTAAGCATGTTCTAGAGGCTGAGATCACTAACCTCCTCGCCCACCGACCTGAAGCTTTCTTGACTGACCTCGCCTCAGTTTGCTACGGGGTAGGTGCTTTGTTTTATCCGAGCAATTTCCTTTGATTCTGAACCGTCCTCCTTAATTCTGATCCATTTTGCATTTTATCCGTCCAGACAGTCCCCATGCTCCTATCTACTCAGGAGAGATTGATGGAGATGACCAAGAAGGTAGAGGTGGCTGAGGCGACCCTCCAGGAGAATGAAGTTCTTTGGAGGAGGATGGCTGAGATTGAAGCACTCCTAAGGGCCTCTGACGAGGAGCGAGACTCTTTGAAGGGCTAGCTGGGGGAGTGCATGGTCAGGGAGAGGTTGGTGATGGAGGAGCTTGACGGGACCAAGTCTCACTTGGACTCGGCTCGGACTGAGCTTAAGAGGGTGAGAGACCGCCTGGGCTCCGTTGAGGATGACGCTTCCAGGTTGGCGGTTGATCTGAAGCAGTCGAAGGTCGATGTTGCTGCCAAGATGGAGAAGGCTCTGGTTACCCAACGGGCTAAGTTTGATGCTTCAGCTGCGTCCATTGCCGCCGCTGTTGTTGAAGAGTTCAAATCCTCGGTAGAAAGAGTTGCTGAGGCCAAGAGCGCCTATCATTGCGGCTATGACGCATGCTTTGGGACATAAGATATCTCTACCCCGACCTCAACCTTGATGCACTTGTTGCCGAGGTAGGGGGAGATGCGCCACCCGAGGAGGCTCCTTTTGCCGATCAGCCCCCTACCGCCGACCCATCTGCTCCTAGGGCTGATTAATTCACCCTTTATTGCGCTATATACTATTTTTTTTTGTTTAATTGGATATTGTGGCAACTTAATGCCACTCTTTTGGAGAATGTTTTTTTAATACTCGGATTATTTTGATGCTTTCCTTTCACATTTGATTATAGTCGTAACTTTGTCATTTAGATTATCTTTTATAATTGACGAGCTCACTGCTTCTTTAAGGGTCAGGTCGTCTGATGTTCGATAGTTGGTGATTTTTGACGAACCAACCTTTGCTTTAAGGATTGGGTCATCAGAGGCTTAATTTCCTGCACTTGAAGAAAAGACCTCAGTAGTTTACAATGGTTGAAGGGCCGACCACTTCTTTAAGGGTCATCCTATCAGTAGGGCCCCGTATTTGTCGAAGGCCTTATGTAGAGTGAATAGTGGTATAAAATGTAGGATCAGACAAGCTTGTGTCGAAGAGTACATCTTTTTATTAAAGAGCAGACTCATAAGGGTAGTAGACTTTCAAATGCTCGGCATTTCATGGGTGTGGGAGTGGCCGACTTCGAGATCTTCGAGTCGGTAGGAACTTGGCTTGGTTGAACTGGTCACCTGATAGGGACCTTCCCAAGTTAGTCCTAGAACCCCTGTGTTGGGCTCGACAGTATTATGGAAAATCTTGCGGAGGACAAGGTCTCTACACCAGAAGCGCCTCACTTTAACTTGGGAATTATAAAACCGGGCCACCTACTGTTGCCGAGCCGCTGTCCTGAGAGCAGCCAGATCTCGTGTTTCTTCGAGGAGGTCAAGGTGTGTTGTGATGTGCTCAGAATTTTGACCCTCATGGAATGATCGCACTCGAGCTGTGGGGAGCCCTATTTCGACTGGGACCATTGCCTCGGCTCCAAAGGATAAAGAAAATGGAGTTTCGCGGGTTGAGGACCTGGCTGTGGTCCTGTAAGCCCACAATACGAACGGGAGCTCGTCTGCCCTAATGTCTTTTGCTTTCCCCAGCCTAGTCTTGAGGTGATTTTTTATTATCTTATTCACTGCCTCGACCTGTCCATTTGATTGAGGATGTTAAGGTGATGAATAGGCATTCCAGATGCCGAGCCTTTTGCACATTCCTTGAAACCTTTCATTATCAAACTTCTTCCCATTATCTGACACAATTGCGTGTGGGATTCCAAACTTGCAGATTATGTTCTTCCATATGAAGTCCGTCACCTTCTGCTCGGTGATTCGAGCCATTGGCTCGACCTCTTCCCATTTGGTGAAGTAGTCGACTGCTACAAAGGCATATTTTGTCTGCCCTTTACCTGGGGGCAACAGTCCAATAATGTTGATTCCCCACTAAGCAAATGGCTAGGGGCCACTCATGGGGGTCAATTCTTCTTTGGGTTGCCTGGGGATGAGTGCGAACCTTTGTCACTTGTAACATCTTTGGGTAAAAATCTTCGAATCTTCTTACAAGGTCGGCCAAAAATATCCTTGTCGGATAATCTTTTGGGCCAGGGCTCGGCCACCGGAATGGTTGCCACAAATGCCCTCATGAGTCTCTCTCAGGACATAGTCGGCTTCTTCAGGGTGAAGACATCTCAATTAAGGCATAAAGAATCCTTTTTTGTACAGAATATCGTCAATGATTGTATACCGAGCCGACCTGACCCTTAATCGCCGCGCTTCTAACCTGTCCTTGGGGAGCTTTCCTTCTTGGATATACTGATTGGGTCCAGCTAACTCGGGGCTGCTTGGACGGGCTGAACAACTTTGTGGTCCGAGCAGTCGACACTTGGTTCGGTGAGGTATTCTATCAGGATGACCTTTGGAACGTCCCCATCAGTTGCCGAGGCTAACTTCGTAAGTGCGTCTGCCCATGAATTGTCAGCCCTCGGGATTTGGCTGATTTTACATATTTAAAACTTGTCGATCAGCTTTCGAGCTTCATCTAAATATGCAATCATCTGAACTTCCTTTGCATGATACTCCGTTGATATTTGGTTAACAACGAGCTGTAAATCACACCGAACCTTGAGTCTCTGGACTCCAATAGAGGCTGCTAGCCTGAGCTCGACTAGTAGTGCTTCATACTTGGCCACATTATTTGTGGCACAAAAACCGAGCCTCACATCATACTGGATTATCGTCTGGTCGGGGGCTTGTAGGACGATCGCTGCTCCCCCACGCCTCGAATTAGATGACCCGTCCACATGGAGTATCTAGCTGTTAGAGTCAATCTTCATCCCAGGATCTTCGATCGGATGGTCGGGCTAGTGAGTTTCATCCTTCTGCTCGAATGTGACTTCTAAGCCAGATGGATCTCCCAAACTGCCTGTAGTGGTCTCATTGTCTTGGACGGGAAGTTCTGCGATGAAATTAACCATCGCTTGACCTTTGATAGCCGTCTTGGGCTGGTATCGAATTTTGAACTCTCTGAGCTCAACTGCCCATATGGTCAGTCGCCCCAACACCTCGGGTTTTTGGAGGACTTGGTAAAGACACTGATTGGTGAGGACCACTATGGTATGTGCTTGGAAATAAGCGTGGAGCCGTCTGGATGAAATCACTAGGGCCAGAGCGAGCTTTTTTATGCTTGGATATCGGGTATCAGCGGGGACCAATGCCTTATTGACGTAATAAATAGGGTATTATTTTCCTTTTGACTCCCGGACAAGGGCCGAGCTTATGGCTGAAGGGGATACGGCTAGGTAGAGTTGTAACAGTTCTCCTTCTACCTACTTTGACAGTAACGGAGGTGATCCCAGGTACTCCTTTAATTGCTGGAATGCTTGCTCGCAGTTCGTGGTCCACTCCGCCTTCTTATTGCCTTTTAGTTGCTAAAAGAACGGGAGACTTATCTGTTGCTCTCAAGAGGAATCGGCTAATGGTTGTCACCCTTCCAGTGAGACATTGGAACTCTCTCAGTGTTCATGGAGATCCCATGCCTTGTAGCGCTTTTATCTTATCTAGATTCGCCTCGATCCCCCTCTTACTGACCTGGAAACTGAGGAACTTATCCGAGCTGACCGCGAATGCGCACTTAATCAGATTTAGCTTCATCTAGTATTTCCTCAAGATAGAGAATGCTTCCCCAAGGTTGTTTAAATGGTCGGCCGCCACAATACTCTTCACTAGCATGTCATTAACGTACACTTCCATTGTGTGACCAATCTACCAAGCAAACATCTTGTTCACCAATTGTTGGTACGTCACCCTTGCATTCTTCAGACCGAATGACATGACCTTATAATTGTAAAGACCTTTGTCAATGATAAAAGTAGTCTTTTGTTTGTTCGAGGGATGCGTTGCTATCTGATTATACCTCAAGTATGCATCCATGAATGTCAGGAGCTTGTGCCCGGCCGTACTATCGACTAATTGGTCGATTCTGGGAAGAGGAAAGCTATCTTTCGGTCATGCTTTATTCAAGTCGGAGTAATTGATGCAGATGCGCCATTTCTCATTGGATTTCTTAACCAGCATGACGTTGACAATCCACTCAGGATAATATACTTCCTCGATGAAGCCTACATCAATTAGTTTCCCGACCTCCTCGACGATTGCCACATATCGTTTAGGCTCGAACATCCTTCTCTTTTGCTTGATCGATTTGAAACTCGAATCCACATTTAGTTTGTGAACCATCACTTCAGGATCAATTCTTGGGATATCCTGACGAGACTAGGCGAATACATCCTTGTTTTCCTTAAGAAAACTCATCATCCGAGCACGATGGTCATGGTCTAAGGACATTCTAACCTGTACAGTTTTGTTGGGGTCACTTTCATCAACTAGAATGGTTATGAGTTCCTCTATTGGGAAACCCTTTTCGGGTGACTCTTCCCTAGGGTTGCGTGAGTTGATCATCAGAGCTTGCTATGCATTTCCTTACCGCAATTGAATAGCAGCGCCGAGCCTCACGTTGGTCTCCTCGGAGGTAGCCGACCCCACCTACGGTGGGGAACTTCATCATTAAGTAGTATGTGGATTGCACTGCCCTCATGGAGTTGATTGAAGGTCATCCGAGGATGACGTTGTAGGTTGATGAACAGTTCACCACCAAGAAGCCTGCCATCAAGGTGACCTGGTTCTGTCCCTCTCCGGCAGTGATGGGTTGAAGGATCGCGCCTTTAGAGATGACCTTATCTCTTGCAAAGCTGTGCAATGGGGTTTGGATGGGTCGGAGACGTGATCTATCAATTCCCATCTTATTAAAGGCCTCGGAGTATAGTATATCAGTTGAGTTGCCTGTGTTGACCAGGATGCGGTATACTTTCCGATTTACTATGGTCATAATCACCACCAAAGCATCGTCATGGGGGTGCTGAATACCTCGCGCATCATCTTTAGTGAAAGTCAAGCTGCACGGATTCATATGTGGTTCTTTGCTCGACCTTTCAACTAAGGGGACATAATACTTAGGATCAGTGCTATGAGCGTGTGCTTTGCGTGCCTGGTTTGAATCTCCGACCCCCCAATGGTCCTCCGTGAATAGTCCAGATTTTGACGTTGTTGTCTATCGTTTTTCTTGTCTGCTCATCTCTCCGAACTTGTCTGTCCTCCTTGACATACTCTCGCAAGTGCCCTTTACGGATCAAGGTTTCAATCTCTTCCTTTAGATCGACACAGTCGCTGGTGTTGTGGCCATGGTTGCGATGAAAGCGACAGTATTTGCGCTTATCTTATTGGCTCGCGTCAGTCTTCATACAGCTCGACCACCTTAAAAGCTTCTCATCTTAGATCACCAAGAAGACTTGCTCTGGAGATGTGTTGAAGGGAGTATATGAGCTAAACCTGCTTTCAGGCCTTTTGCTCAGCCTCTGTCCACGTGAAGTGTCCCCATTCGACCTCCTTTTGTTTGACTGCTGCGGGGTTTCTTCTTTGTGCTTCTTATCCTGTGGGGGATTTCCTGAGCTTTGAGAACTTTTCCGGGAACTGAAGAATTCTTTGGTGTTTGAATACTTCTGAGCTCGATTCATAAGTTCCTCTAGCGTGGTTGGAGGATTCTTTCCTATGGAAAAGAGGAACTTTCATTCCTTGAGTCCGACAATCATTGCGGCTAGTGCCATCTTGTCGGAGTAGTTATCGACTTGCATCGCCTCTTTGTTGAATCAAATGATGTAATTTTTCAGTTCTTCGCCCTCCTTTTGTTTGATGGTCAGCAGGTGGGTAGATGGCTTTTAGCATTGATTCTTGACGATAAACTGTGTCAGGAATGTTTTGTTGAGCTCGGCAAACGAGCTGATCAACTTTGGCTTCAATTATCTGTACTAGCCTTGTGTGACTCCCATGAGAGTTAGTGAGAAAGTGCGGCACATGATCGGTCCTGAAGCTAATTGAAGCTCCATCCATGACCGATAGGATTCTATGTGCTCGGTCAGATCTTTAGAACTCGAATATGGCGTGATGGGAGGCCTCCGGAGCCTCGGAGGCATTGCCGCACTCATTATCTCGCTAGTGAATGGAGGCTCCATTTCTTCCATCATTGCTTCTATAGTGGTTGGGGCCTGCGCTTGATAAGCTCGGCGCATAGTGCCGATCCGACCTCGTAGTTTGTTGATTTGGGCTTCATAAGGGCTCTTGTTCTTAGCAACAATTCCATGAAGTGACTATGCTTTGGGAGTCTTCCGATGACTGCTTTTCTCTAATTTGTGTCAGAGGTCCATAGGAGCTAGCACCGAGGTTCTCGAAACATGGGTCGGCACTTGCGCTGGTAGGCTCCGAGATGCTTCCCTTTGGGAGCTAGTAGGGCGGAGCTTTTCACTGCTATTGGGGCAACTACTTCCTAAGCAGGAGGGGGAGGCTGCCTTGCCATTTGTTTCCTCATGAGACCGAGCTCATTTGCCAACATCTCGACTTGGTTTTTTCAACGAGTGATATTTGCTTCCTTGATTCTGGGACCGTTGTGTTGGACCCATCGGAGATGACTCAGCATGCAACTGGGAAGATGAATTTCACTGTCTAGCTGGCTCAAGCTCTGCAACAATGACTGTAGGGAGTGCTTTTTTCTTTCCTTTTGCCATTCTCTTTGGTAGAATAGAAGTGATCTTTTATTTTGCTTCCCACAGACGACGTCAAAATGTTGATGCAAAAAATTGGCTCACCCTCACCAGCTCCGGGCACTTGTGTCGAGCCCTGTATATCTGCATAGGAGAAAGACAAAGGAGATCCTGACTAGGACAGAGGACCCTCAGATGCTAAAGTCAGGCTAGGAATCTAGGTCTAAGTAGTGTAGATGGGTTTCGGGTCAGAGATTTTATGTACCTGTCTCAATGGTATAACCCTGTATTTATAGTGTAAGGGTAGGACATGGGAGTCCACCGATCTCGGCACAATCTAAGCCATTAGGCTAGTCGTGCGTGAGAGGTGATGTTGCCGGTTACACTAAGATTGTGCGTCGGATATTACTCCTATGGTGTGTTACTGGAGTTGGTTTATATTTGAAGTTGGTTCGGTATAGAGCGACTTTCATAAGTCATTGTGGGGTCGGCTATGCCGACGTGGTTATAAGTTCGCCAAGCTGCATGAGATGAGCAGAACCGTATTTTCCATAACACCATCCATTCATTTCACTGGATAATTTTACGTTATGCCTAAAAATAAAGGATATCCAAATCTCATGTGCCCTCCAAAAACCGTAGTCATTAAAATCTTTCTAAGGCCTACTATAATGTTTATTTGCTATCCAACCTACTGCCAGTGTCACATAGATCTAGATGATGGAAAATATAAGTAGCAGTTTGAACTAAACCTATGTGGGGCACAAGAAACTTTTAATGGTCAATCACCAAATTTTTTCTATGGTGTGGTCCATCCGAGATTTCGATCCACTTCATTTTAAAAAATTTTAATTTTAGGGGTCATACTGTATAATAAGCTTGGAAAAACATAAAAGGCGTGGATACACAGTACATATATTAACGTGGTGACATAGGGATGGACGTTGTTGATGCAAAAATCCTGTCCACCCTTTTTAGATCGTTGAGTACTTGCACAGGAAGTAGACAAAGGTGACCCTGGCTAGAGTAGGGACCCTTCGATGCCAAAGTCAGCCTAGGAATCTGGGTCCGGTAATATAAAGGGGTTTTAGGTGATAGATTTTGCATACCTCTTAGTGTATACCGGTTCCCTATGTATAGTGTAGAGGGGTCATTATTAAGATTAGAAATGGTTCTTGATCACAGGCGCAATCTCCGCATATGTTTCTCAACCGTTACATGAAATTTATTGGGGTGATAAGTGTTGAACTAGTCAACCCTAAAATCATGTGATGGGCGGTCAAGGCCAAGTTGAGTAGGGCTTTCGGGCCTAGCTGAGTCGACTCTTTGGTCAATCGAGTTGACCTCCATGGTCGGCTTCAAGGTGGACTTCCGAGCTGATCTCCACTAGTTGGTTGACTAGTTCCTTAGTCTATCTATGTTTGGGATTGGGGGACAGGCTCATCTCTTCAGCGAAGATTGTCATTCTAGATGACCTCTTGATATTAGTCTCCTAGTCATCTGTCGAGGCCGCGTTGAGCTGAGTTTTTGACCAGTCAAGTTGATCATACAAATCTAGGCATTTCTTGAGGATTGGTAGGAGCCCAGAAATGTATGGTGTTGTGACTTGTGGCTCGGGTGTTCGGCTCCCATTGTTCTCCAGATCGATTTGGAGGTCGTTGAGCCCCTTGGTCGTGATCGATCCTGATCCTGCCTTTCAACCTCAGACCGGGAAGCACGTCTTCGCGAGTCCAAGATGACCTCATAAGCGGTCAGACCATTTTCACCCATAACAGAAGCCCCCTACTTTTGAGTTCGCAGTGCAAGTTCGAGAAGTAAGTCGCTGAGGTGAGGTCGGGCGAACGAGTTGCCTTGCTTTTATTGTTAGTGGACGGAAGGCATGGGGATCAAGGAAAATTTGCAATGATGAACTGGCATGATCGAGGTGCCGTTTGCTGTCACGACAGCTTTTCAGGCTTCTGGCTTGTGTGGTGCAGACGTGTAGCACTGCCCAGAGAGTTAGGTCGGGAAGGCGAACAGTGAGCTGCCGCGTGTAAATTGGTGGGTGCCGAGATGTCTCTTCGCTTACAGCATTTAATGCAGGTCGTCAATGCTCACGGCCGATGTCTATAACAGCGGAAAACCTCGCAGGCAGCTCGGCTATTTGCATTTCGACCTTCCCATCACTGCTTTAGAGCTCCCGGAGTAGGCAATTTTCGGTGAGTCCTTCTTTGGCCACCGCTGCTTTGGCTCTCATCCATTTTCTTTCTCTTTCTCCTCTTTTATATCCGATATATCGGATATGTCGGGCGAAGGGCATGAGGTTTACGTCTTTGAGGGTTGTTGGGTGGAAAAATAGTTAAGTCGGATAGGTTAACTTACGGAATGGGCCAACTCTATTAAACAACACGGGCCCTTTTGGCATCCAAGCCCTAAAGGGCATTTACGTCTAGAAACAGGCTGACCTCGCAGAGGGTTGATGCAACTGTAAGGACACTCAAAGGGGAGGCAACCGTAAGTCTACTCAAATGGCCAGTTGCCGACCTAACCTATAAGTCGGTCATAGTTTGGCCATAACTCGACTATAGGTCATCCATAGGCCGGTTGAAGCTTGACTAGAGCTCGATCATAGCTCGACTAGAGCTTAGCTATAGGTCGGGATAACCTCCGGGAGAAGGGAAATGCCTGTTCCATGGATCTCTCTAACGGCCCGAAGATCTCTCTAATGGCCCAAAGATCTCTCCCAAGATCTTCGGAAGATCGGATCGAATCCTGAGAACTTTGGGATCTGATATGGATCCTGAATGGATTTCCAAATAGGATTTGTCTCTAGTAAAGACTCCCTATCATGCACGTCTTCCCTCTCCTATAAATAGAGGTATCCCCAACCAAAGTAAGGTGTGCACACCTATACCCTAATACTCGACTGATGACTTTTTTCCGAAAGAGATCCTACCCTATTAAAGACCTAAAGTCCTGGCTTAGGCATCGGAGGGTCCCTTGTGTAAGCCAGGGTGTCCTTTGTCTCTTGTTCTTTTCTGTGCAGGTTTAGACGAGTTAACCAAGGAGGGTCTACCAGAAAACTGCACCAACAGTTTGGCACCATATGTAAGAACAACATCTTAAGCCGTTCCTGCTCTACCAGAAACACTTCGGATAATCTACAATGGCCAGAGGGAAGTAGAAAGCTGAGTCTCCACCGGTTACAGTTGCATTTCTCGTCACAACCCTGCCTGCACCTGATCACACGCCTTCGCCCCCTGGGCAGTCGGAACAGCCTGGGCAATAGGAAAGCCATTGGGCCTCTTCCTCACAACTTTAGGTCAATTTTGGCTCTGGCAGACGGGGTCAGCGATCTCGTGCGAAAGGAGGTCAACTGAACACCCTCGAAAAAGAAGTCAGGGACATAAGAGAACATGAATTACATGAGGCAGATGCTGGAGCAACTGTAGCCTCGACATGAAGACGAACCATGCAATAATGCTCCTCAGCCCTCTTGGATGCATGCCCCTTCCCATCGAAGCCAACAACATAGCTCGGCCAATCCCACTTCGTTCCACGTTTTTAAGACAACCCCATTACTCGCCTTCGACCTATGCCACGAGCTAGATCGGAAAAGCCGGGATAAAGCTCGGGTAGAAACTACTGCTGAAAGCGGGGAACCATGGAAGGCTGAACTAAAAAGTCTGCGAAATCATATTGGAAACATACAACAAACCGTTCGAGCCAATGCGTCGACGCAGGCCATGGTGGAAGAGTCTGAATCTCTGTTTACTGCTAACATCATGCGGCCGTGATTGTCGGACAGGTTTTGACTACCCCGAATTACTCCCTTCTCAGGGAACACCAACCCATCGGAGCATATGGAGCCCTTCAGAATCTACATGGAACTCCACAATGCCTTCAATGTGGTCATGTGCCGAGCTTTTTCCTTAACTTTGGTCGATGCTGCCCGACTGTGGTTCAAGCAGTTGAAGCCGAACTCCATCACTTCGTTCTCTTAACTCAGCCAATCTTTCATCATGAACTTCATTGGAGGAAAGGAAAAGCTCAAGGCTTCAGCCCACCTCTTTCATGTTATTCAAAAGCCTGGCGAGCTTCTGAAGGATTACATCAAACGCTTCAACTGGAAGCTTTATAGGTCCGTAAGCACTCAGAAGTGGTCGCCCTCAACGCTATTATGAGCGGGCTGAGGGATAAACCATTCCTCTTCTCGCTGGACCAACACTTCAGCCTTTTGACGCCACTTGTGCTAGGAGTATGCCATATAGAGGATTTGTTTATTTATTTATTTATAATTTAAGACCATTTTCAATTTATTGTAATAAATATTATATATATATATATATATATATATATATATATATATATATATATATATATATATATATATATATATATATATTGTGTAGTAATATAAATTTTGTTTAATATTCAGTTTTAATTATATTGTAACATCTTTTGTTTTAAATATTAAAAAAATTACAGGTTTCAATAGAATTATATATAATAAAAAAAATTACTGGCCTATGTTGGGCCATCTAAAATCTGTACAAGGATTTTTATCGGCATTTGTATAGATCTTTATTGGCGCTATTCTGTAATTAAAAGTGTTCAAACCTCTCGTTTGGCCGGCGCTTGAAAAGAGTTTGGCAGCGCTTTTTGCATTGCGGCGCTTTTATCAGAAATGCCAGCTCCCAGCAAAAGCATCGCTGAAACCAGGAAGGCGCTGCCAAAGACTCCCCAGTTACCTTAGCGCCACCAAAGCTTTTACCTACATACCCTTCTATTGGCACTTGTTTAGTGCCGGCAAAAGAAATTACTGACAGTTTTTGGATCTTTTACTGGCGGTTTTGGCCGCTGGTAAAAGTGCTTTGTCAAAACCGCCGGTAAAAATGCTGTCTTGTAGTGGGAATTTCGACTTGCACGAGTTGGCCGAGCCCTCCCATTGAAAACCAAAACAGCTAAAACCATGCGTGAGCACATCACGACGTGTTCTGGTGATATTGGTATCTATCCCGCCATATGACGATCCATGCCGTTTACCCAGTCTGATGCGACTACTTTGAGTCGACTCAGACTCGGTACCCATCATCAACGTGGGCCCACTCCCTACTGGAAATACTAAGAGCAGGTTCAAGTTTAACTCAGTTCACCTTACAGCAAGGTTTTCCATCTGTGTTATGTTGGGCACTTGTGATGTCACATGGGACCTTGGGACCTTTTATTTATTTATTTATTGGAGAAAAGGCCAGAGATTCATTTCATTAAATCATTGAGAAAATATACATTCGGGCTGCCCATGGACTAAAATCTGGGGTGATCTATCATGGCAAAGGATGAAAAGGAAACTGCACAAATATGTTGCAGAAAAGGAAACGTCCATCCATTTGACCCCACGGGTTCTGCAACTCTTGACCTTGGTGATGTAACTTTTGTGATTCTAAGCTATGATTAGGACACGTCCATCCATTCTTCTATATCATCTTATGGTATGAGCCCAAAAATGAGGTTGATCCAAATCTCAAGTGGACCACACAGTATTGATTGAACGTCCACTGTTAAAAATTTCTTGGGGCCACAAAAGTTTTGAATTAAGCTCATATATATATTTTCCTTCATCCAAGTCTATATGACCTAGTAAACAGGTTAGATGACAAATAACCATTACAGTGGACGTTAGGAGGTTTTTTTAATGGGCTGGTGGATGGCCTGGCTCATTTGCACTACAAGAAAGTAGGCCTTTAGCCTCAGTTTTTTAGCCTCGGTTCAAAAAAATGAGGCGAAATGTGCTTTTTAGCCTCGGTTGTAAAGGAACTGAGGTTAAAAGTTCATTTTTTGCCTCGGTTGGTGAGAAATTGAGGCTAAAAGTTTGCCCTTTTGCCTTGGTTGGTGAGCAACTGAGGCTACAAGTCTTCCCTTTTGCCTTGGTTGGTGAGCAACTGAGGCTAAAAGTCTGTCCTTTTGCCTCGGTTGTTGAAAACTGAGACTAAAAGTTTGTCCTTTTGCCTCGGTTAGTGAGAAACTGAGGCTAAAAGTTCATTTTTTGCCTCGGTTAGTGAGAAATTGAGGCTAAAAGTTTGCCCTTTTGCCTCGGTTGGTGAGCAACTGAGGCTAAAAGTCTTCTCTTTTGCCTCGGTTGGTGAGCAACTGAGGCTAAAAGTCTTCCCTTTTGCCTCGGTTGGTGAGCAACTGAGGTTAAAAGTCTGTCCTTTTGCCTCAGTTGTTGAGAACTGAGGCTAAAAGTCTGTCCTTTGGCCTCAGTGTGAAACTAAGGCTAAAAGTCTGTCCTTTTGCCTTAGTTAGTGAGAAACTGAGGCTAAAAGTCTGCCCTTTTGTCTCAATTGGTGAGCAACTGAGGCCAAAAGTTTGTTCTTTTGCCTCGGTTGTTGAAAACTGAGGCCAAAAGTCTGCCCTTTTGCCTCAGTTGGTGAGAAACTGAGGCCAAAAGTCTACCCTTTTGCCTCGATTGGTGAACAACTGAGGCTAAAAGTCTGCCCTTTTGCCTCAGTTGGTGAGAAACTGAGGTCAAAAGTATACCATTTTGCCTCGGTTAGTGAGAAACTTAGGCTAAAAGTCTTCCCTTTTGCCTTGGTTGGTGAGCAACTAAGGCTAGAAGTCTTCCCTTTTGCGTCAGTTGGTGAGCAATTGAGGCTAAAAGTCTGCCCTTTTGCCTCGGTTGGTGAGCAACTGAGGCTAGAAGTCTTCTCTTTTGCCTCAGTTGGTGAGCAATTGAGGCTAAAAGTCTGCCCTTTTACCTCAGTTAGTGAGAAATTGAGGCCAAATGTTTACCCTTTTACTTCAGTTATAACTGAGGCCAAAAGTCTATAAGTTAACTTTTTTAGCCATAGTTGGGGGATCTAAGGGTGAGTAATATGGACCATTAATCTTATGGACCTTGTCATGGATGTCAAAGATTTGAAGATCCTAACCCTTCGATCAACGGTGCACAAATATAGAATTGGGTCACACGCAATCGTCCAATTTGTTTAAAAAATCGTCAGGTGAGATACATACACAGGAACAGTTGAAAAGGGAAATTTCACCATTAAAATCGTCCAATTTGTTTGTGCAGTCCACCGTAGTGTGTATATGAAATCCAAGCCACTAATCTGACGCACTACACCATGATTAATGTATTAATTAAAAATTAAAAAATTAAAATACTCAAAGTAGGCCACATAACATGAATTTATAGTTTTTGGGCATAATATTACACCTTTCACTATGGTGTGGCCCACCTAAGTCTTGAAATGGACTGATATTTAGGATCCACGGTGAAAATATGGCAAAACACCTGATGAATTGGTTGGATCTGATCGTATCCTTTCTTCAAGCTAAACGTAAGAGCCCACACTAGGAAACCTGCCTAGAATAGGGGCAGCTTAGTAATTTCGATAGCTTCTGATGCATGTCCAAGAAGCGGATCGGGTCCTGCCCGTCTGAACAGACTCGGTCCTGGCAAGGGATATGTGGAGCCCATATCGTGATGTATGGGTTTTATCTACACTGTCCATCAATGTTTCTCACAAATTGAGGGCCAGGCCTTGATTTGTCCAAGCTCAGCACTTAATACTACTTATACTAGACACAGACCTTTTTCTCTCTCTCTCATCGATTCCTTGCAAGAAGAAAAAGAAAAAAGAAAAAAGAAAAACGCAAAAGCAAAAGCGCTCGTATTTCGATCAGACAGAGGCGAGCAATTCAATCTCTCTTTTCCTCGTTTTGGATCTTCGATTGGAGGAATCGAATCGAAGAAGAAGCTCGATCTTACAGGTATTCTTGTTGGAATTCTCTTTTTTTTTTGAATGTGTTTAGTGAGATTCTGTTGCGTTTTTCTTATTTTTTTGATTATCTGAAGCTTTTTTCCGAATCGGTTTGAATCGGATTATTTACGGATCTTTGCTTGATTTCTTAGTTCTTTGTCAGAATCGCTCGGTTTTCGCTTCGAACTCCCGATGGGCAGTCGAATTTCCTTTTGATTTTGCTTGCATGCTATGATTTGATGCTTCCTTCAGATCTGTTTGGGGAATTTGCTCAGTAGAAGCTTCGGTTTTCCGATCCCTTCTCGAAGGGATTTCTCTCTCTCCCCCCGATCGTTTTTAGAAAGCTCGATATCTTCCCATAGAAGACAATCAGATCTCAGGATTTTGTTTATTTAGGTTAATCAGGTTTTTACTTTGACGAGCTTGATTAAGCTCGTAATTAATAATTAGATCTCAGGGTCGGTAGCTTCCGAGATCCTGCTGCAACTAAGATTTCTGCTTTCAGGTAATTCGAAAGCCCTAAAACGCTCTTTCTTTGAAGGATTCCTCTCTCTGTATGCCGATACTTCTTGTTAGATCTCTTCTCAACAGATGATTTTGTTTGATTGTACCTTTTATTTTGGAGATCAGCGCGGAAGCTCGGATCTCTGGAGTTTCTAGACCTTTGGCTTGCTCATTTTCACTGAATTTTTGTAAGAAATCCGACCTCTTGTGTTTCTCTCTTTTCATCCAAAAGAATATGATCTATCTTTCCTTTCCAATCTCTGTTCAGCTCTTCCTTTGAAGCTTTTCATGAGTTTCTTTGATATGTTGAAACTTTGAGAAGCTAATGTCATCTTTGAACTATTTCTGTTGTTTGATTTCTTTATTTTGCATTTTATAGGTTTTTCCTTCATTAGATTGATGTTCAGTTGTGTATCTAATTCTATTTAAATTAGATCTTGCAATGCTGGATATAATACGTTTTCTTTTTTATTGGATGTTGGAT
This sequence comes from Magnolia kwangsiensis, assembly GCA_037074715.1. Lineage (NCBI taxonomy): Eukaryota > Viridiplantae > Streptophyta > Magnoliopsida > Magnoliales > Magnoliaceae > Magnolia > Magnolia kwangsiensis. The sequence continues at coordinate 66,946,167 of CM073585.1, forward strand.
ATAAAACTTCTGTAGCTCCTAAGAAGTTTTAAATGGTAGGTGATCATTCTGCACTACTTACTGGATATAATACATATGGTTCACTTGAGTTTTGATTCTATCTCATTTTTTTAGGTCGTGTCCTAAAATGATTTGGCAAAGAAAATGGACGGGGTGAATTTCTCATCAACATTACAATGGCCCCACCTACCTCCCATGGCAAGAAGTTCATGGGAAAGATTTCCGAAGAAAAGTCCGGTGGGTTTGTCACTTGTGAGAGCCACTGAGATTGCCCTGCAAATCTTTGGCATCAATTGATCCCAACTTTAAATTTCTATAAGAATTGCAACTTCTAATTAGGAAATTAGAGTTTCTAAAACAGTCCTTAAGAGCTCTTCTATTTCAAAACACCAATGCCATTGAGGTTTGTAGTTGTTCACTAACGCTCACACCGTTCACACACACACACTGACTGACTCGATGGGATGGAATTGCATAGGACCATATGCATACACAGTCACTGACTCGATGGTTTGAAATTCTGAAATCACGATAGAAACTGGAACACTGTATATGCTTTTCAAGTTATTTTACTAAGTGAAGAAAAGATCCTCCATAATCATTTAAACCCCGTGGTTGTGTGGTTTTGATGTTGATTTGTTTATTTAGGACACTTGCAATAGTTCACAGACTGTTGTGCCTACTATTGCTCCTGCAGTAGTTGGAGATCAGAGGATATTTTTAGGTCCTGGAGCAGGTTGTGCTGGCCTTATTGCAGTAGTTTGATGATCTTAGTTAATGCAGCTTACTCAGTCATGAATTAAAGTTTTTGTGTATAGTTTTTCTAACAGTATGTTGCTGTGTTTGCATTGTCTACTTTGTGTAGTGTGACTTGCATCCTAATATGGGCCACGTATAATCAGAATCATTCCTATCCTCAGTGCAAGCATCTGTTTCAGTTTCTCAGTGTTCATCGATCACCAGATGGAAGGTATATGATGGCCCTGTTTGTAAATATCTTTCAATATTTACCGACTCCTAAACTCGATACTAATAACTGACTCAAGTATAGTCTATTCTGTTTCTTGACTCCAGTTAATTCTGCAAAACAAGAACCCGGACTGAAGTATAGTCTATTCTGTTCCTGCCATTGACGAAATCCGATCTGATATCGTTGCATCAGTCCAAGTCCTGGACAAGTTGACATAAGAGTATTGTAGATTGGGAGCTCGGACACAAAAGCGCTTCACCTCCCCCTCGGCCTGCAGAAACATGGCAATGAGATTTGGACCATCGATGTTTATGGTCACCTTATCGTCTGAGCCCAGCCATATATATAAATACTTGAGATTTTGTGCATGGATGGTGAGATCTTCTATACCATGGCAATGTGCCAGATGCAACTTCTCCAAGTGCACATCTCTCGAGATGGCATGGTGGATTGGATGGCCTGAAAGATTTATCCTCACAAGCGTCAAAACCTTTAAATATCTACAACCATCAAATGAGAATTTGGGCTTAACTGGCAGTGGCCCAGTTGCAAGAATCTCATGGAATCGCAGTTGAGAATGCTAGAAGGAACCTTATCTCGTCCATTACCCCGAAACACCAACCTTTCGATCCCACCACGTGTCAGAATCTCAGCCCACCGTTCATAACTGAATACCAACCTTTCCATCACATCACCGATCAGGGGCCATCGTTCATAGTTGGGGGCTACATGCCTCGGCTGACGACATTCAATCTGGCAGTCTCGGATCGATCCTTGACAGCATCTGAGGATTTTGTCGATAACGTCCATCCATTTATTCATATTTTCAATCCACTTAGAGACAGATATCGCAGAAATATCTCGGCAGTTCATCGTATTGAGATCGGTGCTGAGTGAAGTGATGGAACCCCACCATGTATGTGTCCATCTTCGGGATAAGATGCTTGTTCTCACTGCTTCTTTGGGAGGTAGATAGGAGATTATGGAGGAGAGAATGTCGTCTGGCAAAGAACTGAGAATATCTCTCTGTATGGTTTCCATCTCTTCTATTGAATATAAATAGTTGGTTGTTCTGCTTCTTTTTTTAACTTCCTACTTTGTTGCCTAAAACACCCTTATGATGCTTTGAAGAACCCTCCAGGAGTTATACAGATGGGATTGGCTGAAAATCAAGTAAGTATGAGAAAGAAATAGATATGAGTTGAAAAGCCAAGAACATTTACACACTACTGATTGATTTCCACACACCCATTTTCCAATTTGCAATTGAATTAATGATAGGATTTTGTACCATTTCAATCCCAAGAAATGGAAAATTAGGCGCTTGCAAATCAATCAGAAGTGTGTAGATATCACTTACTAAAGATAATAGAAACAAGAAAGTAACAGCTATGGTTTTGGAACTTGGATTTTGATATTGTGTTTTTGTGTTTGAGCAGGTTTCATTTGATTTACTAGAAGAGTATTTGGAAAAGCATCCAGAAGCTTCTGGTTGGGGGAGTGGCCTCTCTACCTTTAGAGACAATGCCCTGTTTCAAGATTACCATGGACTCAAAGCATTTAGACAGGTTTGTTTCTTTTCATATTTTTCCTTTTAAGAAAGACAATGAAATCTTCTTATATTTTTCTCTTACTACTTGGATTTGCAATGAAATACAATCCTAACAATATTCTGTAATCTTTATATTTTTACAGGCAATGGCAAGTTTCATGGAGCAAATAAGAGGAGGAAGAGCAAAATTTGATCCTGATGGGATTGTTCTCACTGCTGGTGCAACTGCAGCAAACGAGCTATTAACCTTCATATTAGCAGACCCTGGGGAAGCTTTGCTTGTTCCAACTCCATACTACCCAGGTTTTGATAGAGATCTACGCTGGAGAACTGGTGTCAAGATCGTCCCTATCCATTGCAAGTGTCAAGATCGTCCCTATCCATTGCAACAGCAAGAACAACTTCCAAATCACTCCTGAAGCCTTGGAAAATGCTTATGCCAAAGCCAAGTGCATGAACATAAAGATCAGAGGACTTCTGATCACAAACCCGGCAAACCCATTAGGCGCAGCGATTGAGTGTTCAGTACTCGAAGAGATTCTCAATTTTGTTTTGAGAAAAAACATCCATCTGATATCCAGATGAAATCTACTTGGGCTCTGTCTCATCAGCTGAGTTCACGAGTGTGGTGGAGATGCTCGCTGCCCGGGACTACAAAGATTCAGAGAGAGTTCATATTGTTTATAGCCTCTCTAAAGATCTTGGGATCCCGGATTTAGGGTTGGGACTATATATTCATATAACAATAAGGTTGTGACAACTGCGAGATCTGTTTTCTGAATCATACCTAGGCCAAAATGGGACTAACCAAGATCTGTTTTCTGAATAGTTCTTTACTTTTTTCAATTGCATTATTAATATAGCTACACTTTCTATATGGGCCCTTGATTGTTAATATAGCTGCACTTTCTAAAAACATTTTTAGCCTCAATTTGTAACTGAGGTTTGATTTTAGCCTCGGTTGTTGATAACCAAGGCTGAAATTTCCGTGGCTAAAGGCTTTAGCCTCTGTTGTTGAGAACCGAAGTTAAAAATAGATTTAGCTTTGGTTGGAGGCAATTGAGGCTAAAATTTGGATTTAGTCTCAGTTGAAAACAATGAAGGCTAAAATTTTGATTTAGCCTCATTTCAAGAAAATTGAAGCTAAAAAGGTTTTTAGCCTCACTTGAAGAACCGAGGCTATAAAAATCATTTTAGCCTCGGTTGCTAAAACTGAGGCTAAAGCCTTTAGCCACGGGGGTTTCAACCTCGGTTTGGATAAGTGAGGCAAAACTGAGGCTAAAGGCTTTAGCCTCAGTTTTTAACTTTTTTAGCCACAGTTTTAAACTGAGGCTAAAACCCCCTTTTCTTGTAGTGTTGAGAGCGGCCAATCAGGGAACCTTTTGGGTGGACAAGATAGCCGCTATCCCAAGGTTGATTAGGGGCCTTTGTTTTCTCGACAAAGTGGGTATAAGAGTGTTAAGGGAGAAATAATTCCTTTTCCTTTACATTTTTCTTTCTCTGTATAGATACATGATAGGCGATTTGGGCCTCCTTTTGTTTGCCCATCTGCAGCCGAAAACTGTACCCTCTGTATCTTTGTTGATGATATGAATAGAAACACAGTTTAAAAAAAAAGGTTTTTAATAGTGGACATTCAATCACTACTATTTTCTCATGGTGTGGTCCACTTGAGATTTAGATTTACTTCATTTTTGAGATTAAGCCCTAAAATTTTCTTTCAAATTGGATAGAGTACATGGATAAAACGCATACATCATGGTGGGGTTCACATAGCACCAACCACTAGCCACCTGGCTGATGGCAACGTCACTAGCCAGGCCAAGTTCCCTTCAAACCTTGCTTCGTAGGGTTATTTATTACTCCGGAGGTATATCATGCTTCAGATCTAGGCACATAGAAATCATACACATGCTACATTAAGGAAATGTAAACAGCTAAATCCTGAAACTTACTCTTCTTCGGTTAGGTAATTGAACCTGATGGGTCAAAATGGACACTTGGGTATTTTCATTTCTTAACCGTTAAACAGATGTCCGCCATCTCAACAGGAGGTTATCAATAAGGACTATTCAGTTTAGTCATTGGCTAGCAGTTAAGATGATTGAATCAAAATAAATTTTACGTGGGATAGACAATCAAGGGTAGGCAATAGCTGAGTAAATCTCAACACTAAAAATAAAATAAAATATATACAGGGGAGAGATGGTAGGAATGTGACAACTATGTCTTTAGAGTTTACTTTCAATTATAAGATATGCATGTGACGACAATTTATAGCTATGTTCTCAAGTTGGTGTTTATCATATATAAAATAATGCTTGATTACATCGTCTGGGTTGAAGGCGGGAGCGGATTGGGTGTTATGTTACCTGGGTAACATGGGTTACCATAGCGTGGGGCCCACCTTGATGATGTGTTGTATATCAACACGCCGTCCATCTGTTTCTCAAGTCCGTTTTGGGACGGGTCCCAAAAATTAAGCACATCCAAATCTTAGGTGGACCACACCAAAGGAGGCGACAGTGGTGATTGCGCACTTCACCATAAAAAATTCCAAAGGGCTCATATTATGGTTTTTGTAATGTTTATTTTCCATTCCAACTTGTTATGTTGGTCCAAAACTTTTGTAGCCCATGAAAAGTTTTTAATAGTCATTCATTACTGTTTTAAGCAATTTGGTTAACTTAAGATTTGGATCTTCTTAAAGTTTGGGATTGCATCCTAAAATGAGATGAGAAAACGGATGGACGGCATGGATATACAAAAAAAATCATCAAAGTAGCCCCACACAGTTAAGGTAACACCCACTAAGCTTTTACATGGGTAAAAGCTAATATGTTTCCCGTAAAGGGACGGGCGATTTCAGTGCCATGCGTTATTATTGGTCCATGTCACAGGCCATAACGTTTGATGGTGTCAGCTGTGGTTATTTATTTATTTAAAGACAATTGTGTATGTCACACACCACAATTTGTATTATTGATCCATGTCACAGGCCATGACGTTTGATGGTGTCATCTATGGGTTTTTTATTTTATTTATTTATTTTTATTTTTATTTTTTTTAAGACAATAGTATATGTCACACACCACAATTTGTATTATTGATCCATGTCACAGGCCATGACGTTTGATGGTGTCAGCTATGGTTTTTATTTTAATTTTTAAAAAGACAGTATATGTCACACACAACAATTTGTGTTATTGATCCATGTCACATGCCATGAAGTTTGATGGTGTCAGCTATGGTTTTTTTTTTTTTTTAATATATATTAAAGACAATTGTATATGTCACACACCACAATTTGGATACAAGTATGCCCACTTATATAAGCTTCTGTCCGCGTCTTGTACACCAAGTGTCTATAATTTCACTCATTATATATTTGTTTGGAGGTGCAATTCAATGTATTGTAAGCTCACACCTAATTAATATTTGTATGTTCATGCATTTACATGCTTTTCATTCCTATATCCGTTGCATTCGCAACCAACCATTAAATCTAAAATTCAACTACCTTCACCCATTTAGGACTTCATTCAACCATAGCATCAAATATTGTTCAACAAAAGAATCATAACCATAAGCAAAGTCAAATCTAATCTAAACATAATTGATTATAATCAATGAAATATAATCTTCTATCAATCAACTGTATAAGCAAGTTATCCATCTAATAAGATAGATTCATCTTCCACCGAATATGGTCATTAGGCCTAAGTCTCATCCACCAACCGGGCCTAGTTACACGGCACTTGATTCAGTTTCCTCTCTCGGTTTCCTCCGTATGATTATCAATCTACAATGTTAATTGCTTAGACTAGTGAGTGAACCAATCATGGTTCATACACAACACAATATATGATAGCACAGACGAGAATGAATTATACGTATGCAAGCATGAGTGTGGATATTGAGATATCATGAAATGCATGTCAAGTTGCATGATCATCCACTTGCTTGGGTTGGATATCCGTCAACCCGAATATATATTTGTCAGACTTCTACCGTAGGTAGTAGAGCTAGGCACAGGACAACTCGACTCGACTCGCTCAACTCGTTCAGACCCGACTTGACTCGAACCGAATAGGTGAGTCGGTCCGAACCAAGTAGGCTTTGCCTAATCCGAATTCAAACTGAGTCGAGTTCGAATTGCCCAGTAACTCGACTCAACTTGACCCAAAACTCAATCTGGTCAGACTTGACTCGATCCGAAACCAACTTGACTCATACTCAGGTGTGTGTGTGTATATATATATATATATATATATATATATATATATATATATATATATATATATAAAATAAAATAAAAAAGCCATAATTTTTAAGTATATCTAACCCTATACGCCTCACCCGACCTGATCACAAACCTTCTCTCTCTCTCTATCTCTCCCCCCCCCTTCCTCTCTCTCCTTTACACTCCCTCTTCCAAGCCTGGCAGCCACCCACTACCCTCACTATTTATCATGCCCCAAACTCGAAAACCGAGTTCATAAAATTTTCGATCTCCGAATCCGGTGCCAACAGCTTTCGTAGTACCCCATTCTTGGCTCCTAGCGCTCATACACCAGGTTCCTATCCTGGGATCCTAAAAGGAAGATTTTTCAACGTACATTTATCTTGTAATCAGGATAACCACAAGTATACCCAAATTATAAAGGCAACATCATCATCACATATCCAGTATTATAAACATTTGAATACAATGCTGAAAGGGAAATACATATGTCAAAATCAAAGCTTTAGGAGTCTGCTGCACGGTCCAAGCTCAACACTGTTGCGACCTAATGCCGCCTACACGCATCTATCATATATAAGCTTATAGAAAGCTTAGAGGGTGGTGAAAGTGTGTGCGCAAGATAAGTGCCAAGCACATACATATTAGAGTAAGCGAAAATATTGCAAGTCTACAAATAATTTAATATCAGAATATGTAATACAGATCGGCTATGCAAATGCGGAATCATGGAGAGCTAAATATTAGATGCCAATGATGCAATGCAATATGCAAATTCTGAAGAACCATGAATGCCATTAACCTCATCTAGGTCATACATCAAACCTGCGCGTATTGAACGATCATGTGGGGATAACTCCATGTCATAAGGAGTCCCATAAACATCTTAGCCCAATGGCATCTGCTTTAATCAATCATCCATCACAACATGCATACGAATGATGTGGGTCCACAGAAGGATGGTGGATCTAGTCTAAATATCAAGATAGGCTCACTGATTTAAAATGCGTCACGATAGTTAATGAAACAATCTAACTTATAGCCACCACAACATCGGATGATGCTCCCAATGTGGGATAAAGTTCTACCTTCACTGTGTCCATAATGGCCTGCCAACACAATAACTTGTCAATCACTGGTAGCTCGCTCAGGTCCTCATGTCTCGCCCACTTAGTGTCCGCTCACGTGCGCCCGCCCACATGTGATCACAGTGATGCAGCGTCACAATATCCCCCACCGAGGGTAGATCCAAGTCTAAGTGTAATAAGTGAGCTTCCTTACCCTCTCTATCGCACAATAAATTAGACTTCCTATGGGGCTCAATAATTAGCGTCAACCCACTTAGAAAATGATGAGATGAGCCTAACAAGGCCTAAGGGAAGGTCACAATGAGGACATTTAACCATCATTTCCCATCAATGTGGATATTTAACCAACATTACTCCTAAGGAGTGGCCTACATAGAGCCTAACATATAGTGGGCCTATGGCCTCACACGAGGGTCTAGTATACATCACTTGGGCCTTATACAAGGGCCTCAAGTACATCCCATGAGCCTCAAATACACATCAGGTGGGCACTGCACATGGGCCTCAAATACATCACATTAGGCCTTGCCAGAGGGCCATAAATACACAACAATGGGCCTCGCCAAATGGGCCACAAATACATCATAATGGGCCTCATGTACATCACATTGGGCCATATCTCATGGACCTCAAATACATCACAATGGGCCGCATCACATGGGCCTAATATACATCACAATGGGCCTTATATACATCAAGATGGGTCGAAATAACGGGCCTCATATATATTAAGATGGGCCCATCGAAATATCATCTGGACCACGCCATAAATAGTAGTGGAGATAATGATTTCGTTGTTTAAACCGATCACAGGACCACCATAATGTTTATTTTCCATCCCATCTGTTCATAAGGTCACAAATACCTGAATAAAGAGGAAAAGCAAATTTTATATTGATCCAAAACTTCTGTGACCCAAAAAGGGCTCAATGGTAGATGTTCAATCTCCTGCTGATTTTTGGTGGTATAAACCACTTGAGTTTTGTGTATGATTGATTTTTGGGGTATCCCTATTTCTAAAGGGGACCCAACAAATGCACGATGTAGATGATTGACAGACATCGCGGTGGGACCTGCAGTGGGGCCCACGACCCCTGACTATATCATAAGTAGTAAGGCGCTGCTTGCTGCAGTGTCCTCTGGACGCTGGTAGCAACAACCTCAGTTCTTTTTTTTATAAAATAATTTCATAGGTGGGGCCAACATCAGGACAATCCAGTCCGTCGATTGGATTATCGGGCTCGTGATAGGTGTAACGAGCCTAATATTGGATAAGTTTTGGTGTGTAAAAACATCACAACAGGCCCTAACAGTTTAAATCACCTAAAACCACTATTTTCTACATTGTGGCCCGTCACAGATTCAGATTAGCTTCATTTTTTTGGCTCAATGCCTAAAATGAGCTGGGAAAAAGGGTGGATGATGTGGATCAGATATATTCATCAAGGTAGGTTCCATGTGTGTGGACGGTGTGAATATATATAAAATGTATACATCACGTGGGCTCCCTGGGTGCATGGTGTGCATTTAACACATATACCACAGTAGGTTTCCACCGTCCAGATAGCTGGATGGTGGATGGCATGGATGAAACGCATACATCTGGTGGGTCCACACGCGTGGCCCACTAACTTGTATCAAGTTGACATTTGTGTTTTCCTCCAATCAAGCCCGTCCAAATGGACTGCCAGGTGAGCCCACTCGGTGGTCGACATGGATAAAATACATTCATCGTGGTGGGCCGTAAAATATGGAAGAGAGATAGAGAGAGTGAGAAAGAGACAGTGTAGTGGAGGGACCTCGCCACTATGGGCCCCTCTTTGTTTATAACGCATACATCAAAATGGATCCCATCATAATGGGCCCTCAAATAAAAATCAACGGTGGATATCCTAAAATCACCCACCTATTGCTCCTCTTCTTTAGCTCCTTGGACTCCCTAGCTCCAAAGCTACAAATTTGATGGAGGATGATGGAGATTGGACGGTTGGATGACAGGAATCTTGGGTAGGAAGTGGACCACACTAGGCTCTCTCATGGAGCTTGGACGGTCTCTCATGGTTGCTTGGGAGGAAATGAGAGAGAGATGAGAGAGAGAGGTTATAAAAGAGAGAGCGATGGGTGAGTGTACTTGAAAAGGGATATGTGGAGAGAGAGTTGACTTTGAGGTTGCTTCTACTTGACATGTGAGGTGATTGATTGATGGAATATTCTCTTGGAATTTTGAAAATGCATGGCATTTTCCTCAAACTGATCGCGAGCCCACATCTCCTGGCCTGGGTGTCGTATTAGTGTGCGAGACACAGCGTTGAAATTGCGGTGACGGCGTGGTCACAAGGATACAAGTCTCGGATTGAGTCGACTCTAGAATACAGGATACGACTTAAGGTTGCGGGCAAATATTGATTATAGTTGCGGGCTGCTGGAATTCGACCGGGAGGACCGCGGGAGTCTACGAAATGGTACGGACTAGGATACGGGTCTCACACTACTCTCTCTCTCTCTCTCTTCTCCAATCCCCTCCCTCTCTCCCTCCTCTTCCAAGCTTGACGGCCACCCACCACCATCACCACCCTCCTCTCTCTTACTACCCTCTCTCTCTCTCTCTCTCTCTCTCTCTCTCTCTCCTCTCCACTTCCTCCCTCCCTCATCTCTCGATCTGAATCAGAGCTAACTCAAACCAACTCGGTACTTTTGACTAGGTTGGACTTAATCCGGATTAGTCTAGGCTAGACCCAGATTCGAATTGGTTTGGGCATGCTAGACTTGGTATCGAGTCGAGTCGAGTTCAGGTCAGGCCTATTTCAAAATGGTATAGAGTCAGGTCAGCCCTAACTCGGTCCGACTCGACTTGATGCCCGATTTAGTTTGTAGTCATGGGAAATTTACACATCTACTCTGTAAGTAGGCTTCTACTAATGTGGGTATCTGATAACAAATCTACCAGGAGAACCATCTAGGGAGATCCCATAGGAACCTAGGCATGAGGTGTACACGTAATCATATAGAGCATGCCTTTAAGAATTAGCACAGGAACACTGTGGATGCATGCTCATACATTATCATGTGTAGTCAACATATACATCTATCTGAAAGGAATAATGAATTCATGATAACAATATTTTGCATGTCACGAAATCAATTGATAATTGTTCTGAATATAAATCATACAACAAGAATCATAGTCATATAGCACCACAATAATTTCTTTAGTAATGACAATCATAGCAATTGTAACCGTTATAACTATTATGTAGTCCATCTTAACCGTACAGGTATGAGACACATTAGGATTCACTCACCTATTCTTAATGGAGCTAAATCTACTGAACAATTATATGATTTTGAATTTAGAATCTAAATCCTTATCAAGAAAGTTTAAGAAATCACAAATTTGATTCAATTATCAATTCACGAGTGATTTGGTCAAGGAATTACATGCATTAAGGTCTTACTAATCCAAGCATCTCAAATTGGAAAGTTTGGAAAATTATATAAGGGATTGTCGATCAATCCAGTCGATCGATCAACCCAGCTCGAAGGCTTTTGATTGATCATCAATCGAAGAAATTCACATTAAAAAAGCAACATAAGTCTCTCGACACTTTTGGGTACTTTTGATTAATCGAAATCTACCTATTGATTGATCGATCAATAAGGGTCTAATTTAATTCAATTTGGTTACTGGATATTTTGATAATCTTTGGTTGATGCCCTCGATTGATTGAGACTGCTCAGGGATCTCCTCAATTGATCAAACCTCTACTTCAATTAATGGAGAAAACATTCAAATTAATACTTTTGGTCGATGAACAAAAATCAACCTGCTCGATCAATCGAACACCATCTTTGATCGATCGACCAAAGTCAGTTGGGTCTGATTTATGAAAATCCTAGGGCCTCTTCTCTATCTCTTAGCCTTTATGGCTACAATCAATCAAACGGTTTGGGTCCAAATCATCCACCAATTTTCCATTAATAAATCTGAAAAGAACAATGGATTGTTTAGATTTGAATCATCAATAATCTATAATCGATAACTGAATTCTGTAACATAGTCTATTTTATTAATACCTTCCATTGATCATTGTGGGAAATTAGCAGTCATATCACTCTAGGATTCGAGGCCCTGACAATATTTGGTGATAGAAAGTCTTTGATTTAAATCATCCTATAGGGATATGGTTAGATTTCTTAAAGCCGATCTCTACAATATAAGATCTATCACACAAGCCATCCTCCTATCATCTAAAACCTCTCCATAGATCAAAACAAATAACGTAAGGTTGATCCACCTTGTTCATTGTTTAGATTTAAGGTTTTTAGCTTAAAATTCAGAGAATTTACACAAAAAAAAAGATGATTGAAAACTTATCTGTTGGGTTTCTCGTTCACGGGCCTTCTCTCTCTCTCTCTCTCTCTCTCTCTCTCTCTCTCTCTCTCTCTTAGATGCTCTTAGGTTTTTAAGATTTCTAGAGGAATTTCTTGCGGTTCCTCCCTTTAAATAGAGAAAGATCCCTGGATCTAGAAGATTCCACTGGGGTTTTGTAAAATTTAGCAAAAAGTTAAATAATTCAGTGTTAAGACTCGATCCTTATACCTCTCCTTCCACTGTGACTACCCTTACCAATTAGGCTAAGTGCTTAGTTTTTATTATTAATTATAGAACTGAATTTCTAATTCTAATTAGTCTGGGTTTCGTATGACTTGAAAATTCAGGGTTGTTACGTTATACATCTCTAAAAGAAAATTTTCATCTTCGAAATTTACCTGATCTAATTGTCAAACAAATATGGATAGTTTTCTTGAATTTTTACTTCTCGCTCCTAGGATGCTTTGTCAACTCCATGATGTGTTTATAACACCTTAACCAATGGCATGGTCTTGGTCCACAAAATGTGCTCATTTCGATCTAAAATGCAAATTAGTTTCTCGATGTATTTCGTATATTCCTGAAGCTCAAGCTGATCAGTTGATGATATGTGAAGCGTCTCTTTCTTACTTCCGTAACATCAGTATGTGGAATATATTATGTACACTAGCCAGCTAAGGTGGTAATGCAAGAGGATAGGCCACAACTCTAACTCTCTCCAATATCTCAAATGGCCGTATAAATCAAGAGGCCAACTTTCCTTTAGTTCCAAAATGCATTAGTACCTTCATTGGTGAGACCTTTAGAAACACATGGTCTTTAACCGAGAATTTTAGATCATGCCTACAATTATCCGCATAACTCTTTTGTCTACTCTAAGCTACTAATATACGCTTCTTAATAAGCTCCACATTCTCTGTGACCTTTTGAATGATATTGGGTCCAAACGACCCTTTTTCTCTCACTTTAATCCAACAATTTGATGCACGACAGTAACACCCATTGAGTACTTCATATGGAGCCATCCCAATGCTAGCCTGATAATTTTTATTATATGCGAACTCTACAAAATGTTAATTGTCATCCCAAGTTCCCTTAAAATCTAAGGCATATGCCCGCAAAATGTCTTCAAGTATATGATTCACACATTCTATTTGATGTACTGTAGTCCAATGTAGTACCCATAACTTCCTATAAACTTGTCCAAAAACGCGAGGTGAAATGAGACCCACGATTTAACAAGATAAAACTTGGCACTTCATGCAATCATACAATTTTCTTTATATATATATATATATATATATATATATATATATATATATATATATATATATATATATATATATATATATATATATATATATATATTGTCACACCCCAAACTCGGAAATCGGGCTCACAAAATTTCTGATCGCAAAATTCGACGCCGACAGCCTCCATAGAACCCCATTCTCGGCTCCCAGCTCCCATTCGTCAGGTTCCGATCCTGGGATGCTACGAGGAGGATTTTCAACATCAGTTTGATTCATAATAAGCATAACCAAATGCATGACCCACAAACAACAACCAAAAACTCCATTACATTTCCATTATGATAAAAAACTTTACAAGTACAATGAGCATAACGGAAAATACAATGAGAGTGAACAAAAACTCCAAACGATCCGCTAAGCGCTCCTGCCTCAACGCTGCTGCGAGCCAACGTCACCTGCACGCAACGGTCGTGCATAAGCTTATAGAAAGCTTAGAGGGTGGTGAAAGTGTGTGCACAAGGTAGTAATATGATCATACAATATCAGAGTAATGCGGAATATACAGATAGATCCATGAAAAACCATAAGCCATACCAAGGCTATGCGATGCAAAGAATGAATGATGTCGGCCATACCAAGGCTATGCGATGCAAGTCAAGCATACAATCATCATCTAAGTCCATATATCAATACAGCTCAACTCTGGGATATCACCAGGGTCTAGTACACTCTAAATCAGATCGTCGCCACATCGCGCGCAATAAGGTAAGTGGAAGAGACCTCACTATCCATCGGCCAATATCGGGCTCGACTCGTCGATAGTGGATCCATTCCTCGAGCTGGTCAAACTTAGACTAGCATTGCCCCCTACTCTCGGGTGGATAAGGCCTCACTCCCTTCCAACCGACCATGACACAGTGGAGAGCGCAACCATCTGGTAATCGACACTCAACGCTCATCTACCCACTCGGTCTATACGTTGGAGCAACCTCTTAGTACCATAAGGGTTTAGGGACTTTCACCCAGGGATATCTATAGCACTCCATGTAGAACGAGATTTTCGGTATCCAATCCTGCCAACCACGATCGGTCTGTGGAGGCTACGACCCCGATGTCGCTAGGGCGTACAGTAACCATATCACACAATACGAGATACATGAATCACACTATCCAATCATGCAGCACATCCTTGCATGTAACGTGCGCTCATGTAGGGCAGCACCGTCTAATCGGGAGCCCATAAACAACCTGCCCGAAGGCATATGCTATGATCAGTCATCTCTCATATCAAGCATACATATGATGCGTATGATCATGAGTCATGGAGCTATAGTAAACATGTTATAAAATAATGCACTATCCTTTCAAAGCAGATGGGCCTAGACGGCCTATACACAACAAGTACGAGCCTATTAATGAGCCCTAGGGAGAGTTATAATGCAGACATTTAACCAACATTAAACTTGTAATGTGGACGTCAAACCAACATTACTCCTAAGGCGTTACCCGTAATGAATATCATGAACTAGGTGGGGATCACACATTGCAATGGGCCTCAGATATATCCCATTGGGCCTTAAATACATCAAATGAGCCATATCATATGGGCCTTCCATTCGTCAAGCGGGCCACATCAATGGGCCGCATCAACGGGCCTTATGTGCATTGCAATGGGTCATAACCTGTTGGGCCTTGAATGCATCAATTGGGCCTAAACCTGTAGGCCTTAAATAAATCAAATGGGCCTAACCCATAGGCCTTATATAAATCAAATGGGCCTAACCCATAGGCCTTATACAAATCACATGGGCCTAAACTCATAGGCCTTATACAAATCAAATGGGCCTAACCCATACATAGGTGGCCCACTTGATCATTGATTGGGCTCATTCTTCAACTCATGCCTTAAAATGATATTTCCAAGTGGATGGACGGTTTGGATGCTGCACACGTACCATGGTGGGCTCCATTGAGGTTGGCCAGTGTAAATAAAGCATAAGCATCACCGTGGGCCCCAGCTCCACCGTCCGCTGGACGGTGAGAGAACACAAATATCATGGTGGGCTTCCACCGTCCGCTGGACGGTGAGAGAACACAAATATCATGGTGGGCTTCCATCGTCAGCCTGGACGGTGGATATAAAATGCATACATCACTGTGGGTCCCATGTGGGGCCCACCACAGTGTATATTTTCCATCCAACCTGTTGACAAGGTCACACGGACCTGAATGGAAGGAAAACAAAAATTTCACCTTGATCCAAAACTTCTGTGGCCCACCAAAAGAGTCTCAATGGCAGAGGTTCAATCCCAATGTTTTCAATAGCGTGGGCCACCTGAGTGTTAGATGGAGCTGAAACTTGGAGGGGGCCCACTGCTAGGGATGGCCCACCTCGTGGACAGGTTGGATGACAAATAAACATCATGGTGGGGACCACATGTAGGGCCGTGGGCCCCTGACGTCCGCCCGCCCAAACGCTGCACGCAGCAGTGTGCAGCAGCTGCTGCAGCACGTCAGAGAGGTCTGCCTCTTTGCTATTTAAAAAAAATATTGAAAACCCCTTTTTTTTTTATTTTTCGCATCTGGGGCCCGCATCAAGTAGATCCACCCCGTCCATTGGCTTCTACAGGCTATGACAAGTCCATCAAGTCCAATTTTGAATATTTTTGGCCTGAAGAAAAATTTAAAATGTTTTATAAACGGTGAAAACCATCGTTTTGAAAAGTATGGCCCGCCTGATCATCGGAATGACCTCATTCTTTGGCTCAACGCCTAAAATGACCCAGGGAATGAGGTGGACGGCGTGGATTTAATACATACACCAAGGTGGGGCCTATGAGAGGACCACCCCAAAAGCTTTAAAGAACTCAAGCTTCTTTTGAGTTTTTTTTTTGTTTGGCAGGTCGGTTGGATATTTAAAAAAAAAATACATTGAGGTGGGCCCTGATTAGGTGGGCCACCTCATGGAAAATAGTGTGGATACATCGCACACAAAGTGGGCCACACTTGATGATTTGGGTAGAATATAAGCCTCATGGTGGGGTCCATTCAAATAGGCCACACAATCCCATTATAATCCCATAAAATAAAAAAAATGAAATAAAAAGGGAGAGGGAGAGATGGAGAGCGGGACACGCTTGTGATGGAGGGCTCCGTCACTATGAGCCCTCCCTTGAAGAAATCATACAATCAAATGGGTCCCTTTACACATGGGACCACCTAAATCGAAAATCAATGGTGGGGATCCTTTCCCCATCAATATGGACGGTTTAGATGGCCTTCCTAATGCAATAAAATAAACATCATGATGGAGTCCATGGAGAATGGCCCCATCATGGAATGATCATGATGATCCAAGTAGGCCATCGGCCACACCTTAGGGTCCTAAGTGAGATCCAAACCATTGATCGGTTGGCCTCACTTGGCCCATCTTAGAAACATGAAAAACTACTAGTATCTAGCACCCACCGTCCGATCTTCTTGCTCCTATGGGTTCCTTAACACCTTAGCTTCGACTTCAATGGAGGAGATAGGAAATGGATGGCTAGGATGAGAGATGATGGGGTAGGAAAGTGGGCCACACTTGGAGCTTGGGAATGCTTGGAGAACTCTCATACGTATGGAATTTTCTTGCTTGGAGATTTGAAAATGAGAAAGAGAGAAAGAGTTGTAAAGGGAGAGAGAGTGATGGGTGATGGATGGGAGAGAGATGGGTGTGTAAGGTTTTGTTGACTTTGGTGCCCTTTTGTGTAAGAAAAGTATGGACTTTGTAAGAAACTTTTGGACTTTTGTGGTTGCTTGGGTATGGGTGAAAGGTGATGTGTACTTGACATGTACTTGACATGTGATGTGATGAGATTGATTGATTGATGGGATTGATGTGACATCTCGTAGAGATTCTCTTGAGTTTCGCAACGTGCGGCGTTTTCCTCGCATCGAATGTTGGCCCACATCTCTTGACCAGGGTATCGCCTCGGCGCGCAAGTCGCGGCATCGGAACCGCAGCGATGGCACGGTCGCTATGGTAATGGTCTTGGGTTAAGTCGATATAAGTTAACGGCATATGAATTAGGGTCACGCGTAAATATCGGTTAAGGGTCAAAGGTTGCCAAAATTTGATCGGTAAGACCGTGGAAGTCTACGGAATAGTACGGACTAAGATACGGGTCTTACATATATATATAAAAACTTGGCAAGCACTTCCATAAAATAATTAATGTGAATTGGAATAAAATGTGCTAACTTCGTTCGTTGATCAACAATTACCCATATCGAATCGTGCTTCTTCTGAGTCAATGGGAGTTCAACTATAAAATCCATCAAAATGCAGTCCCATTTATATTCTGGTACCGTTAGAGGATGCAATAGACCAGATGGGTTTTGATGATTAGCCTTCACTTGCTGATAAGAGAAACATCAGGATATATACTCACTATCTCCTGCTTCATATTCGGCCCATCAAAATGATTACTTCACACTATGATACATCTTAGTTCCTTCAAGAGGAACTGTAAACTTTGATCGATGTGCTTCCTGAAGGATTTCTTCTCCTAGCTCCTGAACATTTAGCACACACAGACGATTTGGATATCGGATACCTTTAATCTTCCCAAACCTTTCATTTAGATTTATCCTTATCCTGATGTTTAGCCATCATCTTCATTAACCATTAATTACTTTTTAAAGCTTCTATGATTCTCTTCTTTAAAGTGAGCTTAATCATTATATTACCGAGACGAATGCGTTGTTCTTAAAATTGTGACTTTACTTCAAACTCTTTCACAAAGTTCAACATCTCCCATTCTAAAATCATTAACTTAGCTATACTTTGTTGCTTATATTGTTGCTTACTTAGGGCATTGATATAGAGAGGGTTGTAAACACTTTCATGTCCAAGATGGACCAGAGAAGGCCTGATGATATATGAATTTGTTATCTTTTGGAAAGAATGAAAGCTTTCCATTAGGAGAGTCAGTTGACCATGCAACGGCTGCAAACAACCCTCAAACGTCTTGTGGATGCGATGATTCCACACATAGCCCAAGGCGATGCTCAACCACCTGTAGTTGCTCTTGACATAACCTTGATTTTCGTAAAGCACTACACCAGATGATGTGAGTTTTAGTGATGAGGACCTCGATGACAGCTTTGTCCGATGACCAATCCATGGATGTGATTATCTATATCATGTTGAAAGAGATTATCGAGGTAAGGCCGAACTTCCTAGTTTTAATGGATTATTATGTATTAAAGATTTTCTCAACTGGCTTGCCAAAGTAGAATGATATTTTGATTGCATGGATGTGCTAGAGCATAAAAGGGTGAAGTTAGTAGCCTTCAAATTAAAATCCAGTGCTTCTGCATGGTGGGAACAATTTTAACTCTCACATGCTCGATAGAATAAGGCGTCCATCTCATTATGGCCATGAATGAGACGTCTTCTTTGATCACGATTCCTCTTCAGTGATTACAAGCACGTATTGTTCCAACAATACCAAAATTTTTGACAGGGGAATCAAACTATCATAAATTACACTGAAGAGTTCCAGTGGTTGCCAACATAGAATGACCTGTCATAAACTGAATTGCAGGCCACCACTTTGATCATGAGCAAGTCGTTATACATGCTAAAGGTAGAGATAGATTTATAGCGGCACAATATCTTTCAAACGAGGTACATTGTACACGAAAAGGTCTGTAATGTTATCATCAATGTCAGGAGCAATGAGAATCTCGTGTCGAAAATAATGGTAGAAAAGCTACAATAAAAAACAGAAAGGCATCCATCTCCGTACATGATTGGATGGATCAAGGAGGTCAACAAAATAGAGATAACTAAACGATGTCATATATCAATTTCCATTGAAAAATATTATAAGGGCAAAGTAATGTGTAACGTAGTCGACATGGAAGTTTGTCACAGGTTACTTGGTCAACTATGGCAATATAATATTGATGCTATGCATAGAATTTAGTATAACGTATTTATATTTTTTAAAGACAGTAAAAAAATTATCCTTTCCCTTATGGGAATGGTGAACTAACCCAAGACTTCTAAGGTTGATGAACAGTCTCCCATACCCAAACATGATTTTGTTAAACAATTTGAGGAGACAAGAGATGTAGATGTATTAGTTGAAAAGGAAAATTATATGCTGCCTATGAACATCTAAAAGGATTTGAAACTAGTGTTGCAGGAGTTAAAGGTGAATGTGCTCAATGAAGTTCCTAATAAATTGCCTCCCATACGAGATATACAAAAACCACATAGATCTTGTCTCAAGGGCAGGTTTTCTTAATTGCCCAAATTATCAAGAAGAATGTGAGATCTTGCAAGCACAAGTGAAGAGACTGATCCATACTAGACAAGTCAATGAGTGCATGAGCATATGTATTGTGTCAGCTCAAGAGCCTAATGCCAGGTACAAGAAAAGGGCTAATAAACATTAGTGTCAGAAGTTATCTCAGAATCATGAGGCAAGTCCCTTGAGTAACTCGAGAATGCATTTTTTTCAATTGGATGGGTCTGATGTAGGGCATGACACCGATACATTCCTAACATGGTTGGACTAAAAGAAAGTGAACCGTAAATTGACCATAACTTTTTATCCGGGTATTATTACGACGCACCTGACTAAGTATCAAGAATCGAAGATGCATGAGAACTCAAGGATGAGTTCTTTTGAAGTGGATGGGAGTAATGTAGAGAGGGTTGTGCACACTTTCATATCTAAGATAGACTAGAGAAGACCCGATCAGAGGCGGAAGTCATTAAGACCATTAAAACCCTAAAACAGGCATATCTCACAAATTGGAATGAGTTACCCAACTTACCATATATGATTTTGGGGTAGGACGAGATACTTTATCCAACCAACCTGATC
Source organism: Magnolia kwangsiensis (assembly GCA_037074715.1). Classification (NCBI taxonomy): domain Eukaryota; kingdom Viridiplantae; phylum Streptophyta; class Magnoliopsida; order Magnoliales; family Magnoliaceae; genus Magnolia; species Magnolia kwangsiensis. Next base: position 66,966,529 of record CM073585.1, read on the forward strand.
TGGGTTGTCCATGCTGAATTTGTGAGATTCCATAGATCAACTATCAAATTTCTTGTTTATTTCCATTTTTACTATTTTTAGTAAGTTTTGGTTTGATTGTAACTTTTCATCTCGGGGGCTTTAGGATTTGTATCCAACATGAAAAGTGTTTAGAAAAATTAGGAGAATGACGTGGTTAAGCCACATAGGACACTTACTATAAATAGTAAATTTACTATTTATAGTAAGTTATGAATTTTATTTAGTTTTAGTAATAGTTTATTTCCTAAAATTCTTCCAAGTCTTGGTATCCATATTTAAAGGGTTGTAGACTCGTTTATTTGATCTATCAATCTTCAATAAATTTATTTTCACTTTCTAAAATTATTTCTAGTTTCTATTTTTTCTCGTGGATTCGAGAAGTCTCTGTGAGGAGTCTAGAGAAGATTCATGGATTCAAAGTAGTTATCCTTGAGGAAGACGGTGATCGACCTCATCAGGTTCATCCCCGCGTCAAGCATCCACCACTAGGTTCACCTTGCCATGATGTTATGATAGACTAAAATCAGTCTTTTTAGAATTCCACCCATCTTCTCTATCTCATGTTTAAATCCTTCTTCTTCACAAATAATATCGGTGCTCCCCATGGTGGCATACTTGGCCTGATAAAGCCTTGAATATTTAGCTCTTCTATTTACTTCTTGAGCTCCTAAAACTCCTGGTAGCATATGATAAGGCTACATTAATATTGGCGTGGTCCGTAGTATGAGATCAATGTTAAAATCCGCTTCTCTTATAGGTAGCAATCCATTTATATATTGAAAAACTTCTGAATAATCCTTCATGGTTGAAATTTTTTATAGTGTCAACTCCTACGATTATTTATCCTTCAACACCATGATGTACTCTACCTTTTTGTCCTTCTACCACCCTTGGATTTGGAAAGGCTTTATCCCTGAAATAGAGAAGGTAACTATCTTGGCATGACGGTCAATGTTAACGTCATAGGAAGTGAGTCAATTCATCTGTATGATAATATCACACCCCTTTATCTCCATCACTACTAAATCTATTGACACTGGAATACCTTCAATTCTAATTTCATAAGATTTTTTTATTTTGTCTAAAGTGACGGTTTTCCCCACAGGTGAATTGACTAAAATTAACTTGCTAAGTGATACAGGTTTCACACCTAACCTTCAACTATCGCGAATGCAATAAACAGTAACGAAGCTCCAAAATAAAATAATATGGCAACATGTTGATTTGACATAATAACCATACTTTCTATGACATTATTATTCACTTTCGGTTCTTAAGTAGGTGCGATGGTGTAAACCTTAACTTGCGAATGCTGTTGTCCTCCTTGAAAATTCACAGGTCGATATGATTACTGGGGTTGATTCTATTGATTTTGTGATGGTTAAGGAAGCACATAATATAATGCCTAAGGGTATGAGTGTAATGGTCTAAATCTTTAAGACGATTGGTGTAACATCCCGAAAATCGGGGGTCGAGCATAAACTCCACTCCCGAGTTCTAGAACCTCACTTACGCAATATTTTCAATGATAGATGAATGTCGGCAGCAATAGTACATAAAACATGAGGTGGATTAAGCCAAAATAGCATATCATACTCCAGAGATAGTTAAATTAGCAAGCGGAAGAATGTGATAGATATATAGAATATATGAACTGTTGTAGGTCTCCAGAGTGTGAACATGTTACCAGGTTAACTAAATACATGTATACTCCAAAATAGAAAGAAAAGAATATACATGAGTGTGTAAATAAAAGGTAAAATACCAAGTGTATTGGCATTTAATTAGTAACCCTGTAAACCCATCGATCAGAACCTGCATATAGGAGGGATCCTCCTCATCATCACCAAGTCTGGCTCTGCTTCGCAAGCATCGCCATTATCTAAAACTGAAATAGGAACTGATTGGTGTGTACAACACTGTCCTGTAACGTGAGAGTGAGTAGCTAACTCAGTGGAATCATAGAGCAAAGGTTAACATGTTATCAAATCCATCACGCGAGAATGGTAAAGTAAGCAATCAAACATTCCTAAACACTGTGATTAATGCAAGCATGAGATGACATGATGGATGCCCTCACTGACATACTCCCTCATGCGACACCATCTTACGTCCGTGACATGCTTTCTTCCCTCAGTGCTTCACATCTTCCAGGCACATGCAGTGCGATATGAATATGATTACCGAGTTGTTATTAGTCCTTTTCATACAGCAGGATTGGAAAACTAGGGTACCTTCCTTATATCAATACCTAAACAATGATCCTGTCTAGGGTCGTTACTCCTAGTAATCTCATATGATGATATATTTTTAGGTCGCTGCAAGGGCTGTCAGGGCTGTTGCACGCACTCGTTGCTCCACTCCCCTATCACCTTATCAATACAGGCCTAGTTTATATCCTTAAGATTGCATCAGGACTCGTTGCCCCCATGCGGTGTCAGGATAAATTCAAGGTCACTACAAAGGGCTTCCAGGGCTGTTGCTCGCACTTGTTGCTCCACTCCCCCATCACCTTATCAATGTAGGCCGACAGCAAGAATATAGTGTCCCATACCACCATAATATGCTCAGAGTAGGGTGCTCACTGGTCACTACGAAGAGGTTTTTGGCCCCAGCGTAGGCCGACAGCTCGACTACGGTGTCCCATACCACCATGCCCGGCTCATGAGTCTTAGTGGATCAAGGTACCATGGTTATCAGGGTTATCACTGGTAAGTTCAGTATCCTAGGTTCAAGCAGTTATGACGAATACAAGGTGAATATACAATGGTCAGTCAGGTTACTTGATGAGTTCGACTAGCACGAGTACACGTTGAATCGACCGTCATGAAGTGCACAAGCACTTCGTGTGGCCTAACCACTGCCGACGACTCTAGTACGACTCGGGTTCATATACACATCCTTCGTGGCGAATACAATCCAACCACGAATTCTAAACTGTTACCGACTGCCTGGACTAGAGTATAGCCCCAAGCACATGTAATCTAAATCAATAATCATATGAGAGAGACAGAATTTAAAATACAAGTAATTCCAGCATGTTATCAGCATGTTGTAACATACAACATAAGCAGTTAACCATACACGAGTATTTCACACATAAGGTAACCAATTCAAATATAACAAGCATGGAGGAAATCATGTGCATCATCAAAGTAGTTGAGAATCCAATCTCAATGCTAATCTACAACACCATTTACTCAATACTTACTAATACATACATTTATACAAACACTTAGACTACTCAACACCAACATACTTGATGTATGTTGATTCTAACATATAATATGATAGATCCTTATATCAAGGAGTTGTCTAATACACAACAATCATGTTCTTACATTCAAAACATATGGTAGATATAAATCATATTGATTTAGGCATTTCAACAAACACTTAGTCTACACACATTAGTCTACATAGCATATGTCGGCCAATATGTGCATTAGGGTGAATCTCTTCGCTAAACAGATCATACACGTATAACTAGTATAGGTACATGGTAAATACTCATGGCAATCATACCAGCAAAATACGTACGTATACAGTATTTCCTACAAATACCCAAAATACCCTAAATCTCATATTCTTCGTACGTATTCGAATTGAAAAATAGATAGCATGTTCTACATGTCAAACAACATCCTGATCAGCAATCTACCATTAAATGGCATTGAAAGCTTTGAAAACAGGTAATCTAAGCGTCTAAAATCCGCACCTTTCACCGTAGAAGCGTAACGAATCGAATAGAAACTCTACGCTTCGTCAACGCCTGTATGACGACCTATGGCACAAGATACATCAGCTACGTCACTACTTGTATCGAAGGAATCAGGTCAAGGTTAGGGTTTTCTTACCTAGAACGGTGTTGGAATCGCCAGAACAGTGATGTAGGTGGATGGCTTTGGCATTTGGAGCAGCAGGGAAGGATCCCAGGAGGAATCCCCAACTTCTCCCTCACTTTCTCTCTCTTTTCTCTCCTCTCTCCTAGGGTTTTCCCCAAATTCGTATGGGTTAGAAGGCTAAGGGCTTAAGGCCCTTTTATAAGCCCAAACATAACCAAAATAGACTCCAAGTCAAGGTATACTTGGGTTATAGCCAAATCGGGTCTTTCCCGGTCCAAAAGAGCATTTCTGGAGGTCCCCTGACCAAATGCGGTCGGACTTAAGCTCATGGATATTGGATCCTGATCACATTAAGTTTTCAGTCCGGTAGTATTCCCAGATTGCACGTGGCAGACCAGTTTCAATTAAGCGGTCACTGAGACTCGATCGGGGATTCCAAGTACACTGACCTGAGTGAGAAATGTTCCCTGATCCGAGGGTGTATTTGGGTCAGATTTCGACGGTCTGAATGCTTAAAAAATGTCGCATAAGTGACATGTACCAGATTTATTTAAATCATATTTAATTTATAAAGAATTTCACTCTTTCTCACACTCCTTGCTCCAGGCTCAATGAAATAGCCTCAGAACATCAGTTGGGCTTAATTTTCGAAGCGATTGTCAAGTCCAGCTAAGCGGTCATAATGGTCTAAGATGATAGATATCGGACTTTCGACGCGTGGTCTAGATCCAATACAAAGTTTTAAAGGGTTCCTGAGAACAAACAGGTTTAGAGTTTGATCCTAAGTTTTAGGGTAATGTAGCGTCAATGATTCTATAGGTTTTGGGTCTTATAGATCGTATTTAAAGTGGTTGGTGTTAATTTCGCAGGTAATCTAGTGTAGCGCTGACTAATTCACGTTAAATTTCTAAAGAATTAGGTTTTAAATAATTTATTTGGCTTTGGAAGTGGGTTCTGAGAGGTTACCAAGATGTTATGGCTGACCCATTGCCTAAGGACGTCTAACCCCAGGTTGGCAAAAATTCTGGGTGTTACAATTGGACATACTGATGAGTTGGTGCAGGGAATGGTAGTCATGAGGTAGACTGTTGAAGTGGCGGCAACTGTCCAATGTCTCTGAGTCGAGTCCTGAAAAATTGTGCTTTATGCCTATACTTTCTCAAATACATGGAATTTTCTTCAAATTGTCATTCCTAATTATTTGGTGTCATGGTCAAGCCATTGATGTGTTGCTTCTTTCCTGCCGGTTGTCGTTAAGTGTGTACAGTTTTTTTTATGATTTTCTCTCAACTATATACAAGTTTACTCATAATTTTCTTTCGGCTTGTATGGCCTTCCCAACAATATTATAATACTTATTGATGTCTGTGTTACAAAATCAAGTTATAATATTCTAATGGAGGCATTCTTCAAACTTCTGAATTTTATACTCTGTCTTTTACCACCTTCGGGGCATATCGAGATAACTTGACGAACATGGCCTCATATTGTGCTACTATAATTGTTGGAGCATAAAATTTGATTAGAAAGGAAGTAAAGAAGGAAAGAAGATTGAAGAAATACATAGTTCAAAGCCAAGTTGCGCGGTTCATATTGCGTTGTGCTGAGAGTCCAAGTTGCATAGAAGCATGAGTTGCGTGGGACTGAACAACTCATCATAGTTGCGTCGACCCATGCAACTTTCCGAAGGGATGGTTGGATTGAAGACATGAAGTGGGGCCCACAGCATGGGATTTGAGGGCCCACACGTGCGGAAGCCTATAAATATCCCCTTACCCCCTCATTAGAGGGATCAAATTTTCTAGAAGACCAGTACCTTTAACAGGTATTGGATAGAGGAGAAGGAGAGGAGAGAAGGCCAAGCCATGCCACTCTTTGTGAGTTGCCCCGGCCCATGCAACTCGTTTAGGAGTAGCCCAGATGACTTGCGAAGCAACCCTATGTCATTTTTCCTGGAATATTTTCAAGTCATTCCAAAGTTCTTCAGGGATTCCTGACATTCTTTTATTATACTAATGAAGGAAGATGCATGCATGGAAAGATCCGCACAACTCATCTCTTATGGAGATATGAATGATATGAGCTGAAATGCTGCCGAAATTTATATTTGAATCCATTCAACAATTGGAATTTTACTTATAAAACTCTATCCTGAAATTGAAGGATCAAAAGGATGTGATGAATTCAAAATGAATGAATTTGATGATTATTCTCTCTATTCTTTCTCTTTGTTATTATTAAGATAATTCCCCAAATCAAATACTTTTCGTTTCTCGTCGAAATAAAATGACGACTCTACTGGGGATGTTTCTTTCTTACTTGATATTGACTTAGGAATAATCTGGAGAATTTCGTCATTGTTTGGCGTCTTATAAGATGCCAAAATGGTGACTCTTGACGGGAACATCCTTCCTTTCATCTCCGGGATAGTGTATTTGCAAACAAATACTAATCAATATCACTCATGTCGTTTGATAGAATTATAATACGATATACACATCCAAGCTATAATCAATGACAACTATTGCAAGAAAAATGATCTTCTACTTCACATCCATAGGATTCGTGGTGGAATATGGTCACAACCAGTCCTTGGTCCATCAGAAGCAGCTTGCCTCAAATGGAAAAGACAAGTTTCAAGTCACTGTTGGAGTCGTAACAGTCTCTCCAATAACACAAGAAAATGAAAACGACTAGATCATCGTGTCATGCCAAACATCGAAGGCCCGAAATATCACAACTACCAGGACGAGTCCATCAACACTGAAAGCTAAAGGACCAGTGACACGAAATGCGGTAAGGAAAAATCATGAACTTGCTCCCCTAGCAAGTTCATATACCTTGGAAAATCTTCATCCTCACTGATGTCATACAATTTCCTAGCCTTGCCCATTGCAAGTGTCCGATGGACAAAGAAACAGAAGGGTAAATAACCTATGAAGAGTCCACTAGTCTATGTATCACCTCAGAGTGTATCGCCTCAAGTTGTATCACAATCAGCTGAACTCTGTGAAAGTACTGAAGAAATGAATAAAACTCCCTTTTCAATAAGCCCCGTTACATTGGCATGTTCCCGCTCCACTCCAATGATTGCTTCATCAAGGAACAAAGAAGCCGCAATATGTATGGCCTAGACAAGTAAAGATTAGGATCGAATGGTTGAAATGGTCCAAGCACAGAAAACACTGATGGAAGAGTGCAGGAACCTCCGGGAGACCTTGGCTACTCTCGCACATAACGTAGCCCAGATAGTAAAATCTTAAATGATGGCTACTATGAATGAATGAGAGCAACAACTTGAAGGTTCTCAACCACTAAGAGTGGGATCACATGGATCTGCTCTCGTGGCGAGGCTAATCACCGTATAAGAAGTGCAACAGGTGGTTGTAGAAGCTGTTGAAATGGAAAGGGAATGTGATAACACAAGAAGGTTCCGATACTGGATGCCGTATCTGAGAGAGGTGGAAGGCATACCTTTTCAGTTAATTTCAAGCATCTTGAGTTTCAAAAATTCAGTGGAGATGGGTCCCCGGACGAACATTTGATGCACTTCATCACGTCCATGGGTAATTTCTCCACTATTCCCCAATATTACCCGCGACTGTTCAGGTCTTCTTTGATAGGCAAGGCATTTCAATGGTATTGTGGCTTAGCACCAGAATCAATACAAACTTGGGAATAGATGCAGGACACATTTATGTAAAATTTCTTTTCGTCAGTATTGTGGAATTAACATCTGTAAGGCAAAGAGAAAATGAACCTGTGGAGAAATTTATTAACAGATGGAGACTTTAGGAGTGTCGTGTCGATAATTACTTGAAGAAAGAGAATAAGTAAAAATGTGTCTAAGCTCTATGGAGACATGGATCGCATTTGGACTCACCGGTGCTAACATAAGGACTTTTCGAGACCTAACAACCAAAGCACATGCATTAGAGCTGATGACTAAAAAGATGCCAGCATTTCAAATTAGAGTAGAAAAGAGAGGGCCGAACAAGGCAATAGTAAATGTTGTCGATCAAGGAAAGAAGAAAAACACTTTTCACGATAAACGGAAAACAAGAAGGGAAGATTCAGATCGACAAAGGGATTATAAGAATGATAAACGACCACAATCATATGATTCTCATAAAGAATATGCTTTTGACAAAGATGATGTGTTAATAATGATGAAACAACTACTAGCTATGGGAACCATTAAGTTACCTTCGCCGAAATACCCAGAAGTGGTTAAAATGACTAAAGAAAAGAATTATTGTCATTATCACCGTTGTCTAAGGCACCATACAGAAGATTGCTTCACGCCAAAAAAAAATAAATATTGCAAAGGATGATAAAACAAGGAGAAATAGTTCTGAAAAAAGACGATGAACGACATAGAAGGGCAACTATAAATACAACATCTGTGAGTGAATTGTCAAAATCTTCTATTAGAAAAATCAGTCTGAAAGACCTAACTTCTGCCTATTGCCAAAAGAATGAACGGGTAAAAGAATCCATTAGTCAAAAGAGAATTTTGGGGGCATTCACATTCGAAGAAGATGACATGCTTTGTACGATGAACCGACTACTAATAGCAGATAAAATCGAGTTGCCATGGCCTAAATGCCCAAATGAAAGGAAGCAGACGAGAGAAAGATATGAAGCCACAATATACAGCATATTCATTGTGGGGATGAATCTGCATCAATATACCTACCAAATACTTGGTTTATCAACAGTACATCAATCCAGAAGGTAGCTGTAATTTTTGTTTTGAAGAATATCAGCATGATACTTCCAAACTAAAAGGGGGCAAGACAGACGAATAATAAGAGAAGCTTTATAAGTCAGAACTCTGTATTTCTCCCGTGTATGAATAAAGGTGCCAAATTCTCAAGTGTCAATTGTTGTTGGTTAAACGCCAAATTCTCAAGCGCTAAAGGTTATTGGTCAAGCGCCAAATACAAAGCATCAATGATCATTTGCCAAGCACCAGTGATTATTGCTAAATGAAAAGCACCAACGATTATCGTCAAATTGTCAAAAGCCATCATCGCCATGGCCATATTGTTGACACAAAGGCCATTTTATCATCGCCATATTGCTGACACAAAGGCCATTTTATCATCACCATATTGCTGACACAAAGGCCATTTTATCATCTAAATTCATCAAAATTAATAGCACTACCAAGGTGATACACTATTCTAACCATAAATTTTTTATTTTATATCATCAGCAAGGGCGATATATCAATTTTGATTTATTATTTTCAGCAGAGCCTATAAAGTTATCTACATATAAATATCAGTGACAATGGTTATCTATCATTTACGGCAGTGGAATAAGCTTATAAAGCCAACCATGTATAAGTCCTACAGTAGATAACGATGATGATCTATCATTTACGACAGTGTAATAAGCTTATAAAGCCAACCACATAAAAGTCCTACGGTAGACAATGATGATGATCTATTATTTACGGCAATGGAACAAGCTTATAAAGCTAATCACATATAAGCCCTACGGCAGACAATGATGGCGATCTACGATTTATAGCAGTAGAGTCAAGCCTACATGGCCAATTATGCATAAGACTTGCCGTTATCAGCAAAATAATCAAATCATATGTGTAGCAATGAGAATCTTGTGGCCCTAAAAAGCCCATAAAGAGCATCACATGCACCCATGCAGATAGTTGATGAAGCAATCACATAAGACATATGCCATCTGTATAGTTTCCGACAACGTCATGAGGGCTGGCAAGAAAATGCTCTTTCATTAATGGGTCCAACCTTGCAGAGGAAGAAAAAGTGAGTCTCTAAAGCAAGATGACTCCCTAGATCATTGGCTTGATTTCAGTAGTAACTCATGAGGGCAAGTCTCTGAAGCAAGATGACCCCTCATTAATGAACTGATGGCCCTGGATTTAGTACTTGAAGGTAGCCTTACATGCCCCATGAACTTTAGAGAGTTACTGTGACCAACCCTGCATGTAAAACCCATCGAGTTCACTGCCCGAGTAGCTTCACTGGGCTCCTCTGATGGATCGCGGTTTATGAACTCCTCGGCCGTGATAAGCCTAGTGAGCTCTAGAGAGTTATAAAGGCTATTCGCGTATGACCTGACTCCAACTACTTATGAGTCTAAAAACTATGATCGCTCCACTACTTATGAGCTTAAACTGTGTGTGAAACTAACTGAAATAGAAATTTAGTACTATCTTTAAAAGAAAACATGTAGACAACATCTTGCTAACAATAAAAAATATCATCTAAAAGTATGTTTGCAAGAATTGATCATTCCTCATATATTCATAAAATTTTTGAATTATCAAAATTCATTTATAATGCTAGAGGACAAAGTATGAAAGTGACAATAGGCATAAAAGAAAATTCATATATCCTCTGACATTCCTAATGTAAGCATGTATCGTTGAAAATCCTCCTTTAATTGCACTACTGCAGCTGCATTGTCTAGCTCAGCATCGATGATATGCTTTACCTGGTCAGGAACGTCAGTCAGTTCTTGCTCCAGGGAAATTATTGCTGTTTCCCCTTTGAAATCTTTGATTGTTCCAGATCAGCTATTCGCCTATTCACTTCGATATCAACTTCAAGCTTGCTAGTCCTCAAATTGGCTTCACACTATTAGGCCTCCAGGTTAGATATTTGTTGTTTAAGGCTAAAAATCTTCTCACTTATGGTCACTGAAGAATGCTTGGATGCTCTCACTTGCTTTTCAAGTGAGCTGAATTCTTTATCATACCTAGAGATTGTTGTTGCTGCCATGGAAACTTTATCTTTAAATTACGATAAATCTTTTTGGTGAGTAAGAATCTCAGGAGCGACAGTCATGTCTTGAGTAGCTCCTAATTTGTGAAATATCTCATAGAAATGAGAAAGAGAATAGTGCAAGGGAGAGATGTTAATCTTCGCTATTCTCGCAGCATTTTCTAGGGATGTTAGTACTATTTCCAAATTCGACCATTGGGATGGATCTTTGAAAATATATATCGCTGCTGATAGAGAACTCTTCAAAAAAATCAGTGTAGGAGGAGGAATCTTCTCTAAGGATATCATATTCGAAACGGTAGTGATAGAGTTGGAACTTGCAGAACCGCTGGAAATAGGGCGAACTACAAAACATATATGAAAGAACATGAATCAGAAGATGAATTGCGAAATACTATTATAGACTAGGGGGATGGAATAAAGTATACCTGCAATGGTCGAAATCATTGGAGCAGGGATTGGTGCCTCTATAGGCTGCATTTCTTCAAGAAGAGAAGACGGGACAGGCATGTCTGAAGCCATGTCAGTAAAAGATGGTGCTCTGGCTTTGGTACTGGAAGTAACTATAGTTGGAGTAGCGATATCAGTTGGCTCCATCGGGAAAATTATTCCACGAGCCACTGTGCTAGTTTTAACTAGGAGCTCGAGAGATGCCCTAACTTTTCTAGCAGAGCGCCTACTAGGAGTAGCCGTGACGGTTTGAATCATGCCTATGGAAATTGGGAGAGTCTCTGGAACTGCAGTGATATCTGGTGGAGGATCCGAAAGCATTGTATGTGGAAGGGGAGAATAATTGCTACTGAATGATATGGTCAAGTCAGCTTTGGGTGTATCTTCATAATCCCATAATCGAGAGGCTCTTCTTCTTCGTCAACTCTTGTAGTTGTGGTATAGGGAATAACTTCCTCTTGTGGGACTTCTTTGTCAACTTCCGTAGTTGTGATGACTTACTCATCATCATCCACGTCTACCTCTCCTTCTTCTTCTTCTTCTTCTTCTTCTTCTTCTTCTTCTTCTTCTTCATTTGCATTCAATTCACCCTCTTCCCCCGAGTCATTAGAAGATGACCCACTTCCGGTAGAAGAAGAATCACTGGAAGAGGATTCCTCACATTCTTTCTCTGATGACGATGAAGATGATGATGAATCCAGGACTGGTTCTTCAACAACCACTTATTTCCCTTTCTACGAAGATTGTCTCTTCTCGGCAAGGACGAGATCTTCCACAGCGGCAATCTCAGGAGATGGGGAAGACCTAGCCCGAGTTTGTGATCTAGTGATAGGGGATGATGAATTTCTGTGAGTAGATGGTGGTCAAGAACAAATGGAGATATTGTTTGGAGTATAAAGGGTCCAACAATCTCTAAAGTTGGAATAAGATTTGTTGGTGCGGGAATATGAGAAATGTTGGCAGCATCTGTAGTAGTATCTTCCCTGCCAGTATGCTTTCTTTGAGCCTTCAAATATGTCAAGGGGAATCTATGGGCAATCCAATCCTCAAGGGTGTTGGCAGGCTTAATCTGAAGAATCGGTTCTTTTAAAGAAATCTTTACATAGGCTTCACCAGGAGTGGGGGCACGATCTCGTTCGACAGTATGTCCTACTCCTATGAGATTATGCTTTCTGATTCCAGGGATAGGTATCTATATAGGAGAATCCACTAGCGTACAACGAAGAATCAAGAAAGATTGGTGCACCCATCATCTCATCCATTGGTTTGTTGTGCGAACAAAACATTCGAAGCCGAGAATGATGAATTTCGAATTAATTCACGCTGCAAGTAGTTGTCTCCAAATTAATCCCCAATTGTAGGGTCCTACACCATAACTTCTCATAATGTGGGTCACTACTTTAGGAGGCTCAGGAATGGTTTGATCATACCCAAATTGTTGCACGAACTTGCTTGGGTAGTAGGGTCCCCTCAAGAATTCGCTGCCTTCCCGCAATGGCAGACTGTTGAATCGTATTGAAATAAAGAAAGCACGTTCAGCTGGAGGAAGTTTCTTAGCATCAAAAGTCTCATGATCCACAATATACTGAGAAAATGAGAATTGATAAAAGTCAATGACATTATTCGACTCGATCATGTTAATCACCCATTCATATGTTCTTTTCAGCATCACTCTCTTCTGATAATGACAAAGTGGAATTCGTGAAGGATGAATGTAGGATTTCTCCGGATCATCATACGTCCAAGGAAAGTAAACACTTAGCTACCCAAAAAAGTAGTGCCATGGTGTGAACGCCGAGCTGACTCCGACAGATGGGTTCTGACAATGAGTAGTTGCATGACCAAAGGCCCTGTATAGTGAACAAAGAATGGGGGGTGCCAGTGAATATTTTTGACCCTCCGCTAGTCCTCTCGTGACAGCGAATACGGAAGGTCTAATGGCATCATCCCATTTGAAGCTTGAAAGCACAACGATGCTGAGCTAATATGCAAGGAAGGCTGGCAATTCACACTTGGGAGTATATTATGGAGGATTCCTTATTCTGCGACGAGCATTCTCCAAGTCATTAGAATGACTGTTTTTAAATCTGCAAAGAAAAAAGAGAAGGGTAAGTAAGATGAGTATTGGTGAATTGCATAAAGTCATGATACGAGGCAAAGAAATATACAGTAGCTCTTGAGAAAAGTGAGCCAGCCAAAGAAATTAGGGGATCTTCTTGATGTCAGGAAATTTGGACATTTCTCTGAACAATTTGACTGAGGGATTGGATACTAATGCCTGTCTTTTGGAAAGAGAGAAATGTGAGAACTCCTCATTCATGGGGAAATATTCATCATAAAAGCAACCCGTTATAGGGAGTCCTGCCATTCTGTATAGGTCCCAAAGAGTGATGCTAACCTCACCCAGAGGTAGGTGGAAGGAATTGGTGGTAGGGCACCAATAGCTGATAAATCCCTTATAGACCATGTGGTCCTTGTGAAGGTATTCAGAAGTGGCTTTGATGGTGCCATAAAGGCCAACTTTTGTTAGCACAACATAGTGTTTGTTAAGGATGGCTGTGAGGATAAGAAACCGCGTCTGCGGAATTCTTCATTTCCCCACAATGATCTTCTATCTTCGAAGCACTGACGTACTGTTTTGTAGAAGGTTGTGGGAAACAGTTCATGGGGTTGTAGCAAGGAATGAGGAACCGCATAGGATGAATGTCGCTGACCTGCTGTTTTGATCCTCTCTGACAAGATGCCCTCCAGCATCTTGGGTTCTTTCATGGACTAGTTTGGGGTATACATCATTCTACTTTGAGTCGTTCGATCCGTGGGTTCGCTTTGGAGGATAGACAGATGACGACAGATGTTCATAGGGATTACTATTAGCGCATTCCTGAAAGGACTGTTGAATTTTATGATACCGTCTTGGACCTTTATGGTATCCCAGGTATTCGGAAGCTTCTTCTTGCACTCCTTAATTTTCTCCTGAAGCTCTTGGCCTTTCGATTTCTTTTGCTTCTTCTTGGGGAACGATGGCGGCGATGTATCTTCTCTAATAGGAGATCGGGTAATGTCGGTACGAAGATTGACTGTTGATTTCACCCATGTTTCCTAATCAATCTCCCGGCCCTATTTCGAAGGTCCTGCTATATCTCAAGCGATGATGGCTTGGCATATTAGCCAAGAAAGTATCTTCATTCTATCAGAAAAATCGAGAAATGGTAGGACAAGTTCTTTTATATAACCAGGTTACTTCTTGGTTACTTTGATTCTTTTCCTTGGTCATTCTTCATAAGTAAGAGAGGAAGAAGCAGGTTTAGGAATCGAAGAAGGTATAGGGATTGAAGAAGAAAGTACGGGGATTGGAAGAGTGAATTCAGGAATTTGATAAGAACTTGGAAGACGAGCATAAGAGGGTTGATCAGTGGGTGGTTCTATGAGGCGATATGTTCTTTTTGTATGAGCCATCCTAAGAAGGTTGAAAATTGGTTAAGTTTGGAAAGTTGGAAAATTGGGCAGAGTTTCAGAACAGAGAATTTTGCACTAAGTACAGAAGAGTTGCGTGAACTCTAAGTTGCACGACAGGCTGAGTAGCGTGGGGAATGAGTAGTGCAGACAATGAGTTGCGCGGGAAAGGGATCTAGGTTGCATGAACTAGATCTTTGAGATTGTTTACGCCCTTCAGTAGAATTCATCAGTGCAACGGGATAACAATTTCTTAGGATAAATATAATCCCCTAGCATAGTTCTCCACAATGTACACAAGTTACTTGAAACCCAACACTAAAATCACCACCATGTCTCCAACAACGCATAGGTTAGGAATCCTCTTATTTTATATTTGAGTTATAATAAGGGTCACATGCCTTCCTAGAAGAACCAGGAGCTGCACGCATTCAAATCCCTCTTGCGAAGAGGGGGATTCAGCATTTTCGTGGGTAACATCCCTTTTGACTACTCTAGGGAAGATCCGTTAGGCATCTTCAACAAATATGACAAAGTTCTAGATATTTACATTCCGTCGTTCCCAGATTCCATCAAACCCAGTGGCTACGCCTTCATCCATTTCTTGTATGAGCAGGACGCCAAGTCAGCCATGGACATCCTAGATGGTCAAAAAATAGATGGAAGAGACATGTGGATTGGGCCAGTGAAATCTAGGCCTTCCTTGTATCCCGACCGACTTAGGGAGTAGCTCCACCACAAGTGTAGCTCAAGGAGTAGCTCCATCACAAGTATAGCCTATACGGAATAGTTACTCATATGCTGCTGCTGTTGCTTCGGATGTTCAAGGTCGAGCCAATCAAGCAACTGTGGAGGAATGCTTCTCAATCGGAGCTGATCCAAAAGCAGCATACAAAAAACTCGAGGAATTGAAACTGGGGCTAGTAAGTGTATCATCAAGACCTAATATTTTGATCCTCTGTCTAATTGATGCTATCAGGTCATCAAAATTTGTTGCATCCTCTATTGACATCGCTAGACTGTCCCCAATCTGTTTCCTAATAACTCTTAAAACCAAATCAAAATACACTGAGTTCCTCAATGAGCCCTCTCTCCATTCCAAGATGGATCTACAATCAGTCTATCCATGGTCCCCAAATACGGTTCTAGGTGGGGACCTTTATCCGATTGTTCGGCATTCCAGCTCATGCCTGGTTAGAGATGGTCATCCTAGACCTCGGCAACTACTTCAGTAAAGTCCTACAGATAGTCTCTAATAGCAGACTTGGCATATTTCAAGTTTTCGCCCGTAACAAGGTCATCCTTCACCCTAGGGTTGATCTGAAGCGTGTCCTAAAGGTAGTCGGTAGATCATATCCTATATACGTGGAAATGGAACCTTTCTCCTTAATTAACCAGTCCTCTTCAGCTCAGAACACACCTAACATACCCCATCCAGAATCGTTCAGTACTAAAGAATGGGTCGAATGAACTTTTCCTAAGATTCCCAACCCCAGCCCTAAGCTCCTAGAATATGTTTGTGAAAAGGTCCCAGAGAATCCAGAGATTATAGGGTAGCTTTAACTCCACTCCACTTGCGTGAGTGATACGGCCATGGTAGGAATTCAACTACGCCCCCCCGCATCCCCCCCCCCTCCCCCCATGTTTTCTATAAGGTCACAAAGGAAATTCAGCCCCGCCCACCAGATGATTTTGTCGCAAAGGGTATTTAGTCGCATTCACCCCATGTAGGTAACATGGTCGAACAACTATTCAGCCTCACCCATCAGATGAATCTCAACGACAGATATCAGACGACACCAATCCCTTAGCAGTTGCCTTAGTTCCTTCGTCCAACATAATGTTCATAGACCAGATAGGGAACATATACACGGACTATCCATCCAACTTTATCACCCACCAACAACTTTCAGAAGGCCCTATGCACAATACTCCTCAACCAGATAATGAGCAAAGACCGGATCATAACATGTTAATACCTTTCCTTGCCAACAGTGAGGCTCTCCCCAACTAAGCCCCAAACCTCCCCTGCACACTCACAAATAGTAACCCCTTCCAGGACAAACAGATAGAACCTTCCTCCTCTGCTATGATGAGGAAGGAATCTCAACAAGATAGATTTAAATCAGCTAGAAGTTCTCCTCTTCAACTGAGATACCGCAACATAGTAGTGGGAGATGTAACCCCTATAACAATGCCAAATTAAACCTCCCTGAAAAACACTACTCACCTCTGCCCCACCCCCCCTTAGTACTCTTAGAAGCAAATATCAAACACCTCAGTCCCCGAAGTAGTTCTCCCATCATTACCAGCTCTCCCAAGTCGATTATCCCCTCAGCTTGCGATAGGGGATTGCAGATCAGGCCTCCATGTTGATCTTTCTCCCTATTTCATTAGAGAAATATGTTCTAATGAAGAGGAGGTTTGTCAAGTTACTGACCAAACTCTGAATCGAGTATCCAAGGTTCTTAAACTCCATTACAATGATAAGTTGCTCCAAGAGACTACTGATATGGAAGCACACTCCACCCTAAGGTCAAGGGAGATCAGTGAACCTATTTTTACAAAACTTGAGAATCTTTCTAACTCCTCAGTATAGATTCAGTGTCTAATTCCAAACAACGCGACAAGGAAGATCTGCTTCGGGAATGTATATGATTTCTCATCCAGGGGTGATTGGGAATCCAGACTCCATAGATTGAAGAGAAGGGCCGTGAACTCAGGATGGGTTACAGATGGATAAAATCCTCATGTGGAATGCTTGTGGCATAGGCAATTAGAATACTATTAGAACTTTGAAGTGCCTTATAGTAAGCATAGCCCTTGCATATCCTAACAATTTTTGAGCCAATGCTTAGAGACACCAAGCATGTGGGGATTGGCCTTAAGTTGGGCTATCATCTTTCCTATTCTAATAACGATGCGGGCGGGAAGATATGGGTTTTCTTCAAAAACCTCCTTTCTCTTTCTATCTTCAACTCAACTAACCAATCCTTGTATGTTGAAATCAATGTTCAAAATTTCCAACCTTCTATGCACCTCACTTTTGTTTATGCCAGCTGTGTCAGAAGTCTTAGAAGAACTCCGTGGGAGGACATGACATCTCTGTCCAGTTCTATGCATGGGCCTTGGGTAATCCATGGTGACTTTAATGCAGTTTCAGAAGTGGTTGAAAGAAGAAGTCACAGGAACCTCGACACTGCCAGTTCCTTCGAATTTGTTGAGGCCATCAACAATTCTGGATTACTTGATGCAGGATTCTTAGGAAGTAGATTTAGAGCAACAACTAGGGGATGCTATGTGTGACCTAGACTGGATAGGGTTCTCATCAACCCCACCTGGTCCATGGCTTTCCCTAGTTTCTAAGTATAACACCTGGCCCGCATTAACTCAGATCATGCTCCACTTCTCCTGTCCTTCCCTTAACAAGGTCCTTCTATTCACAAGCTGTTCAGATTCTAGCGTATATAACATGAATCTTTTCTTCAAGAGGCTAGGTTGTCCTGGGAAAATTTTGAATCTTCTCATCTTATGATCAACGTTCTCCGCAAGCTCAAGAACATGAAGCAGGCTCTTAAGGTGTGGAACAAGGAGGTCTTTGGGAATATTTTTGATAAGATTAATCAGGCCGAACAATCTCTAAAGGAAATAGAATCCATAATGTAAAATTCAGCAACATTAGCAGGTTCAGATAACGATACTTAGTCTGAACTCTTTGCAGCCACAACCAACCTTAGAAAATTAGAGCTGATGGAGGAAATCTTCTGGAAGTAGAAAGCTAGGAACAAATAGTTGGATGAAGGAGACAGGAACACTGAATTTTTCCACTCCTCTGCCTTTGTCAGGAGCAGGAGAGCTGTAATCAGCTACATTGAGCTAGACTCTGGCCAGTGTGTGGAGGATCAAGCAAGAATCAAAGTGGTAGTCGTCTCCCACTTAGAGGACCTCTTTAAAGCTGATACTACAGTGGTAAGGCCTGATCTCCTAAATGTACTTCCCTCCCACATCTCCTATGAGGACAATGCTCGACTCATGGCCCCTCCTCTCCTTAAAGTTCAGCAGGCAGTTAAAGCCATTCTCAAAGATAGTGTGCCAGGGCCAGATGGATTTTCTGGTGTCTTCTTCTCAGCCTGCTAGAATTTTGTTGGCAATGACCTTCTTAAGATAGAAGCATTCCTTTTCCATGGAGGTAATCTACCCAGGGCATTCACATCCTTCCTCATTTGTCTAATTCCCAAGTTTGTGGCCCAAAAAAAATTCTTAGATTATTGACTCATCAGTATATGTAACTGCCTTTAAAATTTTTTCTCTAAGATCACTGCTACTAGACTGAGTGAGTTGTTGCCTTCTCTTATCTCCCCCGAGCAAGGGGCCTTCATCCAGGGTTGCTCCATGAGAGAGAACATAGCCCTCACTCAAGAGTTGTTCAGGGAGATTAATAAAAAGGCTTGGGGTGGAAATGTTGTGTTAAAGCCAGATCTTGAGTAGGAATATGATAGGGTGGATTGGTCCTTCCTCAAGCAAGTGTTAAGGTGCTTTGGCTTCTGTGAGCCTTGGGTGGAGCTGGTGGAAAAGTACTGGGGAAACTCATGGCTCTCGATTCTAATTAATGGTGAGCAACAGGGTTTTTCAAAGCTTCAAGGGGGCTGCATCAGGGGGACCCAATTTCTCCAAGCCTTTTCATTCTGGCAGCTGAAGTCCTCAGCTGAGGGTTCAAAAATATAATGGAACAGGGTGCTTGCCTACCTCTGAAGCTCTAAAGGGGCTGTCCTATGGTCTCTCACCTTCTCTATGCCAATGATACCCTTCTGTTTCTTAATGGAGGGCTCGGATCCCATCGGGTTGCAAAGGATTTCCTTGAGTCCTTTCATGCTGCTTTTGGTCAAAGAATCATCCTCCTCAAGAGCGCTCTCTTTTACTCTAATAAGCTTCCCTCCTCCAAGGTCAGGTCTATCGAAAGGACCCTTGGGATATCCAAAGCTTCTTCAGGATTATCTTACCTGGGAGTTCCCATTGCCAACAACATACTTAAAGCTAGTGCCTTCCATCATTTGATTGACAGAATGGTGGGCCGGCAGTCTAGATGTCTCTCTCAGGCAGGAGGGGCAATTCTAGTGCAACACTAATCCTGGGCAGCATTCCGGTTCACTTGTTAGCGGCTACTCATGTCCCTGTGTAGGTTCTTGTAGCCTTAGAGAGCCAGTTTGCCAGTTTCCTATGGGGCTAGATAGACAGTAGAAGGAAGTTACATTGTCGGAGCTGGAAAGACATTGCCCTCCCAAAACAAGAAGGTTGCCTTAGTTTCAAGAATCTTTCTGAAGTGATGAAAGCCCTTAGGTTGAAAATGGCCTGGGCCCTAATATCTAAGCATATTGGGAGTCTATGGAGCTCCTTCATACAAGCAAAGTATGCTCAAGACCTCACCCCAGGTGTAGCGAGCAACCTGGTTGCCTTCTCCTCTCCTTTGTGGAGGAGGATTTGGTCACTGATGTCACTAGTGGAGAATGAAAGCTTAATGGAAAATAGGGAATGGGAACTGCAGCCTTTGACGTTCTAATTAGACAAGCCTAGGTGCATTCGAAGACCTAGCTATCTCAAGCATTCTAGACGAGCTACGCCCGCTGAAAGTGAAATATTTTTGGGGTCCAAATGGTCCTCTCCCTCCTTCCTCGGTCTTCAACTTCCTCCCTCCATTCGTTGTGGACCTCATTTTTCAGGCAGGATTCAGTCTCTTAGATGGACTTAACAGAATCATCTGGCCTTTAAATCCTTCTGGTGATTTCTCTGTTTGTTTTGCTTGGGAGAGGACAAGAAATAGCAAGCCTCATAAAGGCTGGGCTAAATGGGTCGCCATTTATTTGGAAAGTGTTGTCTAACGCTGTTCCCCTTGATGAAGTTGTCCAAGTCCATGGGATTCATTTGGCCTCGAAATGTGTTCACTGCGTTGCCTCTTCCTCCCAGGGCCATTCAGTCCAGTCATTGCATCATTTGTTCATTTCTGGTTCCTTGGGGACTGCATGCTGGGAATTCTTTGGCAAGATTTTTGGAGTGGCTGGTCTCATGGCCCATTCGGTAGAAGCCAGGCTAAACTGTTGGTGGTTAGCTCCATCCTTGGTAGGCAAGGTCTCTACTTTTTAGAAGCTAGCCCCTAACATCATTTTATGGGAAATCTGTAAGACCAGGAACTCTACAAAATTCAATGGAAAAGCACCTTCCAAGGGAAATCTAATCACTAATATTAAGTGGTGGCTGGCCTATCTTAACCAGCGGCTCCCTAGGTCCTCTTCCTTGGCCTATCGCGGGGTGCTTTCTGATCTTCAGATTTCTATTCCCCCCCCCTCTTCAACGCCCCTGTATCATTAAGTGGTCAAAGCCCAGCTCTGGCTGGATCAAAGTATATGTCAATGGGTCACTTAGGGGGAACCCTAGTGTGTCTGGTGGTGGAGGAGTTGGTAGAGGAGATAGGCATGATTTCCTTTTCACTTTCTCATCAGGCTATGGGATTGGATCGAATGTCAGCGCGGAGCTCTAGGCGATCTATGACGGACTTTCATTCAGTTTCAATTTGGGCTACTCTAAAGTGGTGGTGGAATCTGATTCCTACCTAGTGGTTTCGCTGCTGAATGGGAGCGCTCATCCAGGTTGGAAATGGAAGTACTGGCTAGCCAGAATTGAGAGGTTCAAGCTCAGAGGGCAGGTGGAATTTGTCCATATCTGCAGGGAAGGTAACGCGCTAGGATGGCCCGTCTAGGCAGTGAGTTACAGTTAAACTCTTTGTTTTGAAACTTCTTGGATCTTCACTTCTCAGGTTCGAGGTTTGCTCTTCCTGGACAAGGTGGGTCTAGGTGCAATCAGGCTTGCCTCTGATGATGGCTCCTAGTGCCCAGCCCGCGGTTTTTCACATTTTGGCTCCATCTGTGTATAGCTATTGTGCAGTTTTCTTCTCTCTCTCTCTCTCTCTCTCTCTCTCTCTCTCTCTCTCTTTCTCTTCTTTTTCCTACTTCTATGATTGGCCTCCTTGGGTCCTTTTTTCGTAGGGAAGCCCAATAGCGCCATGATCTTGTAATCGCTTCCTTTTTACAATGAATTGCACGATTCTAAAAATAAATCTTTAATTTGTGGAAATAATAATAATAATAATAATAACAACAATAGTAATAATAAGCTAGGGCAGAATGTACGTATTTTCACAAGGCTATAGTGTGAATACTCTTATATAAGCTCTACTCTTTACAATGTTAGATAACACTTTTACATTAGAAAAACCAAAGTAGTGACCAAAGTAGTGGTTTTCTGACTGTTTGCAAATAAAACAAAATAGACTATGAGATATATATATATATATATATATATGAAATAATCCAACGGTTATATTTTGTACTTGTATAAAAAATAAAAAAAATAAAATTTTTGTACTTATATGATTTCTCTAATAACATATCACATATGGTTGCTGGGATCCAAAAATGTGTAAAATTATTCTAAGTCAAAGGAAGGCATGGCCCACTATTTACAAAGGCGTGGACCCAAAGTTGGGAAGATGAAGAGCCATTGTGTGTACCAAACTTTCAATGTGGCAGAACTACGGCGCGAATCAAGGTTGTAAAGGTATAAACCCATAACAGGGCCTGGGGGTTAAGTCCGCACCATTCCTCTACTACATAGATAGACCTAAACCCACCTCTTGCCACATCATCCCCATGCTACTTTAAAGGGGGCAATTACCACTTGGTGTGACCATTATCCAATAAGAGAATACCACGTCATTGTTAGATGCCTGAGGAAGCCTATAAATACCTCCATGGGTCTCTCCAATGACTTCTCACTTAATTTTTCTCACTTTCTTTCATTTTTCTTAATTTTACAGCTTTTGGGATTGTGTGGCTTTTCTCAAGTGAATTGCATGAGATAATGCACTAATTTCCTTAGAGAGTGAAGATGTGACCATGCCAACTTCCTGACCTAGAAGAAAAGTCACACTACCTCTCAGAGTAAGGTAAAAATCGTGCCTACTTCTAATAAGCTCTATTAGTCGTAACTACATGAATCACTTAGATGGCATAATCTCCAAAGTGATGGTGCGCCTATGCCTTCCATCATATGACCTACATTCTTTGCTTTCTACTACACTAATTACTTACTTTCATGCTTTCACATGGCAATTAACAATCAATATATTTACTCCAACTTTATTTCCGCTACCATGGTGATTCAAATAGACCATGAATAGAGATATTCTCTATTGATGCTGAAATCCCGACGTTCTTCTTAGACCTTTGAATACTTGTAAAAATAATGTAACAATGGAGACCTTGACTATGAAAGGGGACCCTCTGATGCCCAAGTTAGTACAAAGGATTTGGGTCTAGTGGAATTAGGGTTTTTTGTGCCTCTGCTTCACTTTATGTAAGGTCCTTATTTGTAGTAGTATGATGCTCGTTACGTAGATAGTATCTTCCCTACTTGGTAGGAGTGTATTATAGAAAGGGTCTCCTTCTGGGTATGTCATCCCTATCTTTTCGAGATCCTAGGCGAGGATTTCGAGGAGATCCAATCTTAACATCTCCAAGTAGTTGACCTCCAAGGAGCCAGGGGTCGATGACTGGGCTCGACCTCATAGGCGAGGTGGTCGAGGTCTATGGTCTGTTTCTCAGGATCATGTCCAACTTTATAGTCAAGTTAGTTAAGGTCTTGCGAGCTGAGTATAATCATTAATTATTGTCGGACATTTCTTTGAGACATGTCGGGTCGATTCTTACGGTAGTTCGTTGGTCACGATAGCAAGAGGTCGACCAGAGCCGAACACTCCATTGGATGGTCAGTTTGTCGAGACGTTCATAGGGGTCGTGCTCGGTTGTCAGAGCCAAGCTACTTCCCTTAAAATTCTCTGTGTTCTCTCTCATATTGGTCACTCTTGGTCAGTCCATTTTCACCCATAATAGTAGCTCCTTACTTTTGAACATCCTTTATAAGCTTGGAAAGTAAGTCAGTGTGGACCGACACTTATACAATGTCTTATGCCCGAGAGGGGGATCTGTAATAATCATGATGGTGCACTCAAGAAGGCATGTGCTAGGACGACGTCTCTTCGGTTCTCAACCAATGACATGCAGATACGCGACTTTACCAACATGATGGAAAGAGGGTGGTGGAAACCATTTCAAATGAGAAGGGGCTGCCCGCTTACCTCCCACCTACTTTTCGTTGATGACACACTGTTATTCCTTAACGGGAGTAAGTCCTCCCTTCAATCAGTCAAGGCATTCCTAGACTATTTCTAATAGGCCTTGGGGCAAAGGATTAATTGCAGGAAGAGTTACTTCATCTGCTCTAATAAGCTATCTGAGGGGCGTGTTAGATCCATTAAATGGCAACTCGAAATAGGCAAATTAAGTGGGGGAGTTACCTACGTGGGCGTCTCTCTTATCAGAGGTAGAGCAAAGGTGGCTGATTTTCAATTCTTAGTGGACAAGGTGGTAGCCAGAATTAGTGGGTGGAGATCAAGACATCTATCGCAGGCCGGGAGATCTACTCTTATCAAACAAGTACTATGCAACATCCCTCTCCACATCATGGTAGCTTCGGAGGTCCCGTCCCAAATCCTCACTAAAATGGAAAAAAACTTTGCCAGGTTCTTTTGGGGTTGGTCAGAAGGGAAATACAAGCTACAATTGATTTCTTAGAAGAAGATTTTGAGACCAATTGAGGAGGGTGGTCTGGTGATTAGAAAACTCAAGGAGGTGGTGAAAGCTACTAGACTCAAAATGGTGTGGGATGTGAAGTTCGGTGAAGACAATGGGCCTTAGGTTCTTCTCATGAAATCTAAATACCAAGCGGATCTTCAACCTGGAAATAAGAGGTCCACTACCTCCTTTGCCTCACCGTTGTGGGCTAAAATCAAAGCTCTTTTTCCTCGGGTGGAAGAGAATGTTCACTGGTTAGTTGGTAAAGGTTCCAGAAGCTTATGGGATGACCAACTGGTTAGGTCTTGGCCCCCTGTTGCAGAAGATGATCAGATGGTGCCTAATGATCTACTAGACCTGAAGATTCATGACTTCTTGGGCCCCAAAGGGCTAATTCCCTCATCTTCGACTTTCTCTTTCCTGTCGCAAGCGGATGTCGACTTCATTTTCTAGGGTGGGTATGCTACTTCCAAGGACAACAATCGATGTATTGGGCCCCTGGACCCCTTAGGGAACTTCTCTATCAAATCATCCTGGGAGTTATGTAGGCAGAGATCCAGTGGTAGGAGTTGGGAATTTTTGAATGGACAGAGGAAATGACCCCCAAAGATCTCTAACTTTATTTGGAAATTGCTTCAAGGGGCAGTGCTAGTGGACGCTCGCATTCAAGATAAAGGAGTTCCTCTTGTTTCCAGGTGCGTTTACTGTGATGAGAGCTCTCAGTCCCTACCTAGTTCCAAATCAATTGAGCACCTATTCCTCTATAGTGCGCTGACTTCGGCTATTTAGGCCCATTTTAGTATTATCTTCAGGATCGATACTCTCCCCAACCAGTTGGTTAACATAAGATTTAAACAATGGTGGTCTTCGGCCCCTGCTAGAGAAGGCTCAGCCCAGTCACGCAAGTTCACGGGTTGCTACATCATGTGGGAGATCTAGTTAGAGAAATAAGGCCAGATTTGATCAAAGGCCAGTGAAAGCTACAATGACCATCTCTAGGATTAAGTGGTGGATTCAGTGGTTGTTGCAGATGCCAGCCAATTCTCAATTGCAGAGGTAGGGCAATCCTCTAGTGGGATGAAACCTGGATGGTCGTCATAAAGTGTTGGTTGTTACAGTTAGATGGGCCAGACTAGCTGTGAACTGGGTGAAACTCAATGTTGATGAGTCTTTCAGAGGTAATCCGGGGCCGTCAGGGGATGGTGGAATTGTTAGAAGTGATCAAGGATCGTTCCTCTTCGCATTTGGTTTGGGGTTCAACAACAAAGTAGAGTTGAGAGCTGTGCACAATGGGTTGTTATTGTCCCTTAACAGAGGCTTCTCCAACATCGAGATCGAATCAGATTCAAAAGTGACAGTTGACATTCTATCTGGGAAATCTTTGTTTGATTGACATTATAGCCACTAGGTTAACAGGATAAGAGCTCTCATGATGAGGGGCAATATTTCGATCAACCTCATCTGTCGTGAGGGTAATGGCCCAGCCAATAGATTGGGTCATCTAGTTAGTAAGCATCAAACGTCTTTCCTTTTCCTTCATGCGTGTGACCTCCTGCTTCAGATAAGGGGTCTAATCTTCATGGAGAAAGCAGACCTTCGGTCTATTAGATTAGTGCCCACGGGATCTTAGTGTGGTCGTCTCCTCTTCTCCTTTTTAGTTTGGCTATCTCACTTTTTTTTGCCATTTTTTTCTCACATTCGGTAGCTGTAAGGCCTCAAAAAAATCCATACTGAGACTCAAGTACCAACACGACCAGAAATCACGTAGGATGAATTCCTTTAGAAATTAAGCGTAAGTTAGCTAGCGTTACGCTAGAGTAGCTGTGAAATTGTCCGTGAAAGCTTTAAATACGTTCTACAAGACCCAAAACTTGAAGAACCAATGACGCTATAAAATTCTGAAACCTTAGATCAAACTCTAAACCCGTTTGCTCTCAGGAACCTTTTGAAACTTTGTATTGGATTTAGACCGCGCATCAGAAGTCCGATACCTACAATCTTAGACCGTTATGACCGCTTAGCTGGACTTGACAATCATTTCAAAAATCAAGCCCAATCGACGTTCAGAGGCTATTTCATTGAGCCTGGAGTGAAGAGAGTGAGAAAAGTGTTAGATTTGAAAATTTAAATCTAAATCTGGCACATGACTTGGCGCGTTATTATTAAGCATTCTGACCGTCAGAAACCAGCCAAATTACACCCTCGGATCAGGAAAAATTTCTCTTTCATATCATGAGACTTGTAGACCTGATCTAGGTGTGATGACCGCTGAACTGAAATTGGACCGCCACGTGCGATCTGGGAACTTTACCGGACTGAAAACTGGGTGTGAGCAACATCCAGTGACCATGAGCTTAAGTCCGACCGCATTCGGCCAGGGGACCTTCCGAAACACTCTTTTGGATCAGAAAAGTCCCGTTTTGGTTATAACTTAAGTGTACCTTGTTCCCAAGCCTAATTTGGGAAGGTTTTGGCCTATATAAGGGCCTTAAACCCTCACATATCTCACCCATCCGAATTTGCTAGAAATCCTAGCTAGAGAGAGAGAGAAAGTGAGAGTTTGTGAGAGAGTGTGGGAGAGATCTTCCTGCCACTTTCACTAGCTGTTGCACGTGATAAGGCATCGCGTTCAAATCACTTTTTCGGTGATTCCAACGCACTTCTAGGTAAGAAAAATCCTAACCACTTGCTGATTTGGAGAATTCTTCGATTCAAAGAGCAAAGTAGCTTATGTACTTGTACATTAGGTCGTATTGACGCTTTTGACGAAGCGTATTCGTCCCGTTCGAAACGATACACATCTGAAGCGAAAGGTGTGGATTTTAGACGTTTTGATTGATTGTTTTCAAAGCTTTCAATGTCATTTACTAGTAGATTATCGACGACAATGCCGTTTGACATGTACAACATGCTATCCATTTTCCGTTTTGTAAATGTATGGAAAATATGAGATTTAGGGCATTTTAGTTATTTGTAGGAAATACTGTTTACATCCATATTTTGCTGAAATATTTGCGATGGCTTCTTGTCGTGTTAGTATATTAGGAATGCGTGCATGATTGGTTTGGCGAAGAGATTTGCCCTAATGTGTACTTTGAGTAGACATACGCTATGTAGACTAAAGTGTGTAGACTAAGTGTTTGTATAAATGTTTGTATTAGTATGTATTGAGTAAATGGTGTTGTGAAATAGTTTTGAGATTGAATTCTCAAGTAATATGCTGATGTAGGTGATTTCCATCATGTTGGCTTATGTATTGATTTCATCATATATATGTAATGCATGTGTTGGATGAATTGTTTAAGTGGTATGTTATAACGTGTTTCAACATGCTTACATTGTTATAATTCATTTCCATTTCTCACATATAGTTACTAATGTTGACCTAAAAATGTTTGGGGCTATGCTTAGTCCAGGCAGTCGGTAACAAAGTAAATTTGTGGTTGGCTTATATTTGCCATGAAGGACGCATCGATGAACGTGAGTCATGTTTTGAGTTGGCAGCAGTGGTTAGGCCACACGAAGTGTTTCACGCACTTCATGTCGTTCGACTTGCGATGCCTTGTACTAGTCCAGTCCGTCAAATAACCCGACTGGCCATTGTATGTTCAACCTGTATGAGTCATAACTGCTTGAACCTAGGGTACTGAACTTACCATTAGAAACCCTGTTAACCATGGTACCTTGATCCATAAAGACTCACGAGCCGGGCATGGTGGAATGGGATACCGTGGTTGAGCTGTCGGCCTACGCTGGGGCCACAAACCTCCCCGTAGTGACCAGTGAGCACTTATGACTCGTGAGTAGATTATGGTGGTATGGGACACTATATTCTTGCTGTCGGCCTACACTGATCAGGTGACGAGGCCTTTGTAGTAACCGCGAGCGTATTTTGAGTCTACGGGAGGCGACGACCCTTCCATAGCGACGAGAGTACATTAGGCCTGTATTGATAAGGTGATGAGGAAGCGGTGCAACGAGTGCGAGCAACAGCCCTAACAGCCCTTGCAGCGACCAGTAAATATAATATCATATGAGATTTCTAGGAGTGACGACCCTAGACAGGATCTGTGTTAGGATTGATATAAGAGAAGTACCTTAGTTTCCCAATACTGCCGTATGAAAAGAAATAATAATAACTTGGTAATCATATCCACATCACATTGCATGTGCTTGGAAGATGTGGAGCACTGAGAGGAACGCAAGCATGCCGTGGGCGTGAGATGGTACCGTATGAGGGAGTATGTTGGTGAGGGCATCCATCATGTCATTTCATGCATACATTAACAACACTATCTAGGAATGTTTGATTGATTGCTTTACTATTATCACATGATTGATTTGAGAACATGCTAATCTTTACTCTCTTATTCTACTGAGTTGATCACTCACTCCCACGTTACGGGATGGTATTTGTAACACCCACCAGACCCTGTCTTAGATGCATGTGATGCAGCGATTCAGGATGCAGAGTCGGATTACGACGAGGACCATGATGAGTTCTCATATATGTAGTTTCACGACGGCTTTGCGTAGGTGACCTAAATCGGCGGGACTTCTTAGTTGGACCATTTTACGAAATTTCATTTTTGTTTATGACATGTATATGAGACTCAGTGATGTATTCATACTTTGGAGACAGTTGAGATTTATTTTGTTTTCCATACGGTGATATATATATTATTCAGTCTTCCGCTTGCATTTTATCACTGGATCTGGAGTATGAATTGCAGTTTTGGTATAATCTTGCTCATGTGAATGCACTAACTTATCCAACATTAAATTATAATCATATTGGTTGCATAAGTGATGGTCTGGAACTCGGGAGTCGGGTTTATACACGACTCCCGATTTTTAGGGTGTTATAAGTTGGTATCAGAGCATGATTGAGATTAAACTGGACCTGGGTTATGACCACGCGACGTATGCTGTCGCTCTTTCGACTTAGGTGGGTGCGAAAGGAACCTGGAAACACTTATAGGATCGCAGTTTCACGAATAGGCGAAGTCTACTCAAATCATTCGTTTGATCGAATTCGTAACATATCTTTGGTCACGTGAGGCGACCTAAGTAGCCTGTAGGTTGTTAGTAAGCAGGTTTGAGATGTTCCCAGAAGTATTTCCAAACCTTAAAATGCATGTCCTTGGGTTGTGGGGCAACCACAACCCTTATACTCAATCTCAAGGCTTAAAAACCCCGTTTCAGCCAATTCCTTCAGAATCTTTCCTCTTACCATCCCATTCTTCAACTTTTTTTAAGTCTTTTCACACTAGGCATAAATCCTAATGTGTAAATGATAGAAAATTATACTTCAAAATTTTTTTACTATAAATAGTAAAAAATAGGTAAGAATTAGACTTTTGGCCATTCCAGTTATGGAATATCTTGTAAAAAATGGGTTAATTGGATAGACTAGATTCTCCTACTCCAAAATCATATGCCACATAATGCTTAAATTCATTCTGATTCACAAAATGGCCCCGGAACACTCCAAATAGAGTTTTGGGCCTATCTAGGCCAAATTACAATGAACTAGGGTGGGCCCATGTATATTTGAGGTCCCTAGGGTAGGGGGGACCCAACCCATGTCGCCTGACCGGCTGGATTGATGGTCGGCGGGCGATGGCATCGCCAGTTCAGCGATGCATCGCCGACCAATGGGCCCCACTTGAGCCGTGCGTCGGGCGGACGCCCTAAAAGGGGTAGGACACCCCTCCCATGTGTGGTTCACACGTTAAAACCCCCCCAAAACCCTATCTCCTTCACAACATCCCCCTCCAAGCTCTCCCTTTTCATTTTTTTTTACTGCCTCCCCCTCAAATCACGTCTCCAAACCACTCCCAAGCTCATTTTCTACTAAAAAAGATCCCACTCCATCATCCATGGCAACTGGTAGTCCTCTCTCCCTCCATTTTCATCGTTTGAAGCTCCCACAACCTCCATTTAAGGCCGGAATCATGTGGAGTTCCATTCCCATTTAGTTTTCTTTTTTTCCTTTGAGAACTCAGCCTTTGGGAGCTTGATTCATCCCTCTACAATGCCTAAATTTGCTTCAATCCGTTTGGGCAACCGTTTCTCCCAATTTCTCTCTTTTTCCATGGCTCTTGTGGAGGCTATTTTGGCCTTTTTCTCCCTTTTCACCATCCTCTCTCTCATGGGAAAGAGGAAGACCGCAGCGGATGAGGCTGGGCCTAGTCGCCCTTCACGATCAAGAAAGCCGAGGGGTGGCGCCGCTAGCTCAAGCGCCGCCGCAGGTCCAAGTACAGCTCGTGAGTTTCACACAAAGGGAGATTTGGATCCCCATGCTCACGTAGGGCGAGTACTGTTGGCAGAGTTGCCTCATGACGCTTATACAGATCGCAAGGTCTTGTTTGAAGCGCATGTGGAAGAGCGGCTCTTCGGTGAATTTTTGTTGTTTGAGCGAATTGAAGCTACTAATTGGGGTCCACTCTTTGAAGTCCGCTCTCGTGCGAACGTGAGCACCGTTCGTGCCTTTTATGCTCGTATCCGGGATCCTACGTTGGAGCCATTACAGTTAAAGATTCCCTTTGATAGAGACCGGATGGCTACGATCGATGTTCGGCTGATAGCTCGCATTCTGAAGGTACCTCTTGGTGAAGTTCATCCCAGTGCTAAGAATCTGAAGAGTGCTCGTGAGCGAGATCGCCGTACCAGGTTCCTATGTGGTGGTTTAGTTCTGTGGCATCCTAATAGGAGCCTCTTAACGTCCCATATGTCGGATGATTTTCGCCTGATGCATCACATTTGCACGTTTAATATGTATCCTAGGTCGACCAACCGCTGTGAATGTACACGTCTCATGGTCGATTTCTTGTATCAGGTGGGACAGGGTGAAAATGTGTGCATGGCCGCGTTTATATTACGACAGATCGTCCTCATAGCACAGTCGAGAAGAACGTCAGAGTCTCTTCCTTTTGGTCGGCTCATATGCAGGATTGCACTTGAGTTTGCCTATAGACTTGGGCCAGAGATGCCTGTACCGATCCACTTCATCGATGAGACTACCATGAACAGGATGAAGATCGGGCCTCGACAGCGAGAGGCTCAACTTGATGTTGACAGCGAGGGCGGTTACGATAGCGAAAAGGATGCAAGTGAAGAAGAGGATGGGGCGAAAATAGAGGAAGAAGCTCAGGGAGAAGAAGATGAGGAGGCTCAGGATACTGATGAGAGCCCTCCTCCAACGACTCAGGCTACTAGAGATGCTCACATTGCCCGACTCGAGGAGAGTCAGGTTGCCTTGCGACGGGAAGTCCAGGAACTTCGGGCCGAAGTTGAGGATACTAAGGCCATCATAAAGAGAAAATTTGGCAAGGTGACTCGCACCTTGAAGGTGATCCTGTGTTGCTTGCAGGATAAGGGTGCTCCTCCTCCATCCCCAGACTCGGACTAGTGATCTAGATCCAAATGTTGTTCGTTGTAGTTAGTTGTTTCCTGTTTTCTGTGTGTAAGCCTAATAAGGCTAGTAGTTTTCTTATGTTACTGTAGTAGCTTTGACTGGCTTAGTTTCCCATGTATTTCTTGTCATGATGCATGTAAAGATATATCTCTTGTATTGTGACAATTTTAATTAAATGAAATGCATGGAATGTTTTTGACTTATTATGTGAATGACTAGTGGTGGTGTGTTTGTGCTCTTGCTGTGACTAACAAGGTTGCTCCCTATTTTGAATATAGGGAATGCCGCCTAAGGCCACGAGGAGTACAACACGACTTACATTGGGAGAGCCTATGGATCGAGTTCCTCTCCAGACTGATGTTCATACGGACCCTGCTGTGGGCCCGATTCCTGAGACTGCGCGTAAGTCTCAGCCTTCCACAGGTCCTGCAGTTGGACCACCGCCATTCACACCGCCTATCAGAGAGCAGTACCATGCGTCTTCCTCAACGCAGTATGTGCCACAGCCTGCTCCACCTCCAGATAGATTTGAGCAGTTATGGCCATGATGCATCAGCAACACCAACAGCTCTTGACTACGATAGCAGGGGCTCTAGCCCAGGGTGGGAGTGCGACTCCACCTGCACCCCCTGTGCATCCAGCTGAGGATGCCGGTACTTTGACTCAGGATGAGGGCATGACTCATCCTGCATCGCCTGGTTACCCTACGGGGAATGCCGCTGATACACGGGGCTTACTCGAGCGATTCCAGCGCTTACGGCCTCCCACTTTTACGGGTTCTCACAGACCCGAGGAGGCTGAGTATTGGCTCGACCGTGTGTCGAAGATACTACGGATGCTGCACTGCTCAGAGTCCGAGCAGGTAGAGTTGGCTACGTTCATGTTTGAGCGGGAGGCCAGTCTGTGGTGGGATAGCATTTTGCGGACTGTTGCTGTCGATTATATCTGGACCTGGGCAGCGTTCGAGTTCTGTTTCCACGAGAAATACTATCCCCAGACTTACAGGCATGAGCGAGAGAATGAGTTTCTACGCCTCAGACAGGGAGGCATGACAGTGATAGAGTATGAGCATCGATTCACTGAGTTGGGCAGATACATCCCGACTATACTCGCAGATGAGTAGATGCGCATACGGCACTTTTTGGAGGGCTTGCGACCGGATATTTGGTCGAAGATGTGTTGCGTTAGCATTCCCTCCTATGCTGAGCTGATTCACATGTCTATGCTGGCAGAGCAGGATGTGGATCGACTTACGCGATCTCGTGACCTTATGGTTCCTAGGCCATGACCAGATTTGCAGGATAGGCCCTTTGCGGGCAAGAGGCCTTGCATCGACCCTCCTCCTAAGGCTATGATGCCAGTGCTTCTGATGAGGCGCCCTGATCTATCATGTACTTATTGTGGGAGATCGGGTCACGCAGTGCAGAGTTGTTTCGCTCGGATGCGGGATAGTGGGTTTTCACCGCCGCAGAAGATCGACCGTCCACTCCCACAGGCTTTATCAGCTCCACCTTTACGGTTGGCTCCTACGTATCCTTCCTTCAGACCTCCCGCATCTCAGTTCCGGCCGCCTCTACGGCCCATGGTACCACGACCGAACCGTCCACAGCAGGCTCGGGTATATGCTTTGATAGCTGAGGCAGCCGAGATAGAGACTACTTAGCCCTTGGCCTTTGAGGTCACCGCCCATATTGGAGGTACTCCTATACTCGTGATGGTGATACAGGATCCACGCTTTCTTTAATATCGCATTCCATAGTCCAGCGTCTTGGGCTACCGACTGTTCGGATGGATGAAGTGCGAGTCCTTTCAGCTCACGGGGATTTTTCTGATGCCACCCTGATGTGTGAGGGTTGCTTGATGGATCTAGGAGGCAGGACAATGATTCTTGATCTTGTCGTCGACCCTTCTCTCGTTTATCTCAACGTCATTCTTGGCATGGATTGGTTGACTGCAGCGAGGGCCGAGATTGACTGCGAGACCCGTGTAGTGACGGTATACGAGCCAGAGGGTATGCCTTTTACATTTTCAGTGTGGGTAAATCTCCCCTTTCGCATACTTAGCTACGCTTCTTTACTACGGGACGCTGATGCCCCGACACTTCAGCATACGACCGTCGTCCGTGATTTTGGGGATCTGTTCAGGAAGATCCCTAGTGTGCAACCTTAGTGAGAGATTGATTTTACTATCGATCTGGTGCCTCGTTCCACGCCCGTCTCACTGCCGACGTATTGCATGGCACCGTGTGAGATGGTGGAGTTGAGGAAACAGATTGATGATCTGTTGGAGGTTGGCTTCATTCGATCGAGTGTGTCTCCTTGGGGAGCACCTGTTCTGTTCGTGAAGAAGAAGATGGTTCTATGCGATTGTGTATTGATTATCGTAGGCTGAACCAGATCACGGTGAAGAACAAGTACCCTTTACCCAGGATCGATGACTTGTTTGATCAGTTGAGAGGGGCGCAGTACTTCTCGAAGATTGATCTTCAGTTAGGATATCATCAGTTGCGCGTCAGGGATGAGGACATGCAGAAGACAGCATTCAGGACCAGCTTTGGCCACTACAAGTTCCTTGTGATGTCGTTCGGTCTCACGAACGCACCAGCCGTGTTCATGGATCTGATGAACAGAGTATTTCGACCTTTCCTCTATCGATTCGTCATTTTGTTCATAGACGATATTTTGATGTACTCCAGGGGTCGAGAGGAGCATGAGGAGTACTTGCGCTTGGTCCTAGATACACTCAGACAGCATCGGTTGTTCAGACAGTACAAGAAGTGCGACTTCTGGAAGCAAGAAGTGAAGTTCCTGGGACACGTGGTGTCCAAGGATGGGATGACAGTTAACCTATCTAAGGTAGCTGCAGTTCAGGACTGGGAGCAGCCTGGTTCTGTCACTGAGGTGAGGAGTTTCTTGGATCTTGCTGGCTACTATCGACACTTCATTGGGGATTTCTCGAAGATCGCCAGACCTCTATCTCAGTTGACACGGAAGGATGTGAAGTTCTCATAGAATGATAAGGCAGAGTCAGCTTTTCAGGAGCTGAAGGACAGACTAACATCCGCCCCTGTGCTAGTATTGCCAGAGCAAGGGGTTAGATACACGATATACACTGACGCGTCTAGCGTTGGTCTGAGTTTTATCCTTATGCAGAAGGGCAGGGTAATTTCGTATGCCTCGAGATAATTAAGGAAGCACGAGGAGAATTACCCTACACATGACCTGGAGTTGGCAGTCGTCATATTCGCACTGAGACTCTGGAGACATTACCTCTATGGAGAGGAGTTCGAGCTCTTTTACGACCATAAGAGCCTTAAGTACATATTCATGCAGCGGGATTTGAATATGAGACAGAGGCGATGGATGGAGACTTTGAAGGACTTCAAGTTCGAAGTCTCCTACCATCCTGAAAAGGTGAACCTTGTGGCTGACGCGTTGAGCCGTAAGAAGGCGATAGAGTTTACGGCTCCGTTGATGGTTGCTGAGTGGGACATGGTTGAGTTTTTGCGAGACTTTGAGCAGAAACTCACTGTGGAGGAACCGTATGAGTTTATTGCTCATGTGCAGGTGCGATCTCAGATCGATGATAGAGTCATCGCGGTGCAGGGGGATGATACGCGTCTGACTGAGCTTCGAGAGTAGGCCAGTGATGATGCAGACGCTAAGTGGCGAGTTGGCACGGATGGGGGCTTACGTTATCGTGGCCGCCTATGCTTCCCAGACATTCCCGACTTGAGATGAGAGATTCTCCAGGCTGCGCACTGTACCAGACTTGCAATGCATCCGGGTAGCACAAAGATGTATCGCGACGTGAGGAGGACGTATTGGTGGGAAGGTATGAAGACCCACATCACAGAGTTCGTGTCCCGTTGTCTCACTTTCCAGCAGGTAAAGGAAGAGCATCGCCGACCTCCTGGACTCCTTCAGCCTATGCCGATCGCTGAGTGGAAGTGGGACTTCATTTTCATGGATTTTATCTCAGGGTTGCCGAAGACGAGGAAGGGACATGATTCTATTTG
The DNA here is from genome assembly GCA_037074715.1 of Magnolia kwangsiensis. Lineage (NCBI taxonomy): Eukaryota > Viridiplantae > Streptophyta > Magnoliopsida > Magnoliales > Magnoliaceae > Magnolia > Magnolia kwangsiensis. The sequence goes on from CM073585.1 coordinate 67,002,195, forward strand.
GGTGATCGTCGACCGTCTGACGAAGTTGGCGCACTTTCTACCGATCAGAGTTACGAACTCTATAGACGAGCTGACTAGACTATATATCAGAGAGATCGTGCGTCTGCATAGAGTTTCGTTGGAGATCGTGTCGGACAGAGACACACGTTTCACTTCTATTTTCTGGACTCGCATTCAGGAGGCTATGGGTGTGAAGTTGAAGTTTAGTACAACCTTCCACCCACAGACGGACGGACAGACAGAGCGGGTGAACCAGATTCTAGAGGACATGTTGCGGGCTTGCGCATTGGACTTCAAGGATAGTTGGGATGATTGTCTTGCATATGCGGAGTTTGGGTACAACAACAGTTTCCAGGCGAGTATCGGTATGGCACCTTATGAGGCGTTGTATGGGCGACCTTGTTGAGCACCGCATTGCTGGGCAGAGGTCGGTGAGCGTAGATTGATTGGCCCAGAGTTAGTGCAGGTGACGTCGAAGAAGATTGATATCATTAGACGCCGGCTTCTTACAGCGCAGAGTAAACAGAAGAGTTATGCCGATTGGGGATCATGTATTTTTACGAGTTTCCCCTATGAAAGGAGTCCTTCGGTTCGGGAAGAAGGGGAAGTTGGCACCGCATTCATTGGACCATTTCAGATTCTCGATCGTGTGGGTGCAGTGGCTTATCGTCTGGCTTTGCCTACGCCTCTCACGAGCGTTCACAACGTATTTCATGTTTCTATGCTGAAGAAATACGTTTCTGATCCTTTCCACATCATCAGATGGGAGCAGGTGCAGTTAGGAGAGGATGTTACATATATACTGCGACCGACGCATATACTAGACAGGAAGGAGTAGGTACTGCGTAGCAAGGTGATCCCCCTTGTGAAGGTGTTGTGGACGCATCACTCTGAGGAAGAGGCTACCTGGGAGACAGAAGCTGAGATCAGAAAGAACTACCCACAGCTTCTCGAGGAGTATGAAAAGGTACAAATTTTGAGGATGAATTTTTTTTGTTAAGGGGGGTAGATTGTAATGCCTCGAAAAAATCTGTATTGAGACTCGAGTACCAACTCGACCAGAAATCACGTAGGATGAATTCCTTTAGAAATTAAGCGTAAGTTAGCTAGCGCTACGCTAAAGTAGCTGTGAAATTATCCCTGAACGCTTTAAATACGTTCTACAAGACCCAAAACTTGAAGAACCAATGACGCTATAAAATTCTGAAACCTTGGATCAAACTCTAAACCTGTTTGCTCTCAGGAACCTTTTGAAACTTTGTATTGGATTTAAACCGCGCGTCGGAAGTCCGATACCTACAATCTTAGACCGTTATGACCGCTTAGCTGGACTTGACAATCATTTCAAAAATCAAGCCCAACCGACGTTCAGATGCTATTTCATTGAGCCTGGAGTGAAGAGAGTGAGAAAAGGGTTAGATTTGGAAATTTAAATCCAAATCTGGAACGTGACTTGGCGCTTTATTATTAAGCGTTCTGACCATCAGAAATCAGCCAAATTACACCCTCGGATCAGGAAAAATTTCTCTTTCATATCATGAGACTTGTAGACCTGATCTAGGTGCGATGACCGCTGAACTGAAACTGGACCGCCATGTGCGATCTGGGAACTTTACCAGACTGAAAATTGGGTGTGAACAACATCCAGTGACCATGAGCTTAAGTCCGACCGCGTTCGGCCAGGGGACCTCCCGAAACACTCTTTTGGATCGGAAAAGTCCCGTTTTGGTTATAACTTAAGTGTATCTTGTTCCCAAGCCTAATTTGGAAAGGTTTTAGCCTATATAAGGGCCTTAAACCCTCACATATCTCACCCATCCGAATTTGCTAGAAACCCTAGCTAGAGAGAGAGAGAAAGTGAGAGTTTGTGAGAGAGTGTGGGAGAGATCTTCTTGCCACTTACACTAGCTGTTGCACGTGCTAAGGCATCTCGTTCAAATCACTTTTCCGGTGATTCCAACGCACTTATAGGTAAGGAAAACCCTAACCACTTGCTGATTTGGAGAATTCTTCGATTCAAATAGCAAAGTAGCTTATGTACTTGTGCATTAGGTCGTATTGACGCTGTTGACGAAGCGTATTCGTCCCGTTCGAAACGATACACATCTGAAGTGAAAGGTGCGGATTTTAGATGCTTTAATTGACTAATTTCAAACCTTTTAATGTCGTTTAATAGTAGATTATCGATGGCAACGCCGTTTGACATGTACAACATACTATCCGTTTTCCGTTTTGTAAATGTATGGAAAATATGAGATTTAGGGCATTTTAGTTATTTATAGGAAATACTGTTTACATCCATATTTTGCTGAAATGTTTGCGATGGCTTCTTGTCGTGTTAGTATATTAGGAATGCGTGCATGATTGGTTTGGCGAAGAGATTTGCCCTAATGTGCACTTTGAGTCGACATACGCTATGCAGACTAAAGTGTGTAGACTAAGTGTTTGTATAAATGTTTGTATTTGTATGTATTAAGTAAATGGTGTTGTGAAATAGTTTTGAGATGGAATTCTCAAGTAATATGCTGATGTAGGTGATTTCCATCATGTTGGCTTATGTATTGATTTCATCATATATATGTAATGCATGTGTTGGATGAATTGTTTAAGTGGTATGTTATAACATGTTTCAACATGCTTACATTGTTGTAATTCATTTCCATTTCTCACATATAGTTACTAATGTTGACTTACAAATGTTTGGGGCTATGTTTAGTCCAGGCAGTCGGTAACAGGGTAAATTCGTGGTTGGCTTATATTTGCCACGAAGGACGCGTCGATGAACACGAGTTGTGTTTTGAGTTGGCGGTAGTGGTTAGGCCACACGAAGTGTTTCACGCACTTCATGTCGTTCGACTTGCGATGCGCTCGTACTAGTCGAGCCCGTCAAATAACCCAACTGGCCATTGTATGTTCACCCTGTATGAGTCATAACTGCTTGAACCTAGGGTACTGAACTTACCATTGGAAACCCTTTTAACTATGGTACCTTAATCCATAAAGACTCATGAGCCGGGTATGGTGGTATGGGACACCGTGGTCGAGCTGTCAGCCTACGCTGGGGCCACAAACCTCCCCGTAGTGACCAGTGAGCACCTATGACTCGTGAGCAGATTATGGTGGTATGGGACACTATATTCTTGCTGTCGGCCTACACTGATCAGGTGACGAGGCCTTTGTAGTGACCGTGAGCGTATTCTGAGTCTACGGGAGGCGACGACCCTTCCGTAGCGACGAGAGTACATTAGGCCTGTATTGATAAGGTGATGGGGGAGCGGTGCAACGAGTGCGAGCAACAGCCCTGACAGCCCTTGCAGCGACCTACAAATATAATATCGTATGAGATTTCTAGGAGTGATGACCCTAGATAGGATCTGTGTTGGGATTGATATAAGAGAAGTACCTTAGTTTCCCAATACTGCTGTATGAAAAGGAATAATAACAACTTGGTAATCATATCCACATCACATTGCATGTGCCTGGAAGATGTGGAGTACTGAGAGGAACGCAAGCATGCCGCGGGCGTGAGATGGTGCCATATGAGGGAGTATGTCGGTGAGGGCATCCATCATGTCAGTTCATGCATACATTAACAATAGTATCTAGGAATGTTTGATTGATTGTTTTACTATTATCACATGATTGATTTGAGAACATGCTAATCTTTGCTCTATTATTCTACTGAGTTGATCACTCACTCCCACGTTGCGGGATGGTGTTTACAACACCCACTAGACCCTGTCTTAGATGCAGGTGGTGCAGTGATTCAGGATGCAGAGCCGGATTACGACGAGGGCCAGGATGAGTTCTCATATATGCAGTTTCACGACGGCTCTGCGTAGGTGACCTGGATCGGCGGGACTTCTTAGTTGGACCAATTTATGACATTTCATTTTTGTTTATGACATGTATATGAGACTCAGTGAAGTATTCATACTTTGGAGACAGTTGAGATTTATTTTATTTTCCTTACAGTGATATATATATTCTTCAGTCTTCCGCTTGCGTTTTATCACTGGATCTGGAGTATGAATTGCAGTTTTAGTATAATCTTGCTCATGTGAATGCACTAACTCATCCAACATTAAATTATAATCATATTGGTTGCATAAGTGATGGTCTGGAACTCGGGAGTCGGGTTTATACACGACCCCCGATTTTCAGGGTGTTACAGTAGCCCTCGTGTATAGGTTATGATAGGCCGACCTTCTTTTGGTGTTGTTATTCCACCCAAATTAGCTCAGGTTGTAAAGTTCTTTTCATTTGTATGAAGCTGATGGGCCCTATGAGCTAGGCTTCGCCATTCTATTAAAAAAAATAATGTAAAATCAATATACTAATGAGTGTTTTTAGCATGCAAGATAACTCGCGAACTAAGAATGAATACTTGCTTAAAATGGAAGAATTAAAGCTCAAAGGAAGTTATGATGAAGAACTGAAGATTTTAATAATGGGAATGAGGATTTGAAGTATCCAAGACCTAAAGAAATCAAGTATCAAAGTAGTGAAAACAACTGAAATCAAGTAGTGAAGATATGAAGTAACCAGCAGAGGTGTATCGATTTGTCTCGAACGATTAGTGAAAATTTGAATTTAATAGAAAACTCTCAAGATACTTTTTAGAATAATCGATCGATTAATAGCTAGGTCTGATTGATCGATGAAAATTCAGAAATTTAACAAAAGCTTGCTGGAAACTTTTTTATTCGATCAGTCGATCGATCGAACCTAATACCCGAATTCAAAAATCAGTTGCTGGAAATTATTAAATGACTATTGATTGATTGATGACATACACAACTGTATAAATGTTAATTTAGTTCATAATTTTCCTATTTAAAGAGGTGTTTCTAGGCATTTTCAGCAAGGATTAGATTAGTGGGATGGCTCTAGAGACTGCGAAGCTTGTCCATCATTATTCTTCTTCTTCAATCCATCGATCTGAATTTGTTTTTCTTTTAAGATGCTAGCCATGTTGAGCTAATCTCCTAGCTAAGGATAAGGGGATTAACCTTCTATATATATTTGATATTTAATTCATTTTTTATAATTTTATTTCATGTTGAATTGTGACTAGATATAATTGAATTCATAAATTGGGGAAGGAATCAATTTGTAGAATCGATTAATCTATTATGAATTCTGAGTACAATAGATGCTTTTGATTCCATGCGATTAATTGCCTACATTTTCATGAGAGGCCATACCTATTGTGATTCTAATATATGTTAGATGTTTGTGATTGATTTTACTGTGTTATCTTCGGACTAGAATGGATTAGAATCCAGTTCTAGTTGAGTTATAAACTTAAGAAGATGAATTAAGTTTAAGTTTTATTGATTAGGGATTCCTAAATCCTTAGTTGCTTTTATTAATTATTTTAAATACTTTTTTTTTTACTTCATTGGATTAAAAACTCAGAGAACCTAAATAGTTTTAATTGTGTTCTCACCAAAATTTCCCTATGGTTTGACGTCGGACTCTCGAGATATTACTACATTGTAACCCTACACTTAGTTTGTCAACCCTTGGGTTCGATCAGTGACCATACTGTTTTTTTTTTCGTAGAATATGAATCGTTGATAAATGGTGGAATCAACAATAAACACTATGGGTTGTCGATAAATACTCTGGATCACTGATAAATACTTTATATCACTGGTAAACACTGTGGGTCGTTGATACACACTGTGGATTGCTGATATTCATTGAATACATGTGGATTTGCTTCAAATCCAATCTTTTGATAAACTCATGGGTAAAAATTGTGGATCGCCTGTGAATATTGACCAGTCATACATTAGATAATTCTTGCTGAAGTGTTGGACTAAGTTGTCCAACCCATACATATAAAGTGGTTGTTGGAAATGACTAGTATAAGATACACACTAATTGATATGTGAGATGGAAGAATCTTGTAATTCACTGGGGATAGTCGATAAACACGGTGGATTGTCAATACTCAAAGTGGATCGATGATATGGAATTGATCTTTGAATAATTAATCCCTAAGACTCTTTTTTATTTATCATCTTTGGCCAGTCTCTGAAGATTTGTCTGATTTTTTCAAAATCAGACCCAAAATCAAGGCAAAGTTCATCTCCCTAAATTGGAGAATGGTGCGACCGAAGTCAAAGTGGAATTCACCGAGGTACCTTTGCATTAGGTAGTAGATCAATGGTCCATTTTGAAAAGGCCGAGCTAAGAGTCCTAGAGGAAGGGGCAATAGGACTATGCCAAATTAAAATTTAATTGCAGAATTAAAAAGAAATAATTAAAGATAACACTTATCAATCCCACAAAGCAGAAATAAATAGCAACCTCAAATGCACAAGTATTGAGAGGTTGATATAGATGTTGTTCTGAGGATAACTTTACACCAAAAACCAATGGTTTATGGTAGGACAATCTGATTCCTAGAACGGTCTGTGTATCAAAATCCCAAACTGATACAGAGGAGAATAAAAATAGCAAAGAAAATAAACTAAGCTATTACAACATTCCCACATTTGCATAAAATAGATTACAACATTCTCCACAAAGGCTTAAAAAGAATTTAAAACATTCACACAAAGCCACAATCAACTAACCACCACTACACTAGATATTATAGTGGTTCGCTTGTGTGTACACCGACTGTTTAGAAAAATAGCCATACAACTACTCCACTCCCAATATCCTCTCCCTCGGGATATTGGCTTTCACTATGAAATAGGTTTTTCAAGGTTCATCTAAAACCTTCACAATTGTATCTTTCAAGTGGGCTTACACAATTTAAAAACTCCACACTCTGAGATTTTCTGGATCACCTCAAACAAACCAAAAAGAGATTTTTCCTAGCACAACCTCAAAAACCAAAAAGAGATTTACAAAAATGTAAATATACTTATCTATTTATTCTCCTTTGATGAAGCCCGGTTGAACTAATACGAAGTAGATGTTCAACGTACATGTTCAATGTTCACACTCACTTATGAAAGGGTTTTAAATGATTTTTAGATTAAATCACCTTGGGCTAGCTTGATTTGATTTTGATCTCAAGAAAGGAGAAAAAACTTAAATCCCTTCTTTAAATAAGATTGGAATAGAGAAATCAAAATCAAATACAAAAAGCTAATTAAAAGAGAATATCAAACAAGCACAATATAACTTAAGAATATCACAAAATTATCTCTCAGAGTGATGTCTTAATTTTGCTTGAATGACTTATCAAACTCTGAAAATCATGCTCTATTTATAGGTGAAAAAACTGTTCACTCGACTGGCCCAGAAGTCAGCTCGATTGGTCGAAGGACCAACAATAATGGAAAAGTTTGAGCGCAATAAGGTAAGATTGATCCACGACTGGTTGAGCCTTACACTTAACTGGTCGAGTGGGACCCAGAATGGTTGCTGGACTTTGAGTCGAGTGGTCAAGCACTGTTCACTCGACTGGTCGAGCAGTCTTTAGGACTAGTCGAGAGTCCAATAGAAAATCTGAAAATTTATAACAAACCATGGACTGGTTGAGAAAATTCTTAGACTAGTCGAGCTAGTACTTGGTTTAGTCAACATAAGTTAGGACTAGTCTAGAAAAAGCCTATAAAATTATATCATGACCCAAAATAAGAATGTAATCTTTGACCTAACCTATGGTCAATCTAGGGTCATTCATACCTTATAGGTAAAAATTGAACATTGAAACATCATTCGCTTCGATTGATAGTTATCTTGAAGTACTTGAAGCTTGTCATTGTATATTCGAAGATGAGCTTGAAGTATTGACCTTGTGACTTTGAGTTTCAAATTTGAATATATGAGCTTGAACTTGAGAAGATTACTTGAGCTTGAATTCTTTAAGTAAAGAATATTGTCTTGATATAATTGAGGCTTGAAAACTTGATGTTGTACTTGAATCTCTTATTCTTGTACTTGAAATTTTTGATGTAGAGTCTCTTGTTCGTGTACTTGAATGTAGGTAAGAATGATATAAAGTTGAGCTACACAAGATACATATTCCAAGAGGTTTTGACACAACAAAATTTGACAAATCTAGGAGCTAGATAAGATAACATTCTCAATCTCTCCCTTTGTCAAATTTGTGACAAAATAAAATACATTAAAATATGCATAATATGCACAATAAAGAATCATGCACCGCCAGTTAAGTAACCAATTTGCAAACTAAATTAATACTCCCCCTCAATATATTACTCCATAGAATTTAAGAGGAGAAAATTTAAAATTTGCTATTGCTACACTTCTCTTATCCACTTCACATTCTCCACATTTCATAGAATCCATAGAATCCAATATCATTATGAAATATTGAAATAAGCATGAAAATAGAGCACTATCAACACAAAGTCTCCTCCTTTTTTTCACAATATGACAAAGGAAATAACTTATAAAGAGAGATGGAAGTAATAAGAGCAATGAATAATGAGAGAAGGAAGTTCAGAATAACATAAATATGGGCAAGATAACCAATTAAACATGTCCACAATGAAAAGAAAACATGTCCATGCAAACAAAGACAAGAGAGATCCAAGTTTGATAGTTATTACATATCAGATATTCAAAAACTAATCCAAACCAGAAGGAGCAGGTATGGAAGGATCAATTTGATGAAGTCCCTTGTTAATGCGCCTAAGATATTTGCACATATATTTAAATTACATTTCTTGAGAGAGTGCAACCGTGCATCAAAATCAGAAGGCTGATAATTAGGATCAGCCATAGAGTCAGATTCAATCTCATAAAAAATGTCATCCATATTGACATCATCTGGAGGCAAAGTATCTTCCTCTTCAGTTGCTACTATTGCTCCTCCAACACCTACATCAACTTGGCCAGGAGCTAACCTCAAATTCATATTGTTTATATTTGAAATGTTGAATGGTAGATGGTTAATGGGAGCTTCTCCAATAGGTATAGCCACTAGAATATGGATGGCTAATACAGTCATAAGATAAGTAAAAGGGATATCACTATGACCTGGATGGAGACAGAACTGAATCATGATATAACATATAACCGATGGAAGACACACAGAGACTCCAGTAACAATAGAATGAAGAATATGAGCCATAAATGTAGTAAGCTCAGTTCTGTTACCAAATCAAGGGTAGACATTTGAAATGAAAATCTGATGAAGAACCCTATGTCTAGGTAACATAAACTTGGAGGCGAGCGCATTCCCAGTACTCCATTCCACATCCATATTATATAAGACTCTAGTGAGCATTCTTTTCTCAGATTCAAATGATTTTGCTACAGGTATATGAATAGGAATACCGTCATCATTGACAGGTATATCCATTAACCTAGAAATAAGGTGACGGTCCACTTTAATTGGACCTTTTCTGGTCGTAATTGTAAATGTCAGATTCTCAGAAGAATAATCACTAATGCAAATAAACATAGCTTGCACAATGGAGCGGTATGCTGGTCCGCCCCAATATAAAATGTTATCTCATCCTGCAGACTGAAGGAGAGGAATAATGCCAAATGGTGCCAAGTGATCAGTGTTGACTGTCTGTTCAACTATCACATTTCACAAGTAAATATCCTGCACATACTCGGGATCTTCCTTGGGTGACTGAAGATGACACACCATGATAGGAGTGGAACGAGAAGAAGAGGGACCACGAGATCCTTTCTTCTTACTTCTAATCTCCATTGCAATAAAGAAATCAAGGAATACAAAGATTACAAAAGGGGCAAGAAGGGTTTTTAGTACATCAGATTTTTTGATAGAAAACCCACAAAACAATTATAAAGCTTAAAATAAATCACACAAATGAAGTAAAAGAAGTGCAAAGGACTTAAATATACAAGAAAATTGAAAATAATGTACTAACCATGGGGGAATTGAAGATGGGTTCGACTGGTCGTTGTAGGGCTTGTTGGAGAAGAAGACCCAAATGAAGAAAAAGATGATTTTCCCAAAATAAATGGCCAAACCCGTACACCACACAAAATATGTAATTTTACATTAAATTTAAATTTTAAAAATTTTAAAATAATAAATATATACATTATGATACAAATAGATACAAATCATCAGTTCATATTGTACATACTAAGATCAAATTTTAATTTTAAAAACCTATTTTTGTCGAGTGGTTTTGTGAATATGTTAGAAAGTTGATTCTTGGTTTGAATATATTCCAATAAAATTTCTTGTCTTCCACCAATTCACGAATATAGTGATATCTAATGTCAATATGCTTGGTTCGTGAATGCTGAATTGGATTTTTAGAAATATTAATTACACTTGAATTGTCACAATATAAGACCATAGATTCTTAGGCAAATCCATAATCGCTAAGCATTCTCTTCATCCACACAAGCTGAGTACATGCATTAGTCGCAGCAATATATTCAGCCTCAGTTGTAGAGAGCAATACGGACTTTGTTTCTTACTTAGCTAAGAAACCAAACAGTTCTCGACATGGAAACAACCACCGCTGTTGATTTATGATCATCAATGTTACCAGCCCAATCAACATCTGTGTAATCAGTTAATTGCACACTAGTATCATGTGGATACCAGAGACCAAGATTAGCTGAACTAGTGACATATCACAAAATGTGCTTAACAACAATCAGATGTGACTTTTAGGGTCTGACTGATATCTAGCACAAATTCCTATGCTAAAATCAATATTAGGTCGACTCGCAGTTAGATAAAGTAAACTACCTATCATTCTGCAATACAACTTAGGATCCACACTCTTACCTGTTGAATCCTTAGAGAGTTTTAGAGTAGTACTCATTGGAGTATTAAAATTTTTCCCACTCTCAAATTCGAACTAAGTTCAGAGCATATTTAGTTTGAGAGATAAAGAAACCATTAGAGAGCTGTTTAACTTGCAACCCTAGGAAATGGTTTAATTTTCTAACCATGCTCATTTCAAATTTAGATTTCATAAGATTTGCAAATTCAACAGTTATGTTAGTACAAGTAGATCTATAGATAATGTCATCCACATAGATTTGAACTATTAGTATGTGATTATTATGTTTCTTTGAAAACAGTGTTTTATCAACACTTCCCATTATAAAGTTATGACTTAGTAGAAACTTAGTCAACTTTTTGTACCATGCCCTGGGTGTTTGTTTTAAACCATAGCGTGACTTTTTCAGGCGATAGACATGATTAGCATGCTTAGGGTCTTCAAAAATCTTTAGTTGTTCAACATACACTTCTTCATGCAAGTCGTCATTTAAGAACGCACTCTTTACATCAATTTGATATATTTTAAATTTTTTAAAGCACACAATGGATATAAATAGTCTGATTGATTCAAGACGAGTTACTGGGGCAAAAGGTCTCATCATAATCAATGCCTTCAATTTGAGTGTATCCTTGTACAACCAGTCTAGCTTTATTTCTAATAATATTATCAAGTTCATCAGACTTATTTTTGAAAATCCATTTTGTTCTAATAATGTGTTTATCTTTCAATCTTAGAACTAAGTACCGAACATCATTTTTAACAAACTGATTGAGCTCTTCTTGCATTGCTATAATCTAGTTTTCGTTAGTAAGGGTTTCTTGTACGTTAGCTGGTTCTATCTAAGATGTAAAGTACACGTAGTTGCACATATCTTCTAGTTGTTTACGAGTGTGCACACCAGTGTGAGGGTTTCCAAGGATTTGATTAGAAGGATGGTGTCACTTGAAAATCAGACTCATAAAATTTTCATTGGCCGAATCTTGTGCCGATAGACTCCGTAGTACCCCATTCTCGACTCCCAGTGCATGCATAGATTCCAATCCTACAATCCTACAATGAGAATTTTTCAATGTACATTTATCTAATAAGAAGCATAACCACAAGTATACCCAAATCACAAGAGCAATATCACCATAACATATCCACTAATATAAAAATTTTGAATACAGTTTAGGATGGGAAATACATATATCAAAAATCAAAGCTTCAAAAGTCCGCTAGATGCTCCAAGTGCCACATTACTGTATCTTAACATCACTTGCACACATCTGTCGTGCATAAGCTTATAGAAAGCATAGCGGGTGGTGTAAGTGTGTGCACAAGGTAAGTGCCAAGTGTTCGATACAGTGCCATAAGCATACAATATCAGAAATACTGGTAAGATCATGAATCATACAATATCAGAGTAAGCAAAAATACTGACAAGTCCATGATTCAATTAATATCAAAATGCGCAATATAGATCAACTATATAAATGAGAGCTAAATATCAGATGCCGATGATGCAATGTAATATACAATTCTTGATAAGTTTACGAATACTGTCAGCCATATCCAGACCATATAAATGCAGAAACACAATAACCTAAAATGTCATATGCCTACGGATGTAATGCAATATGCAATGCGAATGAAATGACTATGTTGGAGAGTGAAGTCGGGATGATAGTACGTAGTATCGCAGGCTATGGGGTCCATCACAAGGGACTTTTATCCAAACTAGTCCCATACCTAATTTGGATAGTTAGACTCAATGTGGTAAACTCCTGATCTTAGGTTTGTTACGTGCCCCAACCAAAATCCTGGCCATTGTGAGGGTACATGTAATAGATGGTTGCGCACCACCAACTCGAGTGGATAGTGAATGAAGGAATGAATGAGTATGCAACTCCTGCTCAACAAGTCCACATATTAGTACTGCTCATCTCTAGGATCATCTCTAGGATTTAGTACACTCCAAATGGCACTGTCTCTCTCCCAGCCGCATAGTTCAAGTGAGCGTAAGAAACCTCACTATCCGCCTGGCCAATAGTCTATCAATATCTATCCAGCACATCGATAGTGAACCCATTCACGAGCTGGTCAAACTCAGCCTTACTATGCCCCCTACGCTCAGGTGGGTAAGGCCACACCCCCTCCCAACCGACCATGACACAGTGAAAGACAGAATCTCCTGGTATTCAGCACTTAGGCGCTCATGTATCTACTCGGTCTTGGCGTTGGGGCATCTCTTGGCCTCGAAGATTTAGAAACTTTCACCCACGGACATTCAAAGTACCCAGATGCTTGAACCAAATATTTTTGGTGTCCTATCTAGCCATCCATGACATGCCTGTGGAGGTCATAGCCATGATGTCGCTAGGGCGTATAGTAATCACAATCACACAATGCAAGATGCTTGAGTCATATAGTCTAATCATGCATCAATCCTGTGCACACCGTGCACTCATGTGGGATAACTCCACCTATCAGGGAGTCCCATAAGTCGTCTGCCCAATGGCACATGCAATGGTTAATCACATCTCATAACAAACATGCGAATGATTCTTATGGGCATGTATTATGATGCTATGGTGTCACACACTCATAATCGACATTGATAATTGGCCTAACGAGGCCTAAGGGAAGGTCACAATGTGGACATTTAACCATCATTTCCCATCAATGTGGACATTCAACTAACATTGCTCCTAAGGAGTGACCAACATAGGGCCGAAATATAGTGGGCCCACGGCCTCATACAAGGGTCTAATATAAATCACAATGGGTCGAATACACGGGCTTAGTATACATCACCATGGGCCACGACCTATGGTCCTTAAATACATCATAATGGGCTACGACCTATGGGCCTCAATATGCATCAAGTGGATCGCATTAATGGGTCTTATATACATCAAGTGGGCCACACATCATGGGCTTAATACATATCACAATGGGCCTTGCCCTTAGGCCACAAATACATCATAATGGGCCTCTAACATGGGTCTAATATACCTCATAAGGGGCCACATCCTATGGGCCTTAATTATATCACAATGTGCCATGTCTCATGGGCCTCGAATACATCATAATGGGCCGCACCACCTGGGTCTCGAATGTGTCACAATGGGCCATAACCCATGGGCCTCAATAAGTCACAATAGGCCATAACCCATGGGCCTCAAATACAAAATAGGTGGGCCCCATATATATTAAGTGAGCCAAATGGGGCAGTCCATGGTTTAGCAAAACAGATGGACATCGTGGTTGAAACATATTCATCATGGTGTTCCCCCCATGCTGATGGGTGGCGTGGTGAATACATATATCACGACGGGTTCTCACACCACCCTGGATGGATGGACGACTGGAGAACCATATACATTCAAGTGGGGTCCATGTCCTTAAGCAGAAGGACGATTGAATATAACAATACATCATGGTGTCCTTACACCACTCGTCCAGATGGACAAGCGATTATAGAGCATGTATATTAAGGTGGGCCTCACTTGCCATGGACGGAGTGGATATACAACACATCATCAAGGTGGGTTCCAGGAATAGTTTGCCTAATGGCGTATGCTATGATCATTCACTCCTCACATCAGGCATACATATGTTTGATCATGAATCATAGATTTATACTAAACATGTTATGTGGTGATGGGCTCTATTCATAACGAAGATGGGCCTAGGTGGTCTACACACTACAAGTATAAACCTATCATTGGACCCTAGGGAGAGTCACAATGCGGACATTTAACCAACATTGTACTTACAATGTGGGCGTTAAACCATCATTGCTCCCAAGGCATAGCCTGTTATAAATGTCAACACATAAACCATGGTGGAATCACATTATAATGAGCCTTATGTACGTCCTATTGGGGTTTGACCCATGGGCCTCCAATACATCAAATGGACTTCATGTACGTGGGTCTTGTATATATCAAGATGGGCCCCAACGGATGGGCCACAACTACATTAAGATGGGCCTAATCACACAAGCCATATGTATATCAAATGGGCTACGTCAATGGGTCCCGTGTATAATAAATGGGCCACACCCCAAATGTAAGTGGTGATAATAATTACCACTATTAAAATTCCCAAGGCCCACCATAACATTTATTTCCCATCCAATCCGATCATAAGGTCACAAAGGCCTGTTCTAAAGGAAAATAAATATCATTTTAGTCCAAACCTGATAGCCCCAAGAGTTTTAATGGTGGAAATTCAAACCCACTGGTTCTTATAATGTGGTCCACTTGATCTTAGATCTGTCTCATTTTTATTCCATCACAAGCCTTGAAAGAATCTCCCAAACTGGTTGGATGGTTTGGATGAAACTCATGCATCATGGTGGGTCCCATATGGATGGACAACATAGGTAAAGCACATTCCTCATGATTTGGGGGGGGGGGTACTGATTGAAGTTGTGGCACACATACATCAGTGGGTCCCACGTGGGGCCCACCATAATGTTTATTTTTCACCCAATCTGTTGACAGGGTCACACAGACATGGGGCCCACTGTAATGTTTATTTGCACCCAACCAGTTGATGAGGTCACTTAGACCTAGGGCTCACCGTCATGTTTATTTATCATCCAATCTGTTGACAAGGCCACATAAACATGGGGCCCACCATAATGATTATATGCCATCCAAATGGTTGATAAGGTCACAGGGACCTGAATGGATAGGAAAAATGAATTTCATAATGATCCAAAACTTTTACAATGTCCAAAAGGGGCTTCGATGACAGCCGTTCAATCACCCCTGTTTCCTATGATGTGGGCCACCTGAGCCATGTATATGGATGATTTTGGAAGGGGGACCCATTGCCCTAAGGGGCCCACCAATGCATGGTGTGGATGCTCAACACACATCATGGTGGGGCCCACAATTGGGACCCGTGGTCCTCTCCCACCAGCGTCCAAGGATGTTGTGACATCCTTGTGCAGGGGTTGCTGCCTTGTTTGATGTTGTTTTTTTTTTTTTGAAAAATCTATGGTTTTTCATAGATAAGGCCCACATCTGAATGATCCAACCTGGCCATTGGATTCTACGGCCCCCTGATCAACCAAATGAGACTAATATGTAACGTGTTCTTGGCGAATAGAAGATTCAAGGTGGGTTTTAACGGTATTACCTCTATTTCCTATGGTATGGCCCGCCCGAGAATCGGATTGGTCCCAAATTTTGGCTCAATGCCTAAAATGATCTGGGAAATAGGATGGATGACTTGGATTATAAACATTCATCAATGTGGGGCCTGCATGAGGGGTCTACACTTCACCGTCAGCCACCCACGCATGTTAGCTCACACCCATGGCAGCACACGCACTCCATGTTAGCCCCCTCATGTCCAGTGTCTAGGGATGCTGGACGGCGTAAACACAGGCATCATGGTGGGTTCCACATGGACGTGGCCCACCTGCACTTATATATATATATATATCTTATATTATATATATATTATATTATATTATATATATCATATATATATTATATAAAATATAATATATAACAAGAAGGGCATTGGATCCATTTAAACAGTGGATGGTGTGGATCATCACCTGCAATAGGGTGGGCCACACCGTTTGATTTTGATGGACAGGGTAGATATAACACATATTGGTGGGATCCACACCATCACAGTGGAGAGAGAGAGAGAGAGAGAGAGAGAGAGGGGAGGGACCCCGCCACTATGGGCCCTCCATGGATACGTTACATGCATTAAAATGGGTCCCACCAACAAGTGGGCCCTAAAATAAGAAGTTAACGGTGGATACCCACCTTTAGGCCTTCTCCTTACTCCCTAAGGCTTGTATGCACTTATGCTCAATGTTTAATGGTGGATGATGAAGTCTTGATGGTGGGGATAAGAGATGAGAGGGTAGGCCACACTTGTTGATCTTAGGAGAGTTGGGAGGGCTTGACACATGTAGAAATTTTGGGTTGCTTGGGAGATCTTTGAGAAATGAGGGAAAAGAATAATAAAAGGGATGGATGGAGTGGTGGGTCTAAGGAAAAGGGATGGGAAGTAAGGTGTTGTTTGATTTTTTTTAAAAAAGGAGATGGGTTTGTTTAAAAATTGTAAAAGAGAGATGGTGAGGGGGAGAGAGAGAGTTGACTTAAGAAAAAAAGGAGGGATGGGTTGTTGTACTTGGGGTATGGCTTGTACTTGATATAATTTGATGTGACATGTTGTAGAGATTTTCTTAAAATTCACAATGCACGGCGTTCCTTCGGAATGAACGCGAGCCCACAACTTCTAGCCTGGGTATCAGTTCGGTGCATGAGTCACGGCATTAGAATCGCGGCGACGGCGTGGTCACCAAGGTACAAGTTTTGGTTTGAGCTAACTTTGGTATGCGGGACCTGGCATAGGATTGTGCGTAAACGTCAGATACAGGTCGAGGGTTGTTGGAATTCGACCGGGAGGACTGTGGAAGCCTACAGAATAGTATGAATTAGGATACGGGTCTTATAGATGGTCTTTAACTGTTTGCAGTTTAGTGTTATTTTAACTAAATGAAGAGTTTGGTTTATCAAATAAAAGACCTTCATCATTTTCTGAACTTAAGACAGGTGTATTCAAGTGGTCATCTATAACCACATTGATGGACTCTTAGATTACACCAGTCCTCTTATTAAGAACCCAATATTCTCAACTATTTAGAGCATACCTTAAAAATATCCTTTCATCACTTTTGGTGTCAAATTTATCCAAATTTTCTTGGTCACGCAAGATGTAGCACTTGCTGCTGAAAACTTGAAAGTATTTGACAGTAGGCTTTTGTGAGACCAGATCTGAGTTCGCATGTGTGCATGTGTGTAAGTATGCATCTCGTTCATCATGGTCTTACGGTCCTATCGGTTGAATTTCTGTGACCCGCGACCTATAGATTGTATTTGTGATCATCCCCAAGTTTCGTCTATAGGCCCGATCCGATTTGACCCGACACCTGCACCATTGCGACCACATCATCGCCGTGGTTCCAACGTCGTGTCTCGTGCGCCAATTCGATGGGTAGATCAAAAGATGTATCAATTGCAATTCTTGGCCCTTCATTTAATGTGAGACCCACTTTAGTGGGGTGTGCACATATCCCTAAGAAGCAACGCCCACCCTAGGTATAATCATTCCTTGGGTGCCTAATATAACTACCCTACGCTTTCCTAGCTAGTTATGATAGCTAGAGCCTCCCTAAGCAACTAGCCTAGTTAGCCATCACGTAGCTTCTCTAACCAAGACCATCATTAGCTTCCTTACCTAAGATATGCATCATTACTTGCCCTCACCAAGGCCTCCCTTCCCAAGCAAACCCATCATTGCTATGGCTATAACATTCCTTCTCTCCTCTCTCTTCCTTATTTCTTCTCCTTAATTGCTAAAGGGGTTGGGACGTCCAAACCTCCCTTCATTTTTTTAGCCCCCTTCTTCCTTAATCCCCCACCATCTAACCTTTGAAACCCATCTCTACCATTGATCCATTTCCCTTGGTGCTAGAGAATCTTAGTGTGGAAGTTTGGTGATCATCTTTGGAGGTGGGTGCTCTTCTTGGCTTCTTCTCTCTTTCTTCTCCTTTATTTCTTTTCCTTGCAAGCATGGAAGCATGTAGGACCCACCAAACCATGGTGGAGGTCCTACATGGCTCCTAAGATGGAGGCCATGGGCCTATATCTTACTGATTCCTTCTATGGTGGGCCATTCTCTATGGACCCACCATGATGTACTTCCTCTTCATTCTATCATCTCCTAGGCCATTTAGGCCTTTACATTCATAGTGGGGAAAGGTGTCTCTACCCTTTAGTAACTTTTCTTGATGTATAGTACCTTGCATGTAACAATGAACATGGTGGATGACATGGATTGTAGTGTGGAAGGTTCATTAGTGGCGGGACCTTCCACCAATGGCCAGATCACTCTCCTTCTCTCTTCATTTCCCTCATTTTTCATCTATTTATTTTTGATGATGTGTGGCCCACTAAGGAGGTCAGCAATATCTTAGATCCATCAGGGAGATGGGACATCCAAGCCCACCTTATTGGACGTCCAAGCCCACCATGCATGCATGGGTTGGGTGGCCTCCAAATTTGATTCTTCATGGAGATTTGAATGGACTACTGGATCTGGAATTTTATGAACCTATAAGGGTACATGAGGAATCAAGGCTATGGACCCCTTGATTTATTTGCTTGGGCTGAAATATGGACAGCCTATGTTGCTGTCCAGATTTCAGGACCAGTTGGAGCATGTGTTTTGGGATACTGTTTAAACCTATTTGCAGGCTCTTTTATCCCAAATTTCTTTAGGGTTTTTGTATTATGTGGACCCCACTTTGATGTGGTATAGGGCCCATACCCTACCTCCCATATTCGAGGCCCATGGGTTGAGCCAAAGTGGCTAACTGTCTAGAAATTTCTGGACAATTCAACGATATAGTATTGATGAAAAGACTATATTCACCTGACTTTCTGGAAGAAGTGCGCCACCCCAGTGGACCCCACTTGTTGTAAAAATATAGGGTCACCATTTTTCCTAATTTTCTAAGGGTTTGGGTGGGTCCAGGCCCACTCCATGTGGTCTCAAACATAGGGACAATTATAATTCCAACAACATTTCACCCGGGATAGATTGTAATTTTGAAATTAATTAAAATACTTATGGGTATCCAAAAATCATAAAACATTAACAGAGGGGTAGCCCACCCATGGTAGGACTCACCTACAAATATTTGGGACCAATAGACCCGTGCGCACACCATGACAAGGGCTGGACCGGCTCACCACGTTGGGACAGCTAGATCAGAAAGAATTTTCTAGATAGACTGTTTTCTTCAAATTAATTAAAATACTTCTAGTTATCCAAAAATTATGAAATTTTGTGGAGGTGTGGCTTACCTATGAAAGTATCACCCTAAAAATATTAGGGGCCATCGGGCTCCTGTACTGTCCCTGGTGATGCCTGGAGTGGTCCACTAGGCTAGGACGCCTAGGCTGGGGCGTCCAGCCTTGGTTAGTCATCCAAGCTACTTTGTGGGCCCACCTTAATGTATTTTATATCCCAGCATTCATCCATGTGGGGTCCATAAGGGTAGTGATCATCCTCTCTCTATAGTTTTCTTATTTTTTCGGCCCATTGGATGAGTTTTGGGGTTAAATACCTAGGCCCATAAGGTTGCCTACACATGGGATGCCTGGCCCATTGGGCTGCTAATGGACGTCCAGTCTAGCAGCATGGCCCATCTAATTTATGTGTTAAATCCACTCCCTTCATCAAGTAGACCCCTCTGCGACATGTATGGGTCATCGGAAACTAAAATAAACATATAATTTAATTAAGTTTTTTAATTTCCAGCAATGCTAGATTGTGGGTGGGCTGAAATTTCAGCAATAGGCCCATGATTGCTGCCCATAAATGGATGTTTTGGGGCAGTATGGTCTACTAAATTTGGGATATTTTTACACATATCTTGCCCCATTTTAATTAGATTTTTGGGCTTAATAAGTGTGTATTTAAAGGCCCATTCCAATTAGATTCTTATTAGACTAGTCTTCTAGTTAATTGTTGGGCCTTATAGCCTTGGTTAGGCTGGAACTTCTGATAGGCCCATTGGACCCTTGGGGCCTATATTTATCATGCCATTGTGATGGGTTTTATGAGCCAAATACTCAAGTAGTTGGGCCCTTGCTTGCCCACTAAAATAAATCCATACTTAGGCCGAGATGTGAGGCCCAACTTGTGTTAACTATAAGGATTACCCATATGTTGGAATAATGGGCTGTCCATTAGGCCCACCACAATGAGTGGACCCATGACTTTTATTGTTAGGCCTAAACCTTGCTTGAGGGCCCACCATGTTGCCTATGTATTGACCTTAATGTATGGCCCACTAGGCCATGGATTGCTTGGGCCTTGGACTTTACTTTTATGCATAACGGGCTACTTTTTGGGACCTAGTTGAGGTTGGATGTCTTCCTTAGTGGCCCTAAGGTAGGCCCATAGGGTTCGTATAGGTGGTTGAAGGTCCTTGATTAGGATCGCTTCTTCCTTAGGTTTACGACTCTCTTAGCATGTGGGCCATCCCAAAGTATTAGGGCCCCATTGGAAGACTTCACTTCTCCTTAGAGTACTTGCCTATGTATCTAGACCTTGTCACTCCTTGAGAAGGAAGAATATATTCTACGGGTAGTGCACTTACTTCATTGTGACCCATATACATCATTTGTGTGAATTGATTGTATTGTGTGGTGGTCATAGAGGGATGAAGTTTCTCTCCTTGTGCACATTGAGTGCCTGAAGCTTGTGCATGATCTGTATGCATGACTCATACATTGGCATCACATTTCATGATGATACCGCCCTTGCTTCATCAGGGCCTTGCCTCCACAGGGATGTTCACGGATGGTCGTATGTGTGGACACCAAAAATATTACTTGAGCATACCGAGTGCATAGGGTGCCCATGGGTGAAATTCCTAAAGCTTCCATGGTACCAAGGATCTACCCCAACGCTATGACCAAGTGAAAACTATAAGAGCATGAGGGCCTTAAATCATTAGGTCGCGACTCTCACTGTCGTGTAGTCAGTTAGGTAGGGGTCTAGCTTTACTTGCCTAATGTAAGGAGGCATTACTAGACTGAGTCTGACCATCTCGTAAATGGGTCCACTACCATTAGGCTTTGCTGTTGATTGACTGTCCATAGGTAGGTAGTGAGGTCTCTTACGCTCGTTTGATTATGCGGGGTCTGTAAAGTGGTAGTCATCTAGCAGCGTAATGGACCCCGATGATTTTCTTATGATTGAAAATATACTTGATATGTGGATTGGTTATGAGCACTGACATTACTTTGCATCGCTTTTGCATTGACTGTATAAGCCCCTTCATGTGTTTCCTTGGTAAGGTACTCAGTACTCATTACATCGTATTCATGACAAGCCTTGGTAAGGTTGGTGATATTGTCATTGAGCATGTTTCCATTCCTGTACCTCATATTATTCTTCTGCACACTATTGTCACGCACTTTCATCACCCTCTAAGCTTCCATAAGCTTATGCACGATCGATGCGTGCAGAAGATTTTAGGGAGGCGTTGTAGCGGCAGAGTTCGGATTAGAGTTGAGCTTGAGGACCCTGTGTTGTAGACTTTTCCCCTCTTTCCTTCTTTATCTTACGTATGTCCTTTTGGATCTTATGAAATATTATAAAAGTTCAAATTCGTAGTGAATTTTGTAATGTGTTCCTTTGTTATTTTCAAGATTTTACTTGTTGTGATCTTGGGTATGCTCATGTTGGAAATGGTTATTCGGTTATGAAATTCCTCCTTGTGGGGCCCCAGGATCAGAACCTGCCTCAGGAACCAAGAATGGGGTACTACGGAGGCTTTTGCGGTCAGAATCGATTATCAGGTTCCTTGTGAGTCCAGTTACCGAGTCTTGGGCGTGACAGGAGTTGGTATCAGAGTATATCAAGTAATTCTAGATCAAGATTTGGTTAATAGGATTTTAATTATCAAGAAAAGTTTATAAAGTCTTATTCACCCCCTCTAAGACACTTTGACCTATTCTGACTTCTATTAAAGCGGTCTCACCACAATTTCAATTGGTATTATAGCGGGTTTCTCTTAAGGGCTTAACCGTCTAGAGAGTGATCTTGACTATAGTTAGAATTATGGCCAAACGGGAGGGCTCATCCATGACTAGACCCCCTGTATTTGATGGATCAAACTATGCATACTAGAAGGCTAGGATGCATTACTTTCTGAGATCTTTAGATCATGATATTTGGGACATTGTTGAAAACGAATATGTGCCACCAACCGAACAAATAATATTTGAAAATGGTACAACTATCTCCAAACCAAAATCCAAAGAAATGTGGATTGCATTTGATAAAGAAAAGCAAACTTCTAAAGCTAAAACAATGAATGCTATTTTCAGTGGTGTGTCTCAAGAAGTATTTGATCAAATTAGTATGTGCGGCACATCAAAGAAAGCATGGGATTTGTTGGAAATAACTCATGAGGGAACCAGCACAGTGAAAAGATCCAAGCCGTGACTTCTAACTTCACAATTTGAACATCTTAGAATGGAGGAGCATGAGACATTCATGGAATTTTTTACAAAGTTGAACATCATCTGTAATTCCATGGGTGGATTAGGAGAGAAAGTTCCAGTCACAAAACTCTATAGGAAAATTCTGAGATCCCTACCGGAATGTTTTAATTCAAAAGTAACAACCATTGAAGAATGTAGGAACATGGATGAAATAAAAGTAGAAAAACTACTAGGTTCCCTATAGACATTTGAACTACACTTTAAACCAGCCCCAAAATCCAAAAGTAATGCCCTTAAAGCTACAAAACACACCATCACTAAGGAGGAAGAGGAAAGTGAGAGAGAAAATGAGGATGAGGAAGTGGCTCTCTTGGCTTAAAGGTTCAAGAAATTTTTCAACAAAAACTGTGGCCAGCCATACAGAGGTAAACAGTTGGACAACAAGCACCACATAGGCAAACCTTCTAAAAAGTCTAAAGAGCCTCAGTGTTACAACTGCAGGAAATTTGGACATTTGTCCACTGAATGCCCCAATAAGAAGACTAAGGGAAAGGCCATGATAGATACATGGGATGACATTGACGATTCAAATTCAAAATTCAGTGACTTAAAGAGTGATGGAGACCAAAAATCTTTGAAAATTCTTAAGACCTTCACATCCACTAACATTCATATAGAAACTAAGAAAATCAATGAACCTCAAGCCACAGAAACATTTCCCTATGATGATGAAGAAAAAGAAGAAAAAGTAGAAAAGGATAACATACAGGATGTGTCACACCCCAAACTCGGAAACCATGCTCACAAAATTTTTGATCGTCGAATCTGGCGCCGACAACCTTTGTAGTACCCCATTCTCAGTTCCTGGCACCCATACACTAGGTTCCAATCTTGGAATTCTAAAAGGAGGATTTCTAACATGATTTTGATTCATAATGAGCATAACCCATGAACAATAACTACAAGAACACCATCAATTGTCCTGATTCCTTGCGTTGTCGTTATTTTGTAGACGATGCCGCCTAGATGTGGCACTCGTGGTCGTGGCACCCGTGGTCGTGGCTCCCGTGGTCATGGTGCTCATGGACGAGGCGTCGAGATACCCATTCTACTCGAGCTCATCCTGCTTCTGTTGTTGAGGATCCGATCCCTTAGCGCTCGATTCGGCCTGTTCCTCCTTTAGCACCGATTCCTCTAGTTGCTCCAGTTCCCCCACCAATTCCCCCTCCTCAGCCTACTGTTCTGGTTGCAGAGGCTCCTACTCCGTCGGCATGGAAACTAAGCATGAATAAATAATCAAATAGCATACATGTACTCATATAGTGCCTGAGTTGCATAATCAAAATTTTACAATTCTAAGGCATGTACTCATTGAGATTAAACACATAGTTCATATGATGAGTAACTAGTTATATAACTTGGATGAGTTTGGTGCACATGTTCAAATGAACTAATCAAGTATAAATATGAACCCAGGGCATGTTTTCAAATTAACTAACCGAGTATCTAGATGAACTTATCAGATAGTTTGGTTATTTCTAAGACATGTGGGTCGTTAACTATGCAAATATGTTAAACAATTCCAATCCATTCTAAGCTATCTAGGCACTCTAATCACTTTTGAAACAAAGTTTGGATAAAATAATCAAGAGTCAATCACTTATAAATCATAAGTCCTAAGCAACAACCGAATGATTTACTATTTCTGGATTATCATTCGAGATTAACATAAAAACTACTCTTGGCCCAGTTTAGGGATGGAAAGCCCAAGAGGAAGAAAATCATCACCAGAAAAGTCGTAATGCGTCCCTTGATACGAATTCCCTTGAGAAGTTATTGGCTCCATGCTACTCAAATAGTGCCCTAGAGAAATTTGCTTGCATTAGACAGTAAGTTCTAAAGTTTTAAGCATAAAGATCGGTGGGAGGTTTGAAAGGCCCATAGTTAAAGTTGTTTGGGCTTTCATCAAGGGAATCAGGCCCACCCAACATTTGGCGCAACAAGTGGCCTAACTAGGCTAATCTAGGCCCGATCTGGCCTATCTTGATGGCCCCAAAGGTGGCCTACCAGCTAGCAGGGTGCGGCCCACCAAGATGTAAGGTGCGGCCCACCTGACTGTATGGTGCAGCCCACCTAAATGTATGGTACGACCCACCTGGATGTAAGGTGCGACCCACTAGACGGTAGGGTGTGGCTCACCTGGATGTATGGTGCAGCCCACCAGGATGTGGGGCGTGGCCCACCAGCAGCGACCAGGGCCTTGGTTTGAGGAGGCCTGCTGCCTGATTACAGGCCCAAACCTAGGCTGATTTCAGCCCACTTCTGGGCTAGCTTTCAGCCCAGGTAACAACCTAATGAAAGGTTGATTTCCAGGGCCCAGGTAAGGGTGTTCTGTGCTGGTTCCAGCCCATGTGATGGCCTAAGTAGGAGGATTGGTTTTAGTCCTGGTTTCACTATCGGGTTGAGGCTGTTTTTGGCCTAATTGGGAGCCCTTTGGAGGGTGTTTCTCAGCCTTACTACTAGTCCCCACTAAAGGCAGAATGAAGGACGTTCCGAGTTTCCTTCATGGGCCTACTGGAGGTTACTATCGTGGATTTCACGGCCCTTGATGGAGCTCCATTCTCAACCCGAAACATGGCTGGTCTCAACATGGATTGAAGGTCCATTCAGGGACCAGTTGCAGCCCCACTAATGGCCCAACTGATCAGCGATTTCAGCACCCAACATGGTCCAGTTGGGGTTGGTTTTCACCACAACTTTAAGTCTGATCTTAGCTGGGTTTGAGGCCCATCTGAGAGCCCAACTCAAACTCATCTGAAGGTCATTCTCAGCCCAGATTATAGCTCGTTGCAGGACTGATTTCTGCTCGATTTTAGTCCAGCTGAGAGCTCACCTTGGCTCGGCCTTCAGGCCTTGGACATTGGTCCAAAACGCAGCTACCGATTAACTATATTTTAACTCAGAATACTGCCGCTGTTTGTCCTGCTTCTAGCTCAAAATCTAGCCATCGTTTGGCATGGTTTTGGCCCAAAATACACTTATTGTTAGCCTGGATTCAGCCCATATCTAAGCCTTATTTGAGAGCTATTTTCAGCTCCTAGCATGGCTGATAAGAGGCTGATTTTCCTTCATGGACTATGGTAGACACTCGACCCAAAACACAGCCATGGTGAAGGCCGGTTTTGGTCCATAACTCATCCAGGATGAAGGCTAGCTTCGGCCCAAGACACAGCCATAGTGAAAGATAGACTGGGCCTTGCTTTGCCAACTACAATTCTAACAACTGGGTGCTGCTGGATGGTAGGTTGTTACCTGATGGTTTCGGGTTTTAGGAGTGGAGTGGACATAGCTCTCTCCTTCTCTCTCTCTCGATCGAGTTACCCACAGGCAGGCTGAGTTGAGCTAACTCGTTCACTCAACTCACTCCTCTCCCTCTCCTTCTCTCTCTCTCTCTCTCTCTCTCTCTCTCTCTCTCTCTCTTTCCTTTCTCTCTCCTTTCTCCTTTCTTCCTTGCTGGTGTGAATCTCGAGGGCATGATGCCCTTTTTATAGTAATGGGAGAGAGCCTCCAATGGCTAGAAAAGAGCCCCTCATGCAATGGCTGTGATTGAAAAGTGGTCGTACATGGGGCCTACGTTAGGATGGATTGCTGATGCCCTAACCCACCAGAAAAGTAAATTTTAAAGTCTGGTGGGCCCATCTCGTGATCAGGTCTAGTTGGGTCATCGAGGAAGATGATCTGCCAGTAATGGTAGATCACTATCTCATGTATATTGGCATGATCTGGTCCATTTGAACGAACCAAATGGGACCTCTGATCGACGTGGGACCCACTTTTTGGACCCCAAATGTCAATTTCGGGTTGCCTCATGAGAAAATATGGTTTTCTTCATTTTCTCATGAGAGGAGATGCTTCCCTCTCTCATCTCATACTACCCTTCAAGGGAGGGCTAGGATTGCTCCACGTGGCCTAAAGAGTAGCTTGAAACACGCCAGCACTTTCTTCCTAAAGAGAGAAGTCTCCTTTTTGCTTTTCTTTATGCAGGCCTTGCTTGCCTATTTCTGGAAATGGGAGAGCGTGGTTCTCCTTGGGAGATGGATGGCTGGGATGGCACGATCAGGCCGATCGTGGGCCACCCATGCAGCCACAAGCTGGTCCCACATCTCAGATATCTGCCACATGTAAGTCCTTGGACGGTTCTACCCGAAAATCCTCGTCTCTTTGCGTGGGCTTAAAAGCCTATATGGTTATTGTCACGCCCCAAACTCAGAAACTGGGCTCATAAAATTCTTGATCGTTAAATCCGATGCTGACAGCCTCTATAGTACCCCATTCTCAGCTCCCAGCATGAATACGCTAGATTCCGATCCTAGGATCATACAAGGAGGATTTTTTAACATACATTTGTCTCATAAGAAGCATAACCACAAGTTTACCCAAATCACAAAGGAAACATCATCATCACATATCCACTAATATAAACATTTGAATACAATGCTGAAAATGAAACATATATGACAAATTCAAAGCTCCAGAGGTCCGCTACATGCTCCAAGCTCAATGCTGCTGTAACCTAACATCACCTGCACGCATTTATCATGCATAAGCTTATAAAAAACTTAGTGGGTGGTGAAAGTATGTGCACAAGATAAGTGTCAAGTAAACAATATTAGAGTAATCAGAGTAAGCAAAAATACTGATAAACTTATAAATCATACAATATTAGAAATACTGGCAAGATCATAAATCATACGATATCAAAGTAATGTGAAAACATTCTTATAGGCTCATAAATACCATCAGCCTTATCCAGGCTATGCGATGCAAAAATATAATAAAAACAATATCATATACTGATGAAGCAATGTATATCAACTATACAATGTGAGGACAGTAAGCCAAATATCAAATGCTGATGATGCAATGCAATATGCGGTGCGAATGAAATGATCAAGCTATAGTGAAGTCAGGATGATAGTACGTAGTATCGCAAGCTATGACATTTATCACAAGGGACTCTTATCCAAACTAGTCTCATACCTAAATTTGGATAGCCAGATTCAATGTAGTAGACTCCTGATCTCAGGTTAGTCGTGCACCCAACCGAAATCCTTGCCATTACGAAGGTACACAACAATTAGTTGCGCACCACCAACCCGAGTGGATAGTGAATGAATGAATGAATATGCAACTCCTACTTGATAAGTCCACATATCAGTACGGTTTCTCTCTAGAATCATCATCGGGGTCTAGTACACTCTACATGTAAATCACCGCCCACTGACGCCCGACTATGCAAGTGGAAGAGACCCCATCATCTGCCTGGTCAGTAGTCAGCCAATATCTACCCATCACGTCGATAGCAGACCCATTCATGAGCTGGTCAAACTCAGCCTAGCAATGCCCTCTACTCTTAGGCGAGTAAGGCCACACCCCTCCCAACCGACTATGACACAGTGGGAGACGCGGACTCCTGATATTTGGCTCTCATGCGCCCATATATGTCCACTCAGTCTCG
This sequence comes from Magnolia kwangsiensis, assembly GCA_037074715.1. NCBI lineage: Eukaryota > Viridiplantae > Streptophyta > Magnoliopsida > Magnoliales > Magnoliaceae > Magnolia > Magnolia kwangsiensis. Next base: position 67,030,487 of record CM073585.1, read on the forward strand.
ACGTTAGGGCGTCTCTTGGCCACAGAGTTTAGGTATTTTTACGCATGGACATCTATGGTGCCCGTATGCTAGAACCAAACATTTCTGGTGTCCCATTTGCCCATCTGCGATATGCTTGTGGTGGATATGACCCTGATATCGCTAGGGCATATAGTAGTTACAACACACAATGCAAGATACACGAGTCATACAATCCAGTCATGCATCAATCTTACGCATACCGTGCGCTCATGTGAGATGACCTCCGCCTATCAAGGAGTCTCATAACAACTCGCTCAATAACATATGCAATGGTCAACCACATCTCATAATAAACATGCAGATGATGCGTATGGGCATGTATCATGATGTTATGTTATCACATACTCATAATCGGTATTAATAACTGACATCAATAATCAACCTCGGCAATGTGGACATTTAACTAACATTGCCCTTAAGGAATGACCCACGTAGAGCCTAACATATAGTGGACCCATGGCCTCACACAGGGGCCTAATATACAACACCATGGGCCTTACTCAAGAGCTTAATATACATCACGATGGGCCTCTCACATGGGCCTAGTATACATCACAATGGGCTTCATCGCCTGGTCCTGAAATGCATCACAATGGGTCTCATCACATATACCTCATATTCATCACATTAGGCCTTAAATACGGGTTGAATATATATCCCAACGGGCCGCATATACATCACATTGGGCCTCAAACACGAGCTGCATATACATCACATTGGGCCTCAAACACAGGATGAATACACATTACAATGGGTCTCAACTACGGGCCGCATATACATCATATGGGTCTTGACAATCGCCCTCAACAATCGAAATCGACCTTGATAATTGGCCTTAATAATCAGAATCGGCCTTAACAATAGGAATCTGCCTCGACAATTGGAATCGGCCTCGACAATTAGAATCAGCCTTAACCAAACAGAATCAGCTTCGATAATTGGAATCGGCCTCGATAATTGGAATCAGACTTGATAATCGGAATCGGCCTCGACAAACGGAATCAGCCCCATCAAACAGAATCGACCTTAACAATGGAATTGACCTCGACAAATGGAATCAATATTAACACTCGAAATCGGTATTGATAATCGGAATCGGTCTCAACAATTGGCCTTGACGATCGGAATCGGTATCGACAATCGGAATCGGCGTCGACAATTGAAATCTGCCTCGACAATCGGCACCAATGATTAGCTTCGAGAATCGACACCGACAATCAACATCGATAATCGGCATCGATGATCAACATATAAATAAGGCGAGATCCATAGATGAATAGCCGATCAACCATAATATAAAGATCGGCCCTCGGTCGTGGTTTTATCAAATCCGATAGCGCGAAACCATCCATCTATAACGAATGAGACCCACTTATCTGGGTTAACCTACAAGAGAATTGTGAGAATGGGCCTAATAAGGCCTAAGGGAATGTCACAATGTGGACGTTCAACCATCATTGCCCATCAATGTGGACCTTTAACCAACATTGCTCCCAAGGAATGACGCACATAGGGTCAATCGTATAGTGGGTCCACGACCACATACAAGGGCTTAATATACATCATCATGGGCCTCGCTTATGGGGCATATACGCATCACATTAGGCCTCACTTATATGCCAATATATATATATAAAACATCGGGCTGAATCAAGTATCAAATGGGCCGAATTAAATGGGCCGATTCAAAGGGGCCGATCGAATGGGCCGAATCAATTGAGTCGAATCGAATGGGCCGAATCGATGGGCCAAATCAAATGGGCTGAGTCAAATGGACCAAGTAAAATAGACCAAATCGAATAGGCCGAATCAAATGGGCTGATCACAACACCGTTCATTTATTTTTTATCAATATAGAGTATTATATAAAAAATGAATCATATCAAAAGATCAACTAGACCATACCACATCTAACAATGATGATAATAATTTTCACGGTTAAATTCCAGTTGGCCCTTCCATGGGGCTTCTTTCCCATCCAGTCTATTCATAAGGTCATAATGACCTGGATTTGGGGGAAAATTAACTATCATAATGGTCCAAATTTTATAACCCCAAGGGTTTTAATAGTGGATGCTCAAACCCATAGTTTTCTGTAATGTGGTCCACCTGATAATAGGATCTGTCTTATTTCTAGTCTCAAGCCCTGCGACGAGCTCGCCATATGAATGGATAGTTGGGATGCAACATATGCATCAGATTGTGGGGCCTACTGTCCAACCATCTAGACGGTGCGGCTAAGACCTAAACATCACACTGGCACCATAGAAATGGATGGACGGTATGGATACAATACGTGCATCATGGTGGGACTACTGGCTGTCAAGCAGATGGACTGCCAGATAAAACACTTACATCAGCTGGGTCCCACATATCCTGCTGACGTCATAGCAGTGGGACCCATATGGGCTGTTGGCGTGCAGCTGCTGTCCAGGCCCTTGGACTGTCTGCATATATCAAGGTGGTCCCCACCGTCCAGACCTCTGGACGGTGTGGATGTAAACCGTACATCATGGTGGCTATTCAAAGCTTCTGACCGTCCCAGCAAGAAGGATGGACGATTTGGATGGAACGCATCCATCAGCTCTGGACGGTGATGATCTCACCCACGTCAGATGCTATTTCAGCTATAATATAGCTGTTGAAGGTACGGTGGGCCCCACGTGGGAGTGGCCCACCATCTCATCCGTTTAAATATAATATAATATATTATATATAAATACAATAAAAAAACGGCAGAGGGCTGCCCAGAACCACGGTGCAGATTTTCATATTAAAGGTGGGTTCCACGTGGAAGTGGCCCACCAGCATATGGTAATATAATATATTATATTATATTATATAACAATATATATTTTATTTATATGTATATACGCGCGTGTGTATGAGAGGAAGTGAGGCCAGCGTCCAGAGGGTCTGGACGCTGGATGGACGGCTGAAACACGTACATCATGGTGGCTGGTTCCCACCATGGATGGACGGTGCAGATATGAATCACATACATCATGGGTAGGGTCCACGTCCCTGCTAGACGGTGGGGACCCCACACGTGTGGCTGGGTCCCACCGTCCAGCAAATGGACGGACGGTTGGGATATAATACATACCGCATGATGGAATCCCACCCACCTGTTGTCGGTACAGCAGCTATATATCTGGTGTGAGGTACCCAGCCAATACACTTCCATTGCACTCCAGATGCCCCCACGGTTTGGATCAAGCTGTTATTTATGCTTTCCTTCATCCGGGTCTTTTCGCTGCCCGTCCGCTGGACAGTCCAACAAGGTGAGCCCATTGCATGGACGGCATGGATATGATACGTACTTCATAGGTGGGCCATACAATCAAGAAGGAGAGAGAGAGAGAGAGAGAGAGAGAGAGAGAGAGAGGGAACGGTGGAGATGGGAGGGACCCCGCTACTGTAAGTCTCTCTTTGAGACAAGGCATACATCAAGATGGGTCCCATTACAAGTAGGCCCTAAATCCCAAAACCTAGATGATGAACACCCACCGAACGGCCTCCTTCTTGGCTCCTACGACTTCTTTTGCTCCTTAGCTTCCTTTTGATGGTTGAAGATGAAAATTGAGTGGCTAGGATGAGAGGGATAGGAAGTGGGCCACACATAGCCTTCTCTCTCCCTTGGGAGGCCATGAACATTGCTCTCCTTTGGAGTTGCTTAGGAGTAATGAGAGAGAGATGAGAGAGAGAGAGTGATGTAAGAGAAGTGATGGGAGAGAGGGATGGTGAGTGATAGGTGATGTGTACATTGTTGTAAGAGGGAGTTGACTTTAGGTAAGGTTCTGTAAGAGAGGGATGGGTTGGGTTGCTTATACTTGATTGATGGATTGAAGTGACGTTTCGTAGAGATCCTCTCAGAATTGCAACGTGCGGTATTTTCCTCGAACTGAATGCGCGCTCACATCTCCTGGCATGGGTATCGGATCGATGTGCGAGTCGCGGCGTTAGAACTGTGACGACGGCACAGTCGCTAAGGTACAAGTTTCGGGTCAAGTCGACTTCGATATTCAGGACTCGGCTTAGAATCACGTGCAAACGTTGGATACAGGTCGAGGGTTACCGGAATTCGACCTTGAGGACCCTAAAAGCCTACGAAACGGTACGGTCTAGGATACGGGTCTCAAAATTATACTTGGACAGGTCTCATGAGACAAATGAATGGTTTGGATCGTTCAAAAAATGTTCATGGTGGGCCACTTTGGAGGCTAAAAGCCATCAAATTCAAAAATGGGTGTTGGCAGGAGAAATTCACCCTTTTTGTGGTTTGGTTCAGTCAAGGGTTGTTTGACTGGGCCCATTGTTGTAGTGCACGACGTGCACTCGCACACTAAATGCACTCGCACATTGTGTAGGTCCACTCGTGATGTTTGGGATGAATCCCTCGGTGGGCCATATCACACATCTCCATCCTCTATTGACTGATACATCTTCATCTAAGGGTTAGATTGGTGTGAAATTAGGTTTCGACGGCCAATTGGGGGTTTAGGTCACGATGAGGGCCCGGTTGGCCACCAACAATTCCTTAATAGTCAATTGTGGTTGCATTGTTCCCAATATGATCTTATTAAGTGGCATATAAGCTATTTAAGTTAGCTTCTTTAGTTGAGCTTACCTTCTTTAGTTGAGCTTACCTTCTTGACTGGAAAGAAGTTCATCTCAGCTCCTAGGGCCTCGGATGGAAGGCTTTAATGGTAACTGGGAGCCTCATCCTACATAAATTGGTTCAAGGTATTTAGTTAATTAACCTCGACCTCCATTGTTATATGTTTGAGAGGTAACACCCGTGTACCAGAGGTAAGGGGTGTTACAACATATGGGTACAATTCTTGATCCCGTCGAAGACCCCTTTAATCCCATAGAAGAGAAGTTCGATGCCATTGAAAATATCATGAATTTTGGGGTAAACTCGCTAGACAGTTTTGAATGTTTCTCAATCTCATCGAGAACACCTTTGATCCCATCAAAGCCAAATCGATGCCATTGTAGGTCGGGTGATCTCATTAATGGACTTACATAGATAGTTATGTATAGTTTATAAATTTGAATTAAACTCAGCCATGGAACTTTGATGCCATTGAGGTCCCATCGAAGCTGTGTAAATCGCATAAATTTGAGGCGGTTTTAAATTCGGTTCGATAAAAAATTATATAAAGGGATCTTCTGAGTCTTTCTAGACATGAATTATGGTAGGAAGAGTAGAGTTAGGAGTGGTGCTCTTCAAGGAGTTCTTCTTCTTCTTCTTTAATCTTCTACTTCAAGTTAGTTTTTCATATTTTTCCTTAAGAGTTTTAATTTAATCATGTATATGGTTAACTAATCTCTTAGCTAGAGCTAAGAGGTGAAGCTTGTAATTTGTTTTAATATTTATCTTACTTTGATTCAAGTTTATGTTGAACTTCCATTGATTTTTGGTTTGAATGAAGGAATATTTTTTGTTTACTGTGATCTATTATCAACTCCAGTCACGGTAGATGCTTAGGAAGCTTTTGATATGTTCTTACCTGTTTTGCAATTGTGTAATCTATAAAATTTCATGATCTACCATTGTCTCTGAGTGTGGTAGATACTTTGAATTCCCTGAAATTATTATATTGATGATTTATGAGGGAACCAATCTAATGAAAGTTCAGAATTCCGTTATGTTTAACTGCTCCATCATCTGACCGGATCATGTCCATGATTGTTGTAATAAGGTTCTCAGTAACATTTTTCTCAACATGCATCACATCCAAATTATGATGAATGGGCATATGCTTCCAATATGGCAGTGTGAAGAAGATAGATCTCTTTGACTAAGCAGTAAGGTTAGACTCCTCATCCATGGTCTTCTTCCTCTTATTTCCTATATGCTTTTCGAACTTGGTTTGTATATTATTCATTTTAACTAATACCTGTTCTCCAGATAAATGCTTTGGAGCTTGCCGATTTTCATTATTCCTATTGAATCGAGATCTTTGGCTCCTAAAGATATGAGCTCTTGGGAGGAATCTTCTGTGCCCCATATAAGCAAACTTCTTTCCATGTTTTAGCCAAACAGAGTCAGTCTTCTCACTACAAACAGAACATGCATACTTTGCTCCTGTCTTACACCCAGAAAGATGTCCATAATAAAATCACCTTCATTGTAAACTTGTTCTCCCCGAACGAGTCATATGTTATATACCCTTTCCATAATTCATTTAATTCTTCAATTAATGGTTGTAAATATACGTCGATGTCATGTCCTGGACCATTTTTTAAAAATTAAAAGTATTAACATAATAAATTCCTTCCGCATGCATAAATGAGGTGGAAGATTGTATGGAACAATCATAACAGGCCAGCAACTATATGAGATGCCCATATGCCCAAAGGGGTTGAATCCGTTTGTTGCGAGTCCCAACCGAACGTTACGTGGATCCGTAACAAAATCACTAAATTTTCTATCTACAAACTTCCATATAAAAGAATCCATGGGATGGCGCATGTATGAGTCATTTTTAGCCCCCTTTGAATGCCACAACATATTCTTTGCAATCCATGATACGCTATAAAGTCTTTGTAACCTTAGTGTTAATGAGAAGTATCTTAGCACCTTCCATGGTACATGTGAGACTCTTGATCTTACAACACTATTCATTTTCCATCTACTTGCTTTACATGTAGGACAACTTTCCTTATTAGCATACTCCTTCTAGTACAGAATACAATCATTATGGCATGCATGTATCACCTCATAGTTTATACCCAACGAACTGATCAATCTCTTTGCATTATAGGTACTATCTGGCAAAGAGTTCTTGCTTGGTAAAATCTTCTTAAGCAGTTGCAACAAACTCGTAAAGCTATTATCTGACCATTGATATCTAGCCTTCATGCTCATTAACTCAACTGTCACTGACAACTTTGTATACTCGCATTTACATGATGGATATAGGGGTTGTACTGCATCCTCCCTTAATTTATTGTACTGAGTATCATTGTCTATGTCATCTTGAGGCTGACTACCATATTCCTCATTGACCTCATTCATATATGCATCTAAGTCATCGGGTTGAACACGACTAAAAGTAACATTAACCAAATCAACCATTCTGGGCAACAACTCTTCATTACAATTAGTGGTAGATGTACTAGGAGCCTTGGCTTTGGCACCTATATTAGGAAGTTGTTCTCCATGAACAAGCCAAGTTGTGTATGTCTGATCTATACCATTTATAATCAAATGCTCAGAAACTGTACTTAGTATTTTTTTTTCCATGCACATTATGACATCTAGCACAAGGACAACTATACCAATCAACACCTCCCGAATTCCTTTATCAAAGATAATAAACGATTCAACGCTTTTAATGTATTCATCACTCAATATATCTTTCGTCATCCAATTCTTGCTCGGGGGCCTCAAATCCATTTCTGATATCACGTGCATGCAGCATATAAAAAGTGAGATACAATAAAAAAAAAAGGAGGCTTTTCATAAACTGTTAAAATATGCCGCACATGTGGTCACCAATCACGAAAAAAATAACGATCTATACATATCCGCAAATATATGCACATGATCATCCATACCACATGAATTAATTAATTACAATTTCCCAAGAAGAGTACAAATCATTGAATCATTGAATTTAATGTAGTCATCAATTATTTATAAAGAATTACTCAATTAGAACTAACATTTATCATCATTTCCATATTGTATTAAGAAATCATTAAATGTTTGTGTAGATGATGGCACAGATAAAAACAATAATTGCTAAAATCTCAACTTTGGTTCTAGCAATCTTGTTAATTCACATCAAAGTAAAGGATTGATGTAATTTGCAAATAATCTTGATCTGATAGGTGGAGCGTATGGAAACTCTTCCATGCATGGTTTGATTATAATTAGTGGCATTCACGTCACCTATCTGAACCATCGATTCAGTCCACCCCAATTCTTCTGGTTAATGTGCAAAAATTGAAGTAATTTGGATGCTTCTAAGCATTCGTTGCTATGTCTATCATATGAAAATGATCTTACCCATTCATTTTTTTTATGTAACAGATTGGATTGTTTGGGCTGTCCAAATAGTATCATTTTATCCAGACAGCATAGGAAGAATGGCCTTGGACATGGTGGATGGTCTTTGGTGATGGGATGCTAAAATCTTTGTTTAGGTTGGGTGTTAGTTTAGGTTTGGTCAAATCTCATTTCCATATCATTAATTACTTAATGATCGCAGATGGCCCACCTCAAAGGCCCATATTCATCAGGATAAGGAAAAGGCACTCACCTGGAGATGGTTTGGTTGAGTTGGATCTACCTCTTGATGGCTTGGATCTTGTAGTGAAGGGTCCACCTCTCTCTCTCTCTCTCTCTCTCAAACTTGTTTTGCTCCTGATCTCTCTCTCTCACACATAAACCGGTTTTAACCGGAGCTGGAGAGGGAAAAATGAAATTAGGAGGGATCGTGCATGAGTTTTCATTTTTGAGCGGGGAAGGCTTTGGCACCCGCGCCAGTCTTGGGCCACGATTGTGCATGAGTTTTGAGTGGCCATCGTGATGTATGTCTCATATCTACATCGTCAATCCATTTTTTTTGTATCATTTTAGGATATTAGCCTAAAAATGATGCAGGCCCAAGGCTCAAGTGGACTACACAAACGGGATTAAAGTTCAAGTGGACTACACAATCGGGATTAAATTCTTACCGTTGAAAACTTCTTAGGGCCCACAAAAACTTTAGATGGAGCTAGAGTTGTACAGAAAGGGACCGATCCAGTGGATCCGACCCGATCAGACCCGATCCTACCCAAACAGATCTGAACCAAAGGCCCGGATGGGGTTGGATCGAGTTGACCAAGCAATATCCGACCGTTAACCGGATCGATGGTCAACCTACACCGGCCCGATTCTGAATCTGATCCAATTGGATCCGATTTAATTTGATCTGCATAATGTTTATTCACCATTATTTCCTGTAATGTTGTCCACTTGAGATTGGGATATACCTCTTTTTTTTAATACCATAAAATGATCTAGAAAAATAGATGGACGACATGGATGAAGTAAATACATCATGGTGGGGTCCATAGAGCACTGACTTACCATCTTTGAATGGTGGGATGGGGAATAGCCAATACATCTTCTCCAGTCACATGGCTCGATGTGAGCAGAGCTCCCTGACGATAGTGAGCCGTTCACATTTGGTTGGGATGTTAGGTGGGTCCCACCATAATGTTTGTGATAAATCCAACCCGTCCATCCATTTTTTGAGTTCATTTTAGTATATATGTGACAAAAATTAGGAGGATCCAAAACTCGAATGGGCCACACAAGATGAAATAGTGGGAAAAGGAATTCCTACCGTTGAAACCTTTTTAGATATGTCTTCATGTTTATATGCCATCCAAACTGCTTATAAGGTCTTTTTTATTGTGATGAAGTGAAAACACCGAAAACCAAAAACTTAGACCGATATAAAACTTTGATGGCCATATAAATATTTCAATGGTGAAAAATAAATCCCCACTCTTTCATCTCTTGTGGGCCATTTGAGTCTTGGATCTACCTTATTTTTTCTCACATGTCCTAAAATGAGATCGAAAAATAGATGGACGGGTTTGATTTCTCATGAACATTGTAGTGGGCTCCACCCAGAATACTTGTGCAGTATCTTCCTATGAAAACCTTTCGCAAGAAATCCGCGTCCTGGATGAAGACGTCACGTCTGACGCTCCTCGAGCTCTGGGTTGTACGAACAGTTCAAAGGAGATCAAAGTTATATGGGACCCACAATGATGTATTTATTATATCTACACCGTTTAAATATTTTTAGATATAATTATGGAGTATTATCCAAAAAATGAATCATATCCAAAGATCATCTGGACTACACCATAAATAGCGGTAGAGATAATGATTTTCACCTTAAACAATTCTCATGGTTCACTTGATAGTTAGATTTGTCTTATTTTTCGTCTCAAGCCTTAAGACGAGCTCGTCAAATGCATGAATGGTTTAGATATAAAACATACCCCATGATTAAATCCACAGAACTTGCTAACGTGAATACAGCGCAATGCATTGCATACACGGTTTTCTTTCTTGTTAAGTAAGCCACCACTTGCAGTGGATTGCGCGCTGAGTAACTCCTTACCCGAAGCATGCGAAATTGGATTGTCGTACTGAGTTAACCTGTTGGGCCCACCGAGAATCCATGTAGTTTATCCACACCATCCATTCGTTTTTCTAGATCATTTTAGGGGTTAAACTCAAAATTGATGCATATACAAAGCTCAAGTGGATCATACCACAAGAAAAGGTGGAAGTATTGATTTCCTCTGTTGAAAACTTTCTAAGGCCCCGAGTGATGTTTATTTGTTATCCAACTCATTCGTAAGATTAGACAGGCATGGATGAAGGGAAAAAACAAATATCAGCTTGATCTAAAACCTCAGTTGCCCCCAAGAATTTTTCAACAATAGATGTTCAATTCACACTGTTTCCGGTGGTGTGGTCCAATTGAGATTTGTATATATTCCACTTTTTAGATAAAGCCCTAAAATCATGTGATAAAACAGATGGACGTAGTGGATATAATGCATAAATGACAGTGGGGCCCACAAAGTTTACTCAGTACGCAATTCGCTTCCGAAGCATGCTGAGTATACTCTGTGGGGTCTACCGTGATTTACATGTTTTATCTATTCCATTCATCCATTTTAAAAGATTATTTGAAGACTAGTGCTTAAAAATTATGTATATCAAACTCTCAAGTGGTCCTCACCAAGGGAAACTGATTGGTAACTATGTAGGTAACTCATTGTGGGGCTAGCAAGGTTTCAATGGTGAAAATCATTATTGCAACCATTTCCTGTGTTATGGTCTACTTCAGCTTTGGACATGGTTCAATTTTGGTTTCAACCCCTTCAATGAGATGGGAAAACCGATGGATGGAATGGATAAAATACATATATCATGGTGGGGTCCACATAACACTGGCCACTGGCCACCATAACTAGCCAAACCGCGTCCTAACTAGGTGTTTGGTTTAGGTGGTGCCTATAGGAGCTCCCCGCCATACACTTTTCGTCGACCTCAGATCCAAACCTACCATTTAGCGGGACCCACAAGTCACGATCAAAAGGATGATCCTAATTCATTTATTTAGGTGACAGATACGATGGACCGTCAAATAGAAAGCTTTCACATTTGTACAACTGATCTGAGTTGTTCCCATTATTGGATGGTTTGGATTTCAGGTAAATAGACAGTGTATGTCAGGGGGGATGCGGATTGGGCATTGACACTGCCAACAACAATTTTGTGGGCCCTACAATGTATTTGTTTCATCCATGTTGTCTATTCACTTTTGTAACTCATTTTGGGGCATGAATATAAAAATGAGGTAAATGTAGATCTCAGGTGGAACACGCCATAGGAAAACAGTGGTTATTGAATGCTCACTGTTAAAAATTTATTGGATGCCATAGAAGTTTTGGATCAAGTTAATATCGGTGTTTTTCCTTCATCTAGGTCTGTGTGATCTAAACGACAGGCTGGATGGTAAGTAAACAATGCAGTGGGCCTTAAGAAGTTTTTAATGGTGGGCGTTCAATCACCACTATTTAACTGTGGTGTGGTCCACCTGAGAATTGGATCTGCCTAGTTTTTGGGATCATTCTCTAAAATAATGATCTAAAATCAATGGACGACATGGATAAAATAAGTACATCATTGGGGCCCACAGAGTACTATAAAGGAGCCACCTTGTTAGTCCATGTCGGGAAGCCCAGTTGTCACGCCCCAAACTCAGAAACCGGGCTCACAAAATTTTCGATCGCCGAATCCGACGCCGACAGCCTCCGTAGAACCCCATTCTCGGTTCCTAGCTCCCATTCGCCGGGTTCCGATCCTGGGATGCTACGAGGAGGATTTTAAATATCAGTTTGATTCGTAATAAGCATAACCAAAGGCATAACCCACAAACAACAACCAGGAACTCCATTACATTTCCACTATGATCAAAAACTTTACAAGTACAATGAGCATAAAGGGAAATACAATGGTAATGAATAAAAACTCCAAAATGCTCTGCAACGTGCTCCTGCCTCAGCGCTGCTGCGAACCAACGTCACCTGCACGCAACGGTCGTGCATAAGCTTACAGAAAGCTTAGAGGGTGGTGAAAGTGTGTGCGCAAGGTAGTAATATGAACATGCAATATCAAAGTAAAGCGGAATATGCAGATGGATCTATAATATCATGAGCTGTACCAAGGCTTATACGATGCAAGACATGAATGGTATCGGCCATCACAAGGCCATGCGATGTGCAATACAACTCAAGCATACAGATCCTCATCTATGTTCACACATCAATACAGCTCAAATATGGGATATCACCGGGGTCTAGTACACTCTAAACCAGATTGCCGCCACATCGCGCACAATAAGGTAAGTGAAAGAGACCATACTATCCGTCTGCCAATATCGAGCGCGACTCGTTGATAGCGGACCCATTCCTAGAGCTGGTCAGACTCAGCCTAGCATTGCCCCCTACTCTCGGGTGGGTAAGGCCGCACCCCCTTTCAACCGACCATGACACAGTGGAGAGCACAACCAACTAGTATTCAGCACTCAGCGCTCATCTACCCACTCGGTCTAGACGTTGGAGCAATCTCTTGGTACCATAAGGGTTTAGGGACTTTCACCCAGGGATATCTATAGTACCCCATGTAGAACAAGATTTTCGATATCCAATCCTGCCAACCATGATACATCTGTGGAAGTTATGACCCCGATGTCGCTAGGGCGTATAATATCCATGTCATACAAATGCGATATGCAGATTCACGCTATCCAGTCATGCATCAAATCCCGCGCATATCATGCGCTCATGTAGGGCAACACCGCTTAACCGGGAGCCCATAAACAACCTGCCCGAAGGCAAATGATATGATCAGACACACGTCAAGCATACATATGATGCGTATGATCATGAGTCATGAAACTGTACTAAACATGTTATAATAAAGTGAACTATCTTACAATGCAGATGGACCTGGACGGCCTATACACGATAAGTACGGCCCAGTAATGGGCCCTAAGGAGAGTCGTAATGTGGACATCCAACCAACATTACACTCGCAATGTGGACGTCAAACCAACATTGCTCCCAAGGAACGATCTTTGTAAACATCAGTACTTAGTCTGTAATGGATTTACACATTGCAATAGACCGTAGGTTGTCCCCATTGGACCTTACATATATATATCAAATGGGCTATATCTTATGAGCCTTTTATTCATCAGATGGGCCACATAAATGGGCCACACCAATGGGTCTTATGTGCATTGCAATGGGTCAAACCTGTGGGCCTTGGATTGCATCAAATGAGCTTAGTCTCATGAGTCTAATATATGACCAATGGGCCACACCAATTGGGCCCCACATGTAGATCAAGTGGGCCTCAACCCATAGACCTAACATGAGTCAAATGGGCCTAAACCCCTAGGCTTTAATCAAATAAAATGGGCCTAACTCATGGGTCTCAATTAAATCCAATGGGCCTAATCCCATGGACCCTTTTTATAATCAAATGGGTTTAGTCCCATGGGCCTTACAATATATCAAATGGCCTAGTCTCATGGCCTTAGAACATATTAATTGGGCTTACTTCTACGGGCTTTAAAATACATTAAATGGGTCCAATACCATGGGCCTTGAAGTACATCAAATGGGCCTAATCCCATGGACTTGAAACATATCTAGTTGGCCCAAGTTCTTAGGCCTTAAATGAATCAAATGGGCCTAGCCCATAAGCATTCATAAATCAAATGGGCCTAGCCCATAGGCCTTTTGTAATTCAAATGGGCCAAGCCCATAGGCCTATTACAAATCAAATGGGCCTAACCCATATGTAAGTGGCCCACCCAATCAGTAGCCCGAGCCAAAAAAATGATCTCGCCAAGAGGATGGACGGTCTGGATGCATCTCATGCATCATGATGGGTCCCACTGTCCAGTGGATAGTGCGGATAGAACACATACATCATAAGGGCCCCACTGTCCGCTGGACGGTGGAGGCAGCTCATGCAGGCGATGGGCGCCACCGTGGTGGGTGCCACCGTCCGCCTGGATGGTGGTCTTCAATACGTACAACATTGTGGGTCCCATGTGGGGCCTACTGAAATGTCTATTTGCCGTCCCAGCCGTTCACAAGGTCAGGTGGACCTAAGTGAAAGGAAAACACAAATTTCATCTTGATCCAAAACTGCTGTGGGCCCCAGGAAGAGTTTCAATGGTAAATGTTCATTCACACTGTTCCCTATGGTGTGGGCCACCTGATAAAGGGATCGAGCCGAAATTTGGAGGGGGTCCACCTGAGGAGGGGACCCCCCTTATGAACGGCGTGGATCAAATATAAACATCATGGTGAGGCCCACGGCTGGAGATGTGGGTCCCTTACTGGACGCCCGCCCGGTACGCGGCTGCTGCTGCTGCAACAACTGTCAGAAGCAAGAGGCAAGGCCTCTTGCAAATTTTTAGAAAAAATGATTTTTTTGGGGTCCACATCACCTAAATCCACTCCATCCATTGGTTTCCCTGGCCCAAGACGAGCCTAAAGAGTCTAAAGTTTGAATTTTTTTGATGATAGAAAATGAAATAAAATAAGAAAGGGATCCTTGAAGGGTAGTGATGCATTCTTTGATGCTATGGCCCACCAGGTCCTCCAATCAGCCCCAAACTTCTACCCAACGGTTAAAACACTGTAAGTAAGAGTTTAAATGACTTGAATTGTCTAAGTACATCACGGTGGGGCCTAAGCAAGTGGACCACCAAAGTCCACCTTCTTTTCTTCTTTCCTTTTTCTTCTTTCATTTGAAACGTCCAGCGTCCCAGACGCTAGACGGTTTTGGTTTTAAAAAATGCATTTATGTGGTGGGCCCTGATGAAGTGGGCCACCACTGATGGGTGAAGTGGGTACAATGTACATGGTGGGCCCCACTTGAATAAAAATTTGAATAAAATAAATCTCAAGGTGGAATCCATTCAAGTGGGCCACACAATCCTATTGCCTAAAAATAAAATAAAATAAAATAAAATAAAAGAAATAAAAGAGAGAGGGAGAGAGACATGGAGAGTGGGACATGCCTTGTGATGGAGGGACCCCGACATTATGGGCCCTCCCTTGCAATGAATCATACAATAAACGGATCCCTTTGAACATGGGACCATCAAAAATGTAAATCAACGGTGGAGATCCATTCCCCACCGATATGGACGGTCTAGATGACCTTTCTAAATGAAATAAACATCATGATGGGGTCCATGGAGAATGGCCCCATCATGGAATGATCGTGATGATCCAAATGGGCCATCGGCCACATTTCAGGGTCCCAAGTGAGATCCACACCATGGATCGGTGGGCCTCACTTGGCCCATCATAAAAATAAGAAAAACTATCCTATAGAGGCACCCACCGTCCGATCTTCTCTCTCCTAGGGGTTCCTTGGCACCTTAGCTTCAACTTCAATGGATGAGATGAAGAATGGAGGGTTGAGATGAGAGATCTTGGGATAAAGAGGTGGCCCACTTGGAGTTTAGGGATGCTTGAAAATTTCCATACGTATGGACTCTCTTTTGCTTTGAGATTTTGAAATGAGAAAGAGAGAAAGAGAGAGAGAGTTGTAAAGGGAGAGAGAGAGAGTGATGGATGGATGTGGTGAATGATGGGGGTGTAAGACATCTTTGACTTTTGAGGCTTTTGTGTAAGTGAGGTATGGGTGGTGAAGACTTTTGTGGCTTTTTGTGTAAGAGAGGTATAGGTGGTGAAGACTTTTATGGTTGCTTGGGAAAAGGAAATAAAGTGATGTGTACTTGACATGTGATGGATTGATGGGATTGATGTGATTGATGTGACATATCGTAGAGATTTCTTTGGTTTCGCAACGCGTGACATTTTCTCGCACCGAACGTTGGCCCATATCTCTTGACCAGGGTATCGCCTCGGCATGCGAGTCGCGGTATCGGAACCGCAACGACGGCGCGGTCGCTATGGTATTGGTCTCGGGTTGAGTCGACTCGGGTTATAGGTATATGAATCAGGGTCACGCGTCGATATCGGTTAAGGGTCGAAGGTTGCCAGAATTCGACCGGTAAGACCGCGGAAGTCTAAGGAAAGGTACGGACTAAGATACGGGTCTTACACCAGTAGAATCCCCTCTAACCCCATTCTCTATGAGCCCACCGTTATGTTTTTATTATATCCATCCTGTCCATCTATTTCACCAGATCATTTTAGGCCGTATATCCAAACATGAGGGAAATCTAAGGTCTAGATGGGCTACAAAAAAAAATGGATATAGAAAGTACACCATTGATACCACACTAAGAAACCAAATGAAGCCGGATATTACTTAGCATATAAGACTGTTGAAGACCGTCTCGGATGTAGATGGTCCTTAACCGTCTCAGATGACTGCTAGGGACTGCTAATGATCGTCTCAAATGTAGATGGTCTTTGACTGTCTCCGATAACTGTATATAAGAAAGCTAAGGACCGTCTCTAATGCAGATGGTCCTTGACCGTCTCAGATTACTGTTACAGGATTGCTAATGACCATCTCAAATTCAAACGGTCTTCGACTGTCTCAAATAACTGCATATAAGATGGATAAGGACCGTCTTTAATTGTAGATAGTCAATGGCCATCTTTTCTCCGAAGTTACCGATAGATTCTGACCGTCATAAATGATTTGCGGATGTTCGACATTAAAATGACTAATTTGCTTCATATTAAAGACGATTGAGAGCCGTCTTTAAACCAAGGGATTTTGTAGATGGTTCAGAATCGTCTCAAAATTTGTCTTATTTTTTCATTTTTCACATAGTGATAATGGATTTTGTGATGGTGTTCTGGTTATTGTTCATAGGTCATGCTTATTATGAAATAAATTTATATTGAAAATCCTCCTTGTAGGATCCCAATATCGAAACGTAGTATATAAGTGCCAAGAGACGAGAATGGGGTACTAAGGAGGCTGTCGGTGCAGGATTTAGCAATCAAAAATTTTGTGAGCCTGATTTTCGAGTTTGGAGCTTGACATGAGTTGGTATCAGAGCATAACTTGGGAATAATTCAAGGCAACATCACATATATGCTACAATCTTAGGACGAGAATGTCCTGAGTGCATATCTTTCTGATTTAGTTTCCTAATGTCTAAGCCATCGAGGATTCTCAAGGCTGATAGATGTCTTTGCTCTTTTTATAAACTATGCCACCTAGATGAGGCACTCGAGGTGCCTGAGTGACCCAATCGACTTGAGTGACCCGAGCAACTTCCGCTCCACCACCTGAGATTCCCACTTACCCTTCTGGGACTCCTGCTCCCCCGCCTGAGGATTCTGCTCCTCTACCCAAGACAAGAGCGCTCTGACCATACCCGTGAGTACCGCCTAGTTACAACAGATGTTACAGGATGTGACCACTGCCCTTCAGTGGCAGGACAGGCGTCCAACCAAGATGCCTGATCAGGTAGAGCAGGAGTGTGCGAGTGCCCTTTTTCGAGACTTGAATCACCAGTGAGCGCCACTCACGGTATTTTTACTTCAGGGCGAGATCGAGTGGATCAGTTCATAGAGGGATCGTGATCAGAGGAGAGGCTGAAAGAGGCAGGCTCCCTCCGATAGCTCCCGGCAGCGTCAACAGTAGCAGAAATGCCCAGCCCACCGAGTTGTCAGAGCACAAGCAACACCTTCACCACCACCTTCGAGATAGCTCCGCGATGTCTATTATGGATGATAGGACTAGGTGGGAGTGTCCCCTCCTAAAGCAACAGTAACCACATCAGCTGCCAAGACCCTAACAGTAGCCGAAGCAGCAGTATAGGTAGCCACAACGATAACAACAGTAGTCGTGAGTACTAGTAGTATCTACAACACCACCTTCGCGAAGGTACCCAGGTGCTTGCTTTAGATGCGGTGTGACAGGACATTATAGGTTTGAGTGTCCCTAACAGTAGCAGCAACATGAGCAACTAAAGAGGGGACAAGCACCTCCCCAGTCGGCTCAGATCAAATTTTACATAGCTCAGTAAGACCTTTAGTCATCGGGAGTAGTTGTCGATGGTACCCTTCATGTCTCCACATGTATAACTCGTGTATTGTTTAATTCCGATGCATCGCACTCTTTTGTATCCAAGGGCTTTTGCCATTGGACCAATTGTTTTAGAATCTACCCATGAGGGATTGTCAGTGTCAATGACCTTGGGGAAGACTATAGTGTTAGGCCAATGTTATTTGTCTTACCC
Organism: Magnolia kwangsiensis; assembly: GCA_037074715.1. Lineage (NCBI taxonomy): Eukaryota > Viridiplantae > Streptophyta > Magnoliopsida > Magnoliales > Magnoliaceae > Magnolia > Magnolia kwangsiensis. The sequence goes on from CM073585.1 coordinate 67,048,810, forward strand.
CGTCTTGGTCGAGGAGACTTTCTTGCCTGTCGATTTATTCGTATTACCGATGTCAGAGTTCAACGTCATCCTAGAAATAAATTGGCTTATCGAGTACCATGCCATCTTAGAATGCTCCATGAGGACGGTCACGTTCTGTATACCTGGCTTACCATAGTTATAGTTCATTGCCCAACCCAAAGGAGAGTCGTTATCTTGTTTGATGTTATGTGTAGTAGAGGAGCCGATCGTAGTGAGTGTTGATCAGTTACTTGTGGTTTGTGATTTTCGTGATGTGTTTCAGGAGATTTCGAGATTACCGCCGCACTAACATATTGAGTTTCAAATTAACTTTGTGCCTGGTACCACGCTTATCTCGAAGGCCCTGTATCGTATGACATCGATGGAGTTGCGAGAGCTGCAGCAAAAGTTGGACGAGTTGCGTGAATTGGGTCTCATTTGTTTAACCAGTACACCATGGGGAGCACCGGTACTATTCGTCAGGAAGAAGGATGACTCGTTGACCTCTACGTGGATTACCGTGAGCTCAACTAGGTCAAGATCATGAACAAGTATCCACTCCCAAAGATTGATGATTTGTTTGATCAGTTGCAGGGTATATAATTCTTTTCGAAGATTAACTTGTGGTCCGATATTACCAGATTTGAGTTCGAGATGAGGACATCCCGAAGACGGCTTTTAGGACGCGTTATGGTCACTTTGAGTTCCTGGTCATGTCCTTCGGACTAAACAATACACCTGTAGTCTTCATGTAGTTGATGAATGAGGTCTTCCATCCTTATCTCAATCAGTTTATTGTAATCTTCATCGACGACATTTTGATCTATTTGAGGACTCGCGAGGACCATGAGCAGCATTTGGAGATTTCCTTACAGACCCTCCGTACCCACCAACTATATGCGAAGCTAGAGAAGTAAGAGTATTGACAGAATGAGGTGAAGTTCGTTGGTCACGTGGTGATGAGAGAGGGTGTCGTATTGGACCCCTCGAAGGTTAATGCGGTGTGTCAGTGAGGCTAGCCCACAAACGCATCAGAGATCTGCAGTTTTCTTGGTTTGGCAGGATACTATCGACGATTTATCGAGGCATTCTCTCATATTACAGCACAACTGACTATGTTGACCCGGAAGGGCGCAAACTTTGTGTGGAGTGATGCCTATGAGCGAGCATTAATTATGGAGTTGAAGGACCGCCTCACGTATGGTCCTTTGCTCACTCTTCCTTTTGGGAGTGATGGCATTGTTGTATTTACCAATGCTTCACGTATTGATTTGGGTGCTGTCTTAATACAACAAGAGAAGCCAGTGGTTTTTGTGTCTTGCTAAGCTTAAGGTCCATGAGCTGAACTACCGCATGCATGATTTGTGTCTTGCCAAGCTTAATACAATAAGAGAGGCCAGTGCTTCTAGCAGTAGTTTTCTTCGCACTGAAGGTGTTGAGGCACTATCTTCATGGGGTTAGGTTCGAGCTCTTCTCCGACCACAAGAGCTTGAGGTATCTCTTCTCGCAGATCAAGTTGAACATGCGGTAGAGACGTTGGATGGAGCTCCTTAAGGATTCTGATTTTGATCTTCAGTACCACCTGGGTAAGGTAAACATGGTGGCGGATGCCCTTAGCCATCAACCACGAGGCCTGGTGGCGCATATAATGATTCAAGAGTGGAAGATGTTTAAGGATGTGTCATCGTTCGACTTCGAGATTGGCTTGCAGTATTCTATTGTGCAGTTATCGAGCCAGTCGATTCAACCCTCTTTTGTCGTAAGGGTGATTGAGGCTCAGAAGATGGACGAGTCATTGCAAAGTTATTGGACAGAGGCATCATCTAAGAGTCAGCAAGATTGGTAGATTGGTTCTGATGGTGGACTTCACTTCAGAGCTCGATTATGTGTCCCAGATATTCTAGAATTGCGTAGAGATCTTATGACCAAGGCACATCAATTAGGATTTTCTATCCACTCTGGCTTGACGAAGATGTATCATGATATGAGGTGTAAGTATTTTTAGGTAGGGATGAAGCGCCAGATCGCTAGTTTTTTGGCTGAGTGTGACACATGACAGTGTGTCAAGGCTGATCATCAGAGACCCCCAAGTCCATTGCAGCTGTTGAGCATCCCGACGTGGAAGTGGGAGCACGTATCCACCAATTTTATTATAAGATTGCCAAGGATTCAACGCAGTTATGACGCGACATGGGTTATCATGGATCGTCTGACGAAGTCGGCACATTTTCTTGTGATTCGTGTGACTTGGCCTTTGAACCGGCTTGTCAAGCTATTGGTTGATGAGATCGTGAGACTGCATGGTGTTCTAGTCTCAATCATTTTTGATCGAGACTCGAGGTTCACATCTCAATTTTGGAGGAGCTTCAAGAAAGCTATGGGGTTTACCTTGCAGTTTAACACCACGTATCATCTGCAGACTGATGGGTAGACCAAGAGGGTCAACCAGATCCTTGAGGATATGCTTCATGTTTTTGTGATTGACTTCTTGGGCAGTTAGGACAAGCATTTGCGCCTGACTGAGTTTGCGTATAATAACAGCTATCAGGCGACTATTGGTATGGTTCCTTTGGAGGCTTTGTATGACAGGTCATGTAAATCCCCCAGTTGTTGGGGCCGAGGTTGGAGAGCACCGTTTCTTAGGCTCCGAGCTTGTGTAGAAGATTTCAGAGGTTATAAACATCATTAAGAAGAGGATGCATATAACTCAGATCTGGTAGAAGAGTTTTGCTGATCGTCGGCGTCGTCCCTTTGGAGTTTGTAGTTGGAGACAGAGTGTATCTCAAGGTCTCGCCCACGAAGGGCATGGTTCAATTTAGAGCGAAGGGCAAGCTTGCCTCCAGATTTATTGGACTTTTCGAGATCACTGGGCGCATTGGCGTCATGGCATATAGGCTTGCCATACCTTCTGAGTTGTTTGACATCCATAAAATTTTTCATGTTTCGATGCTACGAAAGTTTAGGTTAGACACCATTCTCGTGATTGATTAGCAGGCACTTGAGGTCTGTGAGGATGCTTCCTAAATTAATCAGCTAGTTCGTATCCTTGATCGGAAGGAGCAGGTCCTCCGGACCAAAATGTCATTCCTTTAATGAAGGTGCAGTGGGGTCATCATTCTATTAAGGAGGCGTCTTAGGAGCGTAAAGTTGAGATTAGAGAGCACTATCCCTATTTGTTTATAAATTGATTATGCATGTATTATGCCTTATATTGCATTAATTGTTATATGTGTGTGTGTGATGATGCTTTCTCTTCTTCTTCTTGCCTTATCCTGTATAAAGGTAAATTTTGAGGATGAAATTTTTATTAGGAAGGGAGAACTGTCAGGCCCATGTCCTAGTGTTTGTTCCATTCTGTAGGATTCACGGTCCTCCCGGTTGCATTTTGACGAACCGCGACCTTTTGGATTACATTTGCGCAAGACCCTGAGTCGCATCCTGTAAACCCAAGTGAACTCGACCCGAAACTTATGCCATTGTGACCGCGCCATCACCGCAGTTTCGACGCCGCATCTCATGTGTCAATCCAACATCTAGATCATGAGATGTGAGCCACGTATGATCATGGCTGTGGATCGCACGTTACGGGACCCACCTATACAGATTTACACATTTCCCTAGGTCATTATGAGGATGACATCACCCCTACACCTAGCCACCCTACCCATAGCCTATGTCTTATAACTAACAATTACCCTAGCCACCTCGCTTCCCCAAACTAATCATACCTACCTATGAGAGAGAGCCTACCTAGCTACTCTCTCTCTTATCTCTCTCTCTGTAACACCCCATACTTTTAATTTAATATAAATACAAAAAATAATACAACCTATATATATATATATATATATATATATATATATATATATATAAAGTTTCATATTAAAATGATATGTAACTATAACCTGTATTATATGCATATACTTACAACATCATTGATGTAAACTATAGAATTTGTAATACATAAAATATACTGGAAAAAAATTATAATGAATAACATATTTCAAACAATTTAATGACCTGTATAAAGTCTAAAAACCTAACACATATATGACCACACAAATAATAATATATATTTATTATTCTCTACTTACTGATATTCATATAATTATTAATTTGTGATAATATAAATTATATGTGACAAAATATATAAAGGAAATAAATAATAATAATAATAATAATAGTAAACATTAAAACTTATTTTAGTAATAGTATTTAATATTCTAAGTTCATAATGTAGGTGGTCCTGGTTACCTGAATAAATCCCTTAGACCCTTTGAATAGTTATTGTTCAATTTCGGTATGATCCGACCGTTGGATTGGGGGGAACCCACCAATACGACCCAAATTGAGTGGTGGGCCCCACCTAGACTTTAGATCGAGTTGATCTTCAACCAGGAGCCCTGATTTAGGACCCAGGGGTGAATGGAGGGTATGGATTTCCCACAGACATCGCAGTGGGGTCCACACAAGGTGCGCATGCACCACAAAATTTTGTGTGCGACGTGCACCAGATAACCAGGATGGTCAAGACCCCGCTGACTCAACGAATTTGTGAAAAAAGGTGGGATCTTCTCCCGCTTCAGCGTGGCGAACAGTGTGGTGTCCACTCACACGTGATGTGGCCCATTTTTGGACACCATCTGAGAAATCCAGACCGTTCATTAGTCTTATGAGGTCCGGAAGACCACATTTATGGTGAAAAACCAAGTCCATGCGAGCGTACATGTGCATGAGCAAGGAACGGCAAAAAACATCCGCCGTGGACGTATTGTGGCCCATTTCGTGCCACCATCCGGGCGATCTGAACCATCCATTTGATCTAGGATCTCTGAGCAACCAGTTCTACGGTGACCATCCGAACCCATGCATACGTGCATGTGTGCGCACGATAGACAATCTCAGGATGGACGACTGCATTCTTCTAAAAAATAAAGCCGTTGTGGAACCTACTACATCAGCAATCCACATTCAAAACTCTCCTTTGATGCTGACCGTCCCTTGGGGTAGAAATCCACCCTTTCCATTCGTTACCGAAAATAGACAGACAGCTGCCTATAACAATGGTTGGTGTGGGGAGACATTCCCACTTCGGGAAAGTCGTGTTGGCGCGATCCAAACCTTTCACCAGGCCACGCAGAGTAATATTTGTCATTCACATAGGGCAGCAACGACTCCTTTAAAGAAGCCTCCTATCTCTCGAAATGACATCGGAGGCAGAATATCTCGTGGGTTGTTACACTCGGAATAGATGGGGTAGGAGAAGTGGCCCCCATAGTGATCGATGGTCCCATCTAACCCATTCAAATGGACCGGATCATGTAAATACACCGTAGATAGCAATCTGCCATTACAGGTGGCATCATCTTCCTTGTTAAACTGAAAAACCCACCACGATAAGGTGGGCCCCGTTTCCTGATCAAGAAGTCTCATTCGATGGGCCGGGATGGTGGGAAATCATCCCACGTGGTGGATCATTCCCATACGTGTGGGAAATGACAGTTACAGTCACCCAGCCATGAAGCCATACAACAGAAAATTATGGTTGTTGGATGTAGGGCTTGAGCGCACTTCGTGCCTATAAAACCGGCTCCATTCTCTCGGGATTCTCACCAACATTTCAGAAAATAGAAAGAGAGTATAGGCAGGTGAGCTCGGTACTGCACTGCACCAAGTCGACCCATCTAACTTGGGTCGAGTTAGCTCAGTGCTGGCCATTATAGCCATTGTAGGAGAAAGAGAGAAGGAAATGAAAGATGGGGAGAGAGAGAGAGAGAGAGCCCAGTGTAAGCTTTGTGCCGCACTGCACCAGATCAATCCGATCGGTTTGGGTCGAATGGGTCAGTGCAGGCTAGAAACAACATTGCAGAAAGGAGGTCAGAGGGTGAAATAGAGGTAGGAGAGGCTGGAGAGGAAAGAGCCCAGGTAACTCAGAGCACACCACCTCCGTTTATCCATTTGATTCTTGTTAAGATTAGGCTGACTGGCTCCCTTGATTAAGGCCACTATTGGCCGTTATTGTACTGAGTTCCAGCTATTAGACCGAGCCTTTTCCACGGCCGAGAACGTCTGATGCAAATCTTAGTGGGCCACATCTCACGCCAAGTACAGTGAGCCTAAACCTGGTGAAACCCTGATCTGGGCTGAGAATCAGACCATTAACTAAGCTAAATAAGAACATCAACATGATCGTGTGTGGATCGAAACCAACGGCTGAGAGTAATGCTGAGACTGATCAGTGTGCTGGACTGAAACTAGTCACGTTTGGGTTGAAATCGGCAGCTGCGCCGTTACCTGAGCTGGAAAAGACCATCAGTTGGGTCGTGGGTTAGGCTGAAACCAGCCCAGCGATGAGCCGTATGCAACACCAGAGGTTGAGTTGGAAGCAGCCCCTGGATCTGGGCCTGAACGCATCAATAGGGTGGGCTACACCCGAGGGTATAACACTGTGGGCCTCACCTTAACTAAGATCTGGTGGGCCATGTTCCAGCTAGCCCACCTGGGTTGTGGGCTGCATACAGGTCTCATGGTTGGGCCAGGAATGGTCCAGCCCAGCCACTCAAAGTGAGCCTGTGCTAAGTCCAGCTGCACAGTGGGCCTGGACTAGGCCTAGCCTCAATTGGGCCCAGATTGCATGGGTTGAGCCCAATTTCATGGGTTGAGTAAATCCTAATAAGCCTACCTTGTTGTGGTTAACCATTAGTAGATTAATTTTACTAATATTAGTAAATATGGATGCTTGATATTGTTATTGATATTATTCTTATGTTGTCATTAATAAGATTTTTTATGTTGAAACCAGTTGTTATAAACCAAGTTGTAATTATCAAATAGAAGTATTTATTTAAGCCTCTTAAATATTATCCTTAATGGTAGACCATAGTATTTATTATTATGGCTAGAACGATTAATGATAGCTATTATTATGATCATTAGAAAATATTGTCATCATAGGATTAATACCATTCTTGTTAAACATGACTATTAGTATCAGTCCTAATCATATTACAGTTAGTAAAAAACTTTTGTATTATTACTAGTACTAGCTAATAGATTTTTAGTCATTATAAGAATGTTAGATAACGTCGGTATATTTTAAACAAGAAGCTAGGAGCCATCATAAATAATGGATTAGTACTCCTACTAGGAATATTTTTCGATCCATCGTACAAAATTAATAATAGTAATAAAAATAGTAGTGATACTAATTTTAGATTCAAATCCTAGGATCTAAAGCCTATGTCTAAACCCTAGGATAAGGCCTTAATTTTATATTAAAACCCTAAAAGTAATTCAAACCCTAGGTAGTGATTAGAACTTGGATCTAATGGTATAAGTTCATGATTTGTGGTAGGATACAATTCTAAGGGTGCAAGCACTTAGCGACACTAGAAGGCGATTTAAAGTATAAGGTGATGATCCTTCCCCTCGAGCTTTTCATCTTCTCATTAGCTTAAGTTATAGTTTTTATTAAAAAGTATAATTGATATGTCTCTCCTATAATCACATGTGTTAACTATTGAAAATTCAATTGCTATACTTCCTGCTTAATGATTCATCCTGTATATTTATTCATGCTTGTGGATTATTTGTGTATTGCTTATGGACTTTAAATTGGTACATTAATGGAAAACCCCCACCTATAAATGTACACCCATACTTGGGATGTAACCTGACTGGTTGTGATTAAAATGGACCTTCGACTTATTGGTTATTAAGTGGTGGTCTAGATGGATCATTGATGAGGGCTTACCATCTAGGGTTGTTGTGCCCAATAGTTTTTAAGGATGGTCTTTATTGTATGGTTTTAATATTTTCCCTATGTGGCATATTTTGATACTCGCCCTACGTGGTTTTGTTTTGATATTTTTCCTATATGGGTTCAATGTTTTATGTTGTGCAATCATGCGATGGAAAGCCCCATATATTGTAATATGATTGGTCACTAGTCGATAAGTTTCTATTAAACATCCTAAGGTGGTAGTCTCATGGGCCGGGGATGGTAGTAATGGGACACTATGCCCGAGCCATCGGCCTACGCTGGGTCATGTGTTCCCCGTAGTGACCTTTGAGCCTATCTAAATTGGATGGTTGTAAATGGACTAATAATGACTTGGCTAATCATGCATACATGGCACGTATTGTTCCGACTGGATGATGTTTCCTCAGGTTTGATGATTCTGACTGGATGATGTTTCCTAGGTTCGATGATTCATGAGTGATGGCCCACTGTCCGCACGGATGAGCATCCCCGGGGTGATGATTGCATTCACACATCCATGCATCTAATAAGACTGCATTTACTCTGTTTTGGTTGTCTGGTTGTTTTATGACTATGCTTACCTAATGCAGTGGTGTGTAATCTTAAGGGGAATTCACATTGAGTTGGCCACTCATCCATCAAATATACAACCTTACAGGTAGTACAGGTAGCTTAAGTGATATGCATATTCTGATTTGAAGAGGAGAAGGGTACGATCGCTAGGGATGCATGACTGTATTTACCTGGAGGAGCTGTGTGATCTTGCGGCTTATATTTGTATGCTTTCTGTTATTCTTTATGTATTAAATTCTTGTAAATCTTGTACTTGTTAAATTCAGAGACATTGGTTTGTATAAGTCATTATGGGCTGCTTCCTGTATATTTGAATGATAATGGAATTTTCTTTTATGTCGATTTGTCCACATTATGCTCATTTGCTTACACTGATGAAAGAAAAAAATACTTAAATTTGACCATCCTTTAAGGTTAACACTCGGCTTTTTGGGACACAGGTCATATACTCGGGTCCTGAAAAGTCAGGGCGTTACACTCTCCCTCCCTCTTTCTTCCTCATTCCCCATTGCTAGAGCTTAGGACTCCAAGCAACCCCAAAAATTTCAGCAACTTCCCCATCTAGACCCTCCTAATCCAACCATCAAGACTTTATCTCAACTATTGAATATCACCCCTTGGAGCATTGGAAGCCATTGGTGGAAGAAGGATAAGAAGATTTGAAGGTGGGTGCTTCCTAGGATCTATTTCTTTCATATTCTCCATGTGTCTTTATTTTCTTTAGCATAGGGCAAGTGAGACCCGCCAATCAATGATGGGGATCCCATCTTGGTCCCTAGATGTGGCCTAAGGTCCATCACATCATGCATGTATCTACCCTTGGTGGGACCATCCTCCATGGATCCCACCATACAGTTTCTATGCTATGCAATAGGGTATGACCACTGAACATGCATGTGATCTATTTGGCCAGCAGCTGAAGCTATTGAATTGACCCAACAAGTTCAGTGGTCCCATCACAAGGTATGTATTATCTCCATACCGTCCATCCATGCAGTGTATGGGGCCCGCCCCACACGTGCTGCACGTGTGGTATGGGACCCACCTTCCTGTACATATTCTATATCCACTGTCCATCTACCAGGGATGGTGGACCCCATCTCTGATGCATGTATTTTATGCAAACTGTTCGTCTGTTTGAGGACGGTGGGTCCCACTACTGACTGATGTAAGCAATTTTTATGGGACCCACCTTGATGTTTGTATTCTACATCTACACCATCCATGGATTGGGACGGTGTTGTGGGACGCACCATGATGTATGCTTTGTAGCCACGCCGTCCATTTGTCTTGGACATGGGCGCAGTCCACATGTGTGACACGTGTGGGCGGCTGGGACCCACCTTGATGTATTTATTTTATATCCACACCGTCCACTGGATTGGGACGATGGGACGCCAGCCGTGATGTGTGTTTTATACACGTCGTCCATCTGTACGTGGGGCCCACCCTGATGTATTAGCCTTAACCACATCATCCATTACTAGTGGGGCCCACCTTTAATGTATGTGTTTGATCTGCACCGTCTAGCTTGTTGGACGGTGGGCCCTACATGATGTATGTGTTGTATAAACACTTCCCATCCACGTGGCTCCCGCATGATGTACATGTCTTATCAGCACCGTTTAAGTCCAGCTCGTGGACCCCACAATCTAATATGTATGAGGCTCAAATGTGAGGCCCAATATGATGTCTATGAGGCCTAAATGTGAGGCCCATATGTGAGGCCAAATACGATGTGTTTGAGGCCTTTATGTGAGGCCCAATATGATGTACGTGTGGCCCTTATGTGAGGCCCAATATGATGTATTTGCGGCCCATTTGGTGAGGCCCGTTGTGATGTATTTTTGGCTCGTTTGGTGAGGCCCGTTGTAATGTATATGTGGCCCAAGAGTGAGGTCGATGTGACGTATATGAGGCCCATATGATAAGGCGCATTGAGAAGTATATTAGGCCTTTGTGAGAGGCCTATTGTGATGTACATTAGGTGCATTTGATGAGGCTCATTATGATGTGTATGAGGCCTTTGTGTACGGCCCAATGGGATGTGTATTGGGCCCTTATGTGAGGCCATGAGCCCACTATATGTTTGGCTTTATGTGGGCCACTCCTTAGGAGTAATGTTGGTCAAATGTCCACATTAATGGGCTATGATGGTTAAATGTTAACATTGTGACCTTCCCTTATGCCTTGTTAGGCCCATTCTCATCATTCTCTAAGTAAGTTAACCCAGATCATTGGGCACCATTGATGTTGCATGGTCCATCATTGCCGTAGACAGATGGCTCTGTGCTATTGGATTTGAATATCCACGGCCGAGGACCGATCTTTATATTATAGTTTAGATCGACTGTTTATCTATAGACCTCGCCTTGTATATATAAGCTGATTATTGATACCGATTATCGGTGCCGATTATGAGTATGTGATAGCATAGCATCATGATATATGCCCATATGCACCATCTGCATACTTGTTATGAGATGTGCTTGAGCATTGCATATGTCATTGGGCAAGATGTTTATAAGACTCCCTGATATGTGGAGTTATCCCGCATGAGCGCACAATATGCGTAGGATTGATGCATGACTGGATTGTGTGAGTCATGCATCCTGCATTGTGTGTTGTGATTATTGTACAGCCTAGCGACATCAGGGCCATAGGCTCTACGAGCTTATCATGGATGGCAGGTTTCGATACCGAAAATCTTCTCTTTACATGGGGCGTGAAGGATGTCCCTAGGTGAAAGTCCATAAACCCGATGGTACCAGATGATGATTCCTACATCTAGATTGAGTGAATACATGAGTGTGTGAGGCCATATACCAGTAGGCCGCATCTCCTACTGTGTCATGGTCGGTTGGGAGGGGGTGTAGCCTTATCCGCCTGAGTGAGGGGGCATAACTAGGCTGAATCTGACCAGCTCGTAAATAGATCCACTTTTGACGAGCTGGGCCGATATTGGTAGGTGGGTAATGAGATCTCTTTCACTCACTTAGATGCGCGGCTAGAGATGCAGCAGACAGTGTGGAGTGTACTAGACCCCAGTGATATCTCAGAGATGAGTTATTCTGATATATGGTCCCTGAGGAGGACTGGTATGCTTGAGTTGCATCTTACATATAACATTGGTCATGTAGACCTTGCATCGTATAACCTTGGTATAGCCGATAACATTCATGCCTTACATCGCATAATCTTAGTATGTCTAATAGCATTCATCCCTTGCATCGCACAACCTTGGTATGACCGATAGCACATACCTTGCATCGCATAGACTTAGTACTGCTGGTAGTATTCATTGACTTATTATCATGTTTCCATATTACTCTCATATTACATTCTTGCATTGTTACCTTGCGGACACACTTTCACTATCCTCTAAACTTTCTATAAGCTTATGCATGAATGATGCAAGTAGGTGATGCTAGACCATAGCTGAGCAGGAGCAAGAGCATGCAACAAAGCTTCTAGAGTTTTGTTATTATTATCATTGTATTTCCCTTTCTACGCATTGTATCTTAAAGTTTTTTATCATAGTAGATTTTGTGATGGTGTTTTGGTTATTGTTCGTGGGTTATGCTTGTGGTTTGCTTATTATGAAAAAAATTTATATTGAAAATCCTCCTTATAGGATCCCAAGATCGGAACTTGGTATATGGGTGCCAGGAGTAAAAAATGGGGTACTGTGGAGGCTGTTGGCGATTAAGAATTTTATGAGCCTGGTTTCCGCGTTTGGGGTATGATAAGGCTTATCCAATTTTTTTATTTTTTATTTTTAGGCTCGAGCTTGGCCCATTGACACCCCTACTCGTGTTCGACCAAAATACCATGGCCATGAGGAACATAGATTACATAGTGTATTGAGTAAACTATGTGGGTCCCATCGTGATTTAAGTGCCTTGTCCACATCATCCATCCATTTTATCAGTTCATTTTAAGTTATAAGCCAAAACTTGAATCACATCAAAAGCTCAAGTAGACCACACCATTGGAAACAATGAATTAAATGCTTATCATTAGAAACTTGTTGGGGGCTACGGAAGTTTTAGATCAAACTGATATTTGTGTTTTCCCTTCATCCGTGTCTATGTGACCATATGAATCGTTTGGGTGACAAACAAACATCACCGTGGGCCTTAGGAAGGTTTTAACGATGGGCATCATTATCCTGACACTTTCCTATGTTGTGGTCCACCTGAGCTTTGGATATACATCAGTTTTGGGTTCATGACTTAAAATAAGATGGTAAAATGGATGGATAAATTGGATAATTGATCGATCTAAAAGGATAACAACCCCAAGTGTAGGGTTGCGATGTAGTTTTAACTTGGTGAGACTGAGATCAGATCATCATGGACTTATATTTGTGCGTTCTCAAAAACACTTTAGAAGTAGAATTAAACTATGAAATTTGAATTAGAAGAAGTATTGATATAAATTGATAGAGCACAAGGTTGAAAACCCTAGGTGCATGGCTGTGATACAGTATGTGAGACCCGACCCAAGTTCGCATGTGTGCATATGTGTGTGTGAGTGTGCATTTCATTTCTTGTGGTCTTGCGGTCCTATCGGTTAAATTTTGGTGACCCACAACCCTCAGATAGTGTTTGCGGTTATCTTTAAGTCCGATCATGTAGACCTGACTCGGATCGAGCTAAGACCTATGCCATTACGACCGCATTGTTGTCGCAGTTCCAACATCACGTCTTGTGCGTCCATTCGATGTGTGGATCATAAATTGTGTACGTTTCATTCTATGGCCATTGATTTTGATCATGTGGCCCACTTTGAAGTGGTGCATGTAGTCCACACTCCCTCTTTTGTACAAGTTCCAACACATACTATACACACCACCTAAATCTCCGTAACTCACACTACCAAGACCTCACACACCATCCACTAACCTAAAAAGCCTACTAGCCCTACAACATTATTTTTAACTCCCTACTATAATGATTACTCCTCTCTATCGAAGGCAAGAGAGAGATGATTGCTTGCCTTGAAATCTCCTTCCTCTCTTTTTCCCTCTCATTTCTTCCCCCCCCTTCTCTCTCTCCCTCTCTCTTCGTTTCTTCTCCAATAACTTTCTTCCATTTTTCCAGCCCACTTTCCCTCATATATCCCCCCATCTAATCATTGAAACAAGATCTCAACCATAGATCTATGTACCTTGGAGCTTGAAGACCATCTTGGAGGTGTTTGCTTAAAGACCTTGTAGGTGGGTGTGCTTGTACTTAGAACCTTAGGATCTCCATTCCCTCCTTTTATTTCTCTTCTTCACCTCATGCTTGAAGCATGTGGGGTCCACCAAATGATGGTGGAGGCCTCATGTCTTCTTGGATGTGGCCATTGGCCCATCCTTTTGTGCATGCATTACTCATGGGTGAGGGTCATTCTCCATGGACCCCACCATGGTTTCTTTTCTTAGTTTGAAGGATCCTTAGGTCATCTAGACCCTTGATCCTTGGTGGAGATGGCATCTCCACCATTGGATTTTGATTTGAAGATGCATGCATGGGTAGATCTTGTAATCCCATCAATATAGTGGAATGTGTATGCATGAGTGATGAGGGGAAGGGCCTTAATGTGGCGGAGACCCTTCCCTTGTGGCTGAATCTTTATTTTCCTTTGTTAATAATCTTCTAATCATGAGTGTATGGCCCACCTTGTGGACTAAAAATATCCAGACCATCCATGGAGGGTGGACGTCCATGACAGTCCACCCTTGGACGTTGGAGCCCCTAATCCACCTATATGGGACACATGCAAGGGGTATTTTGTAATGAGAAGGGTTTTGATGTTTGTGGGGCCCACTGGGGTGGTCCATACCATGATTTTCTTGGATTAAATCCCCTATTAAATAGTATTTATATTTATTTATTTTCTGTTATATGTTGCTATCCGGAACCATCTAGATAGATTTTTGGGTCATTTTGAGGCTAGATTTTTAGACATTCAGAGGGTTGTTTGGTCCCATGTAATGTATGTTTCTTAAAGGTGTGGACCCCACCTATAATTATGCCAAATTTTAGCCTCAACTGACCTTCATTGGGGTCCCAAAGGTGTGGTCCAAGTGAGGTGGACAGTCTGGATTTTCTGCACTGTTCCAGCAACATTCCACTTTAGATAGGTTGGATTTCTGAAATTTATTAAAATACCTATGGGTATTTAAAAATTACAAAAATTTAAAGACGGCTGGCCCACTCATGGTAGGACCCACCTACAAAATTTTGGGGCCAATGGATGCCTGTAGACACCATGGTGGTGGCTGGACCAACCCATTATAATATGGTGTCCAGATCAGTCCGATTTTCAAGACAGATTGATTTCTTTAAATGAATTAAAATTTTTATAGATGTTTAAAAATTTTAAAATTTTGAAGGGGTGTATTTCACTCATGGTAAGACCCACCTACCAAATTTCAGGGCCAATGAACCCTTGTACATACTATGGAAAGGGCTGGATTGGCCCACCACGTTGGGACGTCTAGGTCTGTCTGATTTTCTAGACAGTCTATTTTGTTTAAATTAATTAAAATACTTAAATATTTATAAAAATTTTAAAATTTTGTGAGAGTGTGACATACCTATGGAAGTGTCACTCTGTAAATTTCAGCCTCAAATGATCCCGTTTGTGCATCTAAAAGAATGGGCCAAGATGGTTGGACTCACAGATTTTTCTGCTGTGTAGTCTAGCAATATGCCTTGATAAAAAATCATAATTCAAAAATATTTCTTCTGATAGTGGGCCATCTTTTTGGGTTTCCTCTCATTGTATGCATGATGAGGGCCCTTGACCCTCAATTTTCAGAGTTTTAGAGGCCTTGGACCCACTCCAATGGAGTGCCCAAATTTAGGACAGCAACGTGTTATAATTATACTTGGCCTTACGCTGAAATTTTGAGGAGTGGGGCCCACCACATTTATGAAGGTCTTAGAGGAAATAATTTATACCTTTAGTTCCTTAAATTTTGGACTTAATAAATGTACTTTTGAGGCCCACCATAATTGAATTTAATTGGGTCCATGAATGTAGATAGTTGTTGAACTCTTTAAGCCCAATTGGGCTGGAACTTTCCAGATAGGCCCATTGAACTCTTGGGCCATTTTTACCATACTATGTGTAGGGTTAGTGGGCCGGATTACACAAGTATATGAGCCCTTGGTTGCCCACCAAATCAACTTTATACTTGGGCCGGGTTGTAAGCCCAACTTACTTGACTAAGAGCATGACATTTGCCCATGTGGTTTGAGCAATGGGCTGCCCACTAGGCCACCATAATATATGGGATTAGAGGCTTTTATGTTAGGTCCTAACCTTTCCCCTATGGGCCCATAATAGTAAATATGTGTTGGGTTATGTGTGTTCCCCTTGGACCCATATTTTGGATAGGCCTTGGGCCGTCCTTTCTGAAGCCCAACATGAGTGTTTATGGTATGATTATGGCTGCTCATTTCTTATTTTTGATGTTGCATGAGCCTTGGGCCTTAATCCATGATTAATTAGAGATGGGCTACCTCTTGAGGACCAATTGTGGTTGGATGTCCACATTGGTGGCCCTAAGGTAGGCCCATGAGCTTCTATGGGTGGTTAAAGGCCCACCATAGACCCTTGTTAGGCCGTTTCATCTATTTAGGCCCATGCCATTATTCTCCTTAGTCTTGTGGGCTACCCCAGGTATATGGGCCCCCACTAGAAGTTGTATTTCTTATGCGGAATTGGTTAAGTACCTGGACCCTTTGTGGTTAGGTAGAGAGTTCATCTTCACCTTATTGACACCCCTATTCATCTTCATAGCCCATTCCCATACACATCATATGCATGCTTGGTTGTGGTATGATTGGCCATGGTTGTGCCATTGTGTAGGACACATTGGTATCTCCCCGAGAGATGGATGCTTGGGATTGATGCATGGGTGATTGTGTGATTCATGCATCTGGCATCGCATAGCTTGTAGATATCTGCCCTTACTTTATCTGGGCCTTGCCTCCATAGGGGTATTCGTGGATGGCCATATGTGTGGACACCAAAAATATTAGTTGAGCATATCGGGTGCTTAGGATGCCTATGGGTGAAATTCTCAAAACTTCCATGGTACCAAGGATCTGCTCCAACGCCGTGACCGGGTGGAATACATGAGCGCACGAGAGCCTTATACCGTTAGGCTGTGACTCCCACTATCCTGTAGTTGGTTAGATAGGGGTGTGGACTTACCTGCCTGGTGTGTAGGGGGCATTGCTAGGCTGAGTCTGACCAGCTCGTAAATGGGTCTGCTACCGTCAGGCCTTACTGGTGATTGGCTGTCCACCGGGGGGTAGTGAGGTCTTTTATACTCGTTTGACTGTGCGGGGTCTGTAGAGCGGCAGTCATTCAATAGTGTAATGGACCTCAGTGATTTTCTTATGATTGGAAATGTACTTGACATATGGTTTGGTTATGAGCACTGGCATTACTTGCATTGCATTAGCATTGGCTGTGTAAGCCCCTTCATGCATTACCTTGGTATGGCTCCGAGTACTCATTGCATCGTATTCATGATAAGCCTTGGTAAGGCTAGTGATATTCTCATTGAGCATGTTTCCCTTCTTGTACCTCCTACTATTCTTCTGTGCACCATTGTCATACACTTACACCACCCTCTAAGCTTCTATAAGCTTATGGACGATTGATGCGTGTAGGAGATTCTAGGTAGGCGTCGTAGCAGCAGAGCGTGGAGTAGAGTTGAGCATTTGAGGACTCCAGTGTTGCTGACCTTTCTCTCTTTTCCTATTATCTCATGTATGTCCTTTTGAACCTTTTGGATGGTTGTAAAAGTTCAAATTCTTAGTGGATTTTGTGATGTGTGCCCTTTGTTATTCTCAGATGTACTTGCTGTGATCTTGGGTATGCTCGTATTAGTAATGATTATACAGTTATGAAAATCTTCCTTGTAGGATCCTAGGATAGGAACTTGCCTTAGGAGCCGAGAATAGGATACTATGGAGGCTGTTACGGCCAGAACCGGCCATCGGGTTCCTTGGGATTACGGTTACTGAGTCTAGGGCATGACACAGTAATAACTCAATGAGATTGAGATATAATCCTCAAGGAACAAGGAGTACAACCTAGAATTAATCTAAAGGTAATGGTTGGTCTGGGTTTTTAATACAGAGATTAAGGAAATGATTTTTAAACAAATAAATAAAATACTAAGGATCTAGAAATCCATTTATAGCAATCATAATATCTCATTCACTAATTTAATGTATAACTAAATTGGAATCGAAGTCCTATTATATCCAATCAAAAGATAATTTTATTAAACCAATCATCAACACCAATAAAAATATGAATTCGATTAAATGTTTTCTCAAGTAATCAGATCTCAATCATAGGGAATCAAAAGCATTTAATGTATCTAAAGTAGATAGTAGATCAATTAATTATGCAGATTGATTCCTTCTGTAATTAATCATATTAATTGCACTTTCAAGCATCCAATGTGTCCGGAGTTTACAATGAAGTCAAGAATGCAGCTGCGAAGCATGCCTTCAAGGATTTGATTTGTCTTCTCCGTTTGTCTGTTAGTCTGCGAATGAAAAGCCGTGTTGTAGTTTAGTGTCGTTCCTAATGCCTTCTGAAGACTCTTCCAAAAGCATAATGTAAACTTGGGGTCTTGATCGAATATTATGGATACAGGAATGCCGTGAAGCCTAACGATCTCCTTGATATACTGTTTGCTTAACTCGTCTACGGATGAAGAAATACATATAGGAAGGAAGTATGCTGACTTTGTTAACCTATCAACGATCACCCATATCGCATCATGATGACGTATTGTTTTCAGTAGTCCGACGATAAAATCCATCGATATGTGCTCCCACTTCCACTCTATAACCCGTAACGGTTGTAAAAGTCCCAACGGCTTTTGATGCTCTGATTTAACCTGCTGACAAGTAAGACACCTTTCAACGCAGTTAGCTGTCTCCCTCTTCATATTACTTCACCAATATTGACGTCGTACATCACAAACATCTTGGTTCCTCCTAGGTGGATGGTGAATTTTGTGTGGTGCGCCTCATTTAAGACTTCTTACTTTAATTCAAATGTCTGGAACACATAACCCCCCTTGAAATCTAACTCCGCCATCAGAGCCTACTCGTCACTCCATGTTGTCCTTTTCCACTTCTTCTGTTATTTTCTCTTATAGTCATACATCATTCTTCTTCGCTTCTATTATTCGTTGAACTTAGCAAAGAAAGTCCTAAATAACTACAACCTAATATAAGAATTAAATGGCTAATCTAAATGGATAATTAAGAAATTACTAACCAGAGTGGGCTTCACCACTAAATTATCGATATACACCCGAGGTTCATCGATACGAAGTTTGACTTTAAAATCTTTAACTACATCAAGCATCTCCCATTCTTTAATCATTAAACTTGCCACCAGCTTGCGCATCTTCCTGCTTAATGCATTAGCTACGACATTCGCCTTACCTAGATGATAGTAGATGTCAAAATGATAATCCTTGAAGAACTACATCTATCTCCTATGCTGCATATTTAGGTCATTTTGATCAAAAAGGTACTTTAAACTCTTGTGATCCAAGTACAGTTCAAACTGCTTACCATAAAGATAATGCCTCTAAATTTTTAAAGCAAACACTACTGCTGTAAGCTCTAAGTCATGAGTGGGATAATTCTACTCATAAGGTTTCAACTGCCTTGATGTGAATACTATTGCTTTACCACTTTGCATCAGCACGTATCCTAACCCTTGATAAGATGCATCAGTATATACCACAAATCTTTCCCCTTCTGTTGATAAGGAAAGTACTGGGGCTTCCGTTAATCGCTTCTTCAGTTTAGAGAAAGCCTGCTCACAATTTTCATTCCATTCAAAAGAAGTACCTTTCTTGGTCAAGTTAGTCAATGGCCTTGCAATCTTAGAGAATCCCTCAATGAACCTTTTATAATAACCAACTAATCTGAGAAAACTGCGCACTTCTATCACATTGGTGAGCTGCTCCCAATTTAACACTACTTTGACTGTCAATGGATCTACCGACACTCCTTTTTTTGATATCACGTGCCCTAAAAACTTTACTTCATTCTTCTAAAAGTTACATTTTGAAGCTTTGACATACAACTAATTGTCCTTTAGAGTTTGAAGAGATATTCGAAGGTGTTCAGCATGATCGTCTTGCGTCTTAGAGTAAATTAAAATACCATTTATGAGCACCATCATGAATCGGTCTAAATACGGTTTGAAGACCCTGTTCATGAGGTCCATAATACTGCTGGAGCGTTCATTAGATCGAAGGGCATCAATAGAAAATCATAATGGTCGTACCGAGCCCTAAAGGTAGTCTTGGGTATATCTTCATCTCTAATGCTCAACTGATGATATCCAGACCGTAGGTCTATCTTTGAAAAATATTTAGCTCCCTTCAACTGATCGAATAAATCATTTATCCTCAATAGCGGGTACTTGTTCTTGATAGTCACCTTATTAAGTTAACGGTAATCGATACATAACCTCAATGAACCATCCTTCTTTCTTACAAATAATACTGGTGCACCCTAAGTGACGTACTAGCCCTAATGAAGCCTTGGTCTTGGAGCTGCTAAAGTTGCTCCCTTGATTCATACGGTGCGGTGCTCTGGAAATTGGTGCAGTCCCAGGTACCAGATCTATTATGAAATCAACATCTCTCTTTGGCAGTAAACCTGAAATATCTTAAAATACTTCTAAAAATTCATTAACAATTGAAATTTATTCTACTCCATGAGGTTTAACTTTCGAGATGGCTGACAATCTAGTCAGTGCTCCCTTCCTTCGTATCCCATGGAGTTGTAACGGTGCTCCCCCATCGATATTTAATATGATTATCTTCTTAAAACAATCAATTTTTGCCCGATAGAAAGATAACCAATCCATCCCTGATATAATATTGTATTCTCGCATCGGCAAAACTATAAGATTAGTTGGTAAATTTATGTTCTTGATCATGATCGGACATGATTTACAAATCTGACTTAGATCTACTGAATTACCAAGGAGATTTTCTACTCCTAGCGAGCATAAAAGGAAGTAAGAAATAAATGAATGCGATACTTCAAGTGTCAAATATGCTCTAGCTAAGGATGAATAAATGACGATGGTACCTTCGACTACATTACTGCTAGCCTCGATGTCATGTTGAATAATGTCATCTATTGGTGGTGTTGGATTCTCATATACGGGTGCGGCATCATCATAAGTCTAGGTTGCTCCATCCTTAGACTGTGCTTGAACATTATAACTTTGAATTGATCCCTCGTATTGTTACGTCACGTTTTCGTATGGCTGCACTGTGTCGTCTCCTAACTGCACTAGGACGTAGACTCGGCCTTAAGCTTGTGGTCATGGTGCTTGAACTCCCTGCCTCGACTTCTGGTACTGATGAGGTCTAACCTATGGCGGCAGCTACTGAGGTGGTCTCTAATATACCGGTGAAGGTCCTTGTTGTGGTGGCCTTAGGTACGACTGTAGCGACCTTTGTAGATATGGCTGAGGTGGTCTTGAGGAAGGCTATGATGCAGAAGGATGTAGTGAAGATCATTGTGACATAGATGGCGACGCATGTTGCTAGGGAGGCCTAAAAGACTGATGTGAAGGTCCTGGCCTTTATAGATATTGAGTGCGCTGTGGTCTGGAACAAAAATGAGAAGTGTGGTCTTGAGTCCACAATTATAGTAAAATCTCAAAAATCATGGTGCAGGAAGTGCTGTCATCGGTCTGGCCATCGACGTCGATGTTGTTCTCTATCACTTAGCTGCATCTTGCTCAGCTGAAAATATATGTGTAGTAGTTCTAGCACCACTCTTTACATCCTCTGATCACGATTCTTCCAATATTCGTTGATGTCTTTCTTCACTACTAAGGCACGCTCCAACACTTCGGCATAGGTCTTCTGTACGAAAGGGGCTAATCAGCTATGAATAGAAGCTCTCTGACCTTCCTCAAAATTTTGTGCCTTACGGGTTTCATTGAACACCAGAAAAGTTACAAATCGTAATAACTCCGTGAACTTAGCATCATACTGACGCACTGTCATATCACCTGCTCTAATTTCATGAATTCTCGTGCCTTTTGATTTTTTACATATAAAAGAAAGTATTTATCATCAAACTTCTCACAAAACTGGGCCTAGGTCTAGGCTTCAACTCTCGGGTTCATCTTAACGACTGAGTCCCACCAATAATTCGCCTCCCCTTCTAGCATGTAAATAGCCAATTTTACTTTCTGGTATTCATCGCACTTCATAACCGTGAATATCTTATCAATTTATTTCTTCCACACTTTGACCTTAGATAGGTCAGGCCCTCCTTTAAATACAGGTGGCCTCTGTCTTTTGAACCTTTCAAATAAAGTTCTTATCCCTTCGTTAGCTACGTGAATGGTTTGAGTTTAACCTTGTGCTTGAGTCTGTCTTATTTTATAACCCACAAGAGCAATAAGATTTCCTATGGCCTTAATAATTCCACCCATAAGTGACCCATTTTCAGTGGTATCGGGACCTGGAGCTCCTGATGTGGCTCCGACATCAATGTTTTGATCCACCATAATCTACAATTAATTAAACATGTAAGCTTAGTGTGTGACAGCTAAGGTAGGTTGCAGTAACTAAATTGAATTCTAAGTATCATTAATAGAGTGCATACTATTTAAGGTCTCTAGGAGCATAAAAAAATTTATTACATTGTAAGAAATATTTGAGGACCCAAAAGACTAACACATGAAGATTAAGAGAATTTAGGCAGTGACATGTATCAAGGTTGTAGTGTAGAAAATTTAGATTCTCAGGATACTATTCTTAATCTAAAAAATTTTATGAGGATACATATATGAGTCTACTATAGTTCTATAAAATTTCAGCCAAATACAAGGTCTACAAAAAATTATAAAATTTGGATAATTAGGTCTATCCAGAAACAAACAATTTCTACCTAGTATACACATAACTTAATATTGGTAAAGGATAAACCCAGATTTATATTTTTGAATTAGTTTTTACTGAAATTAAATTTGTTAATCTACGATTGAGATTTTGAATTAACTTAAAGGAATTTTTAATTAATTAGTTATGACTTTTGTAAGTTAAGTATTTTCTGCTTACTATTACTGTCCAATTTACCGCAGTATGCAAAGAAAAAAAAAAACTCTAAAAATTCCTTAGGGTCCAGATTTTGTTTATTAGTTCAATGTAAAGTCTAAATAAGATTTTATAGGATGTCAACATAATGCAATGGCTCACAAGTTTATATTTTTGTTTTTTCTATCATAAAAGTAAAGAGATTTATGTTTGGGTCACTAATTTTAAAGATAACCCTAGGTCCACAATTTTTTAATCTAACCTGGCTTTAATACCAACTTTTCATGCTCCGAAATTCGAGTACCCAAATTAGGTCTTCGAGACTCGAATCCCAAGGTTCATAAGTTATAATATAATGATATTTATTATAATCCACGTGATTCAATCAAATTCAATAAATATTCAATGTCATCTAAAAGAAAATACAGCTGAAATGTTTATTAAATTCAACTCTCTTGATAGTTTTCCCTTTCTACATCGAAATTTGAATATAAACTAAACTTAAATAACATAAAACTGAACTGAATTAAAACTAAACCTAATTTTTAAGAAAATAAAACTAATAGTAGAGGCCAGCCTAGTTGTAGTATTCTAGCTCTGCACCTGTGCAGTTTTTTAATAGGATGAGCATAACAGCCCAGTAAGGTCATTTCTTACCCAAAATTTAACATGTTCAGATAATATTAATTTTTTATAATAATGGAGGAAAATATAATACAGGTAATGAATTTAAGCAACAGAAATGTGAAAATGCGATGCATGTGATATTTTCCATGAATTCTCTTAACAATTATATTATTTCTTACAACATCGTATCCAAGTGGATGGTCACATTGCATTAATGAGTAGGATTCCCTACATAATAATCAACTAAAAATAATATTCCTATCAGAATTTTAGAATAACAAGCATAATAATTAACTGAAAATGATAAACCTCAAGATAAGATCACCTAGCTAAAAAGTCTGATAATCCAACCCCGCTTTAATCTCTCACCCTCTCTCTTGATATGCATAGCTCTCCCTCTCTCTCCTCTCTCTCTCTCTCTCTCTCTCTCTCTCTCTTTATTTACTGGGTTTTCTCTCTCCCTTTTCGATATGATTGAATCGTCATTTATATTTTTCCTTCCTTTTTAATGGATGTGAGGAATGAGGTGAAAGAATAGGGAATGTGGATAGTTTCCTTTTGTGGGAGGGTTCGGTGCCCATTACTATATGAAAAGGAAGAAGAATGGAGAAAGTGGTTTAGTCGGTGTGCAGAAGATATTTTTATTAATTTATATATATATATATATATATTAAAATTTTTTAATTTTTAGATATGATGGGTCCTACTAACGATGATATAAATCTACTCCATCCATCATCTCGGCCCGGCCAAGAGAAGATATAAGGCCAAAAATGAGGCTGATCCAAAACTCAGGTGGGCCACACGCTAACGGATGGTGGGGTTAGTTCTCATAAAAAATGGCTTGTTACATTCTACCCCCTTAATAAAATTTCATCCCCGATATTTAACATACCTATCATATGAAGAGATGAGGGTGCTTCTCTCTGATTTTTTCCTCTCGCTCCTACGATGCTTCATCCTCCTCATAATGCCCCCACTGAACCTCCACGAGTGGTATTGTTCTTGCTCGAAGTACTTGCTCCTTCCTGTCGAGGATGTGAACTGGTTGCTCTATGTATGAGACATCCTCTCAGATTTCCAATGGCTCCTAGTCAATGATATGCGATGCGTCTCTCTTGTACTTCGAAAGCATAGATAAATGAAATATGTCGTGAACGCCAAAAAGCTGAGGAGGTAAGGCATGTCTATAGGCTACGTGGCCTACTCTCTGCAAGATCTCGAATGGTTTAATATAGCATGGTGTCAATTTTTCTTTCTTCCCAAATCACATAACTCCTTTCATTGGGGATACCTTTAAGAACACATGGTCTCCTATGGTGAACTCCAAGTTCTTTCAACAATTGTTGATGTAGCTCTTTTAGTGACCTGAGCGGTACGTAGACGTGCTTTTATGATGGAAATCTTTTCAGATGTCTCTTGCACTAGTTTCGATCCTAACAATGTTCTTTCACCCACTTAGGTCTAGCAATTTGGTGATCTGTAAGGTCTTCTCTATAAAGCTTCGAATGGCGCTATGCTAATACTGGACTGAAAACTATTATTGTAGATAAATTCTACTAAATAGAGGTGATCGTCATAATTTCCCTTGAAGTCAAGAATGCAGCTGCGAAGTATGTCTTCTAAGATTTAATTTACCTGCTCCATTTATCTGTCAGTCTGCGGATGAAAAGCCGTGATGTAGTTTAGTGTCGTTCCCAATGCCTTCTGAAGACTTCTAAAAGCGTGATGTAAACCTGGGGTCTCGATCGGATGTTATGGACATAGGAATGCCGTGAAGCCTGATGATCTCCTTGATATACTATTTGCTTAACTCGTCTAGGGATGAAGAAATACATATAGGAAGGAAGTGTGCTGACTTTGTTAACCTATCAGCGATCACCCATATCGCATTATGATGACGGCTTGTTTTCGATAGTCCGACAATAAAATTCATCGATATGTGCTCCCACTTCCACTTTGTAACCTATAACAGTTGTAGAAGTCCTGACGGCTTCTGATGATTCGCTTTAACCTGTTGACAAGTAAGACACCTTGCAACGTAGTTGGCTATCTCCCTCTTTATATTACTCTACCAATATTGACGTCGTACATCATGATACATCTTGGTTCCTCCTGGGTGGATTGTGAATTTTGTATAGTGTGACTCATCTAAGACTTCTTACTTCAATTCAGATATGTCTGGAACACATAACCTCCCTTGAAATCTAACCCCACAACCAAAGCCTACTCACCACTCCGAGTTGTCTGTTCTTGCTTCTTTTATTATTTTCTCCTGTAGCCATACATCATTCTTCTATACTTCTATTATTCATCGCACCTAGAAAAGAAAATCCTGAATAACTACAACCTAATATAAGAATTAAAGGGCTAATCTAAATGGATAATTAAGAAATTACTAACCAGAGTAGGCTGCACCACTAAATTACTAATATAAGCCCGTGGTTCATCGATATGAAGTCTGACTTCACAATCTTTAACTATATCAAGAATCTCCTATTCTTTAATCATTAACTCACCACCAGCTTGCGCATCTTCCTGCTTAATAGGTTGGGTACGACATTCGTATTAACTGGACGATAGCAAATGTTGAAATGATAATCCTTCAAGAATTCCATCTATCTCCTCTGCCGCATATTTAGGTCCTTTTAATTAAAAAAAAAGATACTTTAAACTCTTGTGATCCGAGTACAATTCAAACTGCTCACCATAGAGATAATGCCTCCAAAATTTTAAAGCAAACACTACAACTGCAAGCTCTAAGTTGTGAGTGGGATAATTCTGCTCATAAGGTTTTAACTGCCTTGACACAAATACTATTGCTTTACTACTTTGCATCAGCACGCATCCCAACCTTTGATAAGATGCATTAGTATATACCACAAATCTTTCCCCTTCTGCTGGTAAGGAAAGTACTGGAGCTTCTGTTAATCACTTCTTCAATTTAGAAAAAGCCTACTCATAATTTTCATTCCATTTAAAAGAAGTGCCCTTCTTAGTCAAGTTAGTCAAAAGCTTTGCTATCGTAGAGAATCCCTCAATGAACCTTTTATAATAACCAGTTAATCCGAGAAAACTACGCACTTCTATCACATTGGTGAGCTACTCCCAATTTAACACTACTTCGACTTTCAATGGATCTACCAACACTCTTTTTTTTGATATCACGTGGCCCAAAAACTTTACTTCATTCTTTCAAAAGTCACATTTTGAAGCTTTGGCATACAACTAATTGTCCTTTAGAGTTTGAAGAGCTATACAAAGGTGTTCAACATGATCATCTTGCATCTTAGAGTAAATTAAAATATCATATGAACATTATCACGAAACGGTCTAAATATGGTTTGAAGACCCTATTCATAATGTTTATAAATACTGCTGAAGCGTTTGTTAGTCCAAAGGGCATCACTAGAAATTCATAATGGCTGTATCGAGTCCTAATGGCAGTATTGGGTACATCTTCATCCTTAATGCTCAATTGATGATATCCAGACTGTATGTCTATCTTTAAAAAATATTTAGCTCCCTTCAACTGATCGAATAAATCATTTCTCCTCAGCAGTGCGTACTTGTTTTTGATAGTTGCCTTATTAAGTTGACGGTAATCGATACATAACTTCAATGACCCATCCTTCTTTCTTACAAATAATACTTGTGCACCCCACGGTGACGTACTAGCCCTAATGAATCCTTGGTCTTGGAGCTACTGAAGTTGCTCCCTTAATTCTCTCAATTCAACAGGTGTCATATAGTATGGTGCTCTAGAGATTGGTGTAGTCCCAGGTACCAGATCGATTGTGAAATTAACATCTCTCTTTGGCAGTAATCCAGGAATATCTTGAAATACTTCTGAAAATTAATTAACAATCAAAATTTGTTCTACTCCTTGGGTTCATCTTTCGAAATGGCTGATAAACTAATCGGTGCTCCCTTCCTTCGCATCCCTTGGAATTGTAACGGTGCTCACCCATCGATATTTAATATGACTATCTTCCTAAAATAATTGATTTTTGCTCGATATAAAGATAACTAATCCATCCCCAATATAATATTGTATTCTCACATCAGCATAACTATAAGATTAGCTAGTAAATTTACGTTCTCGATCATGATCGGATAGGATTTACAAATCTGACTTAGGTCCACTGAATTACCAAGGGGGTTAGCTATCGTTAACTTTTTATTTAAGGGAATAAGGATAACCAAGCAAGCATAAAAGGCAGTAAGAAATAAATGAATACAATGCTCCAGAGTCAAATAATGTTATAGCTAAGGATGAATAAATGATGATGGTACCTTCGACTACAGTGCTACTACCCTCAATGTCAGGCTGAATAATGTCATATATTGGTGGTGCTAATGTTGAGGCATAAAAATGAGAAGAAAGAATTGAAGAAAAGAAGATTGAAAAGTAAGAAGTGGAAGGAAATAGAAAATGAAGAAAGAAAAGTTTTTTCAGGAGGGTTTGTGTGGGTCCACGCAAGGCATATCAGTTACGTGGGTCCACACAACCAATAATTCAGTTGCACGAGGTCACATAACCAGTTTCTGCACTTGTTGTAAATGAATGATTAGTATCAATGAAAGGTGGATCCCTTGGCACCAAGATCGAGGTTTCACATGTGTGGAGATTTATAAATACCCCCTTGCCCCCTCATTTGGAGGATGTAAGATTTTGGAGAAGAAGCAGAGTAAGAAAGAACACTTAAGGTAAGTGTGAGGAAGCACCAGTGGTTTGCGGGTTCGCGCAACCAGACTACCCTGCAGTCTGTGATGTTATGAAGTTAACATGCTGCTGAAATGACTAAGTCTCCAGATTTCTTCTATCCAATCTTTAAGAAGAGAAATTAGTAGAAGAGATCTATGTCATATCCCTCTTAAAGAGATGATCAAATCGTGAGTCAAAGTGCTGCCGAATTTTATATCTGACTTGGACATTTGAACTTTGTCAATTTCTACATTCTAAATAATTTATCTTATAATCAAGGGATGTTTGAGGATGTAAATGAACTCAGTGCTAATAAAATATGATGATTATCCTTAATACTCTCTCTCTCTGTTATGCTTGAATAAGATAATTTCTCAAATAAAATGTATTTGTTTCTTATTTAAAACAAAATGACAACTGCAATAGGAAAATTTTATCTTATTTAATATTAACATTGAGATAGTTATAGAACTTTCATCATAGTTTGGCTTCTTTCTGATGCGAAAATGGTGACTCTTAGTGGAAATCTCTAAGATAGATTATTCGATTCTTCAAACACTAACTATACTTATATTTTATGATTGAAGGTTTCTGATTCCAACTATAAATTACAGCCAATGGCAATTTCTTCAAGGAAAGTGAGCTTCCGTTTCACTACGACCGGATTCACGATAGAATATGCACCGAACTAACCCCCGGAATACATGACTCAACTTTCCACGAGCAATAACAACCTGACCCGAGCAACTGCTTTGGTCGTATCTGCTTCACCTCAATCACTGGAAGGAGATAAGGGCTGAGCTATTATGATGTCTTGTGGGACGAGAGCACGAAATACAAGAAGCCCCAGAATGAATCCACTTTCGCCAAGAGTTAGAGGGCCGATAATGCTTAATATAGCTAAGAGGAATCCTGAACTTGCCCCTCCTGTGATATATCCCTGGCAAATAGTTCCACAGTTAACGTCGCGTGACTTTTCAGCTTTGGTCACGATAAGGGTCAGATGGACGAATGAGCGGAAAGGTAAGGCATTATTAACAAGTTCGCCAATATCTATATCGCCCCAATTGATCAATGGTAATGGAAGCATAGAGAAGTCGAATGAAGCTCCATCCTCCCCTCTCTTTGTAAGTCCTATCACGTCGATATATTCCTGCCCCACTCCAACTGTAGCTCTGTCGAAAAGTGGAGAAGCCACAATACATATGGCTAGAACAAGCCAAGAAAATATGCCGACTACGGAAGGTCGTATGAATGAAATGGCAGAAGCACAAAGGGCACTAACAGAACAGTGTAGAAACCTTAGAGAAGTATTAGCAACCCTCACATATAATGTAGCCAGATAGCGGCTCCCCCGATGATGGGCACAATGAATAGACAAGAAAACCAACCCAAAGGCTTTCAACCACAGGGGCAAGATGACTGGGGTCTGTCCTAGTAGCAAGAACCATGACACAAGATGAGGTGAGACAAGTCGTCAAAGAAGCTGTCAGAGTAGAGAGAGTGTGAAAATACTAGCCATTTCAGATACCGAACGTCATATCCAAGAGAGGTAGAAGATATCTCATTTCCAGCCAACTTCAAACATCTAGATTTTTAGAAGTTTAATGGGGAAGGATTGCTAAAGGAACACTTAATACACTTCATTACTAAAATGGGAAATTTTTCTACGATACTGCAATATTGCTTGCGATTGTTCGCGTCATCCCTAACGAACAAAGCATTCTGATGGTATTCTAGCTTGGCCCCGGGGTCGATACGTACTTGGGAATAAATGCAGGACGCCTTTATGTCAAACTTCTTCTCTTTAGAATTAGATATTAGTGTTACAAAATTGGCTTCCGTACGGCAGAGAGAAAGCGAACTAGTAGAAAAGTTCATAGACAGATGGAAGACATTAGGAGCCTCGTGTAGGCAGTTGCCAGAAGAAAAGGAACAAGTCAAGATGTGTCTGAACTCTATGGAAGCGAGAATCGCGTTTGGACTCACTAGCACCGATAACAAAACCTTCCATGACTAGCCACGAAGGCCCATGCTTTAGAATTGATGACTCAGAAGATGTCAGTGTTTCACTATGAGATAGCTAGAAGGGTGCCCAGTGGAATGTCCATAAATACTGTTGATCGTGAAAAGAGAAGTAAAGATATAAGGGACTTAAGGGATAAGAGGCTGGAACAAAAAGAAGAATCAAATCAACCGAGAAACAGACATAGTGAAAAAAGGCCTAAGATGCTCAATTCTCACGAGGGGTTCATGTTTGATAGGGAAGATGTTGTTCATATGATGAACCAATTGCTAAAAGCGAGTATGATAGAATTACCAGAGCCCAAATGCCCTAAAGATGTGACAAGAATCAAAGAGAGATTTTTACCGCTATCATTGCCAGGTGGGACATCTGACGAAGAATTATTATACATTGAAATGTATAATACAACGAACGATAGATAGAGGTGAAATAGTAATGGGAAAAGAAAAAGAAAGGGGTACAATGGCGACAGTGAATATGCTCACAATTCGAGAAAAGGCCCGAGAATAAAAGAGAAAGAGGATCGTTAGATGACAAAGAAGGTAGTAGTGATTACGTTGCGATCGGGAAAGAAGATAACAAGCCCTGTGAAGCAGAAAGCAAGGATTATAAGAAAAGAAGTCATTGAAAGGCAGAGTGATGATGATGAGAAAAAGAAGAAGAGTGAGACAACGAAAGTGACTTATGATGTAGTAAGTCATTTGAAAGGCATACCGACTCAATTAAGCGTCTATGATGCCCTTAAGTTGTCAGAGGAATTTCGACAGAGCTTGGTCCAAGCATTGTCCAATCATGATGTCAGAGAAACCTTACTGGCAGAGATGGAACGCGAAGAGTACAATGAGCAAGAAAACTGCCTACTAGTTGTTTCCTTCTTCGATAATGATTTGATCTGTGAGGCCGAGCATAACAGGCCGCTAATGATAGAAGGCCATATTTGTGGGAAGAATGTTAAGTGGATTATGATAGATAATAGGTCTGAAGTGAACCTCTTACCACTCTCGATGTTGAGTAAACTAGGTTACCATCGTTCTGATCTACGACCCAGTGGAATGATGATACAGGGCTTCAATCAAGATGGGAAACATGCACTTGGTAAATTTACAGTGACACTGGAGAAAGGAGAGCTGAATACTGATGTTGCATGCCACATTATAAATGCAGTGACAACATACAATCTTCTCCTAGGAAGGCCATGGATACATCAGTATAGCATTGTACCCTCTACTTTGCATCAGTGCTTCAAATACTGTAAAGGTGGGATACAGTATAAAGTAATGGCTGACGTGAAGTCGTACATAGAGGCCAAGTCCTTCTTTGCAGATGCCAGTTATTGTAAAGGGCTCGCTAAAGAAGAAAGAAAGAATGATGAAAGCGAAGTACTAAAGGACATTCAAGTAAAAGTGATTAAAGAAGAAACAGAAAAGGTAGAATCATCTAGGACTACAGAAGCAAAGAAGAAATTCTATTTTATGCCGAAATATTTGAGACAACTGGGGTAACCGCCACTAACCCTATTATCACCTGAACAGTTGAAAATTTTACAGTCCAATTATACACTGCCATTGCCGTATGTTGAAAGAAATAAGCCATTTTTAGCTGCTCCAGGAAGATTTTAGGTCAATGCTAGCGCAAAATACATAGAACTAATAGAATTTTACACCTCAGTGGAAGTAAAGACAGGAGAAGAGACCAAGAATAATGTGTACCGCGATAGGTTGACACTGCAAGATCTCAAAAAATATAGTCTGGCAAGTAAAAAAATCATGAGAAACATGGGTTTTGATTACGAAGAACCCACTGGCTTGAATCATGGGAGAGGAATTCAAAGAAGGATTGGGGACAGTGTCATCAGTAAACATGGTTACAACCGAGCAGTTATTGGAAGAGGACCCTAAAATAGTTAAGGTTCCTGAAATGGCTCCAAAGCAGATAGAAGATAGGGGGCAGCCGACAATAGAGAGTTTGCGAGAGATAAACCTGGGTAAGGAAGAAGAGCCAAGGAACACATTCGTCAGTGCCGATCTTTATGAACAAGAGTCTGAGTAATACATTCAACTTCTCAAAGAAAATACAGAGATGTCGGGTTTAGAACCTTCCATAGAAATGCATTGGTTAAACAAGCACAAAGGCGATTTCATCCGAACTAGGTTCCCCTGATAGAAGAAGAAGCCAATAAGTTGTTAAAAGTCGAGTTTATCAGGGAGGTCAAATATCCTAAGTGGATATCGAATATTATCCCCGTGAAGAAGAAAAACGAACAAGTCAGGGTGTGCGTTGACTTCAGAGATCTGAACGAAGCTTGTCCAAAAGATAATTTTTCTCTCCCGATAACTAAATTACTGATTGACAGTACGACTCAATATACTATCATGTCCTTCATGGATGGCCATGCAGGGTATAGTCAGATTAGAATGACACCTAAAGATAAAGAAGTAACAGCATTCAAAACTTCGCTGGGAATTTATTATTATAAATTTTTGTCATTCAGTCTCAAAAATGCCGGGGCGATGTATTAGAAAGCAATGCAGATCTTCCAAGACATGATGTACAAGCATGTTGAGTGTTATGTTGATGACTTGGTAGTCAGGTCAGGAGATCATCAGGGGCATCATACACATTTGGCATCTGCTTTCTGTCGGCTCAGAAAGAAACAGCTGAAGATGAATCCAACTAAATGTGCATTTGAGGTGTCCTCAGGTAAATTTCTTGGTTTTTTCATCTGACATAGGGGTATTGAGATAGATCCAGAGAAATTCAAAGCCATTCAAAATATGCCGCCAATGAAGACATTAAAAGAATTGAAAATTTTGCAAGGAAAACTAGCGTACATTTGCTGTTTCGTTTCAAATTTGGCAGGGAGATGTCAGTCATTTTCCCATTTGATGAAGAAAGGTACAGAGTTTGTATGGGGTCAAGCCTGTCAGAATGTTTTTAATTCAATAAAAGAATTACTGAAACAACCACCAGTATTGACAACCCCAATAAAAGGAAAGCGACTGATTTTGTATATATCTGCAGTTGAGAATTTTTTAGGAGCTTTGTTAGTACAGGTGAATGAATCTGGGAAAGAGACTGCTCTTTATTATTTAACTAGAACTCTAATGGGTGCGGAATGCAACTACTCTTCAATCAAGAAAGAATGTTTGGCACTGATATTCGTGGTACAAAAATTGAGACATTATTGTCTCTCCCATGACATAACTTTGATTTCAAGAGCAGATCTGATAAAGTTTTTGATGACAAGACCGATGTTGTCTTGGAGATTGGCCAAATGGATGTTGTTACTTTCAGAATATACTATTACGTATGAGCTGATAAAAGCAGTAAAAGGACAAGCAGTGGCGGACTTCCTTACAGCGCACCCTGTAGCAGAATATGAAACCATTAGTGATGATTTTCTAGATGAATAAGTTATGTTGGCTTAATCACAAAGCCCACAACAGACGAGCATCAGGAGCGGGGGCATGAGTAATATTCACTACTCAAGGTGATTTGTTACCTTGCTCCTTCACATTGGGAACTATATACACAAACAATGAGGCCGAATATAGAGCCCTAATAATCGGAATGGAAATAGCTCGGGAAATGAAGATAAAAATGCTGTATATCTTCAGGGATTCTAAATTGATCATAAATCAATTGACGACTAAATTCGAGATAAGAAAGCAAGAGCTTTTACCATACAACTGAAAAGCATAGCAATTGCTAAAACAGTTCTGTCATGTTGAAATCAAGCACATACAGCGATTTGAAAACAAGATAGCAGATGCTTTGACCAGCCTGGTAACAGCTCTGTCCTACCCAAATTGAAGCCCTCTCCAAGTTACTATAGAAGAAAAAATATTTTTGCAGTCTTCAGAGGTCATCGATGATATTGTGGAGATACTTCCTATATCGTGTTTAGAGGTAACGACGGATGATTGGCGTTAGCCTTTCATAGATTATCTCAAATATAATATCTCGCCAGAAGATCTAGCGCAGAGACAGTAAATCAAGCAATGGTCAAGCAGATTCATCATATGCAGTAAACTGTTGTATAAAAAATCTTACAATGGAATGCTACTATGTTGCTTAGATGAACAAGAAGCGGGCTAGACATTACAAGAAGCACACTCCGGAGAATGTGGGGCACATCAAGCTGGCCAAAATTTATTCCATAGAATACATCGAATGGGATATTATTAGCCTACCATGTTCAAATATGCTATAGATTATGCAAAATGATGTCATGAATGTCAGATTCACAGAGATGTTATACATATTCTTCTGGAAGACCTGCATCAGTCAGTCGCTCTTGGACCTTCTCGGCCTGGGGACTTGACATCATTGGTCCTATAAATCTGCCTTCATCCAAATGAAAGCAGTATATCTTAGCAGTGATAAATTATTTCTCCAAGTGGACAGAAGTAGTGACACTATGTAATGTTAAAGAAAAAGATGTGGTTAATTTCATCCAACACGCAATAATATACTGCCACGGTATTTCGAAGAAAATTATTACAGATAATGGCACTCCCTTCAAAAATAGAGGCATGGAAAAGCAATGTCAGAAATTCAGCATTCGCCATTCGTTTTCAACACCTTCTATCCACAAGCCAATGGATTAGTAGAGACGTTTAATAAAACGATAGTCAAGATACAGAAGAAAATAGTGACAAGGAACAAACATGATTGGGATAAAAGGTTACAAGAAGCATTGTGGGCATATAGAACTATTCATCTAACAGCAACAAAAGCAACACCATATTCGCTGGTCTATGGTGTAGAAGTAATGATCCCGATTGAAATATAAGTAGCATCACTCAGAGTGGCGGTACATCAATCCATTACAGATGATAAAAATGTAAAAATAAGGTTGAATGAGCTGGATTTGCTTAATGAGAAATGCCTGGCAGTCTAACAGTGATTGCAATCATATCAACCAAGGATATCGGCCGCCTGTGATAAACGAGTCAAGTATCTCTCTTTCAAAAAAGGAGATGTGGTACTGATGTTGAAAAGACCTATAGTGGTCACCTGTCAAACAGGGGGCAAATTCGAGCCTAAATGGGATGGGCCATACATAATAAAAGAAGTGTACTTTAATGGAGCATACAGATTCATGGATCAAGATGGACAAGGTATCAGTATACCGGTTAATGCTCGCTTTATCAAAAGATATTGTCCCTAAAGATACTACTGATTTTGATCTAGAATATTATTAGAATAATGATTCTGTATCAAAAGGGGGAAAGAATAAACAAGACCATAGCTATGTACTATCAAATGAATGAATAAAGAAGAAATTTGAGAGTACATCAAGACTATGCACCAACAAGTGTTGCGAAAAGAAAGTGACTATCGTCATCATCAAGCGAGCTCTGTAAAATTCTATTGAAATTGGTATTGTCACCAAGCTGATGTATTATGAACAACGCATATGAATACTGTTGAAGATATTAACAGAAGTTGTGACTTATTAATCTCAGTCAAAGATGTCTATCATCCTCGGGACAATGATGACCACCTATTATTATCGTTTAAGGCAGCCTAGTTAAGCCTTAAAAATGGCCAGCTATGCATGAGGCCTATCACTTTCACCATTTGAGCAGCAGTAAGAAGCCAGTGGCCCTAAAAAGCGTATAAAGGCCAACATATGTATACCCATGCAGGCAACGGACGGAGCCAACGACTAAAAGTCCTCAATAGCCAATCACGCATGAGACCAATGATGTCTGTATAGCTTTCCAACAGCGTCATGGGGAACAAAGGAAAATGCCCTCCCGTGAATGGGTCTGACCTTGCAGGTGAAGAAAATGTGGGCTGTAATGTGAGCACTTTGGCCATGTCCATAGGTAGGCCAACCATGCGTAAGACCCCCCAGATCTCCAGCTTGCTTTCAATATTAACTCTTGAGAAAGGGCTTAAACCTACTCATTGATAGATTGGAGGCCCTAGATTTGGTACCCCAAAGGTTGCCTTACGAGCCCCGTGAACTCTAGAGAGTTCTTGCGGCCAACCTTGCACGTAAATCCAACTGAGATCATGGTCTTGGTAGCTTTACTGGGCCCCTCTGATGGATCGTGGTTTGTGAACTCACCAGGATGTGAAAAGTCTAGTGAACTCCTAAGAGTTACAAAGACCATCATGTGAGAACTGACTCAACTACTCAAGAGTCTAAAAAACTGTGTGGGCTCCACTACTCAAGAGCTTAAACTCTGTGTGATTATCTGACTAAACTAAAACTTAGCACTGCCTATTAAAACAAAATCATATTGGAAATCCCATACTGATAAGCATAAAATGCTGGTGTTTTATATCAGTTCTTCATTAAATAATATGTCAAGATTATTGCATGGATAAATATGTTTGAAATGATTTATGATGAAGAAATTCATAGAAGAATAAAATATTTCAAAATATTATTGTGTCTTCATATGTTGAGAGTCAAAAGAGATTACTTGTTCAAAATATATACACAAAGAAATTACAAACTTAAAGTTCTTCTATAATTCCTACTATCCCCATATACTTCTGCAAATCCTCCTTTAATTGCATTTGAGTTACGGCATGTTTTGACTTTTCCTCAAGGATGATCTTTGCTTGATCAGGAATGCCAGCCAGTTTATCTTCCAACGTGCAATCATCTCTTCACTCTTAAGTAGTTCGGATTTCTCAGTATTAGCAAACTGAATATTGACCTGTATCCTTTCCTCAATCTCCTTTATGGATGATTCCTGCTAGTGATCCTTCAACTCTAGCTGCGAAATCTCCTCTTTTAGGGCGGCGATATGGTCCCGAATAACCACTTTATCATCCCATGAGCCTTCAGATGTTCCTGAAGAACTAATTGTTCCTTGTCAAATTCAAAAATAGCGGAAGCGATAAGAGAAGCCTTTTCATTAGACAGAGTTAACTGCTTCCCATATTCCAAGATCTCAGGAGCAATTATGACATTTTCCGCTGATGCTAAAGAGATTATTTAATCATAGAATTTGAAAAGAGAATCACGTAGAGTAGAGATGTTGATCTTTGTCATTCTTGCAGAACTTTCTAAATTTCAATGGCAATATCTAGGTCTGACCATTGTTCAGGGTCTTTGAAAATGTGAACTATTGTTGGTAGAGAATTCTTCATCAAAAGCATTTTGTGTGCAGGAATCTTCGTGAAGGACAATAGTTCAGACGTAGTGGCCACAGACTCAGAGCTTGCTGCCCCACTACAAGGAGGAGTTTTTGTAGTATAAAGAAGGAAAGAACTCAAAATATTGATAAAAAAGTTAGAAGATGTATAGCTCTTGATAAAGCAATCAATATATATATATATATGCCGCAGAAGTATGACTAATAGGAGGTGGGATTTCCTGAACTGTAGAAGGACCAGCTCCTAACATGTCAGTGAAAGAAGGCACTCTGGTCTCTGTACTTGAATCTCTAGTAGTTGGAGTGGGAAAATTAGTGGTCTCTACTAGAAAGATAATTTCACGGGCCACCACTTTTGACGCTACCAAAGGAACCAGAGGAACCCTAGGTGAAATTACCGGTGCAGTTGTAGGAGGATTCATGGGAGGAGTATCACCCGTCTTAACATTAGCAACATGAGTACTTGAAATAAGGATATGATAATAATAATGAGATAACTGTCACCAAATACATACATATATATATATATATATATATATATATATATATATATATATATATATATATATATATATATATATATATATATATATACAGAATTAAAAAATTTCCTTACCTGGTGAATATCCATATTCCCCATAATCTAAAGGTTCTTCTTCCTCCTGTATTATTGCAGGAGACTTTGCAGGAATATCTGCACCAGGAAGAGTTTCAGAATCTACAGGACGGTGTTCTTTGTCAGCATTTTTCTCAACAACATCCTCCTCTCCATCTATATCAACTTCTCCTTCTTTGAAATCATCATCTTTATCTTCGCCATTTTTGTTGTCCTCATCATCTTTGTATTCAGCAGAAGCAGTACCCTCCGACGAAGAAGCCAAACTTTCATCCCATAAGTTTTCTTCATCTACTTCTTAAATCATGACTTGTTTTCCTTTAGAAAGAGCAACTTGACTACTTTCCGGTTGAGGTTCTCTATTAGCTGGGACTGAAGGGGATGCAGAGGCCTATCCACCTCCTTCTTGAGGAACAAATGACAATGCTTGCAAGCATGCTCGAGACCTACTCATGAGAAATGATGAGCTAGGAGGAGTAAGCTGTGAAGGAGGAGCTGGCTCATCCTGAGCTACAGCAGTTTCTATCGAAATAGGAGAAGATGTTCCTTCAACATTATTTGTGACCCGGCCACCGAAGTCATGAGGGACTTGTTCAAATTCTGTAAAGAGTCTGTGAGTAATCCATCCTTCCAAAGTATTAATAGCCTTCTTTTCACGGATTGGATCTTCTAGTAATATTTTTCTGCAAATTTCATCGTGAAAAGATACGCGGCACTTCTCTGGTATGTAGCCAATACCATTTTCAAGTTTTCCACCCCTTAGCCTAGGTGGGTGAAGCCAGATGGGTGAATCTACTAGTGAACAATTGTTGACCAAGAATGACTGGTGATCCCACCACCGCATCTAGCTATAAGAAGTACGAATTGTGCAATCGCAACCAGGGATTATGAAGAAAGAATTAACATGACCGCCTAGTAGTTATTTCTATATCATGACCAATTGATAGTGCCAGTGCCATAACAATGCATTCTTTTAGTGACCAATTTGCAGTCTTTTAGAACGGCCTGGTCATAGCCAAATTGTTGAGCAAAGCGACTGGGATAGCATGGCACTTGCCAAAAATCCATTCCTTCTCGAAGTGGTAGGCTGCAAGAGCGTATAGAGAGGAAGAAAGATCTTTCTACTACGGTGAGTGTTGCTTAGTCCACCATGTCAGTATCTTCCATATAGCGATGGAGACGAAATTAAAAGAAATCCACTTAATCAGTATCCTGGATTTTGTTGGCTACCCAGTTGAATGACCACTTAGCCATAATCCTTTGTTGGAAGAACCAGAGTGGAAGGTGTGCAGGATGAATATATGCCTTCTCTGGTGCTTCAAAAGTCTAAGAAAAATATACTCCCAGCCAACCAATGATATGATGCCATGGAGTGTACGCTGAGGAAGCTTCGATGGTAGGATTCTTGACATGAGTGGCTACTTCTCCAAGGGCTCTATAAATAGAACACAACACTGGAGGTGCGAGTGAATACTTACGGACTTCTTCCAAAGCGCCGGTAAGGACAAAGACTGTAGGGCGAATAGTGTCTGCCCATTTTGAGCTTGGAAGTACTACGATGCTCAGCCAATAGGCTAAGAAGGCCGCGAGCTCCCTGCATAAGTTATACTCTGCTCTTTCCTTGATATTATCATGAAACTCTATTAGCTCTTTAGACCGAAAATCACAGAATCTGCAGGGAAAGGTAAAAGATTAGTATGAGGAAATGTATAATAAAAAAGGGAAGAAAGAAAAAGGGAAGTTGATTCCTAAACTTGAAAATACCTAAGGGCCCTAGAAAAATGTGCGAGCCACTACAGAGGAGAAAGCTTATGGATGTTTGGAAATTTTGCCATCTCTCTGAAGAGTTTGATGGTGGTTTCAGAGATGAAAGGCTTACGATCAGGAGAAGAAATAAAAGACAACTCTTTATGAGACGGGATGAATTCATCGTAAAACTTCCTATCAGTGGAAGGCCTACTATTCGATGAAGATCCCAGAGTGTGATACTCATCTCATCTACTGGCAGGTGGAAAGTTGGTGGTGGGAGACTAGTACTCAAGAAAACCCTTTATCACAGTTGGTTCCTTATAAAAGTACTGAGACATAACTTCTATAGTGTCATACAAGCCAATTTTAGCAAGCACACCCACGTGCTTTTACAAGATGGCTTCTACCCAATCTGAATAATAACATCATGAAGTTAACAAACCCCTTGTTCGGAATTCGTCAGGTCCCCAAAGTTGACCGCGATCTCTGAAGCATTGCTTGATGGTTTCATAGAAATATGTGGGGAATAGGTTGTGAGGACTGTGAAAAGGGGTAAGAAAAATCATAGGGTGGACTTCACCAATACTTTTTCGTGGCTTATGCGCTAGCAATATCCCCTCAAGGATGTACGGTTCTCTTGTTGACCATGAGGAAGTGTACATTATCTTCTCTCCATCTATGTAATCCCTCAACTTGCAATCAAGCATGGATTGATGGTGATGAAGGCTGATGAGAATCACCATCATGCCCTTCGAGTGAGGATTATCAAATTTCATAATGCCTTCAATTACTCTTACTGATTCCCATGAGTCTTGGAGCTTCTTCTTGTTGTGCTCCTTGATCTTCTCCGTAAACTCCTTTTTCTTGTTTCTATAT
Organism: Magnolia kwangsiensis; assembly: GCA_037074715.1. NCBI lineage: Eukaryota > Viridiplantae > Streptophyta > Magnoliopsida > Magnoliales > Magnoliaceae > Magnolia > Magnolia kwangsiensis. The sequence continues at coordinate 67,088,996 of CM073585.1, forward strand.
CAACATGATCATCTAGCAGTTGTTTCAATATCATGGCCCAATTGATAGGGACAATGCCATAACAATGCATCCTCTTAGTGACCATTCTGTAATCTTTTGAAATGGTCTGGTCATAACCAAATTGGCGAGCAAAGCGATTGGGATAGTATGGCTCTCGCCAAAACTTCATTCCTTCTCGAAGTGGTAGGCTGCAAGAGCGTATAGAGAGGAAGAAAGCTCTTTCTGCTACGGTGAGTGTTTCCTACTCCAACATGTCAGTATCTTCCATATAGCGATGGAGATGAAATTGAAAGAAATCCACTTGATCAGTATCCTAGATTTTGTTGGCTACCCAGTTGTATGACGTTTTGGCCATAGCCCTTTGTTGGAAGAACCATAGCGGAAGGTGTGCAAGATGAATATATGCCTTCTCTGGTGCTTCAAAAGTCCAAGGAAAATAGACTCCCAGCCAACCAGTGATATGATGCCATGGAGTGTATGCTGAGGAAGCTTCGATGGTAGATTTCTTAACATGAGTGGCTACTTCTCCAAGGGCTTTATAAATAGAACACAACACTGGAGGTGCGGGTGAATACTTGTGGCCTTCTGCCAAATTGCCGGCAGCGACAAAGACTGTAGGGTGAATAGTGTCTGCCCATTTTGAGCTTGGAAGTACTACGATGCTCAGCCAATAGGCTAAGAAGGTCGCGAGCACCCCGCATAAGCTGTACTCTGCTCTTTCCTTGATATTATCGCGAAGCTCTGTTAGCTCTTTAAACCGACAATCATGGAATCTGCAGGGAAAGGTAAAAGATTAGTATAAGGAAATGTATAATAAAAAAGGGAAGAAAGAAAAAGAGAAGTTGATTCCTAAACTTGAAAATACCTAAGGGCCCTAGAAAAATGTGCGAGCCACTGCAGAGGAGAAAGCTTAGGGATGTTTGGAAATTTTTCCATCTCTTTGAAGAGTTCGATGGTGGTTTCAGAGATGAAAGGCTTACGATCAGGAGAAGAAATAAAAGCCAACTCTTTATTAGATGGGATGAATTCATCGTAAAACTTTCCTGTCAGCGAAAGGCCTATTATTCGATGGAGATCCCAGAGTGTGATACTCATCTCATCTACTGGCAGGTGGAAAGAGTTGGTGGTGGGAGACCAGTACTCAAGGAAACCCTTTATCACAGTTGTTTCCTTATAGAAGTACTGAGACATAACTTCTATAGTGTCATATAAGCCGATTTTACTTCATTCCTTCTCGAAGTGGTAGGCTGTAAGAGCGTATAGAGAGGAAGAAAGCTCTTTCTACTACGATGAGTGTTGCCTAGTCCACCATGTCAGTATCTTCCATATAGTGATGGAGACGAAATTGAAAGAAATCCACTTGATTAGTATCCTAGATTTTGTTGGCTACCCAGTTGTATGATGTTTTGGCCATAGCCCTTTGTTTGAAGAACCATAGTGGAAGGTGTGCAGGATGAATATATGCTTTCTCTGGTGCTTCAAAAGTCCAAGGAAAATAGACTCCTAGCCAACCGGTGATATTATGCCATGGAGTGTACACCGAGGAAGCTTCAATGGTAGGATTCTTGACATGAGTGGCTACTTCTCCGAGGGCTTTATAAATAGAACACAACATTAGAGGTGCGAGTGAATACTTGTGGCCTTCTGCCAAAGCGCCGACAACGACAAAGACTGTAAGGTGAATAGTGTCTACCCATTTTGAGCTTAAAAGTACTACGATGCTCAGCTAATAGGCTAAGAAGGCTGCAAGCTCCCCGCATAAGCTGTACTCTGCTCTTTCCTTGATATTATCACAAAGCTCTATTAGCTCTTTAGACCGACAATCACGGAATCTGCAGGGAAAGGTAAAAGATTGGTATGAGGAAATGTATAATAATAAAGGGAAGAAAGAAAAAGGGAAGTTGATTCCTAAACTTGAAAATACCTAAGGGCCCTAGAAAAATGTGCGAGCCACTGCAGAGGAGAAAGCTTATGGATGTTTAGAAAATTTGCCATCTCTCTGAAGAGTTCGATGGTGGTTTCAGAGATGAAAGTTTTTACGATCAGGAGAAGAAATAAAAGCCAACTCTTTATTAGACGAGATGAATTCATCGTAAAAATTTCCTGTCAGCGGAGGCCTACTATTCGATGGAGATCCCGGAGTGTGATACTCATCTCATCTACTGGAGGGTGGAAAGAGTTGGTGGTGGGAGACCAGTACTCAAGGAAACCCTTTATCACAGTTGGTTCCTTATAGAAGTACTGAGACATAACTTCTATAGTTTCATATAAGCCAATTTTAGCAAGCATGCCCACGTGCTTTTGCAAGATGCCTTCTACCCAATCTGAATAATAACATCGTGAAGTTCACAGACCCCTTGTTCAAAATTCTTCAGGTCCCCAAAGTTGATCACGATATCTGAAGCGTTGCTTGATGGTTTCATAGAAATATGTGGGGAATAGGTTGTGAGGACTGTGAAAAGGGGCAAGAAAAATCATAGGGTGGACTTCACCAATACTTTGTCGCAGCTTATGTGCTAGCAATATCCCCTCAAGGATGTACGGTTCTTTTTGTTGACCATGAGGAAGTGTACATTATCTTCTCTTCGTCTATGTAATCCCTCGACTCGCAATCAAGCATGGATTGATGGCGATGAAGGTTGATGGGAATCACACTCATACCCTTCGAGTGAGAATTATCAAATTTCATAATGCCCTCGATTACTCTGACTGATTTCCATGAGTTCTGGAGCTTCTTCTTGTTGTGCTCCTTGATCTTCTCCTCTAACTCCTTGGCCTTGTTTCAGCGAGTCTTCTTTGAGCGAGAAGTAGGATGAGTGTCTTCTCGAACCGGGGGTCTTTGACTGTTTGTATGAATATGGGCGGTTATCTTCAACCATTCGTCCCAATCATATTCTCGGCCCTGGTTTTGAGGTCGTTCTACGTCTCCCATCGCGATTGCCCAGTGGATAGGAGAAGGTAAGGAAGAAATACGATCAGTGAAATTGAAGGTTGGTAGTACAGGCTCCTTGAAATACGAAGGATTACAAGCAGTGGTTTTAACGCGTTTCGCTGGTTGTTGATCTGAAGAAGGGAAAGGATGGAAAGAAGATACCTTTGGCAAATCTAGGTGAGAAGGTTGTTCAGTAAGTTGTTCTACGGCATGAAAAGTTTGCTTGATGCGGGCCATGACTGAAAAAAGTTAACGATTTGAAGGTTAGTTGAAGAAGGAAAAGATCAGGTGATTAAAAAAATTCTCTAAGTTGAGTTCGTGCAATTAAAGTTGGTTGTGCGAAATAACGCAACATCCAAAGGTTCAACACGAATAGAAAAGCTATTGCATAAGTCCGCACAAACGATATCAGTTGCACAGGGATTCAGCGGAGAGATGGAGGTTCGATGCAGTCTGAAGCAATTGTAGAATAAATGAAGTCTAGGGTATTTATAGTGTACAAGGCTGAGTACGGTACACGACCGCTAAATGCACGGGTCCGCATAAACCCTTTCTTCAGAATAAAAATTGATCCTGATTCTTTGATTTTTAGAGAAACAAAGAAAGGATCAAGGGGGCATCTGTTGAGGCATAAAAATAAGAAGAAAGAATTGAAGAAAGGAATATTGAAAAGTAAGAAGTTGCAGGAAATAGAAAATGAAGAAAGACAAGCATTTTTTAGGAGGGTTTGCTCGGGTCCACGCAAGGCATATTGGTTGCGCGGGTCCGTGCAACCAATAATTCAGTTACGTGAGGTCGCGTAACTTGTTTCTGCAGTTGTTGTCCATGAATGATCAGTATCAATGAAAGGTGGGTCCCTTGGCACCAAGATCGAGGTTTCGCATGTGATGAGGTCTATAAATACCCCCTTCCCCCCCTCATTTGGAGGGTGAAATATTTTGGAGAAGAAGCAGAGCAAGAAAGAAGACTGAAGGTAGGAGTGAGGAAGCATCAATGGCTTGCGCGGGTTCACACAACCCATATCCGTGCAACTAGACTACCCTGCAGTCTATGATGTTAAGGAGTTAACATGATTTTGAAATGACCAAGTCTCCAGAAGTCTTCTATCTAAGCTTCAAGAAGAGAAATTAGTAGAAGAGATCTATGTCATATCCCTCTTAAAGAGATGATCAAATCGTGAGTCGAAGTGCTGCTGGATTTGATATCTGACTTAGACATTTGAATTTTGTCAATTTCTACATTCTAAATAATCTATCTTAAAATCAAGAGATGTTTGAGGATGTAAATGAACTCGGTACTAATAAAATATGATGATTGTCCTTAATACTCTCTCTCTCTCTCTGTTATGCTTAAATAAGATAATTTCCCATATAAAATCCATTTGTTTCTTGTTCGAAAAAACTGGATCCTCATATAAGAGTGTGGCATCATCATAAGTCTAGGTCGCTCCATCCTTAGAATGTGCTAGAACATAACTTTGAATTGTGCCCTTATATTGTTGCACCAAGTTCTTATACGGCTGCACTGTGTCATCTCCTGACTATACTAGGGCGTAGACTCGGACTTAAGCTTGTGGTCATGGTGCCTGAACTCCATGCCTCGACTGTTGGTATTGTTGAGGTCTAACCTGTGGTGGTGGCTACTGAGGTGGTCTCTGATATACCGATGTAGGTCCTTGCTATGGTAGCCTTGGGTATGACTATAACGACCTTTGTGGATATGGCTGAGGTGGTCTCGAGGAAGGCTATGATGCGGATGGATGTAGTAGAGGTCATTGTGACTTAGACAGTGGCACATATTGCTGGGGAGGCCTGAAAGACCGATGTGAAGGTCCTAACTTTTGTTGATATTGAGTGCACTGTGGTTAAGAACAAAAACGAGAAGTGTGGCCCTTGAGTCCACAATTATAGCAAAATTCTAAAAATCGTAGTGTAGGAAGTGTTGTCGTCGGTCTGGCCATCGATGTCGACGTTGTTCTCTATCTCTTAGTTGCATTTTGCTGGGCTGGAAATATATGTGTAATAGTTCTAGCACCACTCTTTATGTCCTTCCTCTGATCACGATTCTTCCAATATTCATTGATGTCTTCCTCCACTACTAAGGCACACTCCAACACTTCGGCATAGGTCTTCTGTACAAAAGGGGATAATCGGCTATGAATAGAGGCTCTCAGACCTTCCTGAAAATTTTGTGCCTTACGGGTTTCATCGGACACTAGAAAAGTTACAAATTGCTATAGCTTCGTGAGCATCATACTGGTGCACTGTCATATCACCCTGCTCTAATTTCATGAATTCTCCCACCTTTTGATTTTTCATATACAAAGGAAAGTATTTATCATCAAACTTCTCACAAAACTGGGCCCATGTCCAGGCTTCAACTCTCGGGTTCATCCTAACGACTAAGTCCCACTAATGATTCGCCTCCCCTTCTAACATGTAAATAGTCAATTCTACTTTCTAGTATTCATCCATGAATATCTTATCAATTTGTTTCTTCTACAACTCGGCCTTAGATAGGTCAGTCCCACCTTTAAATATAAGTGGCCTCTGTCTTTTGAACCTTTCCAATAAAGTTCCTATCCCTTTGTTAGCTACGTGAATGGTTTGAGTTTGACCTTGCGCTTGAGTCTGTTTTATCTGATAGCCTACAAGAACCGTAAGATTTCCTATGGCCCTAATAATTCCACCTATAAGCGACTTGTTTTCAGTGATATCAGGACCAGGAGCTCCTGATGTGATGCCAACATCAATGTTTTGATCCGCCATAATCTACGATTAGTTAAACATGTAAGCTTAGTGTGTGACAACCAAGGTAGGTTGTAGTAACTAAATTAAATTCTAATTATCATTAAAGGAGTGCATACTATTTAAGGTCACTAGGAGCATTAAAATATTTTATTAGATTATAAGAAATATTTGATGATTCAAAAGACTAACACATGAAGATTAAGAGAATTCAGGTAGTGACATGTATCAAGGTTGTAGTGCAGAAAATTAAGATTCTTAGGATACTATTCCCACTAATGTTTTTGATACTTATAAGTGTCATATTGATCTAAAATTTTTTATGAGGGTACATATATGAGTCTACTATAATTCTATAAAATTTTAGCCTAATATAAGGTCTACAGAAAATTCTAAAATTTGGATAATTAGGTCTATCCAGAAATAAACAATTTCTAACTAGTATATACATAGCTTAATATTGGTAAGGGATAAACCTAGATTTACATTTTTAAATTATTTTTTACTAAAACGACACTTGTTAATCTACGATTAAAATTTTGAATCAACTTAAAAGGATTTTAATTAATTATTTATGACTTTTGTAAGTTAAGTATTTTCTGCTTACTATTGTTGTCCAATTTATCGTGGTATACAAAAGAAAAAAAAGAAAAAAAAAAGAAAAAACTCTAAAAATTCCTTAAGGTCCAGATTTTGGTTATTAGTTCAATGTCAAGTCTAAATAAGATTATATATGATGTCAGCATAATGCAATGGTTCCCAAGTTTATATTTCTATTTTTTCTATCATAAAAGCAAAGAGATTTATGTTTGGGTCACTAATTTTAAAGATAACCCAAGGTCCACGATTTTTTAATCTAACCTGGCTTTGATACCAACTTGTCACACCTCGAAATTGAAGTACCCGAATAAGGTCTTCGGGACCTGAATCCCAAGGTTCATGAGTTATTATATAATGATATTTATTACAATCCACGTGATTCAATCAAATTCAATAAATATCCAACATCATCTAAAAGAAAATACAATTGAAATGTTTATTAAATTCAACTCTCTTGATAGTTTTCCATTTCTACATCAAAATTTGAACATAAACTAAACCTAAATAACATAAAACTGAACTGAATTAAAACTAAAACTAATTTTTAAGAAAAAAAAACTAATAGTAGAGGCCCACCTGATCGTAGTATTCCAGCTCTGTACCTGTACATTTTTTTAATAGGATGAGCATAACATCCCAGTAGGGTCATTTCTTATCCAAATTTAACATGTTCAGATAATATCAATTTTTTATAACAATTGAGAAAAATAGAATACAAATAATGAATTTAAGCAACAGAAATGTGAAAATGCAATGCATGTGATATTTTCCATGAATTCTCATAACAAGTATATCATTTTTTATAATATCATACCCAAGTGGATGGTCACATTGTATTAACACCCACGCATTAATACCTCATAGTGATGGACCCATTTACACGTTAGCTGTTCAGACTATTGCTCCAGTTGTACCTCTGACGTATGTCCACGCACACAATTGTACTCATACGCTGTATATAAAGGAGACTCCAAAGGATCCAGTGGGTTCTAGGGTCTTTCACCCAAGGGACACAATTACCCTACTTGCTGGCTTTAGGGTCTCTCACCCACGGGACACGATTGCTCTACTTGCTAACTTTAGGGTGTTTCACCTAAGAGACACCATCGCCCTACTTGTTGATACAACGATATTTTTTTTTCTTACAATTAAATAATCAATTGAGAAGCATGAATAACATGAAAATTTTTTAAATCAACAAAAATAAATAAATAATAATTTAATAAATTAAATTTCTACACTATAATGCAGGTTCTATACGAGGTGTATAAATTCGATGTTATTAAAATTTAGTTTCTGAAATTTGTTAAAATATCGAGTTGATTTTTGTAATAGTGCTGAAAAATTTACAAGAATTCATGAAAATACTGAAATACCAATTTTGTCTCAAAATTTGTATTTTAAATTTATTTACTTATTTGCAATGTAAATAATTTATTTTATTCGATATTTAAATTCCTATTTATTAATTTATAAAAGTTTAGTTGTACCTTATATTTAAATTATTATTATTACTATTATTATTTTATTATTATAACTTAAAATAGAGTTTAAATTAGAATAATAATTAGAAGTTTGAATTAATATCATATTAAATTTTAACTTAATTAATTTAAGAAATCATACAAGTCAGAGTTCATAATACTTACCAAATAACTAAAATTTTGAATTATAATCAATTATTTTTAAAGCCTTCAAAGTTACCTTGAATTTAGATTTACATTAATTTAATTCTTACAAAAAAAAAAAATAATAATAATAATAATTTTTAATTCCCAATTAGTATAATTAGTATTAATTTTCAAATTCAAAAAATTAAAATTTTAATTTAACTGCTTGTAACAATTTAATTGTAACTACTATACTTTAAATTAAATTAACAAATTATTTTAATATTTAAAATTTCACTCGATCTAGATTAATTTAATTTAATTAATTATTACTTATGAAATTAAATACATATATTAAATAAGGCTTAAAATTTATGAATTAATTTAAGTTATTAATTCTATTTTTTTACTAAAAATAATTCTGAGTTAAATTCAATAATTCTGATATAAAATAATAAAATCTATTTGCATATACTATATTACATCTGACAAAAAAATTCATAACTTAATTAACCATATTCTATTTTTAATAATTTACCTTTATATAAATGAATTTTAAAATTTAGGAATAATTCATTTTAATTTTAATATTAATAAATAATTTTTTATATATAGAATTTTTAAATTAAAATATAAACTTAGATAAATTGTTTATTTTATTCTGTAAATTTATTTTATTTTATTTATATTTATATATATATATATATATATATATATATATATATATATATATATATATATATATAAAAATTATTTCAAAATTGAATATCAAAAATATATAAAATAAAATTTTATAAATAGTAGGATTCCCTACATAATAATCAACTAAAAATAATATTTCTATCAAAATTTTGGAATAATAAGCATAACAATTAACTAAAAATGATAAACCTCAAGATAAGATCATATACCTTAAAAGTCTGATGATCCAACCCCACTTTAATCTCTCTCTCTCTCTCTCTCTCTCTCTCTCTCTCTCTCTCTCTTTCTCTCTTGATCTGCAGAGCTCTCTCTCTCTCCCACTCTCTTGATCTACCGGGTTTTCTCTCACTCTTTTCGATATGATTGAATCTTTGTTTATATTTTTCCTTCCTTTTTAATGGATGTGAGGAACGATGTGGAAGAATGGGGAATGTAGGTAGTTTTGTTTCGTGGGAGGGTTTAATGCCCATTACCATATGAAAAGGAAGGAAGAATTGAGAAAGTGGTTTAGTCAGCGTGCGAAAGATATATATATATATATATATATAAAATTTTAGATATGGTGGGTCTTACTAATGATGATATAAATCTACTCCGTCCATCATATTGGCCTGGCTAAGAGAAGATATAAGGCCAAAAATGAGGCTGATTCAAAACTCAGGTGGGCCACTCGTAAGTGGACGATGGGGTTAGTTCCCACAAAAAAATGGATTTTTACATTTTGTCTTTAGGTCCAATATTTCCTTGCAGTAAGAAAAAATATATAATTAAATCGAATTAGCACTTAATTACCAGGAAAGGTAATATAATTAAGAGGATAAATATGCAATATTTAGACATTATCAAAATTTTGAGTAATTTAAACAGGAAATTAAAAAAAAAAAAAACACTAGAGCACTAATGATCCACTTTTAACGATTCTTAATACCTAATACACTTGATTTAATTAAATAACTTAACTGGAATCAAATTCCTATCTTACCCGATTAGATAATAAAGTAGTTAACTCGTCAATCACAAACCAAAATAAATTTAAACTTCAATTGATTCAGTTCCCACATAAGCACCGAGTTATTGATTTGAAGGAATCCAAAGTATCTATCATGCCCGTAGTCCACAATAGATCAATGAATTTTAGATATCAATCCTTTATAAAATAGATAAGTCAACAATCTTAGCTTTCTTAAGCAACCAAAGTGCCCAGAGTCAATAATAGATCAAAGTAAACTAAAACTAAAGCATTATTCAAATCAAAATTAATAAATTGTTTAACATTCAAACTAATAAACTTGAATCAAAGCAAACTAGATCATTAAAAATAACTACAAACTCTACCTCTTAGCCCTAGCTAAGAGATTTAGATATCCATTATCATAGTTGAACTGAACTTTAAAAAAACATGAAAAGCAACTTATTATCATAAATCTAATATATGCTCAGAAGATTATGTTTTAATCCTTCAACATATAGAACATTTTCAAAGAGAGGTAAGTTAGGAAGTTGTACATTACCTTAGTCAATTATCTTGTAGTTGCTTCCATCTCTGAATGCAACTAAAGTCGCTATTTACTTTGTTGATGTTTGAGAATATAGCCTTATCACCTGTCATGTGTCTCGAGCATCCACTATCTAGGTACCATCTTAAATAGTTAATACCTTTGAAAGCTATGTGGGCAACAAGACAGTTAACCTTTGGAACCCATTTCATTACGGTTCTAAGTTTAAGAGGATCTCTTGCTTTTCATTATGTTTGGGAGTTACAATTTCTCCTTATTTTATATACTCCAGTTTTATCTGAGTTGGATTTCAATAGCTCTTTAAGCAAGTCCATAATTGTAACATCCTGAATTTTCACTGTTTTGGAATTTCAAAAATCTTAAAATTTTTATTATATGTGATTAAATTATATTATTACTTAATGACCATTAACACTCAATGTTAGTTTATACAGGGGTGATACCAGTAAAGAACCATACCAGTCCAATTAATCAACCATATGAAGCCAACAAATCCACCTAATCACTTGAACATCAGGTGTAGCCCCTATGATTTACTCACATAGGACCCAAATCTAACTGATCCATTTCTAACTAATCAAGACAATCATGACTAAATTAAAGATCTAACCGGGGTTGAGTCAGATAATGTCATGCCCCAGACACGGTTCTGGCTGCAACAGCCTCCGTAGTATCCTGTTCTCGGCTCCTAAGACTGGTTCCGATCCTGGCATCCTACAAGGAGGATTTTCATAACAATATAATCATTCCAATACGAGCATACCAAGATCACAGCAAGTACATCTGAGAAGAACAAAGACACACATTGCAAAATTCACTAAAAATTTAAACTTTTACAATCATTCATAAGATCCAAAAGGACATGCATGAGATAATAGGAAAAGAGAGAAAGGTCAGCAACACTGGAGTCCTCAAATGCTCAGCTCTACTCCATGCTCTCCTGCTATGACGCCTGCCTAGAATCTCCTGCACGCATCAATCATGCATAAGCTTATAGAACCTTAGAGGGTGGTATAAGTGTGTGACGTGGTGCACAGAAGAATAGTAGGAGATGCAAGAAGGAAAAAAAGCTTAATGAGAATATCACTAGCCATACCAAGGCTTATCATGAATACGATATGATGAGTACTGGACGCCATACCAAGGCAATGCATAAAGGGGCTTATACAGCCAACACTAATGTGATGAAAGTAATGTCAGTGCTCATATCCAAACCACAAGTCAAGTATATTTCCAATCATAAGAAAATCACTAGGGTCCATTACACTGCTGAATGACTGCCATTCTACAGACCCCGCACAGTCAAACGAGCGTAAGAGACCTCACTACCCGCCTGTGGACAACCAATCACCAGCAAGGCCTGACGGTAGCGGACTCATTTACGAGCTAGTCAGACTCAGCATAATAATGCCCCCTACACACCGGGCAGGTAAGGCCACACCCCTATCTAACCGACTACACGACAATGGGAGTCGTGGCCTAACGGTATAAGGCCCTCATGCGCTCATATATTCCACTCGGTCATGGTGTTGGATCAGATCCTTGGTACTATGAAAGTTTTGAGAATTTCACTCATGGGCATCCTATGCGCCCGGTATGCTCAACTAATATTTTCGATGTCCACACATACGGCCATTCATGAATATCCCTGTGGAGGCAAGGCCCTGATGAAACAAGGGCAGATATCCACATGCTATGCAATGCCAGATGCATGAATCACATGCTCACCTATGCATCAATCCCAAGCACCCATCGTGCTTTAGAGGGGAAAACTCCACCCCTCGGGAAGATACTAATATGTCCTACTCAATGGCACAATCATGGCTAATTATACATCAACCAAGCATGCATATGATGCGTATGAGAGTGGGTCATGAAATGAATAGGGGTGCCAATGGGGTGAAGATGAACTCTCTACTTACCCATGAAGGGTCTAGGTACTTAACCAATTACTCATACGGAATACAACCTCTAGTGGAGGCCCATTTACCTGGGGTAGCCCACAAGACTAAGGAGGACAATGATATCGGCCTAAATACATGAAACGGGCCTAGTAAGGGTCTATGGTGGGCCTTTAACCACTCATAGAAGCCATGGGCCTACTTTAGGGCCACCAATGTGGACATCCAATCACAATTGGTCCCCAAGAGATAGCTTATTTCTAATTGATCACGGATCAAGGTCTAAGGCTCACACAACATTAGAAATAAGAAATGGACAACCATAATCATATCACAAACACTCATGTTGGGCTTAAGAAAGGGCGGCCCATGACCTATTCAAAGCATGGGTCTAAGGAAAACACACATAGCCCAACCCATATATTCCACTATGGGCCCATAGGGGAAATGTTAGGGCCCAACATAAAGGTCACTAATCCCATATATTATAGTGGCCTAGTGGGCAGCCCATTGCTTAAACCAAATGGACAAATGTCATGCTTTTAGTCAAGTAAGTTGGGCCTACAACTCGGCCCAAGTATAAAGTTGATTTGGTGGGCAACCAAGGGCCCATTTACTTGTATAATTCTGGCCCACTAGCCCAACACAATAGTATGGTAAAAGTGGCCCAAGATTTCAACGGGCCTATCTAGAAAGTTTCAGCCTAATTGGGCCTAAAGAGTTCAACCACTAACTACATTTACGGACCCAATTGACTCCAACTGTGGTGGGCCTCAAAAGTGTATTTATTAAGCCCAACATTTAAGAGACTAAATGTGCAAATTATTTCCTCTAATATCATCACAATGTGTTGGGATATACAACACATCTAGGTGGGCCCACAAGACAGGCTAGAGGGCCAGCCAAGGCTAGACACCCCAGCCTGGGAGTCCCTGCCTAGTGGGCCACTCCCGGCCACACCACGGTCAGCTCAAATGCCCGTTGGGCCAAAAATGTTTTGACACTTCCATAGGTGGACCACACCCTCACAAAATTTAAGAATTTTTGGATATTTCTAAGTATTTTAATTAATCTAAACAATACATTCTGTCCAGAAAATTGGACAGACCTGGACATCCCAATGTGGTGGGCCAGTCTGGCCCTCGCTGCGGTGTGTACAAGGGTCTATTAGTCTTAAAATTTGGTAGGTGGATCCCACCATGGGTGGAACACTTCCTTGTAAAATTTCATGATTTTAGAATACCCCGAAGTATTTTAATTAATTTGAAAAATACAATCTGTCCAGGGTGGAATATTGCTGGAATATAACTGTGCTAAATTTGGGCCATCCAATGGGTGGGTTTTGGGCCTCTAAAATTCTTAAAATTTGGACCCAAGGTCCCTTATTAGGCCTACAACAAGGTGGGACCCAGAAATATGGCCCACCTTCTTCGAAAGTATTTATGAATTAAGGCTTTTATCAGATTATATTGCTAGACTGCACAGCAGAAAATTAAAGTAGTGTTGTCCCTGATTTGAACACCCCAAAGGGGTGGGCCTAAGTTCTCCAAAAATTAGGAAAAATTAATTTTAAACTCTCTATACAAGTGTACTACAAGGGAAGGTCTAAAAAAGTGGCCCACCATTACAAAAACCATTTTTTTTTTTTTATGGATTTCTAACTATACATGTTGCTGGACAATCCAGAAAATCTGGACTGCCCACCCCACTTGGGCCACTCCTTTGGGACCTCAATCAAGGTCAGATGGAGGTAAAATTTGGGATACATTTAGGTGGGGTCCCTACATTCAAGAAAAGTATATCAAATGAGTAGAAACAGTCCCCCAATTAGTCCAAAAATTTGACCCAAAATAAACCAAAAACTATCCAGAAAATTTCTGGACAACAGCATGCACATGAAATAAAATGAGCATAGGAACCAAAATAAGCGGAAATCTCCCCATGAAATTTGAGTTGTAGTCTACCGCAGTGGGCCCAACAAATATCCAGACCTAATCCATACCATAAAATCCATTACATGTGTCCAAAAACGAGCAAATGGGACACCTATATTCATAGAGTGAACAGACATGGACATCCACTCTCTTTGGATGGTCTAAATACTTCCAGGCCACAAGGTGGGCCACACACATCTAGAAATCAAGAATAAAATAATGAAAAATAAAGATAATCTAGCCACAAGAGAGGAAAATGACATGCATCAAAGGAAGATGCCATGATGGGGTCCATAGAGAATGACCCCATCCATGGATCATGCATGCAAGGAAATGGGCCATTGGCCTCAATCATGGAGACATGAGGGACCTCCATTATCACTTGATGGGTCCCACAAGTTTCTAAGAAAGATAAATGAGAATTTAAGAGCACCCACCTCAAAGCTTATCCTTCTTCTTCCACACTTGGGTTTATAGCTCCAATGGTAAAGTTTTAATGGTTGGGATGGGTTTTTGAGGGTTAGTTTAGGAGAGATCTAGCTTGGAAGGGGCTGGAGGATTTGAGAATTTTTACAAGGTGGAGAAGTGAAAATGAAGGAAGAGAGAGAGATGAGAGAGTTTGTAGAGTTGAAATGATTAGTTTCTTAGAAAAAGATGAGTTTTTGAAAAGACAAAACAATCATTACTCATGGAATAGGGTGGCTCATCATTGGCTAGAGAAGCTAATCTCATCATGGTTTCCTTGAGAAAAGAAGCCATCATTGCTAGACTAAAGATGGCTTACATGGGGAATAGTGCACATGGGGAAACGTGCAATCAGGTGGGTCCCACCAAAAAATGCAATCAACGGTCCAAATAATGCGCGGCCCATAACTTTTGATGGACACATCGGATTTATGCATGAGACGTGGCGTTGGAACCTCGACAGCGATGCGGTCGTAATGGCATAGGTCTCGGGTAAATCTAAGTTAGGTCTATGTGACCGAACTCAAGGATGACCGTAAACACTATCCGAGGGTCGTGGGTAGCCGAAATTCAACTGGTAGGACCGTGGGACCAAAATAAATGAAATGCATACTTACATAGGCACATATGAGAACTCGGGTCGGGTCTCATAGATAAGGCTCAGATCTTGACTATTAAACCAAATCAACACCATACTCTTTTAGCCTAAAACTGACGATTTAGAGTAATTATGACCAAATCTCCACTTTTACTAGTTATAAATAGGCCATCCTATAAACATATTTAATCCAAACCCTAATTATCTCTCACTAGAAATCTCAATACCTAATTCATATCAGAAATGCCCCAAATTTCCAAACAAGCTCTAGACCGCTTGTTGGCCAGCCACTAGTTCCAAATCTATAGAGAAATGTCCGTCTTACTAGGCTCGATGTCTATCGTGAGAGTCAGACCTAGGTACTGTCCAGAACCGCTTAACTTGACCAAAAGGACGAGTGCATGAGAAGTGCGAATACCCTAAAGGAAGAAGCTGGAACTTAAGCGAATTGGGTCGTCCACTCTCATACAAAGTTGAGGATTTCAGACCGTCGGTTTGTGACCAAACTTCACACGTAGAGTAAGGATATTTCCCTGCTCATATCCATATAGCCGCGGCCCTGATCGACCATCGGTGACCATTAAACAAACTTCTAATCATGTCTATTGATTGACACATTCAAATGGCGGGCCGATCATATCCGTACGTAGATCATCACTAGGGCTAACTATCCTACAGTGTACATCGACTTGTACACCCCATAGTGGGCCCTAGAGGCTAAAAAAACCCTCTCATAGGGCTAGTATAGTAAAAACCCAACACTTGGGGCCATTTGCACCAAATCTGGTATTATAAAAGGAGCTTCTTTTGGGCACCCCTCTCCCCATACGATTTTGCCCTAGAAAAGGAAAGAGAGAAGAGAGAAAAGGGAGAAATAGGAAAGGAAGAAGAGAGAAAGGGAGAGTGGAGAAGAGGGAAGGTAGGTCATAGCTCTAGTGGGGCCCAAAGGAGACCAATTCTTGCAACTCCTTACCTCTTCCTCAATAAATCCTTCACCCACAATCGGAAGAGCTCCTCTCCACTGATTAAGTAGGTAAAACCCTCATCTCTTACAAATCCCTCATGTTGAGGGTGGATTTGCATGAAATTCTAACATGTAAATGTGTGCTTTAGGGATTCCGGTCGATCGACCTCAAAATCCACGCTCCTAGGTCGTTTTCGAGATCTTAACGATCCATAGGTACAGACTACTACCCTTAGGTGACCTAACACCAATTTCATTATAAGTTTAATGATTTTAAATGCTTGGATGATGTGTTTGGAGGATCTAGAGAGAAACCTAGGAAGCACCTTACCCTTGATTCTTTAAATTTAATATAACACCCCAGATTTTTACCAACCTAGGATTAGACGTCCTTAGGCAATGGGTTAACCATAACACCTTGGTAACCTCTCAGAACCTAATTCCAAAGCTAAAGAAATCATGTAGAACCTAATTCTTTAGAATTTAACATGAATTAGCTAACGCTACACTAGATTACCTGTGAAATTGTCCCTGATCGCTTTAAATATGTTCTGTAAGACCCAAAACTTGTAGAACCAATGACGCTACATTATCCTAAAATCCAGGATCAAACTCTAAACTGGTTTGTTCCCAGGAACCCTTTGAAACCTTGTATTGGATCTAGACCATACGTCGAAAGTCCGATATCTACAATCTTAGATCATTATGACCGCTTGGCTGGACTTGACAATCGTTTCAAAAATCAAGCCCAACCGATGTTCTGAGGCTATTTCATTGAGCTTGGAGTGAAGAGAGTGAGAAAGAGTAAAATCTGGCACGTGTCGTTCCGCGTTATTATTAAGCGTTCTGACCGTCAGAATTCAGCCAAATTTCACCCTCGGATCAGGAAAAATTTCTCCTTCATGTCATGAGACTTGTAGACTTGATGTAGGTACGATGACCGCTGAATTGAAACTGGACCGCCACGTGCGATCTGGGAACTCTACCGGACTGAAAACTTTATGTGATCAACATTCAGTATACATGAGCTTAAGTCCGACCGCATTCGGCCAGGGGACCTCCCGAAATACTCTTTTGGCTCAGAAAAGTCCCGATTTGGTTATAACTCAAGTATACCTTGTTCCCAAGTCTATTTAGGTTAGTTTTTAGCCTATATAAGGGCTTTAAACCCTCTCATATCTCTCCCATCCGAATTTGCTTGAAACCCTAGATTGAGAGAGAGAGAAAGTGAGAGATTGTGAGACTTTGTGAGAGAACTTCCTGCCGTTTGCTCCATCCTTTGCACATACCAAAGCAACGCATTCAAATCACTTTTTCGGTGATTTTCAATGCACTTTTAGGTAAGAAAACCCTAACCACTTGCTGATTTAGGGATTCCTTTGATTCAATAGTGAAGTAGCTTACGTATCTTGTGCATTAGGTCGTCATTACGCCTTTGACGAAGTGTATACGTTCTATTCGAATCGATACACGTCTAAGGCGAAAGGTGAGGATTTTAGACGCTTTGATTGACTGATTTCAAAGCTTTCAATGTCGTTTAATAGTAGATTATCGACGAGCACGCTGTTTGACATGTAGAACATGCTGTCCGTTTTCCATTTCGACTGCGTATGAAAAATATGAGTTTAGGGTATTTTAGTCATTTGTAGGAAATACTGTTTACGTCCATATTTTGCTGAAATGTTTGCCATAGTTATTTGTCGTGTTAGGATACTAGGAATGTGTGCATGATCTGTTTGGCGGAGAGATTCGCCCCAATGCGCACTTTGAGTCGACATACGCTATGTTGACTAAAGTGTGTAGACTAAGTGTTTGTATAAATGTTTGTATTAGTATGTATTGAGTAAATGTTGTTGTAGATTAGCTTGAGATTGGATTTTCAATTCATATGATGACTTAAATGATTTTCCTCCATGTGTGTTATGTGTAATTGGTTTCCTTAGGCATATGGATTATATGTGGTTAATTGATTAGCTTACGTTGTATGCTATCACATGTTATGAACATGCTTTGATTGTTTGTATTTCAATTATTTCACTCTCACATGATCATTGATGTTGTTTACAAATGTTTGGGGCTATACATTAGTCCAGGCAGTCGGTAATAGATTCAAAGTCGTGAATGGCTTCTATCTGCCACGAAAGACGTGTCGATGAATGCGAGTCGTGTTTTGGGTTGACGGCAGTGGTTAGGCCACACGAAGTGTCTCATGCACTTCATGTCGTTCAGCTTGAGATGCGCTCGCACTAGTCGAGCCCGTCAAGTAACCCGACTGGCCATTGTATGTTCACCTTATATGAGTCATAACTGCTTGAACCTAGGGTACTGACCTTATCATTGAAAACCCTGTTAACCATGGTACCTTGATCCATAAAGACTCATGAGCCGGGCATGGTGGTATGAGACACCGTGGTCGAGCTGTCAGCCTACGCTGGGGCTACAAACCTCCCCGTAGTGACCAGTGAGCACCATTGACTCATGAACCGATTGTGGTGGTATGAGACACTACATTCGAGCTGTCGGCCTACACTGATTGGTGATGAGCCCTTTGTAGTGACCTCGAACGTATTCTGAGTTTGCGGGAGGCGACGACCCTTCTGTAGCGACAAGAGTACATTAGGCCTGTATTGATAAGGTGATGGGGGAGCGGTGCAACGAGTGCTAGCAACAGCCCTAACAGCCCTTGCAGTGACCTACAAATATAATATCGTATGTGATTACTAGGAGTGACGACCCTAGACAGGATCTGTGTTGGGATTGATATAAGGAAGGTACCTTAGTTTCTCAATCCTGCTATATGAAAAGGACTAATAACAACCCGATAATCATTATTCATATCGCGCTGCATGTGCCTGGAAGATGTGAAGCACTGCGGGAAGAAAGAATGCCGTGGACACAGATGGTGCCGCATGAGGGAGAATGTCGGTGAGGGCATCCATCATGTCATTTCATGCATGCATTAACAATAGTATCTAGGAATGTTTGATTGTTTGCTTTACTATTATCGTGTGATTGATTTGATAACATGCTAATCTTTGCTCTATGATTCCACTGAGTTGATTACTCACTCCCACATTACGGGATGGTGTTCCAGACACCCACCAGTCCCTATTTTAGTTTCAGATGATGGCGCTGCTTATGAAACGGAGCCAGACTTGATGATGCTGAGGAGGATCCCTCCTTTATGCGTGTTCTGATCGATGGGATTACAGGTAGGTTGATTAGACGCCTTGACACTTGTCATTTTATATTTTTTTGAGCACTCATGTATATTCTTTTCTTTCCATTTTTGGAGTATACATGTATTTATTTAACCTGGTAACATGTTCACACTCTAGAGACTTACAATTAATTATATATTTTATGTATCTATCATAGTCTTCCGCTTGCTAATTTAACTGTCTCTGGAGTATGATATGTTGTTTTGGCTTAGTCTTAATCTTATTTAATGTCATTCTACAGACAACATGCATTTATTATTATCTATGTTGTATAAGTGACGTTCTGGAACTCGGGAGTTGGGTTTCTACCTGACCCCCGATTTTCGGGATGTTACATTTAAGATGGAATAATTGTGGAATGTTGTTGTGGCTCTCATGTTTGGGTAGGAATTTAATTTTGTATGCTCATGTCTTATGATTCGTGTGATGTTCCTTATATCATGTTTATTACCTCTTATATGATTGGGTAGGAATCTAATGGTTGTATGCCCATGACTTGTTGATCCATATACGATGTCTTATATAGCATGTATGACTCATTAACACTTATGCTTGTGTTTCTACAATGTATGAAATGCTTATTTTCCTCACTAACCCACACAATACACTTACACCTTTAGTTCACCTCATGATTAGCTTTGCTTGGTAGAGAAATTGAGATTTTATGTTGGAAGTTATGGACACATGTTTTCACTTATATTAGATGATAATCATGTTTATGGCATGTTGTGAATTACCAACAATCTTAGGATTGGTCAAGAAAATGAGGAGAGTGAAGGTGGTCCCATTGGTAGGACTCTCCTTAGGCTAAACCCATGGATTTGGGCAAGTGCGTGTGGGTGATAGTAGTTAGACTACATGGGTCACTCGTACCTAATTTTGTCTGTCATGTGCTTACTTGACTTGTATGGTTTAGCCTATTTACTGACCAACCTTATTTGTTAACCTTGTTTGTTCACATATGTATGGAACTTGAAACACCCTATAACTGTTATAGCCCATCGATAACCAAATTGAAACCGATCTATCGCTTCGTGAGCCAGGCATGGTGGAATGGGACACTGTGTTTGAGATGTCGACCTACTTAGGGGACGCGCCTCCTCATAGTGACCGCGATTGATCCCTTTTTCTCGGCACTCCCCATGTGCTTGAAGTCGGGGATGGGGAACCCGACGGGATCAAGGATAGTAAGGTCTCGGCCTCACACGTTGGGGGTGTTGGCCTCGCAACTAGTTCAAAATATTGATATGTGGGGTGTATCAGTTTCTCCGACCTGCTTGATGAATGGATCTAATTAAGAACTCGGCTAACATTTCATCGCATCGCACTAGCTAGGTTGGCGACTCGGCAGTTGATGTCACAATGAGGGATTGCCGTTCATATGCGATCATTAGACAGAGTCACTCGAGGGAGTGTTGTGGTGAAGGCATGCATCATATCATATTATGTATCATGCATATGCATTAATAAGATTAGTTAAGTGTTGATGAATGATTACTTTTTATTAAGTTTATAATATAATTAATGCCAGTTATAACTTAAGACTAATAGCACCCACTGAGTTAATCACTCACTCCTACTTTGGGACAGTATTTTGAAACACCAACCAGACTCTCCCGTAGTTGCACGTGATGAGGAGTACGAAGAGCCTGGTGACACGAGCCTTTATGAGGAGGATGAGCCATCCTACTTTTAGTTGATGGGCGGCTCTCCATCAGCTTGACAAGCGGGATTTGGATAGCTGAGTTGCAGACTTAGATCTATTTTTTTTTTGGACATGTCATTCTTTTTGTGATTTTGGTTGGGCAATGCCTTGTGTGACCCATTTATATTCTTTTGGACTTGTATGTATATCTGAACTCTTTCCATTTCCGTAAACATTTTGTGGTTGTGATTTATGTTCCAAGTAATTTCATGCTACATAATTAAACTTGATTAAATGCAAACAAATAAAAATTAGATATAAGTGATGGCCTGGAACTCGGGAGTTGAGCATATGCATGAGCCCCAAATTTCAAGGCGTTACAAGATGGTATCGGAGCAATAGTTTACAATCAATTAGGCTGGGGGTCATGAACTCACTAACGCATCCGTTGACTTGAGAGGATACATAATAGAAAACCCAAAATGCTAGGAACCACCCCAGTCCTTGAATCGCCGAACTTAGACAGAAGGTGAGACTTCTAAGGTGTTAGGTTTCGGTAGTAAGAGAGAATAGTAACGCTGGAGTAGGGGATCTGAGGGTCTTACAGTGCCTCAGCCCATTCCTGGACAAGATCTTGGGAACTTAACGACAAGAACCGATTCGACCAACTAGAAAATTTAGGTAGTTCAGTCCACCCAATCCTAAGTCTAAACTCCTCCTTTCAACCTATCTCCTTTGAATCTTCACCTTCCACCCCTTTATTCTTCTAATTTTTTTATGTACCTTCATTTTAGACACAAATCCTAAAGTTCAAGGATAAAGAACTATAATTAAGCAAAATTTTACTATAAATGGTAAAAATATAAGTAAAATGGAATTTTGACCATTAACCTGATGAAATCTTACAAAATAACCATGTTATTTGGATAGAGCATCTTCTTCTATCCCAAATTCATATATGGCATGTCAAATAACTCATTCTGGATTACGAGATATGCGCATTGAAAGATTGACGGTTAAGGGGCCTGGCGTGACCCCGCCCAGCCAGGCGTGACCCCGCCCGGCCCGCATGGCCCCACTCAGCCCGGCGTGACCCTGTCGAAATTTCTTCCAATTTTGGGTCTATTTCAAAAATTCATATCTCATTCGATATAACTCTGATTTAGGTGATTCAAAAGCTAGATTGAAGCTTAATAAGTCTAGTTTTATATAAAAAGAAAATAAAAATTATAATATAGTTAAATTTAGAGTGAATTGACAACTGTCCAAAAATTATTAGTTTTAGACGGTGGTTACTTCTAGAATTTTTATAATTTATTTACAACTCCGAATGATATGAAATTAGTGCGATGACTTAAAACTTAATGGTAAATCATCATAAAAATTTTAAAAATAATCCACTTACTAAAAGTATAAGAAATGTTACAAGATAGGTTGTAACATCCCGAAAATCGGGGGGTCGAGCAAAAACCCAACTCCCGAGTTTCAAAATGTTATTTGTGCAACATAGATATGTATGATTGAATGTTGTCTGTGATAACGTATTAAACATGAGTGAGATTAAGCTAGAACCGCATATCATACTCCAGAGACAATTAAATTAACCAGCGGAAGTCTGTAATAGTATGTATAACATATATAAACTGTTGTATGTCTCCAGAGTGTGGACATGTTACCAGGTTATATACAAACATGTATACTTCAAAAGTAAGCAAAAGAATATACATGAGTGCTCTAAAAATATAAAATGACAAGTGTCAAGGCATCTAATCAACCTCC
Organism: Magnolia kwangsiensis; assembly: GCA_037074715.1. Classification (NCBI taxonomy): domain Eukaryota; kingdom Viridiplantae; phylum Streptophyta; class Magnoliopsida; order Magnoliales; family Magnoliaceae; genus Magnolia; species Magnolia kwangsiensis. Next base: position 67,111,611 of record CM073585.1, read on the forward strand.
CTGTAATCCCGTCAATCAGAACACGCATAAAGGAGGGATCCTCCTCATCATCATCAAGTCCGGCTCCGCCTCACAGGCCGCGCCATCATCTGCAATCACAAAAAGGTCTGGTGGGTGTCCAGGAACACCGTCCCGTAACGTGGGAGTGAGTAGCTAACTCAGTGGAATAATAGAGCAAAGATTAACATATTATCAAATCAATCTTGTGATAATAGTAAAGCAGTAATTCAAACATTCCTAATACTGTAGTTAATGCAATTATGACATGACGTGATGTATGCCCTCACCGACGATCTCCCTCATACGGCAACATCTTACGACCGCGGCATGCCACACTCCCTAGAGTGCTCCACATCTTCCAGGCACATGCAATGCTATGGTGATATGATTTTCGAGTTGTTATTAGTCCATTCAAACAGTAAGATTAGGAAACTAAGGTACTTCCCTTGTATCAATCCCAACACAGATCCTGTCTAGGGTCGTCACTCCTAGTAATCTCATACGAGGTATATTTATGTAGGTCGCTGCAAGGGCTGCCAGGGCTGTTGCTCGCACTCGTTGCACCGCTCCCCCATCACCTTATCAATACAGGCCTACCGTACTCTACCGCAACGGAAGGGTCGTCGCCTCCCGTGGACTCAGAATACGCTCGCGGTCACTACAAAGGACTCGTCGCCTGATCAGTGTAGGCCGACAGCTCGAATATAGTGTCCCATACCACCATAATCTACTCACGAGACTAGGTGCTCACTGGTCACTACGGGGAGGTTTGTGGCCCCAGCGTAGGCCGACAGCTCGACCACGGTGTCCCATACCACCATGCCCGGCTCATGAGTCTTTATGGATCAAGGTACCATGGTTAACAGGGTTTACAATGGTAAGTTCAGTACCCTAGGTTCAAGCAGTTATGACTCATACAAGGTGAACATACATCGGCCAGTCGGGTTACTTGACGGGCTCGACTAGTGCGATTGCATCTCAAGTCGAACGACATGAAGTGCGTAAAACACTTCGCGTGGCCTAACCACTGCCGTCAACTCCAAACACGGCTCGCGTTCATCGACACGTCGTTCGTGGCGAAGATAAGCTAACCACGAATTCGCTCGGTTACCGACTGCCTGGACTAGGCATAGTCCCAAACAATCATAGAATCACATCAGCAGTTGTGTAAGGGTAATGGAAATGAAATACAACCATGAGAGCATGTTAACACATGTTATTACATACAACTTAAGCAAATCATCGTACACATGTCCTTCACACATATAATGAAATTAAGCATGTCGCCAACATATAGGAAATCCTCTCCATCAACATATTAATTGAGAATTCAATCTCAAAGTAACTCATAAGGAAATCATCAAGCACATGTTATAACATACAGCTTAAGCGAATCGTCAAGCACGTGCATTTCATTCATATCATGAAATCATGCATATGGCTAACATGTAGGAAACCATTCACACTAGCATATTAATTGAGAAATCAATCTCAAACTAATTCATAACACCATTTAATTCAATACATACTAATACAAGCATTTATACAAACACATACACTACACACTTAAGTCTACATATAGTATGTCGACCCGAAGTGTGCATTTAGGCGAATCTCTTCGCCAAACTAATTATGCACGTATTCCTAACATCCTAATGCGACAACATACCATGTCAATCACATCGACAAAATATGAATGAAATCTATACTTCCTACAAATGACTAAAATGCCCTAAATCTCATATTCTTCGTTAGTTTACGAAACAGGAAACGGACAGCATGTTGTACATGTCAAACGGCGTTGCCGTCAAGAATCTACTATTAAACGACATTGAAAGCTTTGGAAACAGTCAATCAAAGCGTCTAAAATCCGCACCTTTTCCCTTATAGGTGAAGTGATTCGAACAGAGCGTATACGCTTCGTCTACGGCGACTAAGGAACCTGATTTACGAGATTTATCAACTGACAAACTATGGAACTAAAGAAGCATCAAATCAGCAACTTTCTAGGGCATTTTCTTACCTGCAAATGCGGAGAAATCACCGGCAAAGTGATTGGAATACGCCGCTTAAGCACGTGCAGCAGCAGCAGGAAAAGCTCTCCCACCTTCTCTCACAAACTCTCACCTTTTCTCTCTCCCAATCTAGGGTTTTTGCAAATTCGGATGGGAGAGAGGAGTGAGGGTTTCAAGCCCTTTTATAAGCCCAAACTTGCCCGAAATAGACTCGGGAACAAGTTTCACTTGAGGGGTAACCAAATCGGGGCTGTTTCGGTCTAAAAGATGCTTTCTGGTGGTCCCCTGGTCGAATGCGATCGGACTTAAGCTCATGCGTACCAGATCTAGCACGCATTAAGTTTTCAGTCCAGCAGGGTTCACAGATCGCACGTGGCGAACCAGTTTCAGTTCAGCGGTCACCGCACGTAGATCAGGACTGGAAGTCTCATAATAATAAATAGAAATTTTTCCTGATCCGAGAGTGTAATCTGGATGAATTCTGACGGTCAGAACGCTTAATACTGACGTGTCAAGTCGTGTGCCAGATTTGAATTTGAAATTCCAATTCTATCCCTATTCGCTGTCTCTTCAGTCCGGGTTCAACGAAATAGTCTGTGATTATCGGTTTGACTTGATTTTCGAAATGATTGTTAAGTCCAGCTGGGCGGTTCTAACGGTCTAAGATAGGAAGTATCGGACCTTCGACGCGCAGTCTAGATCCAATACAAAATTTTAAAGTGGTCCAGAGAACAAACCTGCTTAGAGTTTGATCCGAGGTTATAGAGTATCATAGAGTCATTGGTTCTACTCGATTTGGGTCTTGTAGAACGTATTTAAAGTGATCAGGGACTGTTTCCCAGCTACTCCAGTGTTGCGCTAGCTAACTTACGCTTAATTTCCATAAGAATTAATCCTAAGTGGTTTCTTTGGCTATGAAATTGGGTTCTGAGCGATTTTCCAGGTGTTTTAATTAACCCACTGCCTAAGGACGTCAAATCCCAGATTTGCCAAAATCTGGGGTGTTACATAGGTCCCCTCCTTCCTTTCAATGTACACATGAGTGGCCCATTTCCATTGCATTTTAAGGACCTAAACCCGTCATTCCTCCCCTCTCACTCCCCTCCATTGCTTCTAAACCCCTAAAAAGACCTCTCTCTCTCTCCCATTCTCAAAACCAAATCCCAAAACCACATTCTCCTTCTTCATATCTCCCTTCCCTCCAACCACACATTTAAAATCTTATGTTTGTCAATGCATGTGGATGAGTTTAAATAGAAAAAGTGTTTATTGATGTGGAGATGGATGGTGGAGATCACGCTTAAGAGACTTCGCTTGGAAAAAAATCAGTTGTTTTGAGTCTTCCTCAACTGATGTTGATCCTGTTGTTTACAAGTCCATTCGGGCTGAAGGTGATGGAAAACTAGTGCCTGATATAGATGATGAGGTTATGAAAGTTGAAGATTCACTTGAGGATGACAGGATAGAACCTCCTCTAGTTAAAGACCCTGTGCACACTAAAGGATACATTTCAAATGATGGGTTTTCCACCAAGAAGGCTAATTTAGAGAGCTTAGAAGGTTTTCTTTCACTATGTTTCTTTCTGTGTTGTTTCCTTGTGGTTAGTTATGATTTTTCACATATTTGATTATGAATTATATATGTGCACTTCAGTGAATTGGGTACTCAAGGTCCTATTGTGTTTCATTCTTAGGCATTTCAACCATTTCCTCCAATCACTACTTTCTAGAATCTTCTACTCTATGATGCATTGTCCCTTAAGAAATTCAAATATCTAGATGCCTTAGAACACAAAAAGGGCTTACTCTTTTTCTTCAAATCCTGCTGCAACATCTAATTACTTTTGGAGACTAAGGTTTTACTTATTTTGTTAGGTAAGAAATTATGTGGAATGATTAGAAAGAAAAATAAATAAATAAATAAATAAATAAATAAAATTTAGCTCACAAAAAAAATACAAAATATATTTTATAAAATAACTAAATATTTTTAACATGTTTCAATAATTAAGACAGTAACTGTTAAATGCATGGTCATGTCACTTGGAGTGCAATTCTAGTAACAATAGGAGTGGGAATAAGGAATTTGTTAAGATTATTGGCTAAGATGTTTCCCAAATGATCACCTTGATATATTGATTTGATAATTCATGAGTGGAAAGATTGAGATTTGAGAACTATGTTGCTTATAGACTTCAAGTGAGGTGGAAGAAATGGAGATGTGCATATGGAGTTTTATGTGATCGTTCAGGTGCCACTCAAATTGAAAAAAAAAAGGGAGATTTTATAGGGTGGATATAAGACCAACCATGCTTCATGAAATAGAATGTGGGGCAATTAAAGAATAACATGTTCATAGGATTAGTGTAGCTAAAATGAGGATGTTGAGATGGATGAGTGCTTAAGATAAGGAAGGATATAATTAGAAGTGGATGCTTTCGAGGGAATTTAGGAGTAGCACCGATAGGTAATAAGATGAAGGAAAGTAAATTTAAATGGGTTGGTCATGCACAATGGAGACTAAGAACTACATGGGTTAAAAGGAGTAAATTTATATGGATGCCCATACCGAGCCCCACATTGTTGGGTGGAGGTCAATAAGAAAAGTTTAATCATTTTAGACTTGGTTCAGGCGACCTCAGAAAAGATACATATTATTAGGCGTTAACTCCTAGCGACTCAGAGTAGACAAAAGAATTATGCCGATTTCGAGTGGCGTTCGATGTGACCCCACCGGAATCTTCTGTGTCCTTCTTAGCGTTATTAGCACTTTAAACCTTTGAAATACCTTAGAACTCCTGATTCTTCCTCCCCTCTCGAAATTAATAAAAATGAGGCATGCTTTGCTCATAACATGTTAGTCATAGGATCAAAACTGCAACATACAAATACAATCTTAGGCCATTGAAAACCTTTCTGAGATGATCGTTTGACCATAGGCATAGTGAAGGATTTATTAACCCCAATTTGGACATAAATCAAAATGAGGACTCTCTTAGACCAAGACCTAAAGGACAACCTTACAAAAATAAGATTTAAACTTTTCAATGATGGAAATTCCCTAAACATTTAGATTGATCGGGTTACAAAATTATGGAAGTATACACCTATAAAGCATTTGTGGCTTGATCCAATTCTCAATCCTAGGAGACTACCAATGGACTCACTGCTTTGACCTAGCAGAAGACCAGGATCCATCAGGATTAGGAAAGAATCCAACGAGTTGTCTATCCTGGTCAAGTGGATAATCGACGTATCGGATCAAAGCCTATCACAACTGTCTTTCTGTATTAGTCCAATCAAAAATACTAGAATATACCACCTTTAGGTAAATTTTATCAACAACCACTTAGTACGATAATAATAATTTTGACATTTGTTTTCAAATCTCAAAGGTGAAAACTTTTAAGGGAGGTAAAATATAATGAACAAGGTTAGTATAGTTAGTATGCACCCTACCATGCATCTAGACCTAAAATTAATAAAACTTAGGTAAACGAAATGATAATATCTTTATTTATTACCCTTACGCAATTTCGGGGACGAAATTGCTTTTAAGGGGGGTAGATTGTAACATCACAAATTTTCACTGTTTTGGATTTTTTAAAATTCTTAAATTTTTATTATATATAATTAACTTATATTATCACTTAATGACCATTACGGCTCAATGGTAGTTTATACAGGGGTGGTACCAGTAAAGAACCGCACCAGTCCGATTAATCAATCGTATGAAGCCAATGAATTCGCCTAATCACTTGAACATCAGGTGTAGCCCCCATGATTTACTCACATAGGATCCAAATCTAACCGAACCATTGCTAACTAATCAAGACAATCATGACTGAATTAAAAATCTAACCGGGGCCGAGTCAGATTATGTAAGACCCATATCCTAGTCCGTACTGTTCCGTCGACTCCCGCGATCATTCCCATCGAATTCCGGCTACCTATGACCTATAATCGATATTTGTGCACATTTCTAAGTCATATCCTGTAGATTTAAGTCGGCTTAATCTGAGACGTGTACCATTGCGACTGCACTGTCGCCACGGTTCCAACGCCACGTCTCGTGTGCCAATCTGATACTTAGATCATAAGATATTGACTGTGCATTATAATGATCGTGGAACGCATATTACGGGACCCACCCATCACATGTGGCACCAATCCCTAGGTAATCATGAGGGTGTAGGTTATCATGAGGGTGATGGGTGACATCACTCTAGCTATAGCCACCCTACCCTAGCTATAGCCACCTTACCTTAGCCATAACCACCCTACCCTAGTTAGCCACCCTCTCTTACAAGTAATTATGGCCTACCTAAGCTACTCTCTCTTTCTCTTTACAACCCCCCCTCTCTCATTTCTTCACACAAATTCCAAGCTATGGAAGAGTGTGGACGTCCATGGTTTTTCATGAGAGAAAAGAGTGAATGTGTGGCCCACTTTCCACCCCAAGTCCTTCATCTTAGCCATTCACTTCTCATTTTCTACCTTCAAAGTGAAGCACAAGGAGACCGGCATTCCAACGGATTAAGAAGATCAAACGGTGGATGCTTATTAGACTAGATTTTTCATGTTTTGATGATGGGCCAAGTGAGGCCTACCGATTGATGGTATGGATCTCACTTTGGACCCTAGGTGTGGTCGATGGCCCACCTTAATCCTCATGATCATTCCATGATGGGGCCATTCTCCATGGACCCCATCATGATGTTTATTTTTCTTACATAAAAAGAGGTCATCTAGACCGTCCATTTTGGGTGGAGAAGGAATCTCTACCGTTGATCTTTGATTTGGTGAGCCCACATGTATTAAGACCCACTTGATGTATGATTGAATGCAAGGGAGGGCTCATAGTGGCGGAGCCCTCCATCACACGTGTCCTTCTCTCTTCCCCTCTCTCTTCCCCTCTCTTTTTCATATTTTTTTCTTTTTTTCTTTTTGTGTGTGATGATGTGACCGTGTGGCCCACTTGGATGGACCCCAAATTGGTGTATGTCTTATTCACGCCATCCAAGCATTTGGTGATCCACCTGAGTAAGGCTCACCTTATACATGTGTTATGCCAAAAATCGTCCAGCGTCCAGGGACGCTAGATGTGAAATGTAAACAAAAGTATTAGCATGGTTCAACAAGTTTTTGGATGGACCACTCCTACAAGCCCCACCTTGATAAATTGACACAATCCACGTCATCCATTCCATTCCCCATCTCATTTTAGGTGTTGAGCCGAAAAATGGAGCCAATCCGACTTCCGGGCAAGCCACAGCAGAGAAAATAGTATTTTCTACCGTTGAAACTGCCTTGATGTTCTATACACCGAGATATGTCGAATATTGGGCTCGTTTGGTCTATCTTGAATAGTTAAAACCAATGGGTGGGGTGGATTTTGTTGATGCAGGCCCTACCTGTGAAAAACTTTGGAAAAACCCCAAAATAAAAAATATATATATAAGCCGCACCTTTGCTGCTGACGTCAGGGACGCAGCAACGTCTTGCGCTGGACATGGATGGGCAGGGACGTGGGTCCCTGCCGTGGGCCACCGTGAGGTATGTTGACATCAACACCATGCATTTTGACGGGGCCTCTTAAGGTAGTGGGTCCTCTAAAAATCAGCCTTATGTGGTGCTCAGGTGGCTCACATCATAAGAAACAGTGTGAATGAACGTCTGCCCTTGAAACTCTTTTGGGTTGTCACAGAGGTTTTGGATCCATGTGAAATTTGTTTTTCCTTTTCATTCATGTTCGTGTGACCTTGTCAACGTTTTGGATGGAAAATAAACGTTATGGTGGGCCCCACGTGGGACTCACAATGATGAATGTGTTTATCTATACCATTCATCAGTGGGCCATGTGTATGGGACCCACCTTAGTGTATGCATCCGTCCAGGCCGTTGTTCATATTATATATATATATATATATATATATATATATATATATATATATATATATATATATATATATATATATATATATATATATATAAAATATTAGTATATTATATTATATATGATATAGAATATTATATATTGTGTTATAATATATTTTAGTATCTCCTATTTAATGTTGTGGTGGGCCCTATGTGGGACCCACCTTTGCACTTTTAATGAAGAAAAGCTGCACTAGTAGCAGATATGGGTTATATATATTATATATATAATATTGTATATATACATGAGGGTGCTTCTTTAAAACAACGAGTGTTGCACGTCCAACAGCCATCCAGCTACCCTCTTGACATTAGTAAGGTGTGTAGGACCTGCTACTGTACACACAGTAGCAAGTGGACCCCATTATTTACACGACAGCAAGCTCCGTGGGTCCCACCTATTCCATTCATGCCGTATATCTATGGGACCCACCATGATGCATGTGCTGCATCTAAACCGTCCATCCATTTTGAAAGCTCACTTTATGGCATGAGTTAAAGAATGAGTCAGATCCACTATCTGGTGGGACCCACACCATGATGCATGTGTTGGATCCAAGCCATTCAACCATTTTGAAAGTGCATTTTAAGGCTTGAGACTAAGAAAGAGTCAGATCTAAGGTTCAAGTGGACCCCAACATTGAAAATAGTGGAGACAGTGGCATTCACCATTCAAACCTCTTAGGAGCCACATTAGCTTCCAATTAAGCTTATATTTTGCTTTCACTTCATCTAACTCTATGTTAACTTATGAATTTGGTCGGATCTCAAACACATCACAGCAGAACACTCCATGATATGATCATCCATTGAGGCCCACTTTGATGTATTTTGTTGCCTAATCGAGAGGCCCACTTTGATATACATGTGACACATCAAGATGTAACTTTGACCCATGAGCGGGGCTCACCTATTGTATGTTTTGAGGCCCAGGTGCAGGGCCCACCTGTTATGTATTTAAGGCCCGTGTGTGAGGCCCATTGTGATGTATTTGGGGCCCATGGGTTGAGGCCCATTATGATGTATTAGGGCCCATGGGTTGAGACCCATTGTGATGTATAAGGGCCCGTGAGTTGAGGCCCATTGTGTTATATTTAGAGCTCATGGGTTAAGGACCATTTGATGTATTTGAGGCCCATGGGTCGAGGCCCATTAGGATGTATACAAGGTCTATTGCATTGTGTGATTCCACCATGGGTTATGTAATAACATTTATGGTGGGCCATGCCTATGGAGCAATGTTGGTTTAACGTCCACGTTGTAAGAATAATGTTAGTTAAATGTCCACATTGTAACTCTCCCTAGGGTCCACTGATAAGCCTATGCTTGTTGTGTGTATGTCGTCTAGGCCCATTTTCGTTGTGAGGATAGTTCATCACTCTATAACATGCTTAGTATAATTTCATGATTCATACCCATTCACATCATATGCATGCTTGATATGAATAGTAATTAATCATAGCATATCCATTAGGCATATTACTTATGGGACTCACTGATAGGAGTTACCCACATGAGCGGGTGGTATGCGTAGGATTATTGCATGACTGGACAGTGTGACTCATACATCTCGTATATGTGTAATATGATCATTGTATGCCCTAGTAACATCAAGGTCGTGACCTCCACAGACACATCGTGGATGACCAGATGGGATACCGGAAATGCTTGGTTCTAACACTTTGGGCACGTAGGATGTTCTTGGGTGAAAATTCCAAAAACTCCTTGGTACCAGGAGATGCTCCAACATTTAGACTGAGTGGAATATGAGCGCCGGTGCCTATACCATGACGCAATATCTCTCACTGTGTCATGGTCGGTTGGAAGGGGGTGTGGCCTTATCTGCCCGAGTGAGGGGGCTATAAGCTAGGCTGAGTATGACCAACTCGTAAATGGGTTCGCTATCAATGAGCCGAGTAAGTATTGACAGACTGCTAGCTAGGCGGATAGTGAGGTCTCTTCCACTCATTGGGCTGTGCAGCTAAGGAGGAGGCAGTCAGTGTGGAGTGTAATAGACCCTGATGATTTCCTCAGAGAGCAACGGTACTGATATATGGACTTATTGAGCAAGGATTGCATATCTATTCATTCATTCATTCACTATCTACTCGGGCTGGTGGTGCGTAACTATTCGTTATGTGTACCAATGCATGACCAAGATTTCAGTTAGGTGTGCGACTAACCTGAGATCAGGAGTTTACCACATTGTGTTTGACTATCCAAATTTAGGTATGAGACTGATTTGGATAGAAGTCCCTTATGATGAACCCCATAGCCTGTGATACTTCGTACTATCATCCCAACTTCACATTCCTGCATGGTCATTTCTTCGCACCGCATATTCATTATATCCTCAGCATTTTTTATTGTCTTATTATGTTTTACATCGCATAGCCTTGATATGGTTGATAGCACTCATGGACTTACCAATATATTTTCGCGTACTCTAATATCGTATGATTCATGATCTTGTCAGTATTTCCGTTTATTCCGATGATGTATGATTTATGGGCTTATGGTATAGTTGACACTTATCTTGGGCACACACTTTCACCACCGTTTAAGCTTTTGTAAGCTTATGCACGATAGATGCGTGCAAGTGGTGTTAGGTTGCAGCAACGTTGAGCTTGGAGCATGCAGTTGTCCTCTGGAGCTTTGATTATGATATATGTATTTCCCTTTCAACGTTGTATTTAAATTTTTATATTAGTGGATATGTGATGATGATGTTACCTTTATGATTTGGGTATACTTGTGGTTATGCTTCTTATGAGACAAATGTACGTTGGAAAATCCTCCTCGTAGGATCCCAGGATGGGAACCTAGCGTATGTACGTTGGGGGTCGAGAATGGGGTACCACGGAGGCTGTTGGCACCGGGTTCAGTGATCGAAATTTTTATGAATCCGATTTCCAGGTTTGGGGCGCGACAGAGAAGGCCCGGATCTTGACTATTAGACCAAATCAACCCCGTACTCTTTTTATCTTAAAATCAATGGTTTGGAGTAATTATGACCAAATCTCTACTTTTACTAGTTACAAATAGGCCATCCTATAAACATAGTTAATCCAAACCCTAATCATCTCCCACAATAAATCTCAATACCTAATTCATTTCAGAAATGCCTCGAATTTCCAAACAAGCTCTAGACCGCTCGTTGGTGGGCCACTAGTTCTAAAACTATAAAAAAATATCCGTCTTACTGGGCTCGACATCCATCATGAGAGTCGGACCTGAGTACTGTCCAGAACCGCTCAACTTGAGCGAAAGGACGAGTGCATGAGAAGTGCGATACCCTAAAGGAAGAAGCTGGAACTTAAGCGAATTGGGTCGTCCACTCTCATACAAAGTTGAGGATTTCAGACCGTCGGTTTGCGACCAAAGTTCACATGTGAAGTAAGGATATTTTCCTGCTCATATCCATATAACCGCGACCCCGATTGACCATTGGTGACCGTTAAACAAATCAACTTCTAATCATGTACGATAATTGACACATCCAAATGGTGGGCCAATCATATCCATACGTAGATCTTCATTAGGGCTAACTATCCTATGGTGTATATCGACTTGTACACCCTATAATGGGTTCTAGAGTCTAGAAAAACCCTCCTATATGCCTAGTATAGTAAAAACCCAACACTCGGGGCCATTTGCACCAAATATGACATTATAAAAGGGGCTTCTTTTGGGCACCCCTCTCCCTATACGATTTTCCACTAGAAAAGGAAAGAGAGAAGAGAGAAAAGGGAGAAAGAAGAAAGGAAGAAGAGATGAAAGGAGAGTGGAGAAGAGGGAAGGTAGGTCATAGCTCTAGTGGGGCTCAAAGGAGACCGATTCTTGCAACTCCTCACCTCTTCCTCAACAAATCCTTCACCCACAACCGGAAGAACCCCTTTCCACTGATTGAGTAGGTAAAATCCTTATCTCTTAGAAATTCCTCATGTTAAGGGTGGATTTGCATGAAATTCTAACATGTAAATGTGTGCTTTAGGGATTCCGGCCGATCAACCCCAAAATCCTAGCTCCTAGGTCGTTTCCAAGATCTCAACAATCCAAAGGTGCAGACTATTATCCTTGGGTGGCCTAGCACCAATTTCATTATGAGTTTAATGATTTTAAATGCTTGATGATGTGTTTGGAGGATCTAGAGAGAAACCTAGGAAGCACCTTACCCTTGATTCTTTAAATTTAACATGGAGTAGTTGTGGCTCTCATGTTTGGGTAAGAATTTAATGTTGTATGCTCATGTCTTGTGATTCGTGTGTCATGTTCCTTATAGCATGTTTGTTGCCTCTCGTATGATTGGGTAGGAATCTAATGGTTGCATGCTTATGACTTTTTGATCCATATATGATGTCTCCTATAGCATGTATGACTCATTAACACTTATGCTTGTGTTTCTACGATGTATGAAATGCTTATCTTCCTCACTAACCCATACAATACACTTGCACCTTTAGTTCACCTCATGATTAGCTTTGCTTGGTAGAGAAATTGAGATTCTATGTTGAAAGTTATGGACGCATGTTATCACTTATATTAGATGATAACCATGTTTATGGCATGTTATGAATTACCAGCAACCTTAGGGTTGGTCATGAAAATGAGGAGAGTGAAGGTGGTCCTATTGGTAGGACTATCTTGAGGCTAAATCCATTGATTTGGGTGAGTGGATGTGGGCGACAGTAGTTAGACTACATGAGTCACTCATACCCAATGTAATCTGTCACGTGCTTACCTGACTCATATGGTCTAGCCTATTTACTGAACAACCATGTTTGTTAACCCTGTTTGTTCACATATGTATGAAACCTGGAACACCCTACAACTGTTGTAGCCCATCAATAACCAAATTAAAATCGATCCACCGCCTCGTGAGCCGGGCATGGTGGAATGGGACATTGTGTCCGAGTTGTCGGCCTATGCTAGGGTGACGCGCCTCCTCGTATTGACCGCGAGCAATCCCTTTTTCTCGACACTTTCCATGTGCTTGAAGTTGGGGATGAGGAACCCGACGGGATGAAGGATCACAGGGTCTCGGCCTCACACGTTAGGGGTCCTTGGTCTTGCAACCAGTTCAAGGCATTGATATGTGGGGTGTATTAGTTTTCCCAACCTGCTGGATGAATGGATCTAACTAAGAACTTGGCTAACATTTCATCACATCGCACTAGCTAGGTTGGCGACTCAGCAGTCAAAATCGTAATGAGGGAGTGTTGTTCATATGCGATCGTTAGGTAGATTCGCTCGAGGGAGTGTTGTGGCGAGGGCATGCATCATATCATTTATCATGCATATGCATTAATAAGATTAATCAGGTGTTTATGAATGATTGCTTTTCATTAAGTTCATAATATAATTGATGTCTGTTATAACTTAAGACTAATAGCACCCACTGAGTTAATCACTCACTCCCACTCTAGGACGGTATTTTAAAACACCAACTAGACTCTCCCGTAGTTGCAAGTGACGAGAAGTACGAGGAGCCTGGCGACATGAGCCTTGATAAGGAGGATGAGCCGTCCTACTTTCAGTTGACAGGCAGCTCTCCATCGGCTTGACAGGCAGGATTTGAATCACTGAGTTGTGAACTCAGTTCTATTCTTTTTTAGACATGTCATTCTTTTTGTGATTTTAGTTGGGTAATGCCTTATGCGACCCATTTATATTCTTTTGGACTTGTATGTATATCTGACCTCTTTTCATTTCAGTAAACGTGTTATAGTTGTGATTTATGTTCCAAGTAAATCCATGCTACACAATTAAACTTGATTAAACGCAAACAAATAAAAATTGGATATAAGTGTGTCCTGAAACTCGGGAGTTGAGCGTATGCACGACCCCCAAATTTTAAGGTGTTACAATAATTTTTTCAGTTAAAGGAGGTTTATTATTCCTTTGATGTTTATAGCTGATAGCATTATTATTTATTTTAGAGACTTGAAAGGATTTTAAGTTTTTGAAGTCATTCCTTTTATAGTTTAAATCTCTTAGAATCTCAGCTTTAGAGCTCGAGAATTCTCCTTTTATAAAGGTAGGAGCAGAATCCTTAGATTTTAAAGAGTTATTTTTAATATAACCCAAACCAGACTTGCCACCATATTGCCTCGATGAGGTTAGCAATTTTTCAAGTTTCTAGTCACTAAGGGCGTATTTCCAAGTGTCCTTTGAATTCTGAAGGGAAGAAACTTCAAGTTTTAGTTTCTCATTTTTGATTTAAAGTTTTGCAATTCAGAAGACTTAAAACTCAAATCTAATTTTGATTTTTTCAAAATAATTGGAAAAATGATATTTTTCTAAAACAACTTTTTTAAGTTCTAATTTTAGTTTAATATAATTTTCTTTTTGAATTTTTAATTTGAGAGCAATTTTAGAACTTTCTCTATATAGAGCATTATAAACATCTTGAAAATCATCTTCATTTTCATAGTCAGTTCTTAGAGTTTTATAGTCAAACATATCACAACTATTTGAAGAAGTAACTCTGCCTATCGTCATAATGGCTTTCAAATCATTTGCATTTTCTTGGTCTGATTCATTAGATTTAGAATTAGTTTCAGACTCTAATGATTCATCTCAAGTAGCTATCATGCCTTTTCTATTAGATTTATCCTTTTTAGGACATCTAAAAGCTAAATGTCCACATTCATAATAGTTGAAACATTGAATATCTTTTGTTTTAGATGTCCAAAAATTTGATTTTCCTTTTCTTTTATCAGATGATTTTTGAAAATCTGTTCTTTTCTTCTTCTTTTTTTTTTTTTTTTTTGAAAATTCTATAAATTTTTTTGGTTAACATTGCCATATCATCTTCATTTTCTTCAAAATCAAAATTTGCATTAGTTTCCTTTGAATTAGATTTAGAAGATTTAAGATCAATATATTTGACTTTAGGAGCTTTGAAATTCAGCTCATAAGTTTGAAGAGAACTAACTAACTCCTCAACTTTCATAACATTTGTATCTCTTGATTCCTGTAGAATATTAACCTTTGAATTAAACATATCAGGTAGTGATCGCAGTATTTTTGCGCAAACCTTGCTTTCAAGGATTCTATCTCAAAGACCTCACATTGAATTTACTATGTCATTTAATTTCATATAGAAGTCCATAAAAGACTCATTTTCTTCCATATGAATCTCCTCAAATTTAGTTGTGAGGATTTGAATTATAGATTTTTTTAAAAACTATTTTTTTACTATATTAGTTTCTTCATGTGTCATTTCAAGAATATCTCATGCTTGTTTAACTATATTGCAAGAAATAATTCTTTTGAATTCATCAGGCAATCGACCACAAGTTATAGCATTTAAGGCTTTTGCATTTGCACTGCTTTCACTTTTCTAAACCGTAGTCCAAAAAGAAAATATAGTTTCTTTCATTGATATGGTTCCATCATCATCTACTACTTCCATCATAGGAGGGATCCACTTAAATACAGTAGCTTGCCACACACTTTCATCTAAGGATTTGAGGAAAATCCTCATCCAGACTTCCCGGTATGAATAATTAGAGCCATCAAAGGGAGGTGTCATGGTAACGGGTATACTTTTGAAATTTGGCATAATAAAGCTCTAAATCTAGCTCAAGGAGGTAAAATAATAATAATAATAAAAAGTAATCTGCTTTGATACAACTTGAAAAGGAGAGCTTATGATGTCCAAGAGGGGAGTGAATAGGAAAATGCGAAATAATCAAAATAAGTACTGAATATGTAAATAAAATAAAGATTTCAATTGCTTAAGTATTGAAACTTTAATTTCAAATAATTCATAAGATAACCTTCACCCAAAGTTTTAGGTAGGACAACCTTATTTCACGAATATCTTTAAAATTAAAACTTCAAACTAACAAGAGTAAATTAAAGAATTACAGTATTCACCACACAACTAAAATTAAATATATCCAATCCACTAAAAATAAAAATAAGGCATTCACCACATGACACAGAATTATAGTGCTTCGATGCTTTAAAAACAGTCACACCTACTCCACTTCCAAAATTACTTCCCTCGTAATTTTGACTTTCACTATAAAAAAGTTTTCACAGTGTCACCTTAATAACCTGATACAATTCCTTATGATTTTCAAGGGCTATCACAATAAAAACCTAAACTGAGATTTTAACAGGCTATCTCAAAAAAAAACTTTAACTGATATTTTCATAGGAGATCTCAGAAAAACCTAAAAACTAGTTATATAAAGTATACTTATCTTCACCATAAAAGATATAGCAGAAGCTTGTAGTAGAAGGACCTCTTTCTTAAATGTAGATTGTGTCGTGTTCGGTCAGATAGAAAAGGTCTAGGGTTCTATTGATTTTAATTTGTTAAACCCAAAATCTACTTAATTCAATTCTCTTAGATCTCAAAAAGGAGTATAGTTTACTCTCTTAGATTAAACTCAAAAGATCTAAGATTAAAGGGAATTGAAAAAGATATTTAAATAAATTATAAATATTGACCAATAGCTTGCAAATAACTTGAGCTTCTTTCTCTCTTATAGAAGAATTTTGATAATTAACTTGTGTAATTTGGAATGAGAGAAGAACTCAATTTATAGGCAAAGAAGTTATAACTTCGTCTAACCCAAGATAGGCTTCGACTAGCCTAAGTTCAATGGATTCTGTTCAACGAATTTCGGATCGCGCGAGATAAGAATTACTAAAATTCGGCTGACCCAAGGTCAACTTCGGCTAGCCGAACAACACAATTCGGTTAGTCGAATTTGCCCTTCGGTTCACTGAATTCCCACGAATTCTAAAAGTTGATGTTACTGGAATTTGACCCGAACTTTCTCGTGCTGGCCGAATTTTAAGATCGGGCTAGCCGACTTAAAACTCAGGCTAGTTGAATTTATAACAAATTTTGTTATTTGCTTCAGGCTTGAAGTTGGGTTGGCTGAACCAAAAGTTAGGCTGATCGAATTCTAGGCAAAACAAATAGAAAAAATCCATAATTAAACAATTTTGAAAGTACCTAATCCTAGGGTTTTATACCACCTCAGATATATCAAATATCTTATTCTCTTTTGCTTGAACTTAGTCTCGGGCTTTATCTTGAATTTGAGCTCAAACTTTATATTGAATAGTAGCCAATCTTGAGCTTGATCTTTTCTTGAATATAGACCGATATTAAGCTTGATCTTCTCTTGAACAAAAACTGATCTTAAGCTTGATCTTCTCTTGAATATAGACCGATTTTCAAAGATATACTTTGAAGTGGTTTTGTCTTACGAAATTTAACAATCTAAGTGAGCTCAACATCCTAGCACTTACAAAAGGCTTGACGACATGATGATATATACATTGTTGGTGTTGATGCCAAAATCCGGTCAGCCCTCCCTCCACGTCGACCACCACGTATGATCCCTGGAACCTGCACCAGGAAAGCGGGCAAAGGTGACCCTGGCTAAGCCGGGGGACCCTCCGATGCCTAAGTCAGGACAAGGGAATCAGGGTCTGAGTAGATAGTAGAGGAGAGCTCGATTTTGCGTACCTGTAGATATGACGTGATGTGCTATTTATACTTGGCTGTCGAGTGGTTCGGATCTAATAATCTCGGCACGATCAGGGGGATTCCCTGATCATGGAGATACCCTCCGCAATCTATCGATCATGTAGCGTATCTGGCGGATTATGTATATTTGCGAGCGAGGTTATCAGCCACGTTTGGTTATGGCAGTTTCCACGTTCAGCGAGTGGGATATGCCCATCTGAACATGCGTTCGGCTTGGAACGTTCGCTCTGTTCGGACTATATGCTCGACTCGGAACATCGTTCGCCTCGGAATGTAGGCTAAAGCAGAGCGTCTATAGCGTAGACGATCATCCGATCGGATCATAATCCGGAGTCCGACCTCAACCAAGTCGGCTGCTCGGATGGGTCGCGTCTTGAAACAGGTCGGGAGGGTCACGACTCGGCTCGGACTTGCCCTAGGAGCAGCGTTGTATTGTGAGCTCAGATTTTTCATAATAGAAGCCCCCTACTCTTCGAGTTTACTTGCCAGCTCGAAGAGTACTTAGGTAGGAAATCTTCAGCCCTCGCCGCGATGATGACGGATCTCGAATCACGCACGCTAGCCGCCTTGGCCAACACGTGGCGACAGTTACGATCCCGAATCTCCTCCCAGCCTATGAGAAGTCGCTACGCAGGCAGGAGGTTTGCGCCTGACAACTCCGAGTGCCAGGCCGTCGCTTCACCTGTCAAGGTACGTAGCCCGATGTCAGAGCCGTACAATTGGTTCGTATCCCGCCAATGCAACGTTGCCAGGTGTAATCGGAGATCAGCTCGTGCCGATTCGGCTGCTGCCATTAAAGCTTGCCATCAATGCAAGAATCGTTCGCTGCCTATATAAGGTGCTTCGGGAGTTGGTTAGTCATTTTGACGTCCTGATTTGTGAGAGCACACCGGAGAGACGATTTCCGACGAGAGGTGATTCCGGCCAAACTCGAGGTTTCCGATAGAAAGGCGACTTCCGGCCATCATTCGGTGAGTCTCGCTCACCTCCATCCTTGTTTCTTCAATGTCTTCCAATCTGGAGATGGTCCGTGGATACGGCGATGACTCCGAGCCAGGGAGTACTGAGAGCGGGAGGGGGTCTTCCGGCGGCCCTTTCTAGACCACTCGACTGTACCCCCCGCCTCAGACACAAAAAATGTTGGCTTCTAAGACCAAGTAATCCAGTAAGAAGACAGCCTCCCGACCCCGCCGAGTTGAGACCGCTACTGCCACTGAGATGCCTGCGAACCTACGTACCACACAGGTAGTCCCCGGGGGTTCTGTCATGTCAAAATTCCAAATGGAGTGGATCCGTTCGGAGTTTCAGATCTCAGACTCTGTTCAGATTAGGGCTCCTGGCCCTTTGGACGTTGCTGGCGCTCCAGCTAAGGGTGAGGTGACCATTTTTCTCTGTGCGCTGCAGTACGGGGTCCGTCTCTCACTGCATCCTTTTATCTGGAAGGTGACTGGGAGGCCCCTAGACAGTTCGCTCCAAATGCATGGAAGGTGATGGTCTCAGCTTACATAATTTGGAAGCAAGTTGGGAACTCCGAGCTGACCCCAGGGGAGCTGCTGAGCCTATACTTGGTGAAGCATGACAGTAACGATCCCTGGTATTATTTTGCGACTCGGGGGAGCAAGGGTTCGAGCCTAATAATGCACCTGTCGTCCTCCTATAAGGACTAGAAGAACAAGTGGTTCTGGGCGGCAGGTGACTGGGAGGCTCCAGCGGTTGAGCTCAGGGCTTCGACGGATCGTATCCCGACCCACTTTACGAAACCAAGTCGGGATTTCATCTGACGTCCAGGTTGCTGTCTTGGTTTTCACATGTTTTGGTTGAAGTAGGATTTCTTTCCATTGCAGCTTTCGCAAAGGGGTTGCCACTCATTGACTCGGACCAGAAGAATCAAATTGCAAAGGCAAGAGCAAGGTCGGAGACGCTTCGTTCCTGGGCGGATTTGATCACTGCAGCCAACCTTCACTGTCCGGGCTCTGTAAATCTCAGCCTCTACTCTCATCCCTCAGTAAGCTGCGCTGACCTTTTCGATGATCTTTTCTTTGGTATAATGGTTGACATGATCTTTTTTTTATAGGTATGGCCGAGGCGTCCGAGGTACGGAAAAGGAAGGCAGCTCCTAGTGCAGCGGAGCTACTCAAAGAAGCCCCCCGAGTGAAGATCACTCTGAAGAAGCTGGCTCCCCCTCGCGTGGGAGAATCTTCTACTATACCAAGTCCATCAAGTCCGGCACCGAGGGAACCTGCTGCACCCTCCGCACTGCCTGCTCTGAAGCGCCCTAGTACTGTTGTGGCTCCTCCGGTAGTACTTCGGCCAGTGGTACGTCTTCCTCCGGGGGTCATCCGAGTGACCGAGGCTGACACCCCGGCTGCGCCGAACTCTGTTGCTCGGGCTCCCTCCTTCGTCGTTTCCCTAGCCACCATTCCCGCCACAGCCCCCGAGCCCCCTATCGTCGTTCCCTCATCCTTTGAGAGAGAGGGGGCCAACAGGGTAGCCAAAAATGTGCTTTCCCTCCCCCCCTCCCGAGGTTAAGGAGGAGGTCCGCGCCGAGGGCAAAACTCGACGAGCAGTCGGGTAGGGGCCGAAGGGGTTGAGGCCTTGGCCCAAGCGGGCATGAGCGGGGGGAGGTTTAAGTCCGGCTATCACATGGTGTGCTTGGCTTCGTGGGCCGCCAAGCATGCCAAGGAGGAAGACATTGCCTCCCTTGAGCGATCGGAGAGCGGCTGAACGACTTCGCCTCCGTGTGCTACATTGTATGTCTCCGGGAAGACCTCCTTTTTTTTGTTATGCACTATAGACTCTGATCCTTGCTTTCTGTTCAGGCCATCTCGATGCTGCTCTCCATTCGGCAGAGAGTGCGAGAATACAAGGGGAAGGAGTCGGAGTTGGAGGCTCTCCGGGCTGAGGTGGTGGCCTTAAGGTCTGAGGAGACTGGCCTCCGCCTACAGATTAAGGGCGAGAGAGCCAGGGTCAGGCGACTGCAGGGAGTCGTCGTGGACTTGGAAGCCAGGGAGCTACATCTGCAGGATAAGGTAAATGATTTTAAGAAGAGCGGTGACGCAGCGACTGCTGAACTGATCCGTGCTAAGGCCCACGCGGACTCCTTGGCCGTGGAGACGGTTCGGCTTGGGGAAGCTCTGAATCGTGCCAAGGCCGAGGCGACTGAGGAGCGGACACGAGCCGTGAACCAAGCCGTGGAGGCCCATAGGGTGAAGGACGAGGCCTCTTTGGCCGCAGCGGTTGCTGCTGCAGTCGAAAGCTTCAAGACTTCTAAAGAGAGGGATGATGAGGCCGCAACGTTCTACAATCGTGGCTTCGACGCTTGCCTTAAGGCAATCCTGGGTTTATACCCAGACCTTGACCTTGATTTCCTCCTACCTAACGACTCTAAAGATGCCCCGGTAGAAGTCGTCCGTTCGGATCCAGCTCCTGACGCCCAAGCTCCTGATGCCCAAGCTCCTCCTCCGTCCTGAAGACTATCATTTTACTTTTTTTTTGAAACTTTCAATGTACTTTCAACCATATACTTTTGTCCCTCCGAGAGGATTCAATGAAGAACATTCTTTTTATATTGTCTATTTGTATGTCGATCTGGTTTCTTTATGGGTTTAGTCAGCTGCCGTTTAATTAGTTTTTAGAGTCGGTTGTCCGAGCCTCCTCGACCCAAGTTTTAGCTGGGTTCGATCTCTTTGGATGCTCGGCTCGTCGCAATTGTTTTGTTGTATACCGAGCTGAACACTTAATCGAGGGGTTGGATCGTTATTAGGCTTTTTTCCCTTGAAGGGATGCCTTATCGATCTTTCGTGGGGTTAGGTTCCGATCCTTAGAGGATCGGACCATTTATTAGGCTTTTTTCCTTGGAGGGATGCCGCGTTGATCTCTCGTAAAGTTGGGTTCCTATTACTTAAGGGATCGGACCATTTATCTCGTACTTGTGCAGATAGGGCAATCGAACAAGCATTTAAAGGTAGAATCGGTCTTTTATTAAGAGCCTTAAAGGCTAGTCGCTCGGAGGCATACATTGCATCATGAGCCTTAAAGGTTATTTCCTCACGGGTAGTAGATCTTCAAGTGCTCGGCGTTCAAGGGATGAGGGAGATGACAGCCTTCTAGATTTTTCAGGTGGTACGAGCCCGGTTTGAAAAATCTGACCACACGATATGGACCTTTCCAATCGGGTCCTAGCGCTCCTGCCCTTGGCTCGGCCGTGTTCTGAAAAACCCATCGGAGGACTAAGTCTCCTGGTCAGAAGCGCCTGACTTTGACTTTGGAGTTGTAGAAGCGCGCTACCTGCTGGTGTCGAGCCACTGCTCGGAGCTTGAAAACTTCTCTGAGTTCCTCGAGCAAATCCAGATTAGCTGCTATCTGCTCGGAGTTATGACTTTCTTCGAAGCCCCTGACCCGCGCTGTAGGGAGTTCGATTTCCACCGGCACCATTCCCTCCGAGCCGTAGGATAACGAAAATGGGGTTTCTCTCGTTGAAGTCTGGGCTGTAGTCCTGTAGGCCCAGAGGATGAAGGGGAGCTCTTTGGCCCAATTTTCTTTTACTTTTTTCAGCTTCATCTTGAGATGATGCTTGATGATCTTGTTGACCGCCTCTACTTGTCCGTTCGATTGCGGGTGCCGAGGCGATGAGTAAGCGTTCATGATGCCAAGCCCTCGACACATGCTACAGAACTTGTCATTATTGAATTGGCGACCGTTATCAGAAACGATGGTCCTCAAAATCCCGAACCGGCAGATGATATTTTTCCACACAAAGTCGATCACTTTCTACTCGGTGATCTTTGCAACTGACTCAGCCTCGACCCACTTGGTGAAATAGTCGACCGCGACTATAGCAAACTTGACTTGTCCCTTCCCAGTGGGCAAGGGACCGATGATGTTGATCCCCCATTGAGAAAACGACCATGACCCACTCATGGGGGTCATTTCTTCTGCCGGTTGCCTCGGCACAGCAACAAAACACTGGCACTTGTCACACTTTCGAACAAAATCCTTGGAGTCTTGCTTAAGGGTTGGCCAGAAATATCCTTGACGAAGTATCTTCATGGCCGAGGCACGACTGCAGAATGGTTTCCGCAGATTCCCTTGTGAATCTCCCGAATCACTTAATTGGCTTCATCCGGTCGGAGACATCTAAGGTAAGGCTGAGAATACCCCTTCTTGTATAGCACTCTGTCCAATATGACATACCGAGCCGCTCGGACCCTAAGTCGCCTCTCCTCTAACTTATTCGAGGGGGTGTCACCAGTTGATAGGTAATTGAAAATCGAGTCCATCCAACTAGGAATGGACTGGACAGGGTTAACTTTCTCTGACTGGCCGATGCTTGGGTGCTCAACGAACTCGACCGGTACAAAACATGGGATCTTACACTCGGAGGCCAAGGCGAGCCTTGCTAAGGCGTCGGCCCATGAGTTCTAGGCTCTGGGGACCTACCGGACGGTGCAGCTCCAGAATTTCTCGATCAATTTCCTCGCCTCTTCGAGGTAGGCGATCATTCTGACTTCCTTAGCTTCGTACTCCGAGGAGATATGGTTCACCACCAACTGTGAGTCGCTGCGGACTTGCAGAGTCTGAACACCCAGGCTCGCTGCCAGCCTGAGCCCAGCCAGCAGCGCTTTGTACTCGGCCTCATTGTTTGAAGCTTTGAACCCGAGCCTGATGGCGTATTGGATCGTCATTGAATCAGGCGCAACCAGGATGACACCAGTTCCTGCTCCTTTAACGTTAGAGGATCTGTCAACATAGAGGACCCACTCCGGATCTGATGCGGACTCTTGATTGCTCAGCGGGGCGGGCGGTGTCATCTCGACTTCCTTCCTGGCTTGCTCTTCGTCCGGAGTTGTAAACTCGGTGATGAAGTCGGCTACGGCTTGTCCTTTGAGTGTCATCCTGGACTGAAACTAAATATCAAACTCTCCGAGCTCTACAGCCCATTTGGTCATCCGGCCTGACATTTCGGGTCTTTAGAGGATCTGCCTCAGGGGGGAGTCTGATAACACGATTATGGAGTGGGCCTGAAAGTACGGCCGTAGTCTTCTGGCCGAGACGACAAGGCAAAGCGCCAATTTCTCTGAAGACTGGTACCTCGTTTCTGCTGGTACCATGGCTTTGCTTACATAGTAAACGGGATACTGCTTGGTTCCGACTTCTCGGATTAGAGCCGAGCTAACGGCTGAAGTCGAAACGGCGAGGTAGAGGAACAAGGGCTCTCCTTCTTCCGGCTTGGACAAGAGAAGCGGCGATCCCAAGTACTGATTCAACTGCTGGAAGGCTTGCTCGCACTCCAGCTCCATTCCGCCCTCTTGTGGCCCTTCAACTGCTGGAAGAAAGGGAGGCATTTGTCTGTAGCCCTAGATATGAAACTTCCGAGAGCTGCGACTCTTCCTATGAGACACTATATTTTCTTGAGAGTCTGAGGTGAGTTCATGTCCAGGAGGGCTTTGATCTTGTCTGAGTTCACCTTGATACCCCGCTGGCTGACTTGGAAGCCCAAGAATTTCCCTGACTCAACCCCGAACACGCACTTGGCGGGGTTAAGCTTCATTTGGTATTCACAGAGGACGTTGAATGTTTCTCCGAGATCAACAAGGTGGTCGGAGGCTTTGATACTCTTCACCAACATGTCGTCCACATACACCTCCATGGTGTGTCCGATCTGTTTGGCGAACATTTGATTCACCAGTCTCTGATACATTACCCCAGCATTTTTCAGGCCAAATGGCATGACCCAGTAACAGTAGAGTCCCCTGTCCGTGACAAAGGTGGTCTTCTGCCTATCTGATTGTACCCGGAGTAGGCGTCCAGAAATGAGAGTAACTCTTGTTCGTCCGTGCTGTCCACCAGTTGATCGATCCGAGGTAGCGGGAAGATGTCTTTGGGACACGCCTTATTCAGATCGGAGTAGTCTACGCAGACCCGCCACTTCCCGTTTGACTTCTTGACGAGCACGACATTTGCTATCCAGTCAGGGTAGTATACTTATTCTATGAAGCCCGCATTGAGCAGGACGAAGACCTCTTCGACAATGGCTTCATATCGTTCGGCATCGAACGACCTTCTTTTTTACTTAACTGGCCGGTGGTCTGGGTCCACGTTCAGCCTGTAGACTTGCAGATCGGGTGAGATCCCCGGCATATATGCATGTGACCATGCGAAGACGTCCCGGTGTTATCTTAAGAAGGCCAATAACTCGTTCCTCCGCTCGGGATTCATTGATGATCAGAGCTGAACAGTTTTACTCGGATCTGATTCATCGAGCGGCATTCTTATCAGATCTTCGACTGAGAAACTTTCTGCCGATCATCGAGGGTCCAAGGCGTCCACTACGAGCGTTTGTTTGGCGGCCCCTTTCCTTACGGCTATCGCATAACACCTCCAGGCCTCGCATTGGTCGCCTCGAAGATAACCGATCCCACCTTCGGCTGGGAACTTCATCATCAGATGATAAATTGAGACGACCGCTCTCATCGCATTGAGGGAGAGTCGGCCCAGAATCACGTTGTGGACTGATAGAACATTGACAACTAAAAAGTCAACCAAAAGCGTGACTTGATGTTGCCCTTCTCCCGCTGTCACTGGGAGGGAGATGGCTCCTTCGGAGATGACTCTCTCTCCGGCAAAGCCGTGCAAGGGAGTTTTCACAGGTCGGAGCTTGGACCGTGGAATTCCCATCTTCTCAAACGCCTCGGAATACATTAAGTCAGCTGAACTCCCGGTGTCGACCAAGATGCGGTACACTTTGTGATTGGCTATGGTCATAGTGACCACTAGCGCGTCGTCGTGCGGATGCTGGATCCTGCGTGCATCATCTTCTGTGAAGGTCAGGCTGCACGGAGCGACACGGAGTTTCTTGCTAGGACGTTACGTCAGGTGAATGTGGTGTTCCGACTCGGAGCTCCGGGAATGGGCTTTCCGTGCCCTGTTCTAATCCCCTCCCCCATCTGAGCCCCCGAAGATGGTGCAAATTTCGGTGGGCTCTTCTGGGGGGTTGTTCGACTGCTCTTGCGGCCGTTCTTCTCTCCGAGCGGATTTCTCCTTTTTGGCATAACGACGTAGATGTCCTTTGCGGATGAGGGACTCAATCTCATCCTTTAGGTCCACACAGTCGTCCGTGTTGTGACCATGGTCCCGGTGGAAGCGACAGAATTTTCGCTTGTCCCTGTGTTCTAGATCAGCCCTCATGCAAACCAGCCAATTGAGTAGCCTTTCTCCTCGGATGTCTACCAGGATCTGCTCGGTGGATGTATTGAGTGGAGTGTAGGAACAGAATTTCCCTTCCGACCTACGGCTTGGACGACGATTGCGAGAAGCGCGGTCATCCGTCCCTTTGCTAGCCGGCTGGGAGTCTTCGTTCCGGGATCTCTTCCCCTTGTTCGTCAAGTCAGACGCCTGTGTGCCCTTTCGGGTGTTGGTGAACTCCTCTGCGTTAGTGTACTTTTGAGCTTTCACCATGAAGTCCGCTAGCGTCTTCAGTGGATTCTTTCCGATGGAGAAGGCAAATTTTTTTTCTTTCAGTCCGCTCAGAATGGCGGCGAGGGCCATCTTATCATCGTAGTCCTCGACATGCAATGCTTCTTCATTGAAGCGGGCGATGTAATCCTTCAACGACTCCTTCGGGGTCTGCCTAATGGTGAGCAGGTGGGTGTTGGGCTTCCGACTTCTCTTACCGCTTATGAATTGCGTGAGGAATAGTTGACTCAGTCTGCAAATGAGCCTACGAAATTTGATTTTAGCTGGCGATACCAAATCCGAGCTGATCCGGTGAGGGTGATAGAAAACCCTCTACACATCATCGCATTCGTTACAGTCTGGATCTGCATCCATGATCTGTAGGACTCCAAGTGTTCGGATGGGTCCCCAGATCCCGAATACTGGATGACGGGAGGCATCCGAAACCTCTGCGGCATCACTTCAGCCATGATGGCCGAGTTGAAGGGAGGCTCGGTCTCTTCCATCATCGCCTGGATCGTGATCGGAACTGTCAATTGTTCTTACTTTTTCTCCAATATCAGGAACTTATCCTTCAGTTCCGCAAAGCGTGCTTCCCAGGGATCCTTATTTTCAACGACGACCTCTGGGGTATGTTCAGCCTCCGATACTCTCCCTTCTCTCCTCCGTTCTAACTGATGACGGAGGTCTATGGGTGGCAGGGCAGATATGGCTGAGTGGACGGTTGTCGGAACCCGAGCTGGCTCGTTCCGTGCGGATGCCTTGCCACGTGCCGCATGAAGATTTTGACCCGACTGCGGTACCCCTGAACGTTGGGGAACTTCGGGCCTCACACTCCTCGGCACGAAGCGAGTTTCCACAAATAGTCCCACCGGCTCGAGAACGGGTTGTTCTTGAGTCGGGCGTAGTTCTGGATCCCGCTGTTATTTCATCTGGTTATCTCTTCACGCAGGGCCTGGATCTCATTCTGCATGGCGCGGTACTTGTTCGACCGATTACGCGAATGATGAGAAGGCCCTGAAGTGGACTCGGCATGAAGCGGTGATGAAGACCTAGTCTGCTCATCAGGTTGTGGCTGCACTATTGTAGCTTTCTTCTTTCTCGCCATTGCTTAGGGAAAATGAGTACCTGACTTCTAGTTTCAGGTTCCCACAGACGGCGTCAAAAAATGTTGATGCCAAAATCCTGTCAGCCTTCCCTCCACGTCGACCACCACGTATGATCCCTAAAACCTGCACCAGGAAAGCAGGCAAAGGTGACCCTGACTAAGCCGGGGGACCCTTCGATGCCTAAGTCAGGACAAGGGAATCAGGGTCTGAGTAGATAGTAGAGGAGAGCTTGATTTTACGTACTTGTAGATATGGCATGATGTACTATTTATACTTGGCTGTCGAGTGGTCCGAATCCGATAATCTCGGCACGATCAGGGGGATTCCCGAATCATAGAGATACCCTCCGCAATCTATCGATCATGTAACGTATCTGGCGGATTATGCGTATTTGCGAGCGAAGTTATCGCCACGTTTGGTTATGGTAGTTTTTACGTTCAGCGAGTAGGATATGCGCATCTGAACATGCGTTCGGCTTGGAACGTTCGCTCTGTTCGGACTGTATGCTCGGCTCGGAACATCGTTCGCCTCGGAATGTAGGCTAAAGCAGAGTGGCTATAGTGTAGACGATCATCCGATCGGATCATAATCCGGAGTCCGACCTCAACCAAGTTGGTTGCTCAGATGGGTCGCGTCTTGAAACAGGTCGGTAGGGTCATGACTCGGCTCGGACTTGCCCTCGGAGCAGCGTTGTATTTTGAGCTCAGATTTCTCATAACAGTTGGTATTGACAGAAGCCACAACAGGTGTAAAGACACGTCCCATGGCCATATTAGAAACTGGATGGATCAAAAATAAAACCAATATAATTCTGGCCTTAGGGGTTAATGAACAGATTCAACATACTGAAATGATTTGCCATAGCAGATAGACAGAGAATTGAAGGACCGTATGGTGCATTAGAGATTAGGATCGAGAAAACCGAATTGAAATTTATTCCTAGTTGAGATGCCATCACTGTAAGCCTATCTTTCACACCTTACACCCTTTAGAGAAGCACCAGGATAGGAATAGCAGCTTCAGATGTGTGTAGGATTGGGAACGTATCCTTGTTTTTATAGTTGTGAGGATTAAGGAGTTTGAAACTCATCGAAACTCCTCTTCCTTAAGCTCCACACAAATTTCACAATTGAATTAGAACGTTATGCGTGCAACACAATTGAAGCTACATGATTTTAGATTAATCACAACTGGAGTGTGGTCCACCGGTAGGCCTAACCACATTATCCAACCATTAAGGAAATCTAGACCATTAATCAATTAGGCCCACCTTATAACATTCCCAACGGTAACGAAAGCCATGGGCATGTCTCGCCTGCCATGTGCTCTGTCTATGATATCTAACTTTATAAAATTCCCAACAACACCAAAAACCATGCGCAAGTCCCGCATGGGCATGTGCTATATCTAAAATATCCAACTTCCTACAAGTTTATTAGTCCCAGCTTAAGTGCGAGGATTTAAGATTCCTCCTTGTCAAATTTTTATTACTTTTTTGAAGTGGAGATTGACCGTAAAATCAGTTTTTTAATTTTTATTGTTCTACGTAAGTGCTGATGATATCCACGGGCTTAACCGCGTGCTTTGCTTTTGTGTGGACTTAAGATTCCTCCTTTTAGAATTTTTATTATTTTTTTAAAGTGCCCCTGAGTTATTGATAGGGCTGTTACCAGGCGGTGCATGGGTTTGGTCCTGGCCGGATTTTGATCTGTTTCAGCCCGACCCTATTCAAAATTTTGATTTTACGCATCAACTGAATGTTTTAACGATTAGAACATCTGTGGATCCCACCATAATCTGTGTTACATCCACATGGTTCATCTATTTTTCTGGACCATTTTAGAGCACAAGCCCCAAAGCAAGGCGGATGCCAAGCTCAAGTAGACCACAAAACAAAAAGAAGTGGGATTGAACAACTGCAGTTGAAACCTTTATGGAACCACCTGGACATTTATTTTCCATCTAACCTGTTCATAAGGTCACAATGCCCTGGATGGATGAAGAGAAAACATGATCCGAGCCTTCTTTAACGCCAAGAAGTTTTCAACACTAGACGTCCAATTCCCTGTGGTGTGGTCCACTTGAGCTTTTCAACTGCTTCATTTTTGGGAAAATGCCCTAAAATAATCTGGAAAAAATGGATCTACCGTATGGATCTAACATTTATATCATGGTGTAGCCCACTGATGTTCCTCAGGTCTAAACATTCCACTTTTGTTCTCTCGGAATCGGACTGGGTACTGCCAAGTTTATTTTAGGGTATCCGTTTTGGATGCCGTTTGGCTTACGACCCCACCACCGTTTCGCTAGCCGGTGTCAAAGCTCCGTGGGCCCCACCATGATGTTTGTGTTTTTATCCATGCGGTCCATTTATTTCACAGCTCATTTTATGGCATGAGCACAAAAACGAGGCAGATCTAAATGTCAGATGGACCACACAAGCAGGAAAGAGTGGCGATTGAACTTCCACTGTTAAAAACTTCCTAGGGCCCACTCTATTGTTTATTTGCCAATGAATTTGTTGATTAGGTCATATAACCCTGGATGAAGGAAAAACACAAATATCATCTTGATCCAAAACTTCTTTGAATGCCGAGAAGATTTCAACATAATGAATTCAATCCCCATTGTTTCCTGTGGTGTGGTCCACTTGAGCTTCTAAGATAGATGCCTTTTGAGATCATGCACTAAAATAAGGTTGACATATGGATGGGTGGTGTGGATAAAATACGTACATCATGGTTTAGCCTACAAAGCTTTTACAACAGCTAGCTAGAGGGTGTTGACGTCACCAAGTTATATGGGCTCCACTATGATGCATGTGTTATATCCAAACCATCCATCGAGGGGGGAATAAACATCTATCATTAAAAATTTCTTGAGAGTCAAAGAAATTTTGGATCAATCTAATATTTACTTTTTCCATTCATCTAGGTCTGTGTGACTTTATGAGCAGGTTGGATGCCAAATAAATATTATTGTGGCCCTGAGAAGATTTTAATAGAGGGCATCTTTGTCCCTACCACTTTATATGGACTTAAAATGATCTCATAAAATAGATGAATGGTGTGGATATAACACATGAAATTGCGGTTTAGACAGTTTCTATTGAAGTATGAATATAAGTTAAAAACTTCTTAGGATGCACATTAATAACTATGTAGTGCTTATTTACAATCCAATCTATTGATAAAGTCACAAAAGCCTGGATGAAGGTAAAAAAATAAATATCAGCTTGATCCAAAACTTTCGTAACCTATTAATGGCCAATCACCAATGTTTCTTATAGTATGATCCACTTGATAATCAAATCTGTTTCACTTTTGGAATAATATTTTAAAATGATACGGAAAAAAAAGAAGATGAAATTCGTGTATATATATTACATACATCAAGGTGGGCCCTATGTGGATTACACCCCAGCAAGGAAGGGGCAGAACTGTTTGGGGCCAAGAGTGATATATCTGTTTATCCACGCTGTCTACTCATTCTCTCGTATCATTTTAATGCATAGGAACGTTCAAGTGGTCCATTAAATGCAAGTTACATTGAATGCAAGGCATGGTCAACTTAAGGATTTGATCTTGTCTTTTGAGATCATACCTTAAAATGGTTTGAGAGAAGGGATGGGATAAAAATATAAGTAATGTAGATGTATGTGTAGGGCCGGATGCAATCTCAATCCCCAAATATTGGAAAAGCTCTCGAAGCCGGCCACCATGTTGTATGTGATTATCCCACCGGCCATTCACTTTGGGAACCCATTTTAAAGTATGAACTAAAAAAATAAGGTAATCTAAAGTTCAAGTGGCCGCACTACAGGAAGCAGTGGGCGTTTAGCGCCCAGGTTGAAAACTTTTTAGGGCCACTGTGATATTTATTTTGCATCCAACTTCATCATAAGGTCACACGGCTGAATCAAGAGAAAATATAAAATTCAGTTTATGTTTTGTGGCTCACAAGTTCTCAATGGTAAGCATTTGATCCCTCACTGTTATAAGTGGCGTGGTCTATTAGAGATTTACATCTCCCTCGCCTTTTTTTTTTTTTTTTTTTTTTTTGGGAGGATTCCCTAAAATGAGTTGGCAAAATGGATGCACCGTGTGGATAAAACGCAAGCCTAGCTTTCACCGGTACCGACTAGTGTCGAAGTCGGGACGACAGGTTGCTCGACCGCAGGGGGAAGGCACCGTGAAATTGTCTGAGGTCACGCGTTGCTCGACAGTACGTGGGGGTCACCGTGATATTTGTGATGTGTGGATCGTCTTTGTTGAAGGCGGACTGGAGAAGATAAAAAATGGAGAGGATCAAAGACTGAGGGCAACTGAGGGGCCACCCTGATGTTTTATTTTTATTCCCACACTCCTCCCAATTTCCCATATCATTTAATATTACGAAGATAAAAATGAAGAGAAGATCAAGAACTCGAATGGGCCATGAGGTGGGAATAGATTCCTACCATTTAAAAATTCTTGGGACCGTAGAAGTTTTCGACGAAGATGCTATTTGTTTTTTTAATTCACCCAGTTTTATAGGACCCTATCAATAGGTTGGATGTAAAATAAAAAACACGGTGGACCCTAAGAAAGTTTCAATGGTCGGACTCTTTAACACCGCTGCTTCCTGCTGTGTGGTCCAGTTGAGCGTTGGATCTGTCCTCTTGTCCTCCTTCCGGTGCAGTAATTCAAAATAATATAGAAACGTAGACGAACAGTTTAGATAAAATTTAAACATCACTGTAAACCCTCAGTGGCCCTCAGAGCCTTCGCTGAGCTCCAAACAGGTTGGGATGTACCTAATCCGTACTACTCCCGCGTGTTCGGAGCTTGGGATAGGCGGAGGCTAGGATGGCTACTGAGGAACCACCGTGATGTGTGAATTTTATCTACACCGGTCATCTACTTTTTCAGATAATTTTAGATTATGATCCCAAAAATAAACTATATATTGTACTCAAGTGGACCACAAAGTGGGATTAAATTCCTACCGTTAAAAATTTCTTAGAGACCACGGAAGTTTTGGATCAAGATTATATTTGTTTTTTCACTTCATCTGAGCTTAGATGACCATATCAACAGGTTGGATGGAAAATAAACGACTCGGTGGAACTTAAGAAGGCTTCAACAGTGGTTATCGTTAGTACTGCTGATTCTTTTGGTGTGGTCCACTTGAGCGTTACATCTTCCTTAATTTTGAAATATTAAGATAAATTGATATGGAAAAATGGATGGACGGTGTGGGTGAAAGTCATATATCACGGTGGTACCTCAGTAGCCCTCGGAGCCCCTTCCTGTCCGGAGCTCCCAACAGGCCGGGGAAGTACCTAATCCGCGCCCCGAAGGTACGGGGAGATTATCTCCTGGCAAATCCACTCCAACCCTCGCCTTTTCAATTGGCTGTATAAAGTGTCAACTCTCTCTCTCTCTCTCTCTCTCTCTCTCTCTCTGGGAACAAAAGAGAAACAACTCTCTCTCTCTCTCCAACATGGAATCAAAAGATCTTCACTTGTTCTTCATCCCCTTCTTGGCCCATGGCCACATGATTCCCATGACGGAGGCTGTTCGAGCCTTCGCAGAACGTGGCGTGACTGTTTCAGTAATCACCACCCCCATCAACGCCACGTATTTTCAAAAGGCCGTCGACCGGGCTGCTTGCACCGACCACTTGATCAAGATCCATCTCGTCCATTTCCCTTGTTCTGAGGCTGGCTTACCAGACGACTGCGAAAATACCGACCAGATTACCTCCCCCGCCATGCTCCCGAATTTCTGGAAAGCCATCAGCATGCTCCAGAGCCCAGTGGAACGACTCATCGAAGAACACCGTCCAAGCTGCATCGTCTCCGACTTGTGCTTGCCATGGACAGTGGACATTGCTCGCAAGCACGGCATACCTAGGCTTGGTTTCGGTACAAGCGGCTTCTTCTCCATTGTTGCTTGGGAGTGCATAAGACTTTACAAACCCCACGACAATGTTGATACTGACTTTGAGAAATTTGTTGTGACTGGTCTCCCACATCGAATTGAGATGACAAGGTCTCAATTGCCTGACTTTTTAAGAGTCCGAAGCGGTTTCACCGACTTCATAGATCGTATCGACAAAGCTAACGATATGAGCTACGGCATCCTTGTCAACACTTTCTATGAAGTGGAGCCAGCTTACGTGGATTACTATAGAGAGTCGGGTAGGAAGGCATGGACTATCGGCCCAGTTTCTTTCTGCAATCAAGACATCCTAGACAAGTCTGAGAGAATAAAAAAGGCTTGCATTGACGAAGACGAATGTCTGAGATGGCTCGACTCCATGAAGGTGAGCTCGGTTATCTATGTTTCTTTTGGGAGTGTCGTCGTCCACTCCGACCAACAGCTGATTGAGATCGCATCGGCACTGGAAGCATCCGGTCATTCATTCATTTGGGTGGTGAAACGCCATGATTCATCATCATCAGATGAGTCATGGTTGCCGATCGGATTCGATGAGAGGATGAAAGGGAAAGGCATAATAATAAGAGGGTGGGCCCCACAAGTCGTCATCCTCAACCATCCATCCATTGGAGCGTTCGTGACGCACTGCGGTTGGAATTCGATGCAGGAAGGGGTGCATGCAGGCCTGCCGATGATCACGTGGCCCTCCTTCGCGGAGCAGTTCTGCAATGAGAAGTTGATAACAGACGTGTTGAAAATCGGGGCTGGCGTAGGGGTTATGGAATGGGTTGGGTGGATGCAAAAGGAGTGGCCATTTGTGAAGAGGGAGGACATAGAGAAGGCTTTAAGGCGTGTGATGGATGGAGGAGAAGAAGCTGATGGAATGAGAAAGAGAGCGAAAGATCTTGGGAAAATCGCCAAGGGCGTTGTGGATGTAGGTGGATCGTCTTACAATGACCTGACCCGTCTGATCGAGGAGCTGAAGACATGTGTCCAGCAACAAAACAACCCACATTAAGATTGCATGATGGACGGTGAGCATCAGCTATATGTAGCAAAATAATAAACAAGTAACGAAAGATTAAGTGTCCCCTTCCACGTGCATTTTGATGAATGGTCTTGTTTTAAAGTAGCTTGCTATTATATTTGCAGTTGTGGTAGTAAGGCTGATTAATCTACACCATCCATCTAGCTTGTTTTAGCTTATTAAAATGCACCTGCAACTTTGGTAAGTCTGTAGAACAAATCACTTTCGTGAGTTTTCTAGGTGCAGTAGGGTGCAGTGTATGGTCTATCAACGGTGTGAGTTGGGACACGTGTGCACTCGAGTGATGTTGCAAAAGTCCGGGATCCTACATTCTACCCACCTTACAAAAAATTTCGTTCTTAAAATTTCTAACTAAGTTCACATTTAATCGTGTTAAACAAATGAACAACCAAATCCCAAAGATAGTTGTATAATCACAACTAATTCATAGCATCTAGACAGGGCACAACAACCAAGAATACCTCAATCGAACATCAAACAAGTAAGAATGATAATCAAGGGATGGGAGTTCTACATTTATACTCATATGTTTTATGTACTGGGATAACTAAGCGTTCCTAGGTTTTCAAATATTAGAGTACACACAGGTTGCCCTAGGATTATTGGTCTGATACCAACTCTTATAACGCCCCAAACTCGAAAACCGGTCTCACAAAATTTTCGAGCGCCGAATCTGACACTAATAGCCTCCGTAGTATCCCATTTTCGAATCTCGATACTCATATGCCAGATTTCGATCCTGGGATCATATAAGGAGGATTTTTCAGTATGATTTTTTTAAAATGATTAATCTGTTTAGGCGGTTACACATTTTGTACATAGTATCAACGCATATCGAAGAGACAAACCTATTCGACATGTCATACATGATATGGTGCACCAGCTCAATAGTAATGAAGGAAACAATAACAAACTCCAACAGCTCTTGTACGCATCCTGAAAAGTGTAAGTCATACGTATAAGCAAACCACAGCTCGTGAGTTTACTGCGTGTCGAGAATAAAACATGTCTTATCAGGGCATTCCCGTAAAGACATCCAAAACAACCATAGGCATATTATCAAACAATCATGTTATCATATTTGAGCAGGTTGTCAATTACACATGTCATGTACCTACACAGGTTGTTATGAACATGACATCAACAATAGACATGTCACTCAACAAGCGACCATGAATAATTAAAATAGCCAATCATTATGAACAAGATGATCAAATTCTATTTTCTACTATATGATATACGATGAAAAGGCAATGGCAGAACTGACATTTGGAGTCATAATATGCCAAATGTGAAAAGGCCAAACTATAAGTCTTTGGGGGGGGGGGGGGGTGAATAGGACTATGCCAATTTTAAAATAATAACAACAGAATTAAAGAACACTACAAGAAAGTAGGCCTTTAGCCTCGGTTGAAAAAATGGAGGCGAAATGTGTTTTTTAGCCTTAGTTGCTAAGAAACTGAGGCTAAAAGTTCATTTTTCGCCTCAGTTGGTAGGTAACTGAGGCTAAAAGTCTACTTTTTTAGCCTCAGTTGCACAGGAACTGAGGCGAAAGGTCTACTTTTTAGCCTTAGTTGCATAGGAACTAAGGCTAAAAGTTTACTTTTTAACCTCAATTGCAAAGGAACCGAGGCAAAAGGTCTACTTTTTAGCCTCAGTTGCACAGGAACTGAGGCGAAAGGTCTACTTTTTAGCCTCAGTTGTGCATGAACCAAGGCTAAAAGTCTTTTAGGCTCAGTTGCATAGGAACCGAGGCGAAAGGTCTACTTTTTAGCCTTACTTGCAAAGGAACTGAGGTGAAAGGTTTACTTTTTAGCCTCAGTTACACAGGAACCAAGGCAAAAGGTCTACTTTTTAGGCTCAATTGCATAATAACCGAGACCAAAAGTCTACTTTTTAGCCTCGTTGTATCGGAATTGAGGCGAAAGGTCTACTTTTTAGCCTTAGTTACATAAGAACTGAGGTGAAAGGTTTACTTTTTAGCCTCAGTTACACAGGAACCGAGGTGAAAGGTCTACTTTTTAGCCTCAATTGCATAATAACCGAGACCAAAAGTCTACTTTTTAGCCTCGTTGTATAGGAATTGAGGCTAAAAGTTTACTATTTTGGAAAAAATTATGTATATACTTATGGTGGGCCTTGGAAAGTTTTTAACGGTGAACGTTTAATCAACACTGTTTCCTATTTTATGGTCCACATAAGATTTGTATATGCTTAATTTTTATAAATAATCCATAAAATGGGTGGAAAAAATGGATGGACAGCATGGATATACAAAAAAAAAATATCAAGGTAGACCCTACATTCGGTGTTACCTCGTAACACTTAACCACGGAGAATGAAACCATGCAACTAGTTTGCAGTGTATTACAATGTAAATAATATGTATTGTAAATGTTAGAAATTTAATCTCAATTTGGACCGTCCATTATGTTCAACCAACTATTTAAGATCTATTGATAAAAAATCACAATGATCGGATGATCCTAACCATCCAATCAATGGTCCAACCCGACATTTATAAGATACAATGGCTGTTATGACATACCTGTTCTTTTACCCAACTATCTCACATATGTAGAATATCATATCCGTGGAAAATGTGATCCATACAATGAAAATAACTTGGTAGGAAAATCATGCCCATCCCCTCATTAGGTGGGCCATAACATTACATGAAGTTATGCCATCGGTTGCTGTCCATTGGTACCAGTAGCTAGATATATATGTGGATCAACCTAATTTTCATATCAAGTGATCATCATGGTTTGTCCAGCCTGCTGGACAGAGCGGATACATCAATCACGGTGGACCTCACCACGCAATCGACTCCCATCTCAAGCTACCTTCGCCTACCTATTTAAAAAAACCCTAAAACGTCATTTCCTATTCTCTGCTTCGATCCATGCACTCGCCCTCTCTCTCTAGGTTGGGGAGAAGATGTTTGTTGAAGAAGGTCGGATCTCTTTCATCTTGATCGGGTAGAATCTTTTCAATCCATACTCTCTCTCTCTCTCTCTCTCTCTCTCTCTCTCTCTCTCTCTCTCTCTCTCGATTGGAAGAAGGAGAGCTGCTAGAAGATCTCCTTATCATTTAGATCCAGGTCCAAATCAGTTTAAGGTAAGCTCGATTCTTTTCTCTTTAACTATTTTACAAAAAACTAAAATTCAAAATCGGAATCGAATTTAATTTCACTATCTATGCCTTGAAATCCCTTCTATTTCTGGTTTGAGATTTCAATCGATTCATCTGTCTCTTTTGAATAGCTGGTGGCACTCCAGGAAACAATAGGACGCAATCCACTTTCATCAGCTCTCCATTTTCTCTTCTTCGAGATTTCCATCTCCAAAGGAAACACCTCTCCATCTCTTCCATGAGCTTTCGATCTTTAGAGGAAGCCTGCAAAATCCACGTCCGGCTCTACCATATCCTCTGAACCCTTGAAATTGTTGGATCATTAGATCTATGCTCTCTCTCTCTCTCTCTCTCTCTCTCTCTCTCTCTCTCTCTCTCTCTCTCTCTCTCTCTCTCTCTCTCTCTCCAATCATTAGATCCTTAAAAGACGGTGAACTTTTTTCCAATTTTTTCCACTTAGGGTTTATTTATTATTATTTTTTCTCAATTTTTGGTGCTTGATCTATTTTGATTTGAATCCAGCTCTTGTCTCTCAATTTTGATAGATTTCGATGGATTTTGATCCGATTATTTTTTATGGATCTGTTTTGCTTTTGGATCTAATTGTTTGAAGCTTTGCTTTTTATTTTTGTTTTGAGATGATGATACATGGTGCCTTCCTTTTCGATTTTGTCTCAATTTGGTTATTCGTTTGAAGCAGGTACTCTGATTTGCAGTTTGCATTATTTGAAGACAGAGGAAGGGTTTTTACTTTCAATCAGGTGAGCTTCCTCCCCTTTTCTCCAATTTTTTTCCACTAAGGGTTTGATTTTTCTAATTTTTTTTCTCGATTTTTGGTGCTTAATCTGTTTTGATCTGAATCCAACTTATGTCTCTTGATTTCGATAGATTTCGTTGAATTTTGATCTGATTCCTGCTGATTTAAGTTGTAATTTAGGTTTATGTATTTAGAAATTAGAGATTTATCATTGATTTATGTAATATCAGGCATTTGAAATACATTACTATGCATTGATAATTTCGATACAGTCATAAATCAACATCTGTTTGGGGCATGACAGGGTCATAACATTCAACTGTTACATATTACCATGTCCTTTTTTTCTCTTGTTCTAAACTGTAGTAGTGGAGAAGGTTAAGCTTGATATTTTCTGTCTGTTAAGATACATTTCTAATGTTTATGGGTTTTCATTTGTGAATTTTGAATGGGCCATAACATTCAACAGTGTTTTTTTAAACCCATAGCTGTGATAGAATTACTTTGAACAAAAAGTTGCAACCAAACACACCCTAATCTAGTTATGAAGCAGTTTGATTTTTTGTTGGACTTGTTCCCAAGTGCTCAATTCATAGCTGGATCACCTGACCCATCTAGCTGGAAAATCACTGTGTCTAGATCCTAGCCATTAAGAAGAAGAAAGTCTAATTTTTTTGTTGGACTTCTTCCCAACTACCCAAATAACTAGAAGAGATTTGGATGGAAGTTCTCGTCATTGTTATCGTCGAATGCCACCCACACTGCTGAATTATTATTATTCTCTCTGGCGGCATTTCGCAAGGAGTCCATCTCACCAACTTTTTGTTCAAAAGTCATTCTATCAAACTGCTTCATAACTAGATTAGGGTGCTCTCTCATAGGTAGCAATAAACTCACCGATAGAAGGTTCGTTGTTTGATGTACTAGTTTCCATCTTATTCTGGATTATCATGTGCCTAATGCGTTATTTGAGGCACTAGTATTCATGTTAGTCTCAAATGTCATGTGCTTCTTCTCAGTTCACATTAGACTACTTTTGGTTTCTCTTTATTCAATTTACAGGAAATATAATATTACGATGCTTACTTCACATATGAACTGATTTTTTTGAAAATTTTTTGCTAAGACCTCTCCTTAAAAAATGATCACCCATCTTTCTAGCAGATCTACTTCCTAGATGTTTATACTTGCTATAATT
This sequence comes from Magnolia kwangsiensis, assembly GCA_037074715.1. Classification (NCBI taxonomy): domain Eukaryota; kingdom Viridiplantae; phylum Streptophyta; class Magnoliopsida; order Magnoliales; family Magnoliaceae; genus Magnolia; species Magnolia kwangsiensis. Next base: position 67,150,707 of record CM073585.1, read on the forward strand.
TTGAAATAGATGCTTGCCCACCTCTATACATGATTTGCTTCCTATCATATTTTGTGCAACTATATTTTAGATTTTTCTCCAGGTGGAAATTAATTTAGATGGTTCTCTTGAAAACACCTTTATTTCTTTCTTTGTTTTAGAGTGCATCCTAGAGACATTTGTATCAAACTGAATTGATGGAAGGATTGAATGTCATTAAAACATCTCAATAGGCCCTGCATGTGGCTTTAAAAGTAGGGGTTAGAATTGATGTGGTTGCCTATAATACGATCGTGATGGCGTTATGCAAGGTTGGGGATGTGGGGAGAGCAAGGGAGCTCATGGGGAAGATGGGGTTGAAGGGCGTTGAGGGGAATTTGCACACGTATAGGGTTTTGATTGATGGTTTGGTTTGTAAAGGTGCGATGGCTGTAGCTTTCGAGATGTTGGTGGAAATGTTGGAGAGAGGGTTTGTTCCTCGGGCTGCAACTTTGGATTCGATGATATGTGGGTCGTGTGAATGCTGGCTCTTCAGCGAAGCATTACGAATTCTTGAGGAAATGCTTAGTAGGTCTATAGCTCTAGAGGCAAGGGCATGGGAGTTGCTACTCTCTTATGTGGAGTATGATTCTGGTTGCTCAGATACTTTGATTGATTTGGAACTTCTAATGTGGCCACTGACTGATTAAATTGAGTTATGATCTTATGCTCAATTGAGAGATATTATTTTGGTTTTGATCCAGAAACATTGCATAGGTGGGACCTCACCTCAGGGAAGCTAAACTCTTTACCTGATGTGCCAATCCCAATATCATATTAGCGATCATGGAAATTTGAGCAGAGGGTTGCCAATGAACAAGTACTGCATTTGGTTAGGCTCAACCAGACTGTTGTGTCAGTTCGAAGAGGAAGATCTTCTTAGGTGTTTCTTCCATCACCATCCATGATGGGACCCCCCATACGAATGGTTTGCATCATAAAAGAAGAGTTGAAGAAATTGTTCAATCTACATTAGGCACCTGGCCTATTAAAAACACTTGATTTTGCCTTGCCTGGGCCTGGTCCATTGACTGGTTTTCACGTGCATATGAATGACAGTTGTGCAGAAAAGTGTCTCTGCAACAGAGCTTATTCTTGTGGCTTTTGCATTGTTAGGGTGTGTTTGGATGCAACATCTAATAGAATTGTGATTACTAACTTTATGGAATGGAAAGACATGAAATTGTTTCTCTAGCATTCATATTGAGGGTCTGGGCTCCAAATTACAGTTTTGTTAGTTTTATGGTTAGACTAGAAAGAAATGTAATTACACTGTAGTTTGAGGGATGCTTATTGAGTTTGTTTTTTCCTGTTGAAACATAGGATCCAGCTTGTGTCACCAGCCACTGGGGCTCCCATCATGAATCCAATGATGTGAACTGTCCATATTACCATCATGACCATCTATAAGCTATTATCCCATAATCATTCTTCATTGATGACCCTAAAATTTGGTTTCTAGAGTTGAATGTGAGCCATTGAAAATTTTCTTTTCATTGTTGTTCTAAATTCATCTACAGATAGTGATGCTCACGGTCATTTGTTCAGCCTAAGTTTCTTTGCGGGGCCCATTATAGCATAGAGTCCAAAAATGAAAATGGTTCCGATTGTCAAACCACTGAGCATGTGGGCCCCAGTTATCAATGGTAGGAAGAATAATTAAGTTTTGTCATTTCCTCTTGATTGAACTGACTGTTGGCAACTTTAAGACAGTGTTGATGTGGCAGGCGTGATGGACATGGAACCTGACGATAGCTTGGGTGAGCCTGGTGATGCAGCGGCCGACATTGATAATGACGAAGCAATTGTTGATATAAGTGATCCAGCCGTTGAGATTGCTTCCGCTATGGTACATCTGCCACTTATTTTTTGGGTTAACCGCCTTTCCTATTTTTAATTTCTTTCACTTTACTGAGAAATAAGGACTGAAAATTAGGATTTTCAATGGTTATCCAGACATGTGCAAGTACCTAATGGACCCTATTCTAATGGAGATACTAACGAGCCAAACGATGCCAATGCCTCAGTGAAGAAGAGAACTAATGTGTTACTTCTTGGTGATCGCCTTGGAGATCTAGGAATGTCTGATGGTTTGAACTATGAGAACCAAATTGCTGTTGGATTCTTGTAAGTAAATCACTGCCTTTCTGTCTTTTGTAGTTATAAATTGTCAGTTTTCCTTTTTCCTGTGAACCGTTACTTGTAGATAAATGGTCTTAGTTGAATTTGTTGGGGTTATGTTTCAAAAGTTTGTTCCATCAGCAGAATTCCAGCCAAAATACCATATACTACCCTAAAATCAGTTAGAATATTTCCCAGTTTCAGACGAAGTTGTAGATAATTAAACAAAAGGAGTCCTAGGAATTTTATGTCGATGGGAATAAAGCCTCAATTGCATTATCTTCCTTTTCGGAGTTCAGTTTTCTTCATTTGTTTATCATCTCTTTGGACATCCAATTTAAAAGCCTTTACCATTACATGATAGTTATGGTTGTTATAACAATTAAATTTGAAGAAAATAAAACATAGAAAAGTTGGTAAAATCTACAATATCTGTTTTACATCAACCATTCCAATTTCTTCCATTAACAACCATTAATAAGATGGGTGTTTTTGAAGAAATGGCCGTTATAGCAGTTTCTACAAGCATGCTTTTAACTTAAGCTACATTCGGATGTGCAGTTGATTTAAATTAAATTCCAACAAGTAAGATATCCAAAATTGGATGTGCAGTTGATTTAATTAAAAAATTGTTGCGATTGTTTATTTCCACTCTGTTGTATCTTATTATCTTAGTTGAAGTTTGTATGTCCAACCTTATTGTAGTTTTGCTTTGAAGAAAACTATACTTGCATTGCAGTGTTTTAGATATTTTTTTCCTTTTCCTTTTTCGAAGTTGGATGTTTTATCTTGGATACCATTTCTCATTTTGGTTATTGGATTGGCATTATGAATGCAGATGGAAGGACAATCCAGTAATATAAGATTCGTGAATTCCCAGTATGTTTGTTATCTTTTGGTTTTTATATTGCTTTTTGGGAAGCTGTGCAGGCATTAAAATTAATTTACAAGATCCATGTTTGTAGTTTAAACTTTCTTGAAGAATTAGATTGTTTTGAGAGCTTATATAATCATCCCAAGAGATTTTTTGCTATTTTTTCACTTGATTTTGCAATTGATGTGGTCTACTGTCATACAAGTTGACTAGATGGTACTTCTGCATGTATTGCTTTATCTGGGAATTTACAAGTCATAGAGAATCTGGGTGTGCGTGTGTATGTCAGAGTCTATCTTTATCAGTAGAAAAAAAGTGGTAGATGGCTATCCTTTTCTAGAGCCACTCCCTCTAAATGTTTTAGAGTCTGTGACTAGAACATATCTCTCATGAAGATTGGAACTATTCCCAACAGTGGTGGCTTGCAACCAGCTTCTCCTTTGATGTAGCTGTAAACAGATTTTGAGGGTAGAGAATCTCTCCCAGGACTTGCACAATTTGTTATTCAAAATTAGCATATAGCCTGGGCAAGAATTAAAAAATTCATTGTTCTTCAGTTTGTTTTTTGATTTCCTCTGGAGTACTCATAGCTGGCTGCCAGTGGTCTAGTTCCTCCCACTTCTGTTGCATTACTGTGGAGTAGACCTCAATTGATCCCCTTGTGTCATATTCATCATTTCATGGTGCAATTGGTACACATGAGTCTCGATACCCAGTTCTCAGGACACATCTTCTTTCTTCTTTCAGTCACCAATACAATTCCAAATTTTTCTTAAGTTCCATTTGATTGACATTAAATAAATAAAATGATATGCTTTCGCTAAGAGGAACAAAAGAAAAGATTTTCAATTCCCAAAAAGTGATCTCTAAGGGGCTTCTACCTTTGTGAATTTTATTTTTCCTGGCAAGTATTAGTCCAAACTGGTCCTCTCTAATTTCTTTTAATGAGAACTCCCCATGATTGTGTCTACAAAAGCCGAGCCCAGGTTAACTCTCTACTGTTGTGCTTCTTGATCCGTGAGTATTTATATTAACTGAACTGGGGATGCATTTTGAGTTTCCCTTTAAATAAGTTTCTATAACTCGTAGCGATAATCCTTAGTTTTGATTAATGTCGGATTGATTTCTTTTGTTTGGCAGTTATGTGATTGCTCCATACAAAGAGTACCCACAACTGCTTGGTTTACTATTGAAATTGTTGAAGGAGCTGGTGGATTGGGTTCAAACAGCTGGTGGATTGCGACAGCCTTTAATTTTACAACTAAAGGGGTTCTCCAAGCTGCAGTGCAAGGGGAATTGTGGCGGATGAAGGACGTGGATGGGAGGCCACCCGGAATGATTGGATTGTGGCCAGAAAAGAGTGTCACATTCATCGACAATCATGATAGAGGATCCACACAACAATTATGGGCAATCCCTTCGGATAAAGTCATGCAAGGATATGCTTATGTTCTCACCCATCCAGGAATCCCTTCCATAGTGAGCTCTAATCATCTACTGTTGTTATGGTTATTTTTTGTCTCCTACTGTAAGTATCCATAAAATTACATGTCCTCTGAGATTTGGATGGTTATAAGCACAATTGAACTGGTATGCTCCACCATACATGGACTAAAAAAATTTACCTTCCTAGCACATTTGAAGTGTCAGCTATTAGGTCCCTAATCAAACAGTTTGTGAAGAACCATGGTGTGTGCATTGAATAAACTTGAGTGAGATGTGTTCAAGAAGGTCCTGCACACATCTCACTTAACCATTGACAAGATTCCATTGACCTGATGTTCCAAAAGGTTAAAAGAAGAGTTATTTCTGTTTTTATTTTTGGGTTCAGTCACTTTCTCAGGTTGTAATAGGGAAGATAACACGGTGAGTTGTGTTCATTAGACACATGGACAGTCACACACAAAATTATTGTTAATGGTGAGTTCTTCTTCTTTGCAGATGCTTTCAGACAACCGAACAAGCAGTAGTTGTTCATTAGCCAAGCAAAAGTCATACCCAAATCTTGCATTGTAACTTTGTATTATTTGTGGAACTTAATGTTGTGTAATAGTTTGATTGAGTTTGTTTTGAGAACTTTAAATGGTAAACAAGTGAGATTGATTGTTTGATTGAGTTGTTAACTATTTTATTGGTATTATGGCTTTCATGATTGATTGTTTAATGAGTGGATTGAATGAATGGATTAGTAGTTTAAATAAATATTTTTTAAAAATAAACATTTTTAGCCTCAATTTGTAATCGAGGCTTGAATTTAGCCTCGGTTATTGAGAACCAAGGCTGAAATTCCCGTGGCTAAAGGCCTTAGCCTCGGTTGTTTAGAACCAAGGTTAAGAATAGATTTAGCTTTAATTGGAGGCAACCGAGGCTAAAATTTAGATTTAGTCTCAGTTGGAAACAATGGAGGCTAAAATTTTGATTTAGCCTCAATTCGAGAAAACTGAAGCTAAAAAGGTCTTTTAGCCTCACTTGAAGAACCGAGGCTATAAAAGTCATTTTAGCCTCGGTTGCTAAATTGAGGCCAAAGCCTTTAGCCACGGGAGTTTCAACCTCAGTTTAGATAACTGAGCCGAAATTGAGGCTAAAGGCTTTAGCCTCAGTTTTTAACCTTTTTAGCCTCAATTTTGAATTGAGGCTAAAGCCCCCTTTTCTTGTAGTGGAATGAGATAGCCAAATAAATAAAATCAATTCACAATGCTGAAATGAAAAGCAATCTCAATAAACAAGTATTGAGAGGTTGATACAAATGTTGTTCTAAGGACAACCTTACATCATAAAAACCAAGGGTTTATGGCAGGACAACCTTATTTCTAGAATGCTCTTTCTATAAAAAAACTCAAACTGAAGAGGAATAAATAAATAGTAAGGAATTTAAATAAATTGTAAGAATTTAAATCTAAATTATTACAACATTCCCCACAATGCTTAAAATGTAAATATTACAACATTCACATTCAATATATATCCCACAATTCTGAATGATTAAATATAGAAAAATAAAACACACATACACAAAACACAAAGAGTTATAGTGGTTCGCTTGTGTGTTCACCAACTGTTAAACAACAACCACATAATTTGCTACTCCACTCCTAATATCCTCATACAAGGGATATTAGCATTTACTATCAAAATAGGTTTTCTCAGGTTCCCCCAAAACCTTCACAATTGTGTCTTTCTAATGGGCTTACACAATTCAAAAAACTCCTCTTCTGAGTTTTTCTGGCTCTCCTCAGATAACCAACCCAATGATATTTTTCTGGCTTAATCTCAAATAAAATAAAAAAGAATGAAATTTACAATAAAGTAAAATACCTGGATTTCTCCTTTTGTAGCAGCCTAGAAGAACCAATCGGAGTAGAAGTTCAATGTCCAATAGTCACTTTAAAATGGTTCCAGGTTCTAGATTGATTTTAAATTAAACCAGTTGAGCTAGCTCTATTTGATTTTGATTCCAAGAAAAAGGAATATCATAATTCCTCTTTTCAATTAAGATTAGAATGTAGAAACAAAATCAAATCTATAAAGCTAACAAAAGAGAATATTAAATGTGCATAATGTAACTTAAAATAAACACAAACTTATCTTAGAGTGATCCCTTGATTTTTCTTGAATTGAGTTATCAATCTCTAAAATTCGTCTTCTATTTATAGCTACAGAAATCGCACCTATGACTGGTCCTGTGGACACTACGACTGGTCGTAGGAGAAACAAATTTTTAAATTTTTGAGCGCGATCGAATAAAACCGTTCCACGACTGGTCGAAGGCAGGCTACGACTGGTCATAGGTTGTCCATGACTGGTCGTACGCACCCTACGACTGGTCGTGAGGCACCAGATTTAGTTGTTATACTTTGAGTCATAGATTCAGGACTGGTCGTAGGACGAGTCGACACTGTTCACACGACTGGTCGAACAATCTCCGGGACTGGTCATAGCACAATCAAAAATTTTAAAAATTTGCAACAAACTTAGGACTGGTCCTGAAATATCTTAGACTGGTCAAGCCAGTGCTAGGACTAGTCGAATAAAGTCCAGGACTAGTCTTAGAATAGACTAAAACACTTATAAAACGAGTAATTGAGTTATGTATCCGAAATGACCTACCCTAAGGTCAATCTAAGGTCTTTCATACCTGGGTCATGAAGTATGAACATTGAAACTTCATTTCTACAGATGATGTATGACCTTTAAAGATTATGAAGCTTGAGATCTCTTCTCTTGATGTAGCTTGAACTTGAAAACTTCATCATGAGTTATACTCATTCTTGAACTGTACTTGAGTCTTGAGCAGCACTTGTCTTTTGTTGTAGCTCTTTTGAAAGACTTTGATTGAAGTTTACAGGAGTGAACAACGTAGTTGACCTTGTAAACCTTGCATGTCTTGAAGTCGAGCTTCATTCTCAACTTGTAACATTGTGATGTAGTGTCTTGAACATGTATATCTCCTCATGCTACACAAGACATAGGTTGATGTTTTGGCACCATAAAATTTAACAACCAAAGGAGCATAAAACCATGGCACTTACAATCTCTCCCTTTGTCAAATTTGTGACAAAACACACTTAACAATAAATAACACAATAATCATGCACAAGTTATAAGAGGAAACCAGTTATAGCATGGTTAATGGATCATGCACCAGTTATCATCAACTAGCATATAACAACATGAAAACATCTCCTCACCAACTCCACCTGAGTAGCACATATATATGTGAGAAAAAAAATAAAAATAAAAAACTACTACTCACAATCCATCCATATCAATCAATCCATTTATATGTATATAAATTCTCTCCCTTTTTGTCACAATATGACAAAGGAAGAAAGAATATGGAAAAGGATAAGAAACAGGAATAATAAAGGATTAACTGGTCAAGATAAAAGCAAATGAAAGTTCACAAACCATTAACTAGTTCAAACAAGAGTCAAGAAACCAAATAAAGTTTACAAACCAAAACAAGTAGATTTAAAGTTATTACAGACCAAAGAGTAAATCACTTAATCTGAACTTGAAGGAGCAGGTATGGAAGGATCAAGTTGATGAAGGCCCTTTTTTAAGCGCCTAAGATACTTGCGCATATATTTAAACTGTAAATCATGGCCAACATTCATATTTTCTACCTTCTTCTCAAGAGCACGAAGACGAGCATCAAAGTCAGATGGCTCATAATCAGGATCATTAGCAGAATCAGATTCAAGTTCATTAAAAATATCATCCATATTAACATCATCGGGAGGAAGATCATCAGCTTCTTCTTCATTCTCTGCTTCATCTCTACCACCACCACCCACATCCACTTGGCCACGGGCCAATTCTAATTTCATCTTGTTTATATTTGAGTTGTTAAAAATGAGATGATGGATGAGAGCCTCTCCAACAGGCGTAACAACCAACATATGAGAAGCTGAAACAGTCATAAGATAGGCAAATGAAATATCATTATGACCTGGATGGAAACGAAACTGAATGATGGAATGACAGATCAAGGAAGGAAGACAAAATTTAGTACCAGGGATAACTGAGTACAAAACATGAACCATAAAGGAAGTTAGTTCTATTTTGTTACTAGAATGCGGATATAGATTTGAAGTAAAGATTCCGTGAAGAATCCTGTATCTGGGTAACAAATACTTTGAGGGGAGCGCATTCCCTTTATGAGTCAATTGCACATTCATATTGCATAAATCTCTAGTGAGCATTCATTTTTCTGATTCAAAGGGTTTTTCAGTTAGAATATGAATTGGAATACCCTTATCATTAATAGGTATGTCCATTAGCCCTGAAATCAGATGGCGGTCAATTTTAAATGGACCTTCTCTAGCATCAATTTTAAATGTTAAATTTTCATTCGAAAAATTAGAGATACATACAAACATGGACTGAGCAATAGATTGGTATACAGGCCCACCCCAATGTAAGATGTTATCACATCCTACAGATTGGAGGAGTGGAAGGATACCAAATGGAGCAATGTGATCTAGAAATACAGGTCGCTCAACAATAACTTTTCGCATTCTTAAATCCCGAACAAAAGAGGGATCATCTTCGGGTGACCAAATGTGGCGACAAGTTATTGGAGTAGATCCGGAAGAATATGGACTACGAGAAATTTTCTTTTTCCCTCTACATCCATTTCCAAGAAGAAATACAAAGAAACAAGAAGATGTAAAGATGATAGAGTGGGGTTTGCTTAGATCAGATTTTTCAAGGGAAAATCCCAAAATTGCAATGAATCATAAAATAAATTACTCCAAGTATGAAAATGAAGTAATATAGACTAGAATCTACAAGAAAATCACATATGACGCTCTAACCTTGAAGATCTAGGTTGGTGGGTTTGACTGGTCAGGCGTCGGCTCGTTGGAGAGGAAATAGGAAATGAGGAAGATGAGATTTTCCCCAAATTTAAAAAGACTCAACGCTCTTCACGACTGGTCTTGAGCTGTCCTCGACCGGTCGTACCATGACCGGTCGAGCACATCCACGAATGGTCACGTACCACCAAAAATATGTACTTTTTTTATAAAATTGAAATTTAAATGCATAAATTATCAACTATATATACACTATGATACACATATGCATGAATAATTAATTTTAAATGCACATACCAAGATTAAATTTTAATTTATTAAACCTGCTTTTATCGAGTGGTTTAGTGAAAATGTCAGCAAGTTGAGTCTCGGTCGGAATGTATTCCAAAGATATTGGCTTTTCTTCCACTAATTCACGTATGTAATAAAACCTAATGTCAATGTGCTTAGTACGTAAATGCTGGATTGGATTTTTAGAAATATTTATTACACTAGAATTATCGCAATATAAAACCATTGTATCCTATGCAATTCCATAATTGCTTAACATGCGTTTCATCCAAACAAGCTGAGTACATGCATTTCCTGTTGCGATGTATTCAGCTTCAGCAGTTAAAAGCGATATAGAACTTTACTTCTTGCTAAACCAAGATACTAAACAATTTTCGATATAAAAACAACTACAACTAGTTGATTTCCTGTCATCAATATTACCAGCCCAATCAACATCTGAGTACCCAGCCAATTGAACACTAGTTTCATGTGGATACTAAAGACCCATATTTACTGTACTTGCGATATATCGCATAATCCGCTTAAGAGCAGTTAAATGTGACTTTTTAGGATTAGACCGATATCTAGCACAAATACCAACACTTAAAGAAATATCAGGTCTACTAGCAGTTAAATAAAGTAAATTGCCAATCATATTACGATATAATTTAGGATCAACATTTTTACTTGTAAAGTCTTTTTAGAGTCTTAAGGTTGTACTCATACGAGTATCGAAATTCATACCATTCTCAAATCTTAACTTTTTGATCAAATTCAGAGTATATTTGGTCTGAGAAATGAAAATACCATTAGGTTGTTGTTTTACTTGCAACCTAGGAAAATAGTTCAATTCCCCAACCATGCTCATTTTGAACTTGGATTTCATTAAATCTGCAAACTCAACAGTTATGTTAGAACAGGTAGATCCATAAATAATATCATGAACATAGATATGCACTATTACGATATGATCATTATGTTTCTTAACAAAAAGAGTCTTATTTATACTTCCCATTTGAAAATTATGACTTAGTAAAAACTTAGTCAATTTTTCGTACCACGCCGTGGGAGCTTGTTTTAAGCCGTAGAGAGCCTTCTTAAGGCGATAGACATGATCAATGTCTTAGGGTCTTCAAAACTCATTGGTTGTTCAACATACACTTCTTCATGCAAATCACTATTTAAGAAAGCACTCTTTACATCCATTTGATAAATTTTAAATTTTTTAAAGCAAGCAATGGATATAAATAGCCTGATTGACTCAAGATGAGCTACTGGGGCAAAGGTTTCATCATAATCAATACTCTCAATTTGAGTGTACCCTTGTACAACTAGTCTAGCCTTGTTTCGAATTATATTACTAAGTTCATCAGACTTATTTTTGAAAATCCACTTAGTTTCGATAATATGTTTATCTTTAGGTCTAGGAACAAGATACCAAACATCATTTCTCACAAATTGGTTAAGCTCTTCTTGCATCGCCACTATCCAATTCTCGTCAGAAAGGGCTTCTTTTACGTTAGCAGGTTCAATCTGAGATGTAAAGCATACATAGTTACATATATCTTCTAGTTGTCTACAAGTACGTACACCAGTGAGAGGGTTTCCAAGAATCTAAGTGGTTGGATGATCTTTAATAGTCCTCAATTCAGAATCAATTTGATTTGATGAAGTATTTGGTTTGTCAAGTAAAAGAACTTCATCATTATCTGAACTTAGGGCAGGTGTATTCAACTGATCGTCTATGACCACATTTATAGATTCTTGAATAACACCAGTCCTTTTGTTCAGTACACGATATGCACGACTGTTTAAAGAATATACTAAAAAGATTCCTTCATCACTTTTAGATCAAACTTTCTCAGATTTTCCCGGTCACGTAAAATATAGCACTTGCTGCCAAAAACTCGAAAGTATTTGACAGTAGGCTTCTTATCGAACCACATTTCATAAGCAGTTTTATTACTGAATTTTCTCGTATAAACTTGGTTGATTATATAGCATGTAGTATTAACAGCTTCAGCCCAAAGATTTTTAGATAGCTTCATACTATTCAACATTACATTAACCATTTCTTGAAGCACTCTGTTTTTCCTTTCTACGTTCCCATTTTTTTGTGGAGTTTTAGGTGCAGAGAATTCATGTAATATCCCTTGATCGCTACAAAATTTCTCAAAACTGCTATTCTCAAATTCAGATCCATGATCACTACGGATCTTACTGACTTGAGAACCTTTTTCCGTTTGAATTCGGTTGATAACTCTTTTTACTTTATCAAGGGTTTCTAATTTATCCCTTAAGAAAGATACCCAAGTGAATCTGGTAAAATCATCCATAATTATCAAAATGTATTTTTTACCACATCGACTCTCCATCCTGATAGGTCTAATAAGCTCCATATGTATAAGCTCAAGTAGTCTAGATCTGGTATTGGAGTTTACTTTCTCGTGAGAGCTCCGTGATTGCTTGTTAATCTGGCATTCACCACATATTTTGTCTACTTTCTGTAAATTTGGTAGACCTCTTATTAGTTCTCTTTTGCTCAATTTGTATAGATTACGGTAGTGTACATGTCCAAGGTGTTTATGCCACAAATCTGTCTCATTGGTATGGACCACGTAACACGTTTGACTAGATGAGCTAGATTCACTAACAATATAGCAGTTTTCAGAAGTTCTGCGACTCGTTAATATTACTGAACCCTTATTATTTAAAATTTCACAACCTTGGTTAGAAAATTTTACACTATGATTGTTATCGCATTTTGAGATATGCTTAACAAATTTTGTTTTAATCCTTTAACATATAAAACATTTTTAAACAAATGGAGGTTAGAGTTGAACCGTACTTTGGCCTATAATCTTACAGTTGCTGCCATCGCCAAATGTAACTGAACCATCAGTCATGTCCTTGAGATTGGTGAATAGACCTTTATCACCAGTCATATGCCTTGAGTATCCACTGTCTAGGTACCACTTTGAATGGCTTGTAGCTTTGAAAGTGGTGTGGGCAACCAAGCAGGTAACCTTAGGAACCCATTTCATAACTGTTTTGGGTTTAGGTGTATAGTTGGCCTTCTTTTATTTGTAGTTGTTGTAAGAATGACCTACTGAGTTAGATTTTAAAAGCTCCCTAAGCAAATCAACTATTTTTTCAGCTAAGGGGTTTCGATTCTGATTTTTATAGTTGATGTAGTTGCTTTTAGGTTTTTGAAATGTTTTAGTATTTCTAGAAATATTTTGATTAGTGTTTTTTCCTTTTGAGTTTAAGGTCTCTCCTTTTATAAACTTAGGAGGCGTATTCTTCTGTTTAAGAGGAACATTTTCATCGTAGCCCAAACCAGATCGGTCGCCACATTTCCTTGATCCAGATAGGAGTTTTTCTAACTTCGGATCTCCTTGGGCATACTTCCATGTATCCTTTAAACTTAAAAGGGAAGAGACTTCAAATTTAAGTTTTTCATTTTCAGATTTCAGATTTTCAATCTGGGAGGTTTTGAATTCTAAATCGCATTTAGTCTTTTCAAAACAATCTGAAATATGGGATTTTTCTAAAACAAGGGATTCAAAATTTTCTTTAAGCTTTGAAAATTTTTCTTTTTGAAGTTTAAGTTTCACAACAATTTTACAACTTTCCTTATATAGGGCATTGTGAGCATCTTGAAGATCATCTTCATTTTCACAATCACTGTTCAGATTTTCTTCACTTGTTGAATCATCATTATCTGAAAATGTGAATTTGGCTAGAGTCATAAGGGCTTTAACTTCACTGCCCGACTCGATTTCAAAATCTTCTGATTCAGAAGAGGCTTCAGAATCAGAAGATTCATCCTAAATGCCCATATTCATGGCAGTTGTAACATTGACTGTCTTTTAATGATTTTCAAGTTTTAGGCTTAGATTTCTTTTTATCATTTGATTTTTGAAAATCAACCCTCATTTTACTTTTGAAAATTTTGTAAAACTTTTTCGCTAAAAGGGCCATATCATCTTCAGAGTTTTCTAAATCAAAATTGTTATTATTTTCTTGAAAACTATTTTTAGAAGATTTTAAGGTAATAGATTTACCTTTTAGAGCTTTAAAAGTCAACTCATAAGTCTGTAAAGAACCAATTAATTCCTCAGCCCTCATATTGTCCGTATCACGAAGTTCCTGGATCGCAGTTACCTTAGATTTGAACCGTTCAGGAAGTGAGCGTAGTATTTTTGCACAAATCTTACTTTCTGGGATTTTATCACCAAGACCCCACATAGATTTACAATGTCATTTAATCTTGTATAGAAGTCCATGAACATTTCATTTTCTTTCATACGTATTTCCTCAAATTTGGTTATGAGGATTTGAATCTTAGATTTCTTGACAATTGATGTCTCTCGTGTGTCATTTCTAAAATATCCTAGGCTTGCTTTGTAGAATCACATGATATAATTCTTTTAAATTCATCCGGTGATAGTGCATAAGTAATTACATTCAGTACTTTAGCATTTGCACTACTCTCACTTTTCTGAAGTGTGGTCCAAGAGAAATAAGGTGTAATTCTCATTGATTTTGAACCATCGATCCCAGTTACTTCAATGGTAGGAGGGGTCCATTCATTCAACGTGGCTAGCCACACACTTTCATCCATGAATTTAAGGAAGATCCTCATCCTAGCTTTCTAATAGTCATAATTGGTGCCATCGAAAGGTGGAGGCCTAGTGACTGAAAGGCTATCAAAATTTGAAATCTTAAATATAGCTTAGATCGATTAGCTCAGGAAATAAATCCAAATAAAAAGAATTAAAATGAGTTATTAGGCTTTGTTACCACTTGAAAAGGCCTAGCTATAAGTCCTGAAGGGGGGGGGGGGGGGGGGGGGGGGGGGTGAATAGGACCATGCCAAATTTAAAATAATAATAGTGGAATTAAAGAATGAGATAGCCAAATAAATAAAATCAATTCACAATGCTGAAATGAAAAACAACCTCAATAAACAAGTATTGAGAGGTTGATATAAATGTTGTTCTAAGGACAACCTTACACCATAAAAACCAAGGGTTTATGGCAGGACAACCTTATTTCTAGAATGCTCTTTGTATCAAAAACTCAAATTGAAGAGGAATAAATAAATAGCAAGAAATTTCAATAAATTGTAAGAATTTAAATCTAAATTATTACAACATTCCCCACAATGCTTAAAATGTAAATATTACAACATTCACATTCACATATACATCCCACAATTCTGAATGATTAAATATAGAAAAATACAATACACATCCACAAAACACGAAGAGTTATAGTGGTTCGCTTGTGTGTTCACCAACTGTTAAACAACAGCCACACAACTTGCTACTCCACTCCTAATATTCTCACACAGGGGATATTAGCGTTCACTATCAAATTAGGTTTTCTCAGGTTCACCCAAAACCTTTACAATTGTGTCTTTCTAATGGACTTACACAATTCAAAAAACCCCTCTTTTGAGTTTTTCTGGTTCTCCTCAGATAACCAACCTAATGAGATTTTTCTGGCTTAATCTCAAATAAAACAAAAAAGAATAGAATTTTTATTTTTTTTTACACACACACGCACACCCCCACACACTCACGCCACACGCACACACACCGTGGGATTTCACCACCATGGGTACTCGAAACCTTGACCCGGTGTTGAAACTCCAAGGAGTCTACAACCCGGGTAAGAGCAAGGACCAATCAGAGTAGAAGTTCGAATGTAGAAGTTCAATGTCCAATACTCACTTTAAAATGGTTCTAAGTTCTAGATTAATTTTAAATTAAACCAGTTGGGCTAGCTCTATTTGATTTTGATTCCAAGAAGAAGGAATATCACAATTCCTCTTTTCAATTAAGATTGGAATGTAGAAAAAAAATCAAATCTATAAAGCTAACAAAAGAGAATATTAAATGTGCACAATGTAGCTTAAAATAAACACAAACTTATCTTAGAGTGATCCCTTAATTTTTCTTAAATTGAGTTATCAATCTCTGAAATTTGTCATCTGTTTATAGCTGCAGAAATCGCACCTTTGACTGGTCCTGTAGACACTATGACTGGTCATAAGAGAAACAGATTTTTAAATGTTTGTGCGTGATCGGATAAAACTGTTTCACGACTGGTTAAAAGAAAACTACGACCAGTCGTAGGCTATCCACGACCGGTCGTAAGCACCTTACGACTGGTCGTGAGGCGGGCTATGAATGGTCGTAGGCTATCCATGACCAGTCGTACGCATCCTGCGACTGGTCTTAAGGGACCAGATTTAGTTATTGTACTTTAAGTCGTAGATCCAGGACTGATCGTAAGACGAGTCGACACTATTCACACGACTGGTCGAACAATCTCCAGGACTGGTCGTAGCATAACAAAAAATTTCATAAATTTGTAACAAACTTAGGACTGGTCCTGAAATATCTTAGACTGGTCGTGCCAATGCTAGGACTAGTCGAACAAAGTCCAGGACTAGTCTTAGAACAAACTACAACATTTATAAAAATGAGTAATTGAATTATGTATCCAAAATGACCTACCCTAAGGTCAATCTAAGGTCTTTTATACCTGGGTCATGAAGTATGAACATTGAAACTTCATTTCTACAGATGATGTATGACCTTTAAAGATTATGAAGCTTGAGATCTCTTCTCTTGATGTAGCTTGAACTTGAGATCTTCTAGAACTTGAGAACTTCATCATGAGTTGTACTCATTCTTGAACTGTACTTGAGTCATGAGCAGCACTTGTCTTTTGTTGTAGCTCTTTTGAAAAACTTTGATTGAAGTTTACAGGAGTGAACAACATAGTTGACCTTGCAAACCTTGCATGTCTTGAAGTCGAGCTTCATTCTCAACCTGTAACATTGTGATGTAGTGTCTTGAACATGTATATCTCCTAATGCTACACAAGACACAGGATGATGTTTTGGCACCACAAAATTTGCCAACCAAAGGAGCATAAAACCATAGCACTTAAAATATGTCATATGTTGAGGGTGCAATGCAATATGCAATTCTTGATGGGTATATGAATATCATTAGCCTTATCTATGCCATGTAATGCAGAAATATGGTAACCTAAATGTCATATACCAAGGGTGTAATGAAACATGCAATGCAAGGGAATGACGAAGCTGAAGTGTGTAGTTTGAATGATAGTTTGTGGTATCGCAAGCGGTGGGGTTCATCACAAGGGATTTTTATCCAAACTAGTCCCATACCTAGATTTGGAAATCCAGACTCAATATGGTAAACTCCTGATCTCAAGTTGGTCGCGCACCCCAATGGAAATCATTGCCAATGCAAAGGAACACATAATGATTTAGCTGCGTACAACCAGCCCGAGTAGATATTGAATAAATGAATGAATGAGTCAAATGCTAAACACGCAACTCCCACTCAGTAAGTTCACGTATCGCTATAACTCATCTATGGGATCATCACCGGGGTCTAATAAAATGTTATCAGTCATACCAAGGTTATGCAGTGCAAGGCCTACGTAGCCAATGTCATATGTAAGATGCAATCATAAGTTATGTCAGTCCTCATATGAATCCTCATATCAGTATAGTTCCTCTCTGGATAATCACTAGGGTCTAATACACTATACACCACATTGCCGCCCTACATTGGACGCACAACCGTGTAAGTGGAACAGACCTCACTATCCACTTGGCCAATAGCCAACTAATATCTATCAGGCATGTCGATAGCGGACCCATTTACGAGCTAGTCATACTCAGTCTACCAACTACCCCCTACCCTCCGGCGGATAAGGCCACACCCCCTTCCAACCGACCATGACATAGTGGGAGATGCGACATCTTGGTATTCGGCCCTCATGCGCTCATACATCCACTCGAATTAGACATTGGAGCATCCTCCATGATACTATAAGGGTTTGAGGACTTTCACCCTAGGACATCCTTCGCGTCCCCGTGCTTAAGAAGAATTTTCGGTGTCTAATCCTGACATCCACAATATATCTGCGGAGGCTACAGTCCTAATGTCGCTAAGGCATACAATAATCATAACACATAATGTAAGATGTATGAGTCACATAATTCAATCATGTATCAATGAAGCCCATACAGTGCGCTCATGTGGTACAACTCCACCTATCAGGGAGTCTCATAAATAACCTACTCAATGGCACATGCAATGGTCAACCACATATCATAACAAACATGTAGATGATGCATATGGGCATGTATCAAGATGCTATGCTACCACATACTCATAATTGGTATCGATAACTGACCTGTATACAAGGGGGGGTCCATAGATGGACAACCGATTTAAACCATAATATAAAGATCGGCCCTCGACTATGGATATACCAAATCCGATAGCACGGATCCTTCCATCTACAACGATGATGAACTTTCCCCCTATCAAGGTTGGGCCTAGGTGGCCTACCTATAATCCTAAAGATCCGGAATGGGTATCCTTCATTATACTATTTTATGGCCTACTAGATGCCCTAGGGGACCCAAATAAGTGCTAGATGGACTCCAAGATTAAAACAATCCTACTAGCAACCAATGGGGTCCAAATCTTGGGTTATCCCAATATGAATAGATGGATCATGCACATATCAATGGGGTCCAATGATTAAGGTTAACCCACTTAAAGAAAGATGGGAATGGGCCTAACAAAGACCTAAGGGAAAGATACAATGTGAACATTTAACCAACATTACTCATCAATGTGGACATTTAACCAACGTTGCTACCAAGGAGTGGCCCACATAAAACTTAATATATAGTGGGGCACATGGCCTCACACAAGAGCCTCATACACAACATAATGGGCCTCACACAAGGGCCTAATGAAACAGCCCATAGCCCTTAAATGATTAGGAATAAAATGGACTTCTCTCATGTTATCTCATACATAATTATGGCCTCACCACATGGGCTTCTCATATATCACAGTGGGCCTCATCATATGGGCCTCTCAAACATTGTAATGGGCCGCACATATGGGCCATATAAACATCATATTGGGTCGCACATATGGGCCACCTAAACATCATATTGGGCCGCACATATGGGCCACCCAAACATCATATTGGGCCTCACCATGTGCGCCACACAAATATCATATATTTATCATCATTCCTACATGAAGCAAAACATAGTTATCTTGTCCACAATATCATCAGGACAATCAATACGTACATTATTATCACTTGGATATTAAGCATATTGGTCAACTAGCACGTTTTGTCATCATACATAAAAATATATAAAATCATTATCATTACCATGAGGATCATCTTCACTTCATGATTAACATACGAAATGTCATAAGTAACACAAATAATTACTCATCCATCATCAATGCATATGCCATAATTCACCATCCATTAAATCATATCTATCATCTCAACCAACAACTCATAATCATCATTATCACGTCACCATACATGTATCATCATCCATTACTAGGTGCATCTTACTTAGTGTGACTCCCACACTGGACTTGAACTACATGCAAGGCATGGGCTCGTAGAGGTCAAGTGTGAGTCCCACTTGGTGAATCAATAAGCCAACCAAAGGGCATAAATGTCCAACCACAATGCTTTCAATGGTGTGGATTTAGTTCCACAACTAAGTGGGCGGCACACATTCCACCCACTAGAAATAATGCACAATTTCAAACATAAAGGATAATATGCTAACATCTTTCATGTCATATATCATATTGGGCCCACTAGCCACTTACACAACAAACCAAGAAAAAGTTCAATAATATCTGAGTGTTATTTTTTCAGTGTTTAGATGCTTCATAAAATGCTTTGGGAAGATGGTGGACAATACTAATGTGGCCCCACATAAATTTTACATCGAACAGATTTTTTTAAAAATGTTGGTTTCTGGCCATCTTCAATTCAGATTTATGATAATGTGGGACCCACATATGGGGAAAGGAAGGGTCCATCTGGTAGCTCTATGTATGGGCTCTAAGAGGTATAAGGCAGGCCTCATTGGTTGGGTCTGTACAATTTACGTGCTGGCCCAAACATGGGTACTTGGAGAAACTGTGCTGGAAATATAGTGCAGAATTGGTTCTGACCCAATTTTAAGCATATCCCATGATCACAAGGGACCACGTTTCAGTGTGTCGTCAGGTGTCCTTGGTTGTACTATATATGCACTTCAAAAATTATAAGTTGGGACCAACTAGTTGTGCACACGTAATATTTGGTATAGGGCCAAATATAGGCACGTTGATTTTCTGCACATAATTTTTCTGTACAACCACGCCTAACCAAATTTTGAGATCCACTCCCTGATCATGTGGGGTCTGATTTAGCCCAATTAAAATATTATTTAGATATTCATTAGTGTAGGTTAAAGGTTCCAATTGGTGGCCTACTCAAACCTCCAGCGTGTGGTCTACTAAAGAGGCCCAACGTTGGTACAAAACACAAATAATCAGACAATTTTCATAAATGGCGATTATCACAACTTAGGGCCCCAATTTCCAAACACTTAGGAATTTTCATGACAAAAAGATGGGACATATCAGCTTACTTATATAAGGATTAAACATCCCCCAAAGTGAGACCTTAACTACAGAGTGTGGGGCCCACTACAAGGTGTCAAAGTGGCCTACATGCAATACAGTTAAGTACTTGAAAAATTTTCAGCAAACAGAAAGCGTAAAGGGAATGAAATAGATCAAATAGTAAGTGGGGCCCACATACTAGCAAACCATAGATAAGAGATAAATAAAAATATACATGGGTTCCCAGATTGGATGAACTAACAAAATGCATAATCACAAGTTATCCCACACCTAATTGGGTTAATGAGAGGATAATTGCTATGTATAACATAAATCCGACATATTCATCAAGTAACACATGAAAAATATATTGAAAAAATCTCTATGATTAGACTCTCTGTTTGAGGATCTAATCCAATGGATGGTTTGGAAACAAGTCATTTAGGCCGTTTATATGTTTCCAGCCATACAGAGCCTTGAATCCATCTACACCACACATAAAAATTCAATATTTGTCCTTAGAGAAGTATCTATCGGTTTAAAATTTTCTAAATTTACAATTAAAGAATCTGACCATAGGGGCCATATATATGATTATTAACTATCTCAAGTAAGTTAAGAGAAAGTATCAAATACATCTAACCATTGGAATCACGGATATGGCCCAAACAAGAATAGTCATAATAAGCTCTCAAATACATCTTTCGTATAAGGCTAAGATCTCAGTCGTCCGAACTCCGATTGAGGCTTCTTATATACCGTTAGAAAGATGGTTCAATTTTCTATGAATTCAATGGAACATGTATTTTTAATACATTCATTAAAAGAGTTAAAAATGCGTCTATTTGGACAAATCGGAAACCTGTATCTACAGCTGGACAGCAGCTAAGTAAAATTGATGTTACGGATGATTGGACCGTTGGATAGCTACAAACTTCGGTCCAGAATTAGATCATATTGTGATTCATAATGTCCCAAAGTTTCAACTCCGATATTATCATGGTTGATTTTATATGATTTTTAGAACTTACTATCTAGAATAAAAAACAGGATTACAAATGAAGGGTGTAGATATGATGTTCATCATGGTGGACCATACTGACATGGGACACTTTTTTGAGCACCATATATATAAATACATGTACAAAAGAACTTCACACCAGTGGGGCTCACACATATCAAGAAAAAAATTGGGGGGGGGGGGGGGGGGGGGGGGGGGGGAAGAATGAGGAGGATGAGGAAGATGGAAGGAGGGATGTGGACTCACCTTAATGGATGGATGGTTGGATGATGATGTGTGGTCTACTCCCTGAGGTCAATGGTTGGCCACACCTTCGCCCCACTCTCTCTTAAAATCTCAAAATTTTTCTAAGTATTGGAAAAGAATAAGTGCAAGAGAGCTTCTACTCTTATATAGGGAATTGGGGGTTGAGGTGGCAAAATGATGTGACAAGTTCATGGGATCTCATTGGTGCTAAAATTGAGGTGGAATGTGATGTATGGTATGGGTAGCGGATGAAAAAGGTGGATGGTGCTAAGCATGCATTGGTCAAGGTGGAAGAAATCTTGACATGCATTGGCTAATGGATGGATAAGGGTTATGGGTTGTAGGTGATGCATGGTGGATAATGAAGTGGAGTGTTGCAATTGATTGTTTAAAGTGATGTGACACTAATCAAGACATGCATTGGATGCATGTATAGGATGAGGTGGACATGAGCCATGATTAGTTTCTAAGGCATGGAGAAAGAGTTAATGATGAGTTTTGGGATAAAATCCAATTTTGTCTTATAGTGCTTGTCTTATATGTGCTAGATTCTTATTTTTTAATGTAGCAATTGTCCTATTTGTTGGTAATTTTCATGTTCTAAAAGTGGACTTTAGGCCCACATGGGCTCAAGTCCAATGGGCCTAGTATAATAAAGGTTGCTTGTATTACTGGATACATAATTTGGATCGTACATTCGATGGGTCATATCTCACTAATGGAGCGTCGGATTGACACACGGTTTTCACTATTACGACCGCAACGACGATGCGATCCATATAATAGAGGTCTCAAGGTCATCCAGAACAAATCACTTTCATGAGTTTTCTAGGTGCACTAAGGTACAGTATATGGTCTATCAACGGTGTGAGTTGGGACACGTGTGCACACAAATAATGTTGCAAAAGACTGGGATCCCACATCCTACCCACCTTACAAAAAATTTCATCCTCGAAATTTCTAACTAAGTTCACATTCAATCGTGTTAAACAAATGAACAACCGAATCCCAAAGATAGTTATATAATCACAACTAATTCATAGCATCTAGACAAGGCACAACAACCAAGAATACCTCAATCAAATATCAAACAAGTAAGAATGATAATCAAGGGATGAGAGTTCTACATTTATACTCATATGTTTTATGTACTGGGATAACTAAGCGTTCTTAGGTTTTCAAACATCAGAGTATACATAGGTTGCCCTAGGATTATTGCTCTGATACCAACTACTGTAACGCCCCAAGCTTGGAAACTGGTCTCACAAAATTTCCGATCACCGAATCCGGTGCTAACAGCCTCCGCAGTATCCTATTTTCGAATCCAGACACCCATATGCCCGATTTCGATCCTGGGATCCTATAAGGAGAATTTTTTTAGCTTGATTTTTTTTAAATGATTAATTTGTTTAGGTGGTTATACATTTTGTACATGGTATCAACGCATATCAAAGAGACGAACCTGTTCGACATGTCACACATGATATGGTGCACCAACTCAACAGTAATAAAGGAAACAATAGCAAACTCTAACAACTCTTGTATGCATCCTGAAAAGTGTAAGTCATACTTATGAGCAAACCACAGCTCGTGTGCCTACTGCGTGTCGGGTGTAAAACACGTCTTATCAGGGCGCTCCCGTAAAGACATCCAAAACAACCATAGGCATGTTATCAACCAATCATGTTATTATATTTAAGTATGTTGTCAATTAAACTTGTCATATACCTAGATAAGTTATTATGAACATGACATCAATAATAGGCATGTCACTCAACAAGCGACCACGAAACATTAAAATAACCAATCATTATGAATAAGATGATCAAATGCTATTTTCTACTATATGACATACGATGAAAAGGCAATGGCAGAGCTGACATGTGGAGTCATAGTAAGCCAAATGTCATATGCTAAGGGTGCAATGCAATATGCAATTCCTGACGAGTCTACGAATATCATCAGCCTTATCTAGGACATGTAATGCAGAAATATGGTAACCTAAATGTCATATACTGAGGGTGTAATGCAACATGCAATGCAAGGGAATGACAAAGCTGGAGTGTGTAGTATGGATGATAGTATGTGGTATCATAAGCCATGGTGTTCATCACAAGGGACTTCTATCCAAACCAGTCCCATACGTAGATTTGGATAGCAAGACTCAATGTAGTAAATTCCTAATCTTAGGTTGGTCGCACACCCCAACCGAAATCATGGCCAATGCAAATGAACACATAATGATTTAGCTGCGTACAACCAGCCCAAGTGGATAGTGAATAAATGAATGAATGAGTCAAATGTTAAACATGTAACTCCCACTCAGTAAGTCCACATATCCGTATAGCTCATCTATGAGATCATCATCGGGATCTACTACAATGCTGTCAGCCATACAAAGGCTATGCAGTGGAAGGCCTACGTAGCCAATGTCATATGCAAGATGCAATCATAAGTCATGTCACTCCTCATCTTAATCCTCATATCAGTACAATTCCTCTTTGGACAATCACCAGGGTTTAATACACTATACACCACATTGGACGCATAACAGTGTAAGTGGAAGAGACTTCACTATCTGTCTGGCCAATAGCCAACTAATATATATCAGGCACGTCAATAGCGGACCCATTTACGAGCTGGTCATACTCAGCCTAACAATTACCCCCTACCCTCGGGTGGGTAAGGCTAAACCCCCTTCCAACCGACCATGACACAGTGGGAGACGCGACCTCCTGGTATTCGGCCCTCATGCCCTCATACGTCCACTCGATTTAAACATTGGAGCATCTTCCATGGTACTATAAGGGTTTGAGGACTTTCACCCTAGGACAACCTTCGACCCCCGTGCTCAAGAAGAATTTTCAGTGTCTAATCTTATCATCTACGCAATATCTGCGGACGCTATAGCCCTAATGTCACTAGGGCATACAGTAATCATAATACATAATGTAAGATGTATGAATCGCATAATTCAGTCATGTATCAATCTAGCGCATACAGTGCGCTCATGCGTGACAACTCTGCCTATCAGGGAGTCTCATAAATAACCTACCCAATGACACATGCAATGGTCAACCACATATCATAACAAGCATGTAGATGATGCATATGGGCATGTATCATGATGCTATGCTATCACATACTTATAATCGGTATCGATAACTGACCTATATACAAGGCGGGGTCCATAGATGGACAGCCGATTTAAACCATAATATAAAGATCGGCCCTCGACTGTGGATATACCAAATCCAATAGCATGGATATCAAGGTTGGGCCTAGGTGGGCTACCTATAATCCTAAAGATTTGGAACGGGCATCCTTCACCATATTATTATATGGCCTACTAGATGCCCTAGGGGGCCCAAATAAGTACTAGATGGACTCCAAGATTAAAACAATCCTACTAGCAACCAATGGGGCCTAAATCTTGGGTTATCCCAATATGAATAGATTGATCATGTGCATATCAATGGGGCCCAATGATTAAGGTTAACCCACTTAGAGAAAGAGGGAAATGGGCCTAACAAAGGCCTAAGGGAAGGTCATAATATGGACATTTAACCAACATATAGTGGGGCTCATGGCCTCACATAAGGGCCTCATACACAACATAATGGGCCTCACACAAGGGCCTAATGAAATAGCCCATAGCCCTCAAATGGTTGGGAATATAATGGACTTCTCTCATGTTATCTCCTACATAATTATGGCCCCATCACATGGGCCTCTCATATATCATAGTGGGCCTCATCACATGGGCCTCTCAAACATTGTAATGGGCCGCACATATGGGCCACCCAAACATCATATTGGGCCTCACCATGTGGGCCACACAAATATTATATTTTTATCATCATCCATACATGAAGAAAAATATGGTTATCTTGTCCACAATATCATCATAACAATAAATACGTGCATTTGTATCACTTGGATATCAAGCATGGTGGTCAACTAGCACATTTTTTCATCATGCATATAAATATATAATATTATTATCATTACGATGAGGATCACCTTCACTTCATGATTAACATAAGAAATGTCATAAGTAACGTAAATAATTACTTATCCATCATCAATGCATATGCCATAATTCTCCATCCATTAAATCATATCTATTATTTTAACCAACAACTCATAATCATCATTATCACGTCACCATAAATGTTTCATTATCTCACCCATCACTAGGTGCTTCTTACTTAGTGTGACTCCCACACTAGACTTAAACTATATGCAAGGCACGGGGTCGTATAAGTCAAGTGTGAGTCCCACTTGGTGAATCAATAAGCCAACCTAAGGGCATAAATATCCAGCCACAACGCTTTCAATGGTGTGGATTTAGTTCCACATCTAAGTGAGAGCTACACATTCCACCAACTATAAACAATGCACAATCTCAAACATAAAGGATAACATGCTAACATCTTTCATGTCATATATCATATTGGGCCCACTAGCCACTTACACAACTAACCAAGAAAAATCCTAATTATATCTGAGAGTTATTTTTCAGCATTTAGATGCTGCATAAAATTCTTTGGGAAGGTGGTGGACCCTACTAACGTGGCCCCACATAAATTTTACATCAAATAGACTTTTGAACAAATGTTGGTTTCTGGCTATCTTCAATTCAGATTTATGATCATGTGGGATTCACACATTGGGAAAGGAAGGGTCCATCTGGTAGCTCTATGTATGGACTCTAAGTGGTATAAGGCGGCCCTCATTGGTTGGGTTTGTACAATTTACGGTGCTGGCCCAAACATGGGTACTTAGAGAAACTGTGCAGGAAATATAGTGCAGAATTAGTTCTGACCCAATTTTAAGTATATCCCATGATCATAAGGTACCACATTTCAGTGTGCCATCAGGTGGCCTTGGTTGTACTATATATACACTTCAAAAATTATAAGTTGGGACCAACTGGTTGTGCACACGTAATATTTGGTATAGAGCCAAACATAGGCACGTTGATTTTCTGCACATAATTTTTCTACACAACCATGCCTGACCAAATTTTAGGATCCACTCCCTGATCATGTGGGGTCTGATTTATCCCAATTAAAATATTATTTATATATTCATTAGTGTTGGTTAAAGGTTCCAACTGGTGGCCTACTCAAACCTTCAGCGTGTGGTCCACTATAGAGGCCCAAAGTTGGTTCAAAATATAAATAATCAGACAATTTTCATAAATGAGGTCTGTCACAACTTAGGGCCCGATTTCCAAATACTTACAGATCATTCCTAACAAAAAGGTGGGACATACCAGCTTACTTATATAAGGATTAAACATCCCCCAAAGTGAGACCCTTAACTACAGAGTGTGGGGCCCATTACAAGGTGTCAAAGTGGCCTACATGCAATACAGTTAAGTACTTGAAAAATTTTCAGCAAACAAAAAGTGTAAAGGGAATGAAATAGATCAAATAGTAAGTGGGTCCCACATACTAGCAAACCATAGATAAGAGACACATAAAAATATACATGGGTTCCTAGATTGGATGAACTAATAAAATGCATAATTATAAGTGATCCCACACTCAAGTGGGTTATTGAGAGGATAATTGTTATGTATAACTTAGATCCAACATTTTCATCAAGTAACACACGAAATATATATTGACAAAATCTCTAAGATCAGACTCTCTGTTGGAGCATCTAATCCAATGGATGGTTTGGGAACAAGTCATTCAGGTTGTTTATAGGTGTCCAACCATACAGAGCCTTGGATCCATCTATACCACACATAGAAATTCAAGATTTATCCTTATAGAAGTATCTATTAGTCTAAAATTTTCTAGATTTATAATGAAAGAATCTGACCATAGGAACCATATATATGATTATTAACTATCTCAAGTAAGTTAAGAGAAAGTATCAAATACATTTGACCGTTGGAATCACGGATATGATCCAAACATGAATGGTCATAATAAGCTCTCAAATACATCTTTCGTATAAGGCCAAGATCTCAGCCGTCCGAGCTCCAATTGAGGCTTATTATATACCGTTGGAAAGCTATTTCAATTTTCTATGAATCTAATGGAACATATATTTTTAATACATTCATTAAAAGATTTAAAAATGGGTCCATTTAAGCAAATCAGAATCCTGCATGTGCTGCTGGAGAGCAGCCAAGTAAAATTGATGTTACGGATGATTGGACCGTTGGATAGCTACGAAATTCGGTCCACGGTTAGTTCATATTGTGATTCATAATAAAAAGTTTCAACTCTGATCTGATCATAGTTGATTTTATATGATTTTTAGAACTTGCTGTCCAGAAACAAAAATAGGATTACAAATGAAGGGTGTAGATATGATGTTAATCATGGTAGACCATACTGACATGGGCCACTTTACTGACCACCATAAATATAAATACATGTACACAAGAACTCCACACCAGTGGGGCCCACACATATCAGGAAAAAAGGGAAGAAAGAGGATGATGATGAAGATGGAAGCAGGGGTATAGACTCACCTCAATGGATGGATGGTTGGATGATGATGTGTGGTCCACTCCCTATGAGATCAATGGTGGGCCACACTTTTTCCCCTCTCTCTCTCACTCTCTCTTAAAATCTCAGAATTTTGTAAGTATAGGAAAATAATAAGTGCAAGAGAGCTTCTGCTCTTATATAGGGAATTGGGAGTTGAGGTGGCAAAATGATGTGCCAAGTTCATGGGATCTCATTGGTGCTAAAATTGAGGTGGAATGTGATGTATGTATGGGTAGTGGATGGATGAGGTTGATGGTGCTAAGCATGCATTTGTCAAGGTTAAAGAAATCTAGACATGCATTGGCTAATGGATGGATAAGGATTATGGGTTGTAGGTGATACATGGTGGATGATGAAGTGGAGTGTTGCAATTAGTTGTTTCAAGTGATGTGGCACAAATCAAGACATGCATTAGATGCATGTATAGTATGAGGTCGACATGAGCCATGATTAGTTTCTAAGGCATGGGGTGAGAGCGAATGATGAGTTTTGAGATAGAATTCAATTTTGTCTTATAGTGCTTGTCTTATATGTGCTAGGTTCTTATTTTGTCATGTAGCAATTATCCTATTTTTTTAGTAATTTTCAGGTTCTAAAAGTGGGCTATAGGCCCACATGGGGCTTAAGTCCAATGGGCCTAGCATAATAAATGTTGCTTGTATTAGTGGATACATAATTTGGGTCGTACATTCGATGGGTCATATCTCACTAACGGAACGTCGGATTGACACATGGTTTTCACCATTGCGACTATAATGACGACGTGGTCCACATGATAGAGGTCTCAATGACATCAAGAAAAAGTCACTTTGATGAGTTTTCTAGGTGCACTAGAGTGCAGTGTATGGTCTATTAACAATGTGGTTGGGTGTGCACATGAGCGATGTTGCAAAAGACCAGGATCCCATAAAGGTTCTCAACCTGTTATGTTTCTTTAATATTCATTATCTTAAAGATATGAATTCTTAAAATCACTGGCGCTTGAGAATATATATCAATGGTGCAAATTCATGATTTTCTAATCTTTTATATCATTTATTTAAAATATTTAAATTGTTTTATTTTTTGATTAGGCTAACCATAGTACTCGGATCATAGTTGTGTTATCTAAGTCATCATGATTTTAGAATATTAACCATGTGTAGAACTTTGAAGCTTGTTTGTTGTTTTAATTCAGTTGAATTACATCTATCAAAACTCTCAAAATTAAAGCATCAGTTTAGTTTTTATTACTTAGTTTGTTTTGCATTTGATTTTCTCCTTCGCACAATTCATCTCTTATAGGATTGATCATGTATTCACAGGATGTTACTTATGAACCTCTACACTTGGAGGCAAATAATCAAGTTTTTGGCGCCATTCCCGGGGATACTAAGATAAATTAGTTATGTGCAAGATAACTAAGTTCTTTTCTAAGGTAAATTCTCTTCTAAACCCTCCAAAATTTCTGTAAATTTTTTATTTTTCTTTGAAAGTATATTTAGTTGGATCTTTCAAGCACTAACTGTGACATAAGGTTGCCCTACCCAAGTGATATGGTTGTCCTACAGTTGCTGTTTGATCACAAAGTTCATCCGTTGAATCTATTTTCTAGATTAACATAATTTAATTTCTACATTAGTTTTACTATTGTTGATTTATTTTTAATTTTGCTTTATGGATTGAACCCTTATGGTCGGCTCTGCCGCCTGGGTAGTTGATTTATTTTTTATTTTGATTTGTGAATTGAACCCTCATGGTTGCCTTGATGCTTAGGTTGTTGATTTATTTTACTTTGTGTATTGAACCCTGGGAAGCCCTATTTATAAGTGGGGAACTCCAACTTTCGCACCTAATTGAAAAACTCCAGAAACCGCCTCAAATTTACACAGTTTGTTAAAATCGACTTCACTTTGCACAGTTTTCCAAAATAGACTTTAGAATACACTTTTTCAGGATGATTTTAGGATTCCTTTTCTTCACTTCAAATCTTCGATTCTCTTCATTCCTCACTTGGTTTTTTCGGATCTTTGGTATGTGAATTCTTCAATCTTGGTATCCTAAGATTCATCGCTTGCCTTGGTGACTCATGAGCATCAAATCCATTTTTTTAACATCCTTTTCAATCCAATCTCTTAAATTCACCTTGCAACACAACCATGAGTAAAATAGAACATTAAGCTGATTCATGTTCATAAAACCAAGATATAAATGGCGAAATTATGCAATATTTGAGTCTCAACACATCCCCAACCAACATTTTTCTAGTCCCGAGTAAAATAAGCGAAGAAAAATAAAAATAATAATAATAACTAAATCTAGAAATAAAATTAAAACGAAAATAAGAAATCTAACTATACAACTTTAGCAGGTAATCTTGATTACATTTAGCATATGCAACCAGCCTTTAAACCCCTAGGTTTCCCCTAGTGGACGAGTTGTAGTCTCGTGAAGGTTTTCAGAAATGTTACCCACAAACATTGAAAACATGAAAAATAGTTCAACACTCATAAATTTATACAATTATGCCTCCATTCATCATATGAATTTCAAAACAAAGTAATATTTATCATAAGTCTGAAGTTAGTTAAAATCTCAATTTCCTAATCCATTACATCCTTGAGTTCAGAGATCTAATCAAAATTTAGAATAGTTATGATCCAATATACTTAAGTACTCAGTGACACTAGTCTAACTTTGAGAAATATGCATGTTCCCTATCCTAACTCCTTTTAATCATCCTAAGAATATGAAATCTCTAGTTATCTCATTTTCGTCATGCCATTTCTTCTTTTATCATCATATCCTTATTATTATAAACCACCCTTAGATGAAGATTCCTACCGGGTTTGCTTCATAACCTAAGGTATCGTACTTGTAATGGTAACAATAATGGATACTTAGGTATCCTTACTCCGGAATACTGACACGATTGTTATGGTCATTGCATTCATGCTCTATAATAAAATTTTCTTTTTTAATCACTTTTTTTTTCAATATTCTCTCTTTAAGTATATATCAATGGTACTAGTTCATTCAACCTTGTTTGAATCAAAATTTGTTATTCGATTTCACCTCACTTAGTTAGCTAGGGTGTATTGTGAATTCAGTACATCAAATTACAACTCACTTTAAACTATTAACATTGCCTTTGGAATTCGCTTAATATCATATTCACATTCTTGTATATAAACATATTATTTTGAAATTGTTGAAATTTTTTTTCCAGAAACCTAAAAAAAAAAAAAACTTAAACCTAAAAAAAAAATTAAAAAAAATAAACTAACTTGGATGACTATCCACACCCCCCAACCTAAAATCTATATTGTCCCCAATGTAATGATAATGTAATGCAGAGAACAATAAAAATAAAATCAAGGGTGGATAATACCTACCATGAAGAACTCATTTGCAAGGTGACACTAAAAAAATTGAATATGATACAAATCCTACATAAATGCCCCATCAAACTAGGAGCATCAATCTGAATATTCTGGCTCATGAATAGGGACAAATTCCTCTCCCAAATGAAAGTTTTTCACATAAGATTTTAATCTTTAACCATTAACCCTATATACATTGTCATTACGTGGATTCTTAATTTCAATAGCCCCATGAGTATAAACATTCTTCTTTTTTTTTAACACACACCCACCATATACCCACGCACGCCGTAGTGGGATTTCACCACCTATGGGTTTCAAACTCAAGACCTCGTGTTGAAACTCCTCAGAGTCTTCCACTCGGCTAAGGACTGGAACCTAGTATAAACATTCTTCACAATGAATGGGCATGTCCATCTTGATCTTAATTTTCTCAGAAAGAACTGGAGACGAAAATTATATAAAAGGACCTTTTGTTGAGGTTCAAAATTTTTTCTCAAAATGTTTTTGTCATGAAAAGCTTTGGTACTTTCTTTGTAGATTTTAGAATTTTCATAGGAGTCTCTCCTCAACTCATCTAATTCATTCAACTCTAATTTCTTTGTCCACTTGCTTAGTCATATCAAAGTTTAATTTCTTTATAACCCTGTAGGCTCTATGTTCCAATTCCACAGGCAAGTTGCAAGCCTTCTGATACACCAATTTGTATGAGAACATTTCAATCGGGGTCTTATAAATAGTCTTATAAGCCTATATAACGTCAGATAGTCTGAGGGACCAATCCTTCCTATCTGGCGTTATAGTTTTCTTTAAAATGTGTTTGATTTCCTGATTGGAAATCTCATCTTGCCCACTCGTTTGCGGGTGGTATGGAGTGCTCACTTTACGCTTGATGACATATTTCTTCATCAAAACCTTAAATGTCTTATTACAAAACTGAGACCCGCCATCACTAATGATGGCTTTTGAAGTTCCAAATCTAGAAAAAATATTTTCCTTGAGAAATTGTATGACCACTTTGTTACCATTGGTCCTACTTGGAACTGCCTCAATCCACTTTAAAACACACTCCATACCAACCAATATATAAAGAAATTCAAAAGAAGATGAAAATGGACCCATAAAATCAATATCCTAACAATAAAAAATCTCAAATGGTAAAATTGGGGATAAAGGCATCATGTTGCGCCGAGATACACTTTTCAACCATTGACATCTATCACAAGCAACACAGAAAGCATGAGGTTCTTTAAATATGGTGGGCCAGTAAAAACCATACTGAAAGATTTTTACAATGGTTTTCTCAACAAAAAATGGGTCACCACATGCTTCCATGTGGCAAAAGGAAATAACACTCTGAACTTCTTCCTTTGGGACATAACGCCTAAAAATATGATCAGTCCCATATTTATATAAATACGGATCATCCTAGAAGAAGTTCATAACCTCGGTTTCAAAACGCTTCCTATCTTGCGACTTCCAATGATATGACATTTTTCCTGTTATAAGATAGTTCACTATATCCTCATATCAAGGCAATTTGGAGATTGCAAATAATTGTTCATCAGGAAAAATGTCCTGGTATGCATCTCCTCAGTGGAATCATCTAACATCAATTTAGAAAGGTGATCGGCCACTACGTTTTCTACTCCTTTTTTCTTTTTTTCTTTTTTTTTTAATCTCTAAGTCAAATTCTTGGAATAAGAGGATCCATCTCAAAAGTCTTGATTTTGCATCCTTCTTGGATAACAAATATTTCAGAGCCAAGTAGTTCCTGAAAATGACTACTTTCGATCCCATCAAGTAGGACCTAAATTTATCCAAAGCAAAAACTACTGCAAGTAACTCTTTTTCAGTTGTCGTGTAGTTCACATGGGCCGAGTTTAGAATTTTACTCGCATAGTGAATAACGTAGGGTTGTTTATCTTTCATTTGGCCCAAAATAACCCCTTTGACATAATCACTTACATCGCACATTAGTTCAAAAGGAAATGTCCGATCTGGTGGACGCATGATAGGTGTAGTGGTAAGGGATGATTTAATTTTATTAAAGGCACTTGCACACTCATCTGTCCACTTAAATGGGACATCCTTTTGGAGAAGATTAGTCAAGGGTCTAGTAATGGCACTAAAGTCCTTGATGAATCTTCTCTAGGAAACAGCATGCCTTAGAAGTGATTTAATATCTTTAACAGTTCAGGAGATAGGTAGATTAACAATAATGTTGAGTTTTGAGCGATCTACCTTGATTCCATTTTTGGAGATAATATGGCCCAAAAAAATTCCCTTTTGAACCATGAAATGACATTTCTTCCAATTTAGGACAAGGTGTTTCTCTTCACACCTAGACAAGATAAGAGATAAATTGTTGAGGCATTCCTCAAAACTACTCCCAAATACAGAAAAGTCATCCATGAAAATCTCAAGAAACTTCCCAACTATATGTAAAAAAAATACTTTAAATGCATCGTTGGAAAGTTGTTGGGGCGTTACATAATCCAAATGGCATCTGTTTGAAAGAAAACATGCAAAATGGACAAATGAACGCGATTTTCTCTTGGTTTTTCAAGGCTATCTCTATTTGGTTATATCCATAATATCCATCAAGAAAACTATAAAAGGAGTGACCTGCTACCTTCTTTAAAACTTGATCAATGAATGGTAGGGGAAAATGATCATTTTTTATGAACTGGTTCAATTTTCTATAGTCAATGCAAACACGCCAACTAATGGTGACACATGTTGGTATACGTTCATTATTAGAATTTTACACGATAGTTATTCTAGATTTCTTTGGGACTACTTGAGTTGGACTCACCAAAACACTATTGGGTATTGGGTAGATGATTCCCACATCCAACAATTTAATCACTTCATTTTTTACAAATTTCATCATATTTGGATTAAGACGCCTTTGAGGTTGTCTAATTGGTTTGGCGTGCTCATTGAGGTAGATCCGATGGGTGCATATGGAAGGGCTTACACACTGATGTCAGAAATGGTCTAACACAAGGCTCCTTTGGGGTCCTTTAGAATATTCAACAATGTAATCTCATGATCCTTGTCTAAAAATGAACAGATCACCATAGGATAAGTTTTATTTTCACCCAAGTATATATATGTAAGCTCATTTTGTAGTGGTTTTAGATTAAGCTTTTGAATATTGGTTGGTGATGGCAAAGGTCGCGAGTCCTCAATGGATAGGATTTGAGTGCGCGGTCTTCATTGGTATATACCAATGTCTTGAATGGTAGTGCTCTCATTATCATCACAAATTTCAGCAAGCACTTTTTCTAAATCAGAATTTTTCAAGTCTCCAAGGGCTTGAATCAATTCCTTAGTTAGACTAGGTTCTAATTTCTCTTCTTTTATCAAACAGTGCATAAAATTTAGCTCATGGATCTCATTATTGTCAATGGGCTGCTTACATAGATTGAAAATATTTAGCTTTAGAGTCATGTTACCAAAAGACAAGTTCATCATTCCATTCCTGTAATTTATGATTATATTTGAAGTTGCTAGGAATTAGCGGCCTAAAATGATGGGAACTTGAGTGCTAGCATTTACACATGGTTCAATGTCTAGTATAATAAAATCTGTGGGGAAGTAGAATTTCTCCACTTAGACTAGTACATCTTCTAAAATCTCCCTTGGTAACTTAATGGAGCGGTTAGCGAGTTGGTGTATAATCGTGGTTGGTTTAAGCTCACCTAGCCCCATTTGTTTGTAAATAGAATAAGGTACTAAGTTGACACTTGCACCCAAATCTAGCAAAGCTTGTTCAATTTGGAAATTTTCAATAATACAAGGAATAGTGGGATTCCCAGGTATTTGTATTTGAGTATGACCCTTTGTTGAAGGATAAAGCTCACTTTCTCAGTAAGGAAGGCTTTTTTGTGCACATTTAATTTTTTCTTTGCAGTGTATAAATCCTTAAGATATTTAACATATGATGGAATTTGTCTAATGGCATTAAGCAGAGGAATATTGACAGTAAACATTTGGAGCACATCCAACACCTCTTGATATTTTATGGGGACAGTCGGGTTTCGAAATGTAGATGGAAACAAAACTGGAGGCTCATGTGACATAGTCTCTTTATCCTTTTGTTTTTGTGTCTCTTAAACCATAGATAGTTCATCATTCTCTTGAGATGGTAGCTCATCTCTTGTATTTCTACTGTTGCATTATCTTGTTATTGACCTCTTTTCCACTTCTCAAGGTAATGATGGTCATAGCTTGTTCATGATGTAGCTCGCTTGGATTTGAGTCTCTAATGAAATGTGTATTTCTAATGTTTGACACAGGTTGATAAGGAAGGGTGCATTTTTTCCTAACATTTAGTTGAGTCTCAATCCTAGCCATGACCGTCTTTAATTCCTGATTTGATTGGATTAGAGACTGATTCATTTGAGCTTAAGAGTTCATGAATGCAGTCAATGCATCCTCCACAAATGATCGTTTTAATGGGGGCACATATGGTGCATTGTTAGATGCCCCAAAGAAGTTGTTTTGTGGAGGCATTTGAGGTGTGTTGGTTGCATTAATTTGTGGTCCATTCCTCCAAGTAAGATTAGGATGGTGACACCAATTTGGATTATACGCGTTTCCCATTAGTTGCATAACTGACCTTTGGTATTTATTTATAGCATTTACTTGCTCATACTCATGCGTGATATTTTGTACAACTTGGATTATTGGATAATCCTTTACGTCATGGTCTGCACCACCACACATGCTACAAAAATTACTTAATAAAGTATTTTCTTTAAGCATATCAACCTTCCTAATTTCAAAGGCTTCGACCTTTCTAGCCAATGCAGCGAATTTTGCATTAAGGTCGTCTTTCTCTCTTAGGACATACATCCTTGCTTCCTCTCTAGGAATGAGTCTAATTTGGTCTAGTTTAGCAGAGACATCAAATGTCTGCATATTCTTTGCTAACATGTCTAAAAAATCCCAAGCCTTATTATGATCTTTGTCAAGAAAGGTTCCACCACACATCATCTCTATGAACTGATAGGTATCCATTATGAGCCCCTTTCAGAACACATCAATCACATGCCATGGTTCATAACCATGATGTGGAAAAGTAAGTAGAAGGTTTTTGAAGTGCTCCTAAGCTTAGAAAAATAGTTCATTCCCCTTTTGGGAGAACGATATGATTTCATGTCTAAGTGCATTTATTTTTTGCTCGAGAAAGAATTTTGTTTCAAAAAATCTCTACTTAAGGCTTGCCATGTAGTGATGGTATTAGGTTTTAGAGAGTTAACCCATGCTTTGGCCTAATCCTTTAGAGAAAATGAGAATAACCTAAGCTTAAGAGTATCTCTATTACCATTGTTTACTTGTAATGTTACAATTACTTCCTCAAAGTCCTTAAGGTGTAAGTAGGGGCTTTTAGAATCCAAGCCATGAAATTTAGGAATTAATTGAATCACACTTGATTTAAAATCAATGTTCCCTGTGTGAGTAGGGAACACTATGCAAGATGGTAAAGTTAATCTCTTAGGGTATAGACGTTCACATAAAGTCCTTGGTTGGTTTAACACATTCCTATGAACTTCATTTTCATCCTCAATAGGAGGATTACGTTGATTTTCTCTATTTTGATTTATAGTTAGATCTGGAAGATTTGGATCTGGATTATCAACTGGGTCTGCCATAGAATCCAAGTAATGTTGAGTGCCTCTTCTAAGTGAATGATCAAGGCCTGAAACTATTCCACCTTTTTAGGAGAGTCAATTGTTTTGATCCCTACTCTAACGGGACAAACCATCCACACTACACAACAAATACCACTAATTCAAATAACAAGTATGATACTTAAAATAAAAATAAAAACTTAACCAACAACCTAAGCGGCAGGGCTGACCATGAGGGTTCAATCCATAAAGCAAAATAAATTAACAATCCAAACGGTAGGGCTGACCATGAGGGTTTAATCCACAAAGAAAAAATAAATCAATAACCCAAGCGACAGGGCCGACCATAAGGGTTCAATCCATAAAGCAAAATAAAAAAATAAATCAACAAAAGTAAAACTAATGCATAAATTAAATTATGATAATTTGAAAAATAGATTCAGCGGATGATCTTTATGATCAAATAGCAACTGTAGGACAACTAAAGGACTTGGGTGATAAAATCCCAAGCAGGGTAACCTTATATCACAATTAGTGCTTGAAAGACCCAACTGAATTTACTTTCAAAGAAAAACAGAATCTACAGAAATTTTGGAGAGTTTAGAAGATAACTTATCTTAGAAAAATACTTACCTTAGCTATTTTGCACGAATCTAATCTATATCGGTCTTCCCGACAACGGTGTCAAAAACTTGATTACTTGCCTCCAAGTGTAGAGGTTCATAAGTAATATCTCACGAACACAGGGTCGATCTCATAGGGAGATGAATTGCAAGAAGGAGAAAATCAAATGCAAAACAAACTAAGTAATAAAAACTAAACTGATGATTTGATTTTGGGAGTTTTGAATGGATGTAATTCAACCGAATTAAAACAACACCTAAGCTTCAAAGTTCCGCAAATATGTTAATGTTCCAAAATCACGATAACTTGGATAACACATCATGACCCTACACTTGGGGTTATGAACAAGTTTTTAGCACCTTTGTCGAGGATTAACGGTTGCATTTTTCCTGAGATTGACTAGTTTTGTAATTAGGTTAAGATTAGGTTATTTTTTTATTTTTAGGTTTAAAAATTTTCCTTTTCTGTTTTTAGAAACTAACTTTTTTTTATAGAAACTTTCTATTTTCTGTTTTTAGAAACTTTCCTTTTTTGTTTTTAGAAACTAGGTGGCTTACTTTAGAAAAAAAGAATTCATCTTTCTATTTTTAGAAACTTTCTAATTTTAGGATTTTTATTTTTAGAAACTGATTTTTTTTTTTGTGTGTAGGATCCTAACATAAAACTCTCCAAACTGGTAAACTCCATCTAACTTCTCCTCTACTTTCCATATTATTGTAGGATTTTTCTTTTATTCTATTTTAGGATTAGGTTTAGGATTAGAGTTTCACCATGTACATGCAAGAGTGGGAACATCAGTATATTGAGATAGTTTTAGAGAATGCGAGAAGTTGTGAAGGGCTGTCAGATGATTGTGTTAGAAAACAATATACATCTAAAATTTTTTCTAGAAATATCATCGAGAACCAAATAAAATACAATGATCCACCAGTTAAGAAATCCTTACACGATCATATGCGAGAGAATAATTACACCACACGGATTAAGAAAACAGTACGTGAGTGTTAGGGTTATCATAACTATGAGAGTAAGAATTATTATCACCCATCAAACAAGAATAAAACGATGAGAGATTATATTATGGGTGACAATATATACCAAAACTATTGGATTCTCCCACCTATGACCCGTATGACTATAATCAGTGAAAACATCAATGTTAGGAAGATGAACCAACAATACACCATAGTGAATATTCTCTTGGGTCCTCTACCTTTGAAACCCAATAAAAAATGATCCAAGAGGGTTCACTTCAGGGTCACACAGACTATCTTGTAGAAATTATAAAAACATTAGAAGCGCTTGATTTGCACATTGATAAGATGGTGGAGGCTAGTTCATCACAGCCTCAACCCAATCAAATTCTTCATTCCCAACTTCCTACTCATGATCAGTGAAAACATCAAGATTGAGAAGTTGAATCAACAATGCATCATAGTGACAATTCTCTTAGGTCCTATATGTCAGGCTTGTGTCCTAGTACCATTCCATTCCTTAGGATCCCGCGATCCTCTCCGTCGAATTCTGGCAACTCGCGACCTGTAGATAGCGTTTACAAGTGATCCTGAGTTATGTCCTATGAACCCGAGCTGACTCAACCCAAGACCTATGCCATTGTGACCACATTATCACCGCGGTTTCAACATCGTGTCTTGCGCACCTATGCGATACCTAGTCTAGGAGATATGGCACGTGCATGATCTTGGCCTCAGACTGCGCAATGCTAGGCCACAAGATTCCTGTAAAAGTAGATTCCCTAGAAAGCAATCATGATGATGATGTCATCCTAACTAGCCTAGGGTGACATCACCACCCATGCCTCTTACACATAATCATTTCAAGCATGTCATGCCCCCTTACACTAGTCATTATGACCTTACAATGCAATCACTCCACCCCTACATCTCTCTCTCCCTCCCTTTCTTCCTCATTGCTAGCAAGAGAGAAGTCATGGACGTCCCACCTTAGAGAGAAATCCAACCCTCTTTCACCCTTAGCCCCGCTCAATCCAACCCTTAGATCATCATCTCCACCATTGAAGGATCCTCATAAGAGCTTTGGAGCAGTAGGGAGGAAGAAGAAGGAAAGGTGGGTGCACCCTTATGTAGATCCTTCCATTTCCTAGCATGGGGCAAGTGGGACCCACCAATCAATGTTGAGGATGCTATCTTGGCCCCTAGCTGTGCCAATGGACCACCAAGCTTGCATGCATGTACCATGATGGGGCTATTCTTCATGAACCCCATCATGATGTTTTTCTTTGATATCTAGCATGTATAGAGGCCATCTAAGCGCTGATTTATGCTAGAGTTGGGATTTTGACCCTTGACCTTTTATGTTTGAGGGCCCATACATGGATGCGACCCATGTGATGATCATGATGTATGGTTTGGATCTTTCGAGGGGCTTATAATGGCGGAGCCCCTCCCTTTGGCCGATTCTCTCTCTCTCTCTCTCTCTCTCTCCCTGATTGATGGCCCACTTTGATGTATGAATGTGATCCACATTGTCCCATTGGTAGGACGTTCTCGCTGTCCAAAATCGGGACCCACCCTTGCTGCCCATTTTTAGGCCAGATTGGACGAGGGGAAAACACAAAGATCAGCTTAGATCCTAAGCTGGTAGGCCATCACGTGGACCCACCCTAATTTTTACATTGTATCTCCACCATCCAGCTGCTGGACAGTGAGATCCACCATGATGTATGCATTTTATCCATGCTGCCTGGGGCACCTTGTTGTCCTTGTCGACAAGCTTGGATGAAGGGAAATTACAAATATCAGCTTACTCCCAAACTTTGGTGGGCCACACTGACGTGGACCCCACCTGATGTATGCTTTTCATCCATGTTGTCCATCGTCTAGCAAGGGACGATGGAGGCCAAATGATGTATGTGTTTCATACCATCCACCGTCCAGCCATGGACGGTGGGACCCACTGATGTAAGTGTTTTATCCACACCGTCCACATCTAGATGTGGGACCCACCCTGCATGTGTGATGTCTCCACCGTCCAGCTAGGACGGTGAGACTCACCTTGATGGTGTAATGTATATCCACGCTATCCATCTTGCTAGACGCCCGAGCGGGGCCTACCTACTGTACATGTAGGGCCCACCTGTTGTATGTGCAGGTCCTCCTGCTGTGTATGTACAGGGCCCACCTGCTGTATGTGTAGGCCCACCTATTGTGTATGTACAGGGCCCACCTGTTTTATGTGTAGGGCCCCACCTGCTGTATGTTTTGTATCCATGCTACCCATTTTGTGATGCATAAGGCCCACCTTGATGTGTGTGTTGTAAGCACATTGTCCATCTTCCTTTTTTTTGGACCATAGGGCTGACCTGTGAGGCCCACCTTAATGTATATGTTACACATGTTAACCATCTATTTTGTTGGATCATGGGTTGCCCATAAGGCCCACTATGATGTATGTGTTACACACACCATCCTCCCATTGTGCCTAGATCATGGGTTGTTTCATGAAGCCCAATTGTGATGTTTATGAGGCCCATGTGATGAGGCCCAATGTGATGTATGTGAGGCCGTTGTATGATGCTGTATGTGAGGCCGTTGTATGATGCCCATGGTGATGTATGTGAAGCCCTTGTGTGTGGCCCATTTGATGTATATGAGGCCCTTGTATGAGGCCCATTGTGATGTATTTGAGGCCCTTGTGTGAGGCCCAATGTGATGTATGTGAGGCCCTTGTGTGAGGCCCATTGTGATGTACATGAGACCCTTGTGTGAGGCCCAATGTGATGTGTATGAGGCCCTTATGATGAGGCTCATTGTGGTGCATATGAGGCCTATGTGATGAGGCCTAATTATTATGTGTGATTCCACCATGATGTATGTGATGATGTTTATAATGCCCATCCATTTTCCTAGTTAGTATAAAGACCATGGACCCCATTATAGGATAGGTTCTAAATGGGCCATAACTTGGGAGCAATGGTGGTTAAATGTCCACATTATAAGAGTAATGATGGTTAAATGTCCACATTATAATCCTCCCCAGGGCCCATTGTTAGGCCCATTATCATCTCCTCTTAGTGGGCTAACCCAAATCGTTGGCCCCCCACCGTTATAGTATGACCCATTGTCAATCCCCAAACTCGGAAACCGGGTTCACAAAATTTTCGATCGCCGAATCCGGCGCCGACAGCCTCCGTAGAACTCCATTCTCGGCTCCTAGCTCCCATTCGTCAGGTTCCGATCCTGGGATGCTACGAGGAGGATTTTAAATATCAGTTTGATTCGTAATAAGCATAACCAAATGCATAACCCACAAACAACAACCAAGAACTCCATTACATTTCCACTATGATCAAAAACTTTACAAGTACAATGAGCATAAAGGGAAATACAATGGTAAAGAATAAAAACTCCAAAACGCTCTGCAACTTGCTCCTGCCTCAGTGCTGCTGCGAACCAACGTCACCTGCACGCAATGGTCGTGCATAAGCTTATAGAAAGCTTAGAGGGTGGTGAAAGTGTGTGCGCAAAGTAGTAATATGAACATGCAATGTCAGAGTAAAGCGGAATATGCAGATGGATCTATAGTATCATGAGCCGTACCAAGGCTTATGCGATGCAAGACATGAATGGTATCGGCCATCTCAAGACCATACGATGTGCAATGTAACTCAAGCATACAGATCCTCATCAATGTCCACACATCAGTACAACTCAAAATATGGGATATCACCGGGGTCTAGTACACTCTAAACCAGATTGCCGCCGCATCGCGCGCAATAAGGTAAGTGGAAGAGACCACACTATTCGTCTGCCAATATCGGGCGCGACTCGTCGATAACGGACCCATTCCTCGAGCTGGTCAAACTCAGCCTAGCATTGCCCCCTACTCTCGGGCGGGTAAGGCCACACCCCCTTCCAACTGACCACGACACAGTGGAGAGCACAGCCAACTGGTATTCGGCACTCAGCGCTCATCTGCCCACTCGGTCTAGTCGTTGGAGCAACCTCTTGGTACCATAAGGGTTTAGGGACTTTCACCCAGGGATATCAATAGCACCGCATGTAGAACATGATTTTCGGTATCCAATCCTACCAACCACGATGCGTCTGTGGAGGCTACGGCCCTGATGTCGCTACGACGTACAATAACCAGGTCACACAAATGCGAAATGCATGATTCACGCTATCCAGTCATGCAATAAATCCTGCGCATATTATACGCTCATGTAGGGCAACACCGCCTAACCGGGAGCCTATAAACAACCTGCCCGAAGGCAAATGCTATGATCAGACAATTCTCACGTCAAGCATACATATGATGCGTATGATCATGAGTCATGAAACTATACTAAACATGTTATAATAAAATGAACTATCTTACAATGCAGATGGACCTGGACGGCCTATACACGATAAGTACGGCCCAGTAATGGGCCCTAAAGAGAGTCGTAATGTGGACATCCAACCAACATTACACTCGCAATGTGGACGTCAAACCAACATTGCTCTCAAGTCACGATCTTTGTAAACATTAGTACTTAGTCTATAATGGATTTACACATTGCAATGGACCGTAGGTTGTCCCCATTGGACCTTACATATATATCAAATGGGTCATATCCTATGGGCCTTTTATTCATCAGATGGGCCACATAAATGGGCCACACCAATGGGTCTTATGTACATTGCAATGGGTCAAACCCGTGGGCCTTGGATTGCATCAAATGAGCTTAGCCCCATGAGTCTAATATATGACCAATGGGCCACACCAATTGGGCCCCACATGTAGATCAAGTGGGCCTCAACCCATAGACCTAACATGAGTTCAATGGGCATAAACCCCTAGGCCTTATGGTACATTAAATGGGCCTAAACCCGTGGGCCTTGTATGTATATCAAAGTGGGCCTTGAAGTACATCAAATGGGCCTAGTCCCATGGACTTGCAACACATCAAATGGGCCTAAGTTCTTAGGCCTTAAATGAATCCAATGGGCCTAGCCCATAAGCATTTCATAAACCAAATGGGCCTAGCCCATGGCCTTAGCTAAATCAAAGGGGTGGATGGTCTGGATGCATCACATGCGCCAAGGGTGGATCCCACTGTCCAGTGGACAGTGCGGATAGAACATATACATCACAAAGGGCCCCACCATGCGCTGGACGTTGGAGGCCACCCATACACAAGGTGGGTGCCGCCGTGGGGGGTGCCACCGTCCGTCTGGACGGTGGACTTAACACATACATCACTGTGGGTCCCATGTGGGGCCCACAGCACTTCCCAGATGCCATCCAACCCGTTCATTAGGTCACTCGGACCTGGATGAAGGGAAAACATAAATTTCAGCTTGATCCAATACTTCTGTGGGCCCCAAAAACTTTTTAATGGTAGAATTCAATTCACACTGTTTCACGTGGTGTGGGCCACCTGAGTTTTGGATCTGTCTCATTTTTGGAGGGGGACCCACCACTGGGGTGACCCACCTCATGAGCAGGTCGGATGACAACTAAACATTATGGTGGGGCCCACACACGGGGCCGTGGGCCCCTGCTAGAAGCCCGCCCTCACGGCTGCACTCAGCAGCGTGCAGCGCTGCCCGCTGACGTGAAAGGCAGAGGCTCTGCCTCTTTCCAAAAACCAGGAAAAATGGTTTTCCTGTGATTTTTCACACATGGGGCCCGCTAAAATGAAATCTGCTCCGGCCATTGCATTCAGTGGCCCGCGACAGTCGAAATGAGTCCAGAGTTTAAATTTTTTTGGGATTAGAAAATGAAATAAAAACAGAAAAGGATCCTTGAATGGTAGTGATGCATTCTTTGATGCTATGGCCTACTAGGTCTTCCAATCAGCCCCAAACTTCTACCCAATGGCTAAACCATTGTAGGTAAGAGGGTAGACGGCTTGGATTGCCTAAATGCATCACGGTGGGGCCTAAGCAAGTGGACCACCCAAAGGTCCTTCTCTGTTCTTTCCCTTTTCTTCTTTCTTTTTGAAACGTCCAGCGTCCCAGACGCTGGACGGTTTTATTTTTATTTTTATTTATAAAGAGTGGTGGGCCCTGATGAAGTGGGCCACCACTGATGGGTGACATGGGTTCAACGTCTAAGGTGGGCCCCACTTGAATAAAAATAAATACAGCAAGGTGGGATCCATTCAAGTGGGCCACATAATCCTATTGTATAAAAATAAAATAAAATAAAATAAAATAAAATAAAAGAAATAAAAGAGAGAGAGAGACATGGAGAGTGGGACACACCTTGTGATGGAGGGCTCCGCCACTATGAGCCCTCCCTTGAATGAAATCATACAATAAATGGATCCCTTTGAACATGGGACCATCAAAAATATAAATCAACGATGGAGATCCATTCCCCACCGATATGGACGGTCTAGATGACCTTTCTAAATGAAATAAACATCATGATGGGGTCCATGGAGAATGGCCCCATCATGGAATGATCA
Source organism: Magnolia kwangsiensis (assembly GCA_037074715.1). Lineage (NCBI taxonomy): Eukaryota > Viridiplantae > Streptophyta > Magnoliopsida > Magnoliales > Magnoliaceae > Magnolia > Magnolia kwangsiensis. The sequence continues at coordinate 67,195,678 of CM073585.1, forward strand.
TGATGGTCCAAGTGGTCCATCGGCCATAACTTAGGGTCCCAAGCAAGATCCACACCATTGATCTGTGGGTCTCACTTGGCCTATCATAAGAACAAGAAAGAAACTACCCTAAAGAGGCACCCACCGTCCGATCTTCTTGCTCCTAGGGGTTCCTTGGCACCTTGGCTTCAACTTCAATGGATGAGATGAAGAATGGAGGGTTGAGATGAGAGATCTTGGGATGAAGAGGTGGGCCACTTGGAGCTTAGGAGAGTTTAGAAAATTCCATACGTATGGAGCTTGGAATTTTGCTTGGAGGTTTGAAATGAGAAAGAGAGAAAGAGAGAGAGTTGTAAAGGGAGAGAGAGAGAGTGATGGATGGATGTGATGAGTGATGGTTGTGTAAGAAAAGCTTGACTTTTGAGGCTTTTGTGTAAGAGAGGTATGGGTGGTGAAGACTTTTGTGGCTTTTTGTGTAAGACAGGTATGGTTTTGGGAGACTTTTCTGGTTGCTTGGGAAAAGGGAATAAAGTGATGTGTACTTGACATGTGATGGCTTGATGGATTGATTGATTGATGGGATTGATGTGATTGGTGTGACACATCATAGAGATTCCCTTGGGTTTCGCAACGCGCGACTTTTTCTCGCACCGAATGTTGGCCCACATCTCTTGACCAGGGTATCGCCTCGGCGCGCGTGTCACGGAATCGGAACCGCAACGACGGCGCGGTCGCCTTGGTAGTGGTCTCGGGTTGTTGGCACATGAATCAGGGTCGCGCGTCCATATCGGTTAAGGGTCGAAGGTCGCCGTAATTCGACCGGTAAGACCGTAGAAGTCTTCGGAAAGGTACGGACCAAGATACGGGTCTTACAGCTCTCCCCTCCTTATAAAAATTTCATCCTCAAAATTTATACAAGTATCGCAACTAAGCATTACTCATGAAGAAGAAGCGACATAACATCATCATATAGAATCGGAGACAGCATACAAAATACATCACATGATCAACCATAAAAAAGATGATGATAACGCTCTCGAATCTCAGCCTCACGCTCCCACGAAGCCTCCTCTACAGAATGGTGACCTCACTGCACCTTCACCAAAGGAATGACCTTAGTTCTGAGGACCTGCTCCTTCCAATCAAGGATACGGACTGGCTGTTCAATGTAAGAAGCGTCCTCACGAACCTCCAGCGGTTGCCAATCAATGGTGTCTGACCCACACTTCCTCAACATGGAGGCGTGGAAAACATTGTGGACGCCAGACAACTGTGATGGTAAGACAAGCTGATAGGCCACGGCGCCGACGCGCCCAGTGATCTCAAAAGGTCCTATGAATCTCGGGGCAAGCTTGCCCTTCGCTCCAAATCGAACTACGCCCTTCATGGGCGAGACCTTGAGATACACATGGTCCCCTACATCAAACTCCAAGGGACGATGTCGACGATCAGCAGAACTCTTCTGTCGGCTCTGAGCTGTACGCATCCTCTGCCTGATGATGTCAATAGCCTTTGAAGTCTCCTGCATGAGCTCGGGACCTAGGAGACGGCGCTCTCCAACCTCGGTCCAACAACTCGGTGATCTACATGGTCTGCCATATAGTGCCTCAAAAGGAGCTATGCCGATGGTCGCCTGATAGATGTTATTGTACGCGAACTCAGCCAATCGTAGATACTCATCCCAGCTACCCCCGAAGTCAATCGCGCAAGCCCGAAGCATATCCTCAAGTATCTGATTGACCCTCTCGGTCTGACCATCGGTCTGCGGATGGTACGCGGTGTTGAGCCGCAAATCAGTCCCCATTGCACGCTGGAAGCTCCCCCAAAACTGAGACGTGAACCTTGAGTCTCGGTCAGAAACGATCGAGACTGGAACGCCGTGCAGTCTCACAATCTCCTCGATGAATAATCTCGCAAGCCGGTCCATAGACCAAGTCGCACGCATCGCAAGGAAATGTGTCGACTTCGTCAGACGATCCACGACAACCCAGATGACGTCATGACCGCGCTGAGTCCTCGGCAAACCCATAATGAAATCAGTCGACACGTGCTCCCACTTCCACATCGGGACGCTCAATGGCTGTAAAAGACCAGGAGGTCTTTGATGATCGGCCTTGACACGCTGGCACGTGTCACACTCGGCCATAAAACTGGCGATCTGGCACTTCATCCCCGCCCAAAAATACTGTCGCCTCATGTCACGGTACATCTTCGTCGAGCCCGGGTGGATAGAAAACCGCGATCGATGTGCCTCGGTCATAAGATCTCTGCGTAACTCTGGAATAACCGGGACACATAATCGGCCTCTGAAACGAAGTCCACCGTCTGTACCAATCTACCAATCAGCCTGACCCTCAGATGTAGCCTCGACCATGTAACTCTGCAACGACTCATCAGCCTGCTGAGCCTCGATCACCCTAGCGACAAGAGAGGGTTGAATCGACAGGTTCGATAACTGTACGATGGAAGACTGCAGGCCGAACTCAAAGTCATACGCTGCAATATCCTCAAGCATCCGCCACTCCTGAATCATCATATGCGCCACTAAGCCTCGTGGCTGACGGCTGAGGGCATCTGCCACCACGTTCACCTTGCCCGGGTGGTACTGGAGGTCAAAATCATAGTCTTTCAAGAGTTCCATCTAGCGCCTCTGTCTCATATTCAACTCAGACTACGAGAAGAGGTACTTCAAGCTCTTGTGATCAGAGAAGAGCTTGAACCTAACCCCGTAAAGATAGTGCCTCCACACCTTCAGTGCGAAGACAACTGCAGCCAGCTCTAAGTCATGCGTAGGATAGTTCAGCTCATGGACCTTGAGCTGACGAGACGCAAAGGCCACTGGTCTCCCGTGCTGCATCAGGACAGCACCCAAACCGATATGCGAGGCATCAGTGAATACAATAAAGCCGTCACTCACAGAGGGAAGAGTGAGGACAGGAGCGGACGTCAGACGGTCTTTCAACTCCATAAATGCTCGCTCGCAGGCGTCACTCCAAATAAACTCTGTGCCCTTCCGAGTCAACCTGGTCAGCGGGGCTGCAATACGAGAGAAGCCCTCAATGAAACGTCAATAATAGCCCGCTAGACCAAGGAAACTACGAATCTCTGTCGCAGTCGTGGGTTAACCCCACTGACGCACTGTCTCGACCTTCGAGGGGTCCACTGCAACACCCTCCCTCGTCACCACGTGACCGAGGAACTTCACCTCCTCCTGCTAGAACTCGCACTTCTCCAGCTTCGCATACAGCTGGTGTGCGTGGAGGGTCTGCAAAGTAATCTCTAAATGCTGCTCGTGCTCCTCACTTGTCCTCGAGTAGATCAGAATGTCGTCGATGAAGACTACAACAAACTGATCCAGATATGGGCGGAAGACCTCGTTCATCAGCTGCATGAAAACCGCGGGTGCATTGGTCAGTCCGAAGGACATGACCTGAAACTCAAAATGACCGTAACGCGTCCTGAATGCCGTCTTCGGAATGTCCTCATCTCAGACCCGAATCTGATGATAACCAGAACGCAGGTCAATCTTTGAAAAGAACTGTGCACCCTGCAGCTGGTCAAACAAATCATCAATCCTAGGGAACGGGTACTTGTTCTTGATCGTGACTTTGTTGAGCTCGCGATAGTCAACGCAGAGCCTTAATGAGTCATCCTTCTTCTTCACGAAGAGTACCGGCGCTCCCCACGGAGAACTGCTCGGACGGATAAAGCCCAACTCACGCAACTCGTCCAAATGCTTCTGCAGTTTCCGTAACTCTAATGGTGTCATACGATACGGGGCCTTCGAAATAGGCGCGGTACCGGGCACGAGATCAATCTGGAACTCAGTGAGTCGGCGAGGCGGTAATCCCGGAATCTCCTGGAACACACCGGGAAAATCACAAACCACGGGTAAATGGTCGATGCAGGAGGCAACAGGCTCCTCTAGGGCGCAAGACATCAAACAAGACAACCGCTCTCCTCTGGGCTCTGCAACGAACTGGAACTGTGGCACGCCGGGTACACAGAACGTGACGGTCCTCGCGGTGCAGTCCAAAATGCCATAATACTCAGCGAGCCAATCTATGCCCAGGATGACGTCGAACTCGGACATCGGTAAAATAAACAAATCAGCAGGCAGAAAGGTATCCCCAACCACAACGGGACAAGATGAGCAAAATTGTCCCAACACTGCAGTCCTCCCCAAGGGAGTCGATACTGATAGGCTCTCACCAGCAGACTCCAACGGTAAGCCAGCCGATCGACAGAAGCTCTCGGCCACAAAAGCGTGCGATGCACCGGAATCAAACAGCACGCGTGCAATGCATGCAGAGACTGGAAGTATACCCTCAACGACTCCTCCGGATGACTGCGTATCCTGCTGAGCCGCATAGAATCTAGCCTGAGCTGGCTGGGGAGGTGCTTGTCCCCTCTTAGCGTGCTGCTGCTGCTGATGGGGTCACTGAGGTGATCAAAACTTCTGTCTCTGCTGCTGTGGCCTCTGAGGCTGGTAATGATGCTGATGCTGCTGCTGAGGTGGCCTCGGTGGTGGAGGCTGCTGTCGCTGCTGCTGTGGGGGTCTCTGCTGCTGCGGTGGAGGTCTCTGCTGCTGTGGACCTCTCTGCTGCTGCTGGGGCCTGAGACACTCCCATGAACGGTGTCCCGTCGCACCGTACCTAAAGCAAGTGCCGGTGAACTACCTCTGAGGTGGTGGTGGAGGTGCTGCTGGTGCTGATGGTGCTCGGAAGGCTGGGTGACCTGTGCACCTCTGCTGCTGTGGTCGACGCTGCTGGGAAGGACTGGAAGAAGCCTGCCTCTTCCGATCTCTCCTCTGACCACGATCAGACTGAGAACCAGCCCACTCAGTCTCATAAATCTGAGCTCTCCGCACTACTGCCTGGAAAGTAGGGAGTCATGCCCAATAACACGACCTTGAAGGCCTTAACGTAAACCGTGCTCGAAGCGGCAGGCCTTCTGCCCCTCGTCATCAACCATATATGGTGCAAATCTCGAGAGTACTACGAAACGGGCCGCGTACTGTGGCACAGACATGTCTCCCTGCACCAGAGTCTCGAACTCTAAAGCTCGCTGATGACGGATATGGTCGGAGAAGTACTGCTCCTCGAATCGGTCAACAAAGTCCTCCCATGTCCAGACATACTCAGGTCCGGCAACACGGGTAACAGAGGTCCACCAATGCTCGGCCTCACCCTGGAAGAGAAATACAGCTAACTGGACGCGCTGCTCGGTCGTACATGACATGGTATCGAAGATCTTCTCTACATCGGAGCGCCATCTCTCTGCTGCAGTCGGATCTGGCTCGCCCTGGAAACGTGGGGGATCAAGCCGTCTGAACTCACGAAGTAAGGCGCTCGCGCGCTCCTGCTCTGCCTGAGCTGGTGAAACAACTGGGCGTCTACCCTGTCCCTGGAGTGCGGCTGTCACAGCCTGTAACATCTGCTGTAACTGAGAGGCACTCACAGTCACGGTCGGCTCTGCATCGGCCTCAGGTGGAGGAATGTCATCCTCAAAGAAGGGAGTAGGGATCTCTGAGGGTGGAACAGGAGACGCAGGTGGTAAAGCTGGAGCCTCCGATGGTGAAGCAGAATCCTCAGGTGGTGGTGTGGGAGTCGATCGGGTAACCCTCCCATGCGCCTATCAACTTCAAAACTCTCGAATGTATGCACGCTAACGGTCTGAATTGGAAGGTCGCGAAGTTATCCAAACTTTGGGACTTAGCCATTCCATACTCATAGCAGACATGTAATGTTGTTCTCGGTTATTCTCAAGTTATGCTCTGATACCAACTTCTGTCACGCCCTAAACTCAGAAATCGGGCTCATAAAATTCTCGATCACCGAATCCGGCGCCGACAGCCTCCGTAGAACCCCATTCTCGGCTCCTAGCTCCCATTCGCCAGGTTTCAATCCTGAGATGCTACGAGGAGGATTTTAAATATCAGTTTGATTCGTAATAAGCATAACCAAAGGCATAACCCACAAACAATAACCAAGAACTCCATTACATTTTCACTATGAAAAAAAACTTTACAAGTACAATGAGCATAAAGAGAAATACAATGGTAAAGAATAAAAACTTCAAAACGCTCTGCAACGTGCTCCTGCCTCAGCGCTGCTGCGAACCAACATCACCTGCACGCAACGGCCGTGCATAAGCTTATAGAAAGCTTAGAGGGTGGTAAAAGTGTGTGCGCAAAGTAGTAATTTGAACATGCAATGTCAGAGTAAAGCGGAATATGCAGATGGATCTATAGTATCATGAGCCGTACCAAGGCTTATGTGATGCAAGACATGAATGGTATCGGCCATCCCAAGACCATGCGATGTGCAATGCAACTCAAGCATACAGATCCTCATCAATGTCCACACATCAGTACAGCTCAAAATATGGGATATCACCAGGGTCTAGTACACTCTAAACCAGATTGCCGCCACATCGTGCGCAATAAGGTAAGTGGAAGAGACCACACTATCTGTCTGCCAATATCGAGCGCGACTCGTCTATAGCGGACCCATTCCTCGAGCTGGTCAAACTCAGCCTAGCATTACCCCCTACTCTCGGGCGGGTAAGGCTGCACCCCCTTCCAAGCGACCACGACACAGTGGAGAGAACAACCAACTGATATTCGGCACTCAGCGCTCATCTACCCACTCGGTCTAGACATTGGAGTAACCTCTTGGTACCATAAGGGTTTAGGAACTTTCATCCAGGGATATCAATAGCACCCCATGTAGAATATGATTTTCAGTATCCAATCCTGTCAACCACTATGCGTATGTGGAGGCTACGACCCTGATGTCGCTAGGGCGTACAATAACTAGGTCACACAAATGCGAAATGCATGATTCACGCTATCCAGTCATGCAACAAATCCTGCGCATATCGTGCGCTCATGTAGGGCAACACCGCCTAACCGGGAGCCTATAAACAACCTGCCCGAAGGTAAATGCTATGATCAGAAAATTCTCACGTCAAGCATACATATGATGCGTATGATCATGAGTCATAAAACTGTACTAAACATGTTATAATAAAATGAACTATCTTACAATGCAGATGGAACTAGACGGCCTATACACGATAAGTACGTGTAACACCCTGAAAATCGGGCGTCATGTATAAACTCAACTCCCGAGTTCCAGACCGTCACTTATGCAACAAAAATGATTATGATTCAATGTTGTCTGATTTAAAGCATTCACATGAGTAAAAGTATATCAAAACTGCAATTCATACTCCAGATCCAGTGATAAAAGCAAGCGGAAGACTAAACAATATATATCACTATATGGAAAAATAAAGTAGATCTCATCTGTCTCTAAAGTATGAATACATCTCTGAGTCCCATATACATATACATGAACAAAATCAAATATTCAAAATAGTCCCACTGAAGTCCCGTCAACCTAGGTCGCCTAAGCAAAGCCATCATGATACTGCATGTACGAGAACTCGTCCTGGTCCTCGTCGAAGTCTGGCTCTGCCTCCTGGATCTCAGCATCACCTGCATCTACAACAGGGTCTGGTGGGAGTTGCAAACACCATCCCGTAACGTGGGAGTGAGTGATCAACTCAGTGGAATCATAGAGCAAAGATTAGCATGTTCACAAATCAATCATGCGATAATAGTAAAGCAAAAATCAGACAATCCTAATACTGTTGTTAATGCAAGATGACATGACGTGATGTATGCCCTCACCGACGATCTCCCTCATACGGCACCATCTTATGACCACGACATGCAATCGACCCTCAAGTGCTCCACATCTTCCAGGCACATGCAATGGTATGGTGATATGAGTTCCGAGTTGTTATTAGTCCATTCAAACAGCAGGATTGGGAAACTAAGGTACTTCCCTTGTATCAATCCCAACACAGATCCTGTCTAGGGTCGTCACTCCTAGTAATCTCATACGATGTATATTTTGTAGGTCACTGCAAGGGCTGCCAGGGCTGTTGCTCGCACTCGTTACACCGCTCCCCCATCACCTTATCAATACAGGCCTACTGTACTCTACTGCTACTGAAGGGTCGTCGCCTCCCGTAGACTTAGAATATGCTCGCGGTCACTACAAAGGACTCGTCGCCTGATCAGTGTAGGCCGACAGCTAGAATATAGTGTCCCATACCATCATAATCTGCTCACGAGACTAGGTGCTCATTGGTCACTACGGGGAGGTTTGTGGCCCCAGCGTAGGCCGACAGCTCGACCACGGTGTCCCATACCACCATGCCCGGCTCATGAGTCTTCGTGGATCAAGGTACCATGGTTAACAGGGTTTACAATGGTAAGTTCAGTACCCTAGGTTCAAGCAGTTATGACTCATACAGGGTGAACATACATCGGCCAGTCGGGTTACTTGACGGGCTCGACTAACGCGATCGCATCTCAAGCCGAACGACATGAAGTGCGTAAAACACTTCGCGTGGCCTAACCACTGCCACCAACTCCAAACACGGCTCGCATTCATCGACGCGTCGTTCGTGGCCAAGACCAGCCAGCCACGAATTCGCTAGGTTACCAACTGCCTGGACTAAGTCTAGTCCCAAACAATTATGTAATCACATCAGCAATTTATGTAGGAGTATTGGAATTGAAATACAAACATGTGAGCATGTTAACACATGTTATAACATTCAACTTAAGCAAATCTTGAAGCACATACATTTCATGCATAGTATGGAATCATGTACATAGTCAACATGTAGGAAATCATTTACGTCAGCCTATTAATTGAGAAATCAGTCTCAAACTAATTCATAAAATCATTTAATTCAATACATACTAATACAAACATTTATACAAACACATATACTACACACCTAAGTCTACATACAGTATGTCAACCCAAAGTGTGCATTTTGGCGAATCTCTTCGCCAAACTAATATGCACGTATTCCTAACATTCCATTACGACAACAAACTATGTTAATCACATCAGCAAAATATGCATGAAATCAGTACTTCCTATAAATGACTAAAATGCCCTAAAATCTCATATTCTTCGTTAATTTATGAAACAGGAAACAGATAGTATGTTGTACATGTCAAACGGCAATGCCGTCGATAATCTACTATTAAACGACATTGAAAGCATTGTAAACCATCAATCAAAGCATCTAAAATCCTATCCTAGTCTCTTATAGACGTGTCGTTTTGAACGGAGCATATACGCTTCGTCTACGGCAATAAGAGAACCTGATTTACGAGCTACGTTAACTAACATGCCATGAATACTAACGAACCTTAAATCAGCAACTTCTAGGGTTGTTTTATACCTGAAAACGTGGAAGAATCACCGGCTTGGTGATCAAGAGTTGTTGCTATAGCACGTGCAACAGGCGGCACGAAGACGGGAAAAATCCCTTCTACACTCTCTCTCAAACTCTCACCTTTTCTCCCTCCAAAACTAGGGTTTCTTGCAATTTCGGATGGGAGAGAGGAGTGTGGGTTTCAACCCCTTTTATAAGCCCAAAATTGCCGAAAATAGGCTCCGGAACGAAGTTTACTTGGTGCATATCCAATTCGGGGCTGTTTCGGTCCAAAACATGCTTTCTGATGGTCCCCTGGTCGATTGCGATCGGACTTAAGCTCATGCATACCAGATCTAGCACGTATTAAGTTTTTAGTCTGGCAGGGTTCGCAGATCGTGCGTGGCGGACCAGTTTCAGTTCAGCGGTCACCGCACGTAGATCAGGGCTGAAAGTCACATGATATGAAATAAAAATTTTTCCTGATCCGAGAGTGTAATCTGGCTGAATTCCGACGGTCAGAACGCTTAATACTGACGCGTCAAGTCGTGTGCCAGATTTGAATTTGAAATTCCAATTCTGTCCCTATTCGCACTCTCTTCAGTCCGGGCTCAACGAAATAGCCGTGATTGTCGGTTGGACTTGATTTTTGAAATGATTTTCAAATCCAGCTGGGCGGTTCTAACGGTCTAAGATAGGAGGTATCGGACTTTCGACGCGCGGTCTAGATCCAATACAAAATTTCAAAGTGGTCCAGAGAACAAACTTGCTTAGAGTTTGATCCGAGGTTATAGAGTATTTTAGAGTCATTTGTTCTACTCGATTTGGGTCTTGTAGAACGTATTTAAAGTGATCAGGGACTATTTCCCAGCTACTCTAGCGTTGCGCTAGCTAACTTACACTAAATTTCCATAGGAATTAATTCTACGCAATTTCGGGTCGAGTTGGTACTCGAGTCAAAGTACGGATTTTTCACGGGCGTTACAGTACGGCCCAGTAATGGGCCCTAAGGAGAGTCGTAATGTGGACATCCAACCAACATTACACTCGCAATGTGGACGTCAAACCAACATTGCTCCCAAGTCACGATCTTTATAAACATCAGTACTTAGTCTGTAATGGATTTACATATTGCAATGGACCGTAGGTTGTCCCCATTGGACCTTACATATATATCAAATGGGCCGTATCCTATGGGCCTTTTATTCATCAGATGGGCCACATAAATGGGCCACACCAATGGGTCTTATGTGCATTGCAATGGGTCAAACCCGTGGGCCTTGGATTGCATCAAATGAGCTTAGCCTCATGAGTCTAATATATGACCAATGGGCCACACCAATTGGGCCCCACATGTAGATCAAGTGGGCCTCAACCCATAGACCTAACATGAGTTCAATGGGCCTAAACCCCTAGGCCTTATGGTACATTAAATGGGCCTAAACCCGTAGGCCTTGTATGCATATCAAAGTGGGCCTTGAAGTACATCAAATAGGCCTAGTCCCATGGACTTGCAACACATCAAATGGGCCTAAGTTCTTAGGCCTTAAATGAATCCAATGGGCCTAGCCCATAGGCCCTTTGAAATTCAAATGGGCCTAGCCCATAGGCCTTAGCTAAATCAAAGGGGTGGATGGTCTGGATGCATCACACGCGCCAAGGGTGGATCCCACTGTCCAGTGGACAGTGCAGATAGAACATATACATCACAAAGGGCCCCACCGTCCGCTGGACGTTGGAGGCCACCCATACACAAGGTGGGTGCCGCCGTGGGGGGTGCCACCGTCCGTCTGGACGGTGGACTTAACACATACATCACTGTGAGTCCCATGTGGGGCCCATAGCACTTCCCAGATGCCATCCAACCCGTTCATTAGGTCACTCGGACCTGGATGAAGGGAAAACATAAATTTCAGCTTGATCCAATACTTCTGTGGGCCCCAAAAAATTTTTAATGGTAGAATTCAATTCACATTGTTTCACGTGGTGTGGGCCACCTGAGTTTTGGATCTGTCTCATTTTTGGAGGGGGACCCACCACTGGGGTGACCCACCTCATGAGCAGGTCGGATGACAAATAAACATTATGGTGGGGCCCACACGCAGGGCCGTGGGCCCCTGCTGGACGCCCGCCCTCACGGCTGCACGCAGCAGCGTGCAGCGCTGCCCGCTGACGTGAAAGGCAGAGGCTCTGCCTCTTTCCAAAAACCAGGAAAAATGGTTTTCCTTTGATTTTTCGCACATGGGGCCCGCTAAAATGAAATCCGCTCCGGCCATTGCGTTCAGTGGCCCGCGACAGTCGAAATGAGTCCAGAGTTTAAATTTTTTTGGGATTAGAAAATGAAATAAAAACAGAAAAGGATCCTTGAATGGTAGTGATGCATTCTTTGATGCTATGGTCCACCAGGTCTTCCAATCAGCCCCAAACTTCTACCCAATGGCTAAACCATTGTAGGTAAGAGGGTAGACGCCTTGGATTGCCTAAATGCATCACGGTGGGGCCTAAGCAAGTGGACCACCCAAAGGTCCTTCTCTCTTCTTTCCCTTTTCTTCTTTCTTTTTGAAACGTCCAGCGTCCCAGACGCTGGACGGTTTTATTTTTATTTTTTTTTATAAAGAGTGGTGGGCCCTGATGAAGTGGGCCACCACTGATGGGTGACATGGGTTCAACGTCTAAGGTGGGCCCCACTTGAATAAAAATAAATACATCAAGGTGGGATCCATTCAAGTGGGCCACACAATCCTATTGTATAAAAATAAAATAAAATAAAATAAAATAAAATAAAAGAAATAAAAGAGAGAGAGAGACATGGAGAGTGGGACACACCTTGTGATGGAGGGCTCCGCCACTATGAGCCCTCCCTTGAATGAAATCATACAATAAACGGATCCCTTTGAACATGGGACCATCAAAAATATAAATCAACGGTGGAGATCCATTCCCCACCGATATGGATGGTCTAGATGACCTTTCTAAATGAAATAAACATCATGATGGGGTCCATGGAGAATGGCCCCATCATGGAATGATCATGATGATCCAAGTGGTCCATCGGCCATAACTTAGGGTCCCAAGCAAGATCCACACCATTGATCGGAGGGTCTCACTTGGCCCATCATAAGAACAAGAAAGAAACTACCCTAAAGAGGCACCCACCGTCCGATCTTCTTGCTCCTAGGGGTTCCTTGGCACCTTGGCTTCAACTTCAATGGATGAGATGAAGAATGGAGGGTTGAGATGAGAGATCTTGGGATGAAGAGGTGGGCCACTTGGAGCTTAGGAGAGTTTGGAAAATTCCATACTTATGGAGCTTGGAATTTTGCTTGGAGGTTTGAAATGAGAAAGAGAGAAAGAGAGAGAGTTGTAAAGGGAGAGAGAGAGAGTGATGGATGGATGTGGTGAGTGATGGTTGTGTAAGAAAAGCTTGACTTTTGAGGCTTTTGTGTAAGAGAGGTATGGGTGGTGAAGACTTTTGTGGCTTTTTGTGTAAGACAGGTATGGTTTTGGGAGACTTTTCTGGTTGCTTGGGAAAAAGGGAATAAAGTGATGTGTACTTGACATGTGATGGCTTGATGGATTGATTGATTGATGGGATTGATGTGGTTGATGTGACACATCGTAGAGATTCCCTTAGGTTTCGCAACGCGCAGCATTTTCTCACACCGAACGTTGGCCCACATCTCTTGACTAGGGTATCGCCTCGGCGAGTGAGTTGCTGCATCGAAACCGCAACGAGGGCGCGGTCACTATGGTAGTGGTCTCGGGTTGAGTCGACTCGGGTTGCCGGCACATGAATCAGGGTCGCGCGTCGATATCGGTTAAGGGTCGAAGGTCACCGAAATTCGACCGGTAAGACCGCGGAAGTCTACGGAAAGGTACGGACCAAGATACGGGTTTTACACCCATCCACCTTATTGGGCCCCCATTATGGATTATGCTTCCACCCTGCCTTGTAGATTAGTTTAAGGTCATTTAGCCCATCTTGTGCTTATTGGGCCCATAGGAAGCTAAGTATTTTATGTGATGGAATGGTTGAGGAAGCCCATTCCTTGTTCTTAGGCCCATCGTGATATATATGAGGCCTAGGTGTTGAGGCCCATTGTGATGTATATGAGGCCCATGTGATGAGACACCCATGTGATGAAGCCCATTATGATGCATGAGACCTTTGTGTGAGGCCCAAGTGTCATGTGTGAGCCCATCATAATGTATGAGATGATATGATGCTACCCATTTATCTCTAGCTATTGAGAGGGCATGGGCCCCATTGTAAGAGAGTTTCTAAATTGGGCCATACTCGAGGAGGCAATGGTGATTAAATGTCTACATTGTAAACCTCCTTAGGCCCATTATTAGGCCCATTCCCATCCTCCCTTACTAGGCTATTCCAAACTGTTGGGCCCCCATTATTGATAGTGTTATCATCATGTCTTGTAGGATTGCCCAAGCCATGAAGTCCATCTTGTGCTTATTGGGCCCCATAGGAAGCCCTGTGATAGAGTGGGTGAGGAAGCCCACTTAATATACTTAGAGTCATCCTCTTCACTCCCTTTGTTGTATGATTCACCCCACGAGGTCCATCCTTGATGTGGTATGATTTCTGGACCATCCACTACCTATAGGTGAGTACTTCATTGCACCTTACCATAAATGGAAGAATATGTGGAATCAGGTTGGTATATCCACTATTTAGAACTGATTCCGATGTATTGGACGAGATCCACCGTCCTTCTGAGGACCCCACTATAGGTGTAGATTGGTTATTGCTTGTAGACGATAATCATGCTAGCATGCTTAGTCTAGTAGGGTGCGCCTAGTGATGGGCGAGATGATGATACATGTATGGTAACATGGTAATGTTGATGGTGAGTTGTTGGTTGGAATGATAGATATAATTTAATGGATGGTGAATTACAGCATATGCATTGATGATGGCTGAGTAATTATCTATATTACTTATGACATTATTTTTGTTAATCATGAAGTGAAAATGATCATCATGATATTGATGATGCATGTGAATCCCTATATGCTATGTATGTTATGCACATGATTGCATGATACATGCTTAGTATGACATCACGATATAGGCCCATGTGCATCATTGCATGCTTATTATGAGTGATTGATCATAGCATGTGCTATTGGGCTGATTATTTATGGGATTCCCTGAGAGGCAGAGTTGTCCCACCTGAGCATACAATACGCACAAGTTTGATGCTTGGAGTATGTCGTTTAGTTTACACTATTGAGATGTGACATTTATGGCTATTGTTGTTTGCTTTATCTGATAATCAGGCAAGTCTACTTTATTACATCATGATACATGCCCATGCGCATCATTGTATGCTTATTATGAGTGATTGATCATAGCATGTGCCATAGGGTTGGTAGATTATAAGACTCCTTATGAGACGGATTTTCCCCACATGATCACGCAATACGTGCAGGTTTGATGCATGATTGGATGGTATTTCTCATACATCTCGCATTTTGTGACATGATCATTTGGCACCCTAGCGACATCAGGGCTGTGACATCCATAGGTTTATCGTGGATGGTCAAATGGGACACCAAAAATGTTTGGTTCTAGCACTTGGGCATGTTGGATGTCCGTGGGTGAAAGTCCCTAAACTCCCATGGACAGGGGATGCTCCAATGTCGAGCCCAAGTGGATGTATGAGCGCACAAGTGCCGAATACCATTATGCAGCATCTCACACTGTGTCATGGTTAGTTGGAAAGAGGTGTAGCCTTACCCACCCGAGGCTAAGGGGCAAGCTAGGCTGAGTTTGACCAGCTCAGGGAATGGGTCTGCTATCGACAAGCTGGATAGATATTTGGAGACTACTGGCCAGGAGGGTAGTGAGGTCTTTTCCACTCACTTGACTGCGCGGCCGGGAAGGATGTCAGCCAATTTAGAGTGTACTAGACCTCGGTGATGATCTCAGAAATGTACGGTACTGATTTGGACTTACTGAGTAGGAGTTGCATACTCATCATTGACTTATTCACTCATTCATTCACTATCCACTCGGGTTGGTGATGCGCAACTAAATCATTATATGTACCTTCACAATGGCTAAGATTTTGGTTGGGGCATGTGACCAACCTGCCAACCTGAGATCAGGAGTTTACCATATGAGTCTAACTATCCAAATTTAGATATAGGACTAGTTTGGATAGAAGTCCCTTGTGATGAACCCCACAGCTTACAGTACCATGTACTATCATACCGACTACACACTCTAGCTTCATCATCTCTTTTGCATTGCAAACTGCATTGCACCCTCTGCATATGACACATTGTTATGATCCTTCACTATGGTCACATGTGGGTGGGCACATGTGGGCAGACGCTGATGTAGGCGGGGCCTAATGGGCCTAGGTGAGCTACCAGTGGTCGGCAGGCTACTGTGCACACAGTGAAGGCAGGACTTTATCCCACATATTTGTGGACTCGTCAGGATTTGCTTATTGCATTGCATCGTCAGTATATGACATTAGTTTATTATGTCCTTGCATCGCATAGCCTGTATAAGGCTGATGGTATGTATGGACTTACCAGTACTTTCTGCATTACTCTGATATTGTATGATTGACATGTATATTATGCACACACTTACACCACCTTCTAAGCTTCCTGTAAGCTTATGCATGATAGATACATGCAGGTAACGCTAGGATGCAGTCGAGCTGAGGGAGGAGCGTGCGATTTAGCTTCTGGAGTTTTGATACTTATTTCATATTTTCCTTTATGTATTGTACTCTAAAGTTTTTTTTTATTATAGTTGATATGTGGTGATATTATTATTTGTATCTGGATTATACTTATGGTTATGCTTCTTACGAAAATAATTTATGTTGAAAATCCTCCTTGTAGGATCCCAGGATCAGATTCTAGTATATGGGTGCTGGAAGCTAGGAATGGGGTACTGCAGAGGCTATCGGTGCCAGATTCGGCAATAAAAAGTTTTATGAGTCCGGTTTCTGAATTTGGAGTGTAACACTATACCTCTAGGATCAAATAAGAAATGATCCTAGATAATTCATTTCAGAATTCCATACAAACTCTAGAACTCATCCAACAAAACACACTCCAGAGATTTTAAGAACTTGTAAAAGATATAGAATAGTGGAGTTCACGTGATGCGATTATGGAAAATACTGAAATTGAGAATAAAGAGTTGGATTGTGTTAATGAGTATATGGTTCAATTTTCCGATAAGGCAATCTTGATGACTGCTCAAATGAATGATCAAGAGACATGGTTGTCTTTCAAATATGATGATACTGACATACTCTAGTCATATGACACACTTGACTTTAATGAGGAGGAAGAGGCTAGTTTATTCGAGCTTCAACCCAACCATGAAAAACAGTGTCAGGTAAGTGATCTCATTCCACTTGTGAACTATACTGAATTGGACGATGATAAGTATTGAGATGAGAATCATGAGTTTATATCCCAAATTCCCCTGGATTCAATCCTAAGTTTGGCCTATATCAATGATCAAGAGGTTCAGGAAGTTATCGACATAGTGATCTACTCCACCCATCTGACATGACCAATTTAAATGTGGAGGATGAGCCACTTTCAGCTGACCCTTTCAACCTTTGTAAACTATGTTTAGACCACTCCTCTGAATTGAATGATGATATGATTTGGGATATAGACGAGCTACTCGATATGACTCTAAAATTTGAAACCACCTAGTTGAGGCTACCATCTAAGCTATACACTTGTGATGATTCAATGCCTCTACTGAGAAGCTTTAATGAACAGAGTCTTCACATCAATACTTCACTTATTGATCCTCAATTTATCTGTTAAGGGAAAGAGAAAGAGAGCATGTGTTCATCCACTTTCAAAGACTAGGAAATCCTTGGGTAGATCATCACAAACTTCAAAGTGGAGAATGAGCCACTTTCAACTGAATTCCCCAACTCTTCAAAAGATTGCTTGGCACACTGTGTAGATTCAAACGATCCCATGATACAAGAAATAGTGGATGCCTCGCAAGACAATACCTCGGTAGTTGTCACTGACCAAGAGAACCCTTATTCTGAAGCCCCTCCTCCCTCAGATCCTAATTGTTTACCATTAAGGGAGGAGGAGATGAAAATTGAACAGGAGTCCGAAACTTTGGAATGTGTTGTGACTACATTACTTTTTGAATTTTATCTACTTGTAGTTTATTATTAACCATGGAGTACTAACATTGAAACTTTTACTGTCATAGGTGTATCATATATACTTTGGATACCTCAGGTGAGTCAACGACAATTTTTTGCTGAGGTCCATAGATTTCTCTGAAAATTCATGCTCCATGGCATCCAATCCTATTACAAAAAGATCTTTTAGATGATCTTATTGAGAAACCTACTGAGAAATTTATTAAGATATTGGCTGGAGGAGGAACCTTATGGCATGACTGAGTAGCTTTTTCCTTATTTTCCTGGTTTAAGATTAGTTTATTGCTTTAATAGGACTAGGGTAGTTTTCTTATACTATTTTAGGATAGTTTGTTTATCGTCCATTGAGTCCTCCTGCTAACCCATCTTCACTTTGAAACCCTTGGAAAAACCTCTAGATTCCTTCTTTAGGTACTAACTTTCCATAACTTCCCCCTTTACTTTCGTGGTCTCATGTGCATTACATGCTTATATCTTTTACATTGAGGGCAATGTAG
This sequence comes from Magnolia kwangsiensis, assembly GCA_037074715.1. Classification (NCBI taxonomy): domain Eukaryota; kingdom Viridiplantae; phylum Streptophyta; class Magnoliopsida; order Magnoliales; family Magnoliaceae; genus Magnolia; species Magnolia kwangsiensis. The sequence continues at coordinate 67,213,601 of CM073585.1, forward strand.
ATTTTAGGTTGGGGGTGTGGATTAGGCAAGCTAATCAGTGTTTTCTTAGTCTTTGAGCAAAATTCGTGAAATTTTTTCTGAAAATTTTATAAATTTGAGCAATTTTGAAGTTCATCCATGATTTGGAAATATAAGATACTTAATGTTGGTGATTTATAACTTTTCGATTTAGTTACTTGTTAGATTTTAAAGTAAGTTCAAATTATTAATCCATGATTAGAAGTTTTAAACATTGATTGAGTCATGATTTTATATGTCACATCTAGCTACACATTAAGGTGTCAATTTGATATTGAATTGTTAACTTGGTGATTATTAAGCATGGAAGGAGCCAACTTGGAAAATTTGTCCATCATGCTCAATATGAAGAATTGAAAAAAAAAAAAGAAAAAAAGAAAGAGAGAATACCCAACTGAAAAAACAGTTGTCGTTGAAAATGGCTACCTATTAAAGATCTTTAAAAAGGTTGACATAGTGTGAAACCCATCAGTGGAAAAATCAAAAGCTAGAAGAATGAAAAGGTTGAACTGTAAGGTTACTCTTTTATTGTCATGAAAATTGAGAATTGGGCCTTTGATTATGAAAAGTCCAGGCTTCACTATGCACTCATGGAACTTAATGTTTAGGATTATTCTAATTAGAGGATTAATGATTTGAACTTGACTATGAGATTTACCGTGTGCTAGAGTTTAGGAGGAAATACTGCTCAATATTAATGTATCCTAGATTTCTATGAAATGGATCGTCTTTAGAACTGCTTGAGCTTATGAAAATTATATAGTGGTCTTTAGAACTTTTTTGCTCAGGACTAACAAAATTCTGGTTTGGGGGTGTGTTGAGACTCAAATATTTTATATTATCCCTCATTTATTACTTGGTTTTATGAACAAGATAATGTTTAATGTCCTATTTTAATCATGTTCGTGTTGCAAGGTGAATATAAGAGCTTGGATTGGAAAAGGTGCTAATAGGGATATGATGCTCAAAGATCACCAAGGTAAGAGATTGATCTTAGGAGACCAAGATTGAAGAATTCATATGCTAAAGATCCAAGAAAGCCAAGTGATGAAGGAGGAGAATTGAAGACTTGAAGTGAAGGAAAGGAATCCTAAAAATTGTCCTAAAAATAGATTCCTAGACCACAAAAGTCTAATTCTGAAAAACTATCAAAATCGCCTTCGATCATATCAAAAGACCTTCGATGCTATCAAAGATCATATCGAAGGTACGTATATATATCGAAAGTGAAATAAAAAATTACAGGATTTTAAGCCAAACTCGTTGGACAGTTCTGGACCATTTTCGATGCTATCAAAAGACTTTCGATGCATCAAAGCTTATATCGAAGATCATATCGAAAGACCTTCGATGCATCGAAGCTGTTACGTGGATTGCGTAAATTTGAGGCGGTTTCTAGGTTCTTCCAAGTCAGTGCGAAAGGAGGTGCTGTAAAACTATAAATAGGAGTTCCCAGGGCATCCCTGGGCATCATCTAGGGTTTGGAGGAGCAAAGCATAAGAGTGGAGAGCCGTCACTAAGGGTTCTTCCTTTATTCCTTAATTTTTCATGTTTTCTTCTGGAGTTTTAAATCCAATCATGTCTATGGTTGGCTAAACCTCTTAGCTAGGGCTAAGAGGTGAAGCTTGTAGTGTGATGTGATGTTTTCTATTACTTTGATTCATATTTAAGTTAAACTCTCTGTGATTCTAGTTTGATATTTAAGGAATACTTTCAGTTTTTAATGGTTTATTGTGACTCAAATTACAAAGGATCTACGATAGCTTTGAGTATGTTCTTTTCATGTATTGAGATTGTGAAATTAGAAAACCATGTTGTTCACCATTGTCCCATGGGCATGGTTGGGTGACGGAGTCCCTTCTAATCTTCATGATTCTCTTATGTTTATTTATGATATTGGTATATCCTATTGTTTGCTATTGTCTCTGGGCATGATTTTGTGATGGAATCACTTCCAGTTCTCACAACTCTCATCCATTGAGAATTAGGTCAAAGGAAGTTCAGATTTGGTTTTACTGAGATATCTTCCAATTGACAGTTGTATCATTGAATCAAGCATAGATCTCCCTGATCTCTACAAGTAGATCCTTAGAAACCCTAGTTCCCACTCTTAGATTCCCTAGTTTTAATCACTTTAATCACAATTACTCTCTTTACAATTTCATATTTAGATTCACATCTTCTTCTAGTTCTACTTCTAGTTGCTTTCAGAATACACAAGAGATTAGTCCTTGTGGATTTAACCTCGGTCTTACCTAGATTATTACTACATCATGACCCTACACTTGGGTTTGTGAATAGTAAGTTAGAGATAAGATCAATCTTAGCCTTATCTACCTTAATTCCTTTGGACGATATGATATGTCCAAAGACTATTCCCTTATGAACCATGAAATGACATTTCTCTCAATTTAGTACCAAGTTCTTTTCCTCACACCGCTTCAGCACACATTTAAGATTCTCTAAACAATCGTTGAAAGATGACCAAAAATAAAGAAATCATCAATGAAGACCTCTAGATATTGCCCCACCATATCAGAAAAAATACTCATCATGCATTATTGAAAAGTGGCGGGGGCATTACACAGTCTAAATGACATCCTTTAGTAAGCAAAGGTGCTAAAGGGACATGTGAATGTGGTCTTTTCCTGATCTTCAAGGGATATCTCTATCTGGTTGTAGCCCGAATACCCATCAAAGAAGCAATAGTACAAGTGACCAGCTAGCCTTTCTAAAATTTGATCAACGAAAGGTAAAGGAAAGTGGTCCTTTCTTGTGACGATATTCAATTTTCTGTAGTCAATGCACATTCTCCAACCAGTAGTAACTCTAGTTGGCACAAGTTCATTATTGGCATTGGCAACTATGATGATTTCGGACTTCTTAGGAACCACCTGAGTTGGACTCACCTATTGGCTATCCGATATAGGGTATAAGATACCCCCATCTAATAGTTTAAGAACTTCAACCTTAAATACTTCCTTCATATTTGGATTTAGTCTACGTTGTGCTTGTCAGGAGGTCTTAGCATTATCATCTGGATAAATACGCTGAGTACAAATTGAAGGGTTAATTCCCTTAAGGTCCGCAATTGACCATCCAAGGGCTCCTTTATGCTCAATGAGAGTAGAGATGAGCATACTCTCCTATTCTTGCTCAAGATGGGAAGAAATCACCATCGGGTATCTCTCATCTTGACCTAAATAAGTATATTTCAAATCAGAGAGCAATGGTGTTAGGTCAAGCTTTGGTGCCTTGAGGTTAGACAGTAGAGACACTACATCAGCTTGGGGTAATTCTTCGAATTGTGGCCTCCACCGGTTAACTTCAAGTACCGGCAAAGTATCCAGCATGGTCCCCATCTCCCTAATCATGTCATCATCAAAATCATGAGAATGGGTTAGGCACGTCTCGAGAGGGTCAGAGGATAAGGTCAAAAGAGTTCTATCTTCCACGAAAGAGTCGATCATGTTAATGTTGTAGAAATCGTCATCATCCTCTAATTGTTTACCTGAATTGAAAAATATATTTAATTCCAATGTCATATTTCTAAAAGACGTATTCCTAACTCCATTCCTGTAATTAATGTTTGCGTTTGAAGTGGCAAGGAATGGGCGACCAAGAATGACGGAAATTTAAGTGCTTATGTCCATGATAGGTTGAATATTCAATACGATAAAATCTATCGGATAGTAGAATTTGTCAACTTGGACCAACACATCCTCGATTATCCCTCTTGGTACACGGACTAAGTGATCGGCAAGTTGTAACATGGTCAGGGTGGGTTTTAATTCACCTAAACCCAGTTGCTCGTAGACTGAGTACGGGATCATATTCACACTCACTCCTAAGTCAAGAAGCAAGCGATGGTTGGACTACCAGGATCTTTGTACTTTTGTGGCACATCTTGCTTTAGGATGACACTCACTTTTTCAGTTAAAAAGATCTTCTTTTGAATATTTTTCCATCTTTTGATCGTGCATAAGTCTTTCAAAAATTTAGCATATAATGGTATTTACTTCATGACATCTAGTAGAGGAATATTAACCTTCACTTGTTTCAACACCTCTAGAATGTCCTAGGAGTTAGAGAGAGGTTTTGGTGCAATTAACCGTTGGGAAAATGGAGCAATCAACTTCCCTTGAGGTTCCAATTCTAATTCTTATGGGGCTTGGCTAGATCAATCATTATTGTCCTCTTCCAGGTCCTTAGGTTTTTCAGCCCAAACTGGAATGGTTTTGTCAATGGTCTTCCCACTCCTAAGAGTGGTGATAGATTTAGCTTGCTCCATCTGATTTGAAGAGCTTCGGTTACTAACTTCATAATGCGATTTTAGGTCGGGAAGAGGTTGAGATGGAAGGCTCCCTTTATTCCCAATCTCACTTTTAGTCTCAAGTCCTTGTATGACCTTTGTGAGGTCTTGAAAGACTTGTAGCATACCCTGATTGAAAAGCTCTTGATTTTAAAGATGTTTAAGACCGGATCCTCCTAAGGTTTCCCTTGAATTGAAAATTGATTAATGAATCCTTAAGGTGTAACAGTTTATCCGTTTCTCCAACTGAAGTTTGGATGATTTCTCCAGCTAGGATTGTACGTATTAGAGGTGGGCCCACTGAAAGGTCTTTGGTAATTACACACAGCATTAGCTTGCTCATTTAGTACCTCTTAAAAAGCAGATATTGTTGGGTAATTTTTAGTTGTGTGAATGTTGCAAGCACAAATACCGCAAACAATTTCCTTACCTTTATCCTTCTTTAATTCCATGGCCTGGAGTTTTCTGGTGAGATTAGCCACTTTTGCATTGATATCATCGTCCTCTTTTAAGAGATACATTCCGTCCCTCTCCTTGGATTGTGTCAGCCTAGATGTTGTGCTTGATTTTGGGAAGATGTCCCATGATTATGTGTTTTTAGCAAACTTGTCAAAATAATCCCACACATCATCGACACTTTTATTCATGAATTCCCCATTACACATTGTCTTGACCAATTGGCTCATGGAAGACGTCAATCCATCATAAAAGAAATTCGTGATGTGCCACATTTTAAAACCATGTTGTGGGTATGAATTAATAAGATACTTGAACCGTTCCCAAGATTGGAAGAATGTTTCATCTTCCTTTTGGGCGAAGTTCATGATCGACTTTCTAAGGGTGTTCGTCTTATGGTATGGGAAAAACTTTTTATGAACTCCCTTGTCATGTCATTCCATCTACTAATAGATTGAGGACGTTGTGAATGTAACCATGTCTCAGCTTTCTCTCTCAAAGAAAAAGAAAAGAGTTTCATCTTGACCGTGTCATTAGATACGTTAGGAAAATATAGAGTGGTTATGATTTCATTAAACTCTTTTAAGTGTAGAAATGGATTTTCATATTCAAGCTTATGAAATTTTGGAAGGAGTTGGATCACCCCTAACTTGATATTCATGTGTCCCGTATTTTCTGGAAAAACCATGCATGAAGGTCTACTCACCCCCGACGGCTGTAGATAATCTTATAAAGTACAAGGTGGGGTGCTTAATGCACCTCATTTTCATCCTAGACTTTCTCAACCCTAAGTTGAGATTGTCTTCCCAGTTGATTGACCCGGCAGCCATAACCTCGATTAACCCTGAGGATCTCGAGTGGTGTCTAATCTTGTGATGGATAGATAACCCCTCATCTAATCCTCCTTCACTCAAAAGACGTTGAGTATTGTCATATACCCACTTGGGCATGAAACATTCTTAGCCCTCAATTCAGATTCCAACCTAAACCCAGAAGAAAGAAGGGAAATATAAATCTAGAAATAAAAATAGAGAGAGAATTAGAAAGAAGCTACCAAATTAAAAGTTCCTAAATTAAGATCCTACAAAATAAAATAAAACAAGTCAGTTTATAAAACAAAATTTCTGAAATTAGAAAGTTTCTAAAAAGGAAATTGGAAAGATGAGTTAGTTTCTAAAATAATAATAAGAAAGCAACCTAGTTTCTAAAAATAAAAAAGGAAATTTTCTAAAAATAAAAAATATAAAGTTTCTAAAAAGAGGAAAAGATAGTTTCTAAAATCAAACTAGGAAAGTTTATAAACCTAAAATTAGAAAGTAGTTTCTAAAAATAGGAAAAGAAAATTTCTAAACCTAGAATTAGAAAAGCTAAGTTAGTTTCTAAAATAATTCAGAAAAAACCTAACTTAAAAATAGAAAGTGAAAAACCCTAATCTTAACCTAATTCTAAAGTAGTTAATCTCAGAAAAGCGCAACCATTACTCCCCAACAAAGGTGCCAAAAACTTGTTCACAACCCCAAGTGTAGGGTTGCGATGTAGTAATAATCTCGATTGGACCGAGGTCAAATCCACTAGGATTAATCTCGTGAATATTTTAAAAGCAACTAGAAGTAGAACTAGAAAAAGATGTAAAACTAATTCTAAAGTGATTAAGAGAGTAATTGTGATTAAAGTGATTAAAACTAAGGAATTTAAATGTGGAAACTAGGGTTTCCAAGGATCCACTTGTAGATATCAGGGAAATCTATTACTTGATTCAAGGACACAACTAAAATTAGAGTCCTATCTTATCTAATTGGAAGATATAGTAATTAAGATCAATTTGAACTTTGACCTAATTCTAAAAAGAGGAGAATTATGATAATTGGTAGGGATTCCATCACCAAACCATTCCCATGAGACGATGACAAATAATAGCAATTACCAATCCCATAATCTCAAAACAAGAAAAGAAGATACTTAAAGTTATTGCAGATCTACTATAATTTGAGTCACAATAAACCATTAAAAACTAAAAGTATTCCTTAAATATCAAACTATAATCAAAGAGAGTTCAACTTAAACATGAATTAAAGCAATAGAAAACATCCCATCACACTACAAGCTTCACCTCTTAGACCTAGCTAAGAGGTTTAGCCAACCATAGACATGATTAGATCTAAAACCCTAGAATAAAGCATGAAAAACTAAGGAGAAAGAGAAGAAAAACGTTTGGCGATGGCTCTCCACCCTTGTGTTTTGCTCATTCAAACCCTAGATGATGCCTATGAGTGCCCTGAAGACTCCTATTTATGGTTTCACAGCACCTCCTTTTGCACCGACTTGGAAAAATCTAGAAACCGCCTCAAATTTACGCAGCTTCGATATATCGAAGTGTCTTCGATATGTCCTTCGATATTATCGAACAGTCCTCAATTAATCGAAGATCGGTCTAGAACTGTCCAGCGAGTTTGGCCTGAAATCCTAAATTTCTTGATTAATCGAAGGGTTTTCGATATGTCCCTTCGATATTATCTAACAGTCCTGGATATATCGAAGATCATTTTGGCAGTTTTCCAAAATTAGACTTTTCTGGCCCTGGAATCTGTTTTCAAGATAATTTTTAGGATTCCTTTTCTTCACTTCAAATCTTTGATCTCGTCCTTCATCACTTGGTTTCCTTAGATCTTTGGTATGTGAATTCTTTAATCTTAGTCTCCTAAGATCCATCCCTTGCCTTGGTGATTCTCGAGCATTAAATGCATGCTTTTAATACCCTTTTCAATCCAAACTCTTAAATTCACCTTGCAACATAAACATGAATAAAATAGAACATTAAGCATTATCATGTTCATAAACCAAGATATAAATGGGGGATAATGTGTAATATTTGACCCTAAACACATACATCCCTTGCGCAATTAAGCGGTAAGCTAGTCCACCCCAATTGAGGATGTTTTCCCAACCTACAACATTAAGGATGGGAAGAAGATGAAAATGAGCTAAATGATTAACATTTATGGTATGTTCGACAATGATTTCCTTATTGTGGAGATCCTACGCATATTCCGGGTCTTCCTCGAGTGGCCTTAGGGTTGACACCCTAAGAGGAGTTGCCCTTGAAGAGGAAGCACGAGTTGTTTTCTTCTTATTTCGAACGTCCATTGGATGATAGTAATAGAGAGAATTAACAAATGGAGGATGGGTTTCAAGGAGATCAGATTTTGTAGCAAAAACCTTAAAAAATGGAATAAAAAACCAAAATTGACTACAAAATGATGCAAAAAAAGCATACAATAACCCAAATCAAGAAGAAAATTGAAAATGAAGCACTTACAATAATCCTAAGATGATGGGTTCGACAAGTCGAGAAGAGGGCCTGATTAGGAAGATGAGGAAAAAGGAGAAAATAAAGTGTTTTCCTCTTTTTAAGACACCCACTCGCACTCCACGACTGGCCAAGGACATGCTCGACCCGTCAAGGCTCGATTGGTCGAGTAAGTGTTCGACCGGTCGTGATACACTGAAAAATTAAATTTATTTAAAGTTTAAAAATAATATTTTCATAAAAAATATAAAAATAAAATCATGTAAACATAGCGTAATCCAATTAATTTGAATTACACATACCAATATTAAGTTTCAATTTAGAAAATCTATTCTTATCAAGCGGTTTAGTTAAAATGTCAGCAAGCTGATTTTTCGTCTGGATATATTCTAAAGAAATGCTTTTATCTTCAAACAACTCCTGAATGTAGTGATAACGAATGTCAATATTCTTCGTACGAGAATGCTGGATGGGATTTTTTGAGATATTAATTGTGCTAGAGTTATCGCAATACAAGATCATTGTATCTTGCACAATTCCGTAATCATTTAGCATTCTTTTCATCCAAACAAGCTAGATACAAGCATTACCAGCTACAATATATTCAGCCTCAGCTGTGGATAACGACACCAAACTCTATTTCTTACTGTGCTAGAAAACTAAACAATTCCCAACATAGAAACATCCACCACTGGTAGACTTTCTATCATCGATGTTCCTTGCCTAGTCAGCATATGTATATCTAGCTAATTGAACATTTGTATCATGTGGATACCAAAGGCCTAAATTATCAGTACTTGCAATATATCTAATAATGCATTTGACAACAATAAGATGAGATTATTTTGGATCTAATTGATATCTAGCACAGATACCTACACTGAATGCAATATCTGGTCTACTTGCATTTAAGTATAAGAGACTACCAATCATGCTGCGATATAACCGAGAGTCTATAATTTTTACCTGTTTCATCCTTTGATAGCTTAAGAGTTGTACTCATAGGAGCATCGAATTTCTTACCATTTTTGAATCAAAATTTCTTAACCAGACTTAAAGTGTACTTGGTTTGAGAAACGAAGATACCATCTTATAGTTGCTTAACCTGTAAACCTAAAAAGTAGTTCAATTCTTCCGCCATACTCATCTCAAACTTAGATTTCATAAGCTCTGCAAACTCAATGGACATGTTAATGCATGTAGAACCATGGATAATATCATCAACATATATCTGTACAATTAGTATGCGTTCATTATATTTTTTTTTAGCAAATAGAGTTTTGTCAACACTTTCCATAACAAAATTGTGACTAAGTAAGAACTTAGTCATCTTCTCATACCATGCCCTAAGAGCTTGCTTCAGACTGTAAAGTGCCTTTTTTAATGCGATATACATGATTAAAGTGTTTAGGGTCCTCAAAGGCCTTAGGTTGTTCAACATAGACCTCTTCATGTAGATCACCATTAAGAAAGCACTTTTAACATTCATTTGATATATCTTGAACTTTTTAAAGTAGGCAATGGATATAAATAATCTGATGGATTCAAGGCGAGCTACTAGAGCAAAGGTTTCATCATAATTAACTCTTTTTATTTAAGTATACCCTTGTACAACCAATCTAGCCTTATTTCTAATTATATTTCCCAATTCATCAGAATTATTTTTGAAAATCTATTTGGATATAATTATGTGTTTATCAGATGGTCTTGGAACCAAATACCAAACATCATTCCTTACAAACTGATTTAATTCATCTTGCATGGCAACAATCCAATTTTTATCAGTAAGTGCTTCTTTTACGTTGACTGGTTTAACTTGAGAAGTAAAGCAAATGTAGTTACAAATATTCTCTAATTATTTTCTAGTACATACACTAGTGAGAGGATTGCCTAGTATTAGATCAGTAGGATGGTCTTTGACTAATCTTAGTTCAGTATTGACTGAACAAGATGTGGAGTCAAGTTTCTCAATTATATTGACTTCATCATCTTCTTAACTAGATGAGGGTGTGTTCAGGTGATCATCAATCACAACATTTATAGATTCCTGAATTACATTTGTTCTCTTGTTAAGAACATAATATGCTCTACTATTCAAAGCATAACCTAAGAATATCCCTTCATCACTTTTGGCTTCAAACTTCCCTAAATTTTCACGATTACGTAAGATGAAGCACTTACTTCCAAAAATTTTAAAGTACTTAATAGTAGGTTTCTTATTAAACCACAATTCATAAGATATTTTATCTTTAGATTTTCTAATGTACACATGGTTTATAATATAGCATGTAGCATATATAGCTTCAGCCCACAAATATTTAGGTAACTTCATGCTATTTAGCATAACATTGGCCATCTCTTATAGCACTCTATTTTTTCTTTCAACAACCCCATTTTGTTGAGGTGTTTTATGAGCTGAAAACTCATGCGATATACCATGATCGGTACAGAATTTCTCAAAATTGTTATTTTTAAATTTCGTCCCAGATCACTTCTAATTTTGATAACATTCATTTCTTTTTCCATCTGAATTTGTTTTAGAATCTTTTTAACTTCATCAAGAGTCTCGCATTTTTCTCTCATGAATGTTACCCAAGCAAATCTAGTAAAGTCATTAACAATCACCAGAAAATACTTCTTACCACCTTTACACTCTGTTCTGGTTGATCCAGCAAGATCCATATGGAGAAGTTCAAGGGGTTTGGATGTGGCAAAGGAGTTCACTTTCTTGTGACTACTCCTTGTTTGTTTGCCAATTTGGCATGCACCACATATTTTATCCAATTTCTTTAGTTTGGGTAGACCCCTAATAAGATCGATTTTGCTCAGTCCATAGAGATTTTGGTAGTTAATATGTCCAAAGCATCTGTGTCATAATTTGGCTTCATCAGTTTGGACCATATAACATGAGAATGTAGACGAACAAGACTCATTAATGATATAGTAATTTTCAGACATTCTATGACCATTTAATATCACACAACCTTTCTCATTTGAAATGTCGCATCCTTGATTAGTAAATTTAACACTATGTTTGTTATCGCAGATTTGAGGTATACTTAGAAGATTGTGCTTAAGACCTTCAACATACAAAACGTTTTTAAAAGGAAGAAGGTTAGAGATTTGTATAGTACCTTGGCCAATAATCTTGCAGTTGCTTCCATCACCAAAAGTAACTTAGTCATCAGTCATTTCTTTGTAGTTGGTAAACATATCTTTGTTATTTGTCATGTGTCTTGAACAACCATTGTCTAGATACCACTTTGAATGGATAGAAGCCTTGAAGGTGGTGTGGGCAACAAGACAAGTAACTTTAGGAACCCATTTCATTGTTGTTAAGGGTTTTGAAGTACTATTGGTTTTCCTTGCCTTAGTAGAATTGAAATTTTTTTGTTTATTAACTCTGATATTTGAGTTAGATTTGAGAAGCACTTTGAGTAAGTCCACTATCTTTTCAGCTAAGGGGTTATAACTTTGTTTTCTAAAGCCGATGTTATTTGGATTGACTTTAGAAGCTTGAAAAGGTTTTTCATTTTTAAAGTTGTTTTGGTTATTATTTTTCAAACTCTTTCCTTCTGAGTTTGGGGATTCTTCTTTAACAAATGTGGGAGACACATTCTTATTTTTCAGAGGTGTAACTTTGATATAGCCCAGACCTATTTTATCACCACATTTTCTAGATACGATTAATAAATTTTCAAGCTTAGGGTCTTCATGGGCATACCTCCAAGTATCCTTAGAACTCAATAGGGAAGAAAATCATGTTTTAGTTTCTCATTTTCTTTTCTGAGTTTTTCAAGTTCAGAAGTTTTGAAAATTAAATCACATTTAGCTTTTTCATAACAATTAGAAAGATGAGATTTTTTTCAAAATAGAATTTTCAAATTCTTCTTTTAACTTAAGCAAATTTTCTTTTTGAAGCTTTAATTTTATAGCAATCTTACAACTTTTCCTGTATAGGGCATTATAGGCATCCTGAAGATCTTCTTCATTTTCATTTTCAGGGTCACTCCTGAGATTCTCATAATCAGATGAATTGCAACTATCTGAGGAGGTGACTCTAGCTATAGTCATTAGATCCTTCACTTCATTTGAAGTTTCTTGTTCTGATTCATTCGACTCAGAAGAAACTTCAAAACTGGATGATTCACCCCAAGTGGCTAACATGCCTTTTCTTCTTGGCTAGTCCCTTTTAGGACACTTATTTACCAAATGTCAATATACATGGCAGTCGAAAAACTGATTGTCTTTTAGAGATTTTCAATTTTTAGATTTTTCCTTTCTCTTTTCAAAATGTTTTTAAAAATTAACTCTTTTCTTACTTTTGAAAATCTTATATAACTTTTTAGCAAGTAAGGCCATATCATCTCTGAGTTTTCAAAACTTGAATTACCATCACTATCTTTTAAAATAGATTTGGATGATTTAAGAGTTATATATGGACTAAACTTTGGGATCTTTAAAATTTAACTCATAATTTGAAGTGAACCAACTAACTCCTCAACCTTCATTTGATCTGTCTCTTAGTTCTTGAATGGCAGTAACTTTGGAATTAAACCTCTCAGGAAGAGGTCACAATATTTTAACATAGACTTTGCTTTCTGGGATACCATCTCTTAGACCCCACATAGAATTGACTATGTGTAACACCCCAGATTTTTTGCCAACCTAGAATTAGACGTCTTTAGGCAATGGTTCAACCATAACACTCTCAAAACTCTATTCCAAAACCAAAGATATTGCTTTTCAACCCATTTCCTTCAAATCTCACCTTTCACCACCTCATTCTTCAAATTCTCTAAGTACTTTCATATTAGACACAAATTCTAAAGTTTAAATAGGGAAGAACTATACTTAAACTAAAACTCACTGTAAACAGTCGTCGAGATCGAGTCCGTGCACACTCCTGATCACACACAACGATCCCAAATCACTTCTAGACCATCAATCAAAGGGTTTAGACTATTTTTCATTCCATCCTAGCCATTTAGAATCGGTAAAAGTGAATAGAGATCAAATTAGTTTCGAAATGACCCAAAACGGCTCAAATCGGAAGAGGGGGCCAAACGATCAACTTCCAGGGGGTTCCAAGGTGGGAACCCAACTTTTTTGGACCCAGGGGATGGTGAGGACCTCGTCCAAACGGCGAGCCCTCGCCAGATACTCCAGTGATCGGCGGGCCCAGATGGGACCGGGCTTCAGGCCGACCGATTTTGGGGTCTTGTGGACCCCAATGCTCCTTGGTTCCTCGTTTATTTCATCCACATTCTGTTACTTCCTTCACAAACCTCACTCCCAAGCTTTCTGTTACTTCCTTCACAAAACTCACTCCCAAGCTTTCCTTTTCTTGAAAAATCTCTCACATTCCCCAAAAATCCCTCTCCAAACCCTTCTTCCATTTCCGTGCACCCTCACTCCACCCTTCAAATCCCACGTCAAGCAGATATCACTAAGGGCTAGTTCCTTTAGATAACAAGGATTAACTAGTGCTAAACTAGATTACCTGTAGAATTATCACCAATCACTTTAAATACGATCCACAAGAGCCAAAACGTGTAGAATAGTTGACGCTACATTACTCTAAAAATTAGGATCAAACTCTAAACCCAGTTGCTCACGGGAGCATTCGGAAACTATGTAATGGACCTGGACTGTATGTCGAAAGTTCGATAGTGATGAACTTAGACGAATATGACCGCCTAGTTGGACTTGACAATCATCTCAAAAATTAAGTCCAGACGATGTCCTGAGACTATTTCCTTGAGTCCGGAGTGAAGAGTGTGAGAAGAGTGAATTTATTTAGAAATTAAATATAAATTTAAGAAATTTGAGTCATGTCGCTTGTGCGTTATTTCTAAGCATTCTGACCGTTAGATTTTGACCCAAATTCAGCCTCAGATCAGGATAGGTATCCCTTACATGTCATAGTACGTGTAGCTCTGATCAAGTTCCCGTAACCGTTGAATTGAAACTGGTCTGCCATGGTCGATCTGGAAATCCGACCAGACTGAAAACTTAGCTTGACCTAGATCTGATATTAGAGATCTTAAGTCCGACCGCATTCAGTAATAGGGCCTCCAGAAATGCTCCGTTGGATTGGAACAGACCCAATTTGGTTATAACCTAAGTATACCTTGGCCCTAAGTCTATTTCTGTCGCTTTTGAACTTATAAAAAGGCCTTAAACCCTCTCTCATAAATCCCATACGAATTTGAGAAAGCCCTAGGAGAGATAAGAGAGAAAAGAGAGAGAAAGTGAGGGAGAAGTTGGGGTTTTCTCCTGGGATTCTTCCCTGCTGCTCCACGTGCCAAAGCCGTCCACCTGTATCGCTATTTCGGTGATTCTCATTCCATTCTTAGGTAAGAAATCCTAACCCTAACCTGTTTTGGAGCTTAGAATAGTTATAGTGAAGTTATAGCTAACCTATTTCATATTCTAGGTTGTCAATCCGCCATTGACGAAGACTTATCGTCTGAATCATATCTATTTCACATTTTCTGGTTTAAGGTGCGGACTATATATGTTTAGGTTATGGTCTTCAAGACTTTTAATGTTAGATAATGATTTATTACTGACGTGGATGCTATTTCACATGTATAAATTACTGTCCGTTTCATTTTTCAGTTATACGTTAACTATGTTGAATATATTGTATTCCTCGTATTTGTAGAAAATACCGTATACATATAAAATTTGAATTTGTGCTTGCCATGATTAATTGTCGTCTATGTATGCTAGATGTTTGTGTAATAACTCCTGGGCTAAAATTTTAGCCTAAATACATGATATACCAACATATGATATGTATTTAGCATGTGCAGCCTAAGTGTTTGACAAAATGCCTGAGTGAGAAAATGCATGTTGTAATGTATTTAACGAGGATGTTGAGATGCGATCCTCAATCCCCTCATGCATAGTTACAGTTTCCTCTATGTAACTTATCTCACTACTATGTGATTCATGGGCGAATTACCTATATATGATAACATGTCTAATATGTGTTTGTTGAAATAATTATATGCATAAGGAATTTGATGTTATGATTGCCGTGATTAATTATCATTATTACATGATTGTTATGTATGCGACAACTCTTTGGTGAAAGGATTTGCCCTAATATGTGATATGGTCGACATACGTGATGTATGTTGAATAGTGTAATCTAAGTGTTTGTATAATTGCCTAAAAGAGTTAGTAGTTAGTAAAAATGTGATTGTTAAGGTTGTTGAGATATAAATCTTAATCTTCTCCATGAATTGTGAGGCTTAGACTATTTAGGTTAATTATGTGTGTATGATTTCCTCCATGAATGATGTAACTTAGATTATTCATATTACATGTGTGTATGATTTCCTCCATGTACTGTATTTAAGTTTCAGTTATATGTCATGAATGTTCATTTGAATATAGGATATGAATCATATGCTTGTTATTGAATTCGTACGTGATTGGGGCTATACTACAGTCCAGGTAATCGGTAACCATTCTGTAATTCATAGTTGAGGTTGTTGTAGCCATTCAGGATGGGTTTAACGAATCTGAGTCGTGCTTGGGATGTTCGACAGTGGTTAGGCCACATGGAGTGCTTATTCATTCCATGTCACTCAACTCAACGTACGCTTGGCCCAGTTGAACTTATCAACTAACCTGATTGACCGATGTTTATTCACCATGTTTGGTCGTCATTGCTTGAACCTAAGGTACAAAACTTACCAGTGAAAAGCCGCTCTAACCTTGGTACCTCGATCCGCTAAGACTCATGAGCTGATTATGGTGGTATGAGACACTATATTCAAGCTGTCAGTCTACTCTGATTGGTGACAGCCCTTTGTAGTGACCAGTGAGCACCTATACTCGTGAGTAGATTATGGTGGTATGGGACACTATATTCTTGTTGTTGGCCTACACTGATTTGGTGATGGGGGTGTGGTGTAACGATTGCGTGTAACACCCTGACAGCCCTCTGTAGTGACCTCGAGTATATCTTGACACTGCATCAAGGCGACGAGTCTTGATGCAGTATTGAGGATATAAATAGGCCTGTATTGATTTGGTGATGGGGGAGTGGTATAAGATTGCGAATAACAGCCCTGACAGCCCTTGCAGTGACCTAGAACCGTAACATCGTATGAGATTATCTCAGAATGACGACCTTAGAATGGATCAATGTCTGGTAATTGATATAAGGGAAGTGTCTTAGCTTCCCAATCTTGCTGTATGAAAAGAACTAATAAGAACTTGGTAAGCATGCTCATTTCATCGCATTGCATGTGCTAACGGGGTTGGTGATAGAGCACTGAGGAAGTGATTCATGCCGTGATCGTTAGATGATTCGCAGAGGGGATTGTGGTGAGAGCATGCATCATTCTTCATATGATTCTTGCATTAACAAGAGTATTAGGACATGTTTGCTTGTACTGATTTATCATTACTGCTTGATTGAATTGATAACATGTTAACCTTTGCTATATATAGTTTCCACTAAGTTGATCACTCACTCCCACGTTATGGGACGGTGTTGGCCACACTAATCAGTCCCTATTTTAGTTTCAAATGATGGCATTGCTCGTGAAGCAGAGCCGGACTTGATGATGTTGAGGAGGATTTCTCCTATATGCAGGTTCTGATTGACGGGGTTACAGGGTTACTGATTAGATGCCAATATACTTAGTATTTTTCCTTTTATTTTAACACCCATGTATATTCTTTTCTTTCCATTTTGGAGTATACATATATTTAATTAACTTGGTAACATGTTCACACTCCCGAGACTTACAATCAATTATACATTATATATATTTACCACAGTCTTCCACTTGAGAAATTTAATTGTCTCTGGAGTATGATATGCTGTTTTGACTTAATCCACTTCATGTTTTATGCACTAATACAACTAACATTCATCTATCATTGAAAATGTTGCATAAGTGATGTTCTGAAACTCGGGAGTGGAGTTTATGCTCGACCTCCGATTTTCAGGGCATTACACTATGTCATTTAGTTTTGTATAGAAGTCCATGAAAGACTCACTTTCTTCCATACAAATTTCCTCAAACCTTGTAGTGAGGATCTGAACTTTAGACTTTTTAACAATAGTCGTTCCTTCGTATGTCATTTCAAGAATGTCCCAGGCTTATTTAGTTGTATCACATGAAATGATTCTTTTAAATTCATCAGGTGATAGAGCACATGTTATTGCATTTAAAGTCAAAGCATTAGCACTGCTTTCACTTTTTTGAGGTATAGTCCATAAATAAAAAGGTGTTTCTTCAATGAACTTGGTTCCATCATTGCCTAGAACCTCAGACACTGGTGGTTTTCATTTGGTTATCGTGGCTTGCCACACACTTTCATCAATGGATTTCAAGAAAATCCTAATTCTAGCTTTCCAATAAGCATAGTCTGAGTCATCAAAGGGTGGTGGCCTAGTAATAGACAAGCTATCAAAATTTCACATAATGAAAGATCTAGATCGATAAGCTTAAGGAAATTAATTCAAATAAATGAGCAACTTAGCTCTAATGCCACTTGAAAAGGTGAGCTCTCAGTCCTAGAGAGGGGGGGTGGGGTGAATAAGACTATGCCAAAATAAAAAATGTTGAATAGAAATATTAAATATAATTGAATCAATCAAAGATCTCAATTGTAATAGTATTGAGAAATTGATTCAAAACTTGTTCAAAGGACAACCTTACACTAAAAACAAATGTTTATGGTAGTACAATCAGATTTCTTGAATGCAGTAAGGATCAAGATCACAAACTAAAAAAAAGGTAAATAAAGGAAGCTATTTATTACAAGCATTCACCACATGTGTGAGACTCGTATCCTAAACCGTACCATTCCGTATGGTTCTGCAGCCCACCTGGTCGAATTCTGGCAACCAGCAACCTATAATCGGCATTTGCACGTGACCCTAAATCGCGTATTGTCTATCTGAGTCGACTCGACCAGTGACTTGTAGCCTTGCGACCGTGCGGTCACCGTAGTTCTAATGCCACGTCTCACACTCCGATCCGATATCCAGTCCAGGAGATATGGGCCCACATTTATTTTGAAGAAAACGCCATGCATTTACAAAACCCAAGGGAACCTTTCAAATCAATCCTATCAATCAAGTACACATCACACCTCAAGTCAAGTACAAGTAACTCATACCCTACCTTTACATCTCTCTAACACAAGTACCCTAAAGTCATCTCTCTCTCTCTCTCTCTCTCTCTCTCTCTCTCTCTCTCTCCATCCATCACCCATCCCTTACATCACCTCTCTATCTCTCATCTCTCTCTTCATTCCCAAGCAACCCTACCATGAGAGAGAACGTCTAAGCTTTTCATGAGAAAGAGCTAGGTGTGGCCCACCTTCCTACCACCCAATCCCACCCTCTAAAGATCATCTCAACCATTAAAATTCATCCCTTGGAGCTCTAGAGCATATCGATGGAAAGAGAAGTCCAAGATCTAACGGTGGGTATTCATAACATTAGATCTTAATTCTTGATGTAAGGCCCACTTATGATGGGACCCATTTTCATGTATGTATTGTAAGCATAAAGGGGCCCCATAGTGGCGGGGTCCCTCCATCATCACGCTCTCTCTCTCTCTCTCTCTCTCTCTCTCTCTCTCTCTCTCTCTCTCTCTCTCTCTCTCTCTCTCCTTTTTCTTAATTTTTTGGCCACCTTAGGGCGATCCAGACCATCCAACAGGTGGGGTGGCCCTGCTATCCACTCTGTTGGACTGGCGGTCTAGTTGGATGGCTTGGATGATGGGAAGACACAAATATCAGCTTTACCCAAAGCTAGCGGGTCCCACACGTGAGGACCCACCTTGATGTACGTGTGACATCCACACTGTCCACCCATCTTACTGTACAGATGGTGGAAACCTACCGTGATATATGTTTTTAATGCACACTGTGCATCCAAGGAGCCCAATTTGATGTATATATTTTATACATTCACACAGTCCACACACACATGGATTCGACTTTGATGTATGTATCAGATCCACACCGCCCACCCTTTTTCCCTACACATTTTAGGCGTTGAGCTGAAAAATGAAACCAACCTAAATCTCTGGTGGGCCATAATGTAGAAAACAGTGGTTTTAGGTGATTTAAACCATTAAGGCCTGCTGTGATGCTTCTATATGCTGAAAAATATTATATATTGGACTCGTTAGATCTATTAAGAGCCGGGGAGACTAATAGTCGGTGTAGATTCTCCTAATGTGGGCCCCACCTATGAAATACTTCAAGAAATCAAAAAAAGAGAGGGAGCAAGATGTTGACGCTGTTGCTGTTAGCATTTAAAGGACGCTGCAGCAAGCAGCATCCAGCATTCCAACAGGGTGGGACAATGGACCCCACCACAGGCCCCATTGTGATGTATGTTGAACATCTACACCGTGCATTTGATGGGTCCCCTTTATTAATGGGTCACCTCCAAAAATCAGCCGTTCACGGAACTCAGGTGGTCCACACCATCGAAGGACCAATAGGAGATTGAACTTCTACCATTGAAACCCTTTTTGGGTCACAGAAGTTTTGGATCTATATGAAATTTGTTTTTCGTCTTTATTCAGGTGTTCATGACCTTATGAACTGATGGGATGGAAAATAGACGTTATGGTGGGCCCCACGTGGGACCCACCTACCGTGGAAGCGGATTGACTGAGTACCACGCACCAACTATATTGCTGATTGACGTCAAAAAGCTCTGTGGACTGGTCTGATGTATGTGTTTTATACATACCATCCATCTATTTTGGGATGGTCGTGGCCCACCCCACACGTGTGGCACATGTGGGGTGGGACCCACCTTGATGTAAGTGTTTTGTATCCACATCCTCCATACATGGATGGTGTTGTGGAAACCCACCATAATGTATTTGTTCTCCAAGCCATCTGTCCCCTTTTTGCTGGACGTGGGGCCCAACCACACATGTTGCACGTGTGGGGTCGGTCCCTACCTTGGTGACATGTTGTATATCATGTCGTCCAACTGTTTTCTGTGGTGTGTGGCACACACCATGATGCATGTATTTTATATACACACTGTCCACCCATTTTTCAGGATTGTGGGACCCACTTGATGTATGGATTTCATCCACACCATCTATTCATCACTGTACACACAGGCCCACTTTGATGCAGTGTAGTATCCACTCCGTGCATCTATGGGCCCTAGGTGAGGCCATCATGATCTATGTGTTGTATATTCCCACCATCTAGCTACTGGACGATGGGAATCCTCCTTGATGCATGTATATCCATGTTGTTCATCTACAGGGCCCACCTACTGTGTGCATAGGTGTCACGCCCCAAACTCGGAAACCGGGCTCACAAAATTCCCGATCGCCGAATCCGGCGCCGACAGCCTCCGTAGAACCCCATTCTCGGCTCCTAGCTCCCATTTTCCAGGTTCCGATCCTGGGATACTACGAGGAGGATTTTAAATATCAGTTTGATTCGTAATAAGCATAACCAAAGGCATAATCCACAAACAACAACCAAGAACTCCATTACATTTCCACTATGATCAAAAACTTTACAAGTACAATGAGCATAAAGAGAAATACAATGGTAAAGAACAAAAACTTCAAAATGCTCTGCAATGTGCTCCTACCTCAGCGCTGCTGCGAACCAACGTCACCTGCACGCAACGGTCGTGCATAAGCTTACAGAAAGCTTAGAGGGTGGTGAAAGTGTGTGCACAGGGTAGTAATATGATCATACAATGTTAGAGTAATACGGAATATACAGATGGAACCAAACATCATGAGCCGTACCAAGGCTATACAATGTAAGACATGAATGGTATTTACCATCCAAGGCCATGCGATGTGCAATGCAACTCAAGCATACAGATCCTCATCTATGTCCACACATCAATACAGCTCAAATATGGGATATCACCAGGGTCTAGTACACTCTAAACCAGATTACCGTCACATCGCCCACAATAAGGTAAGTGGAAGAGACCTCACTATCCATCTGCCAATATCGGGCGTGACTCATTGATAGCGGACCCATTCCTCAAGCTGGTCAGACTTAGCCTAGTATTGCCCCCTACTCTCGGCCGAATAAGGCCGCACCCCCTTCCAACCGACCACGACACAGTGGAGAGCGTAACCGTCTGGTAATCGGCACTCAACGCTCATTTACCCACTCGGTCTAGAGATTGGAGCAACCTCTTGGTACCATAAGGGTTTAGGGACTTTCACCCAGAGATATCTATAGTACTCCATGTAGAACAAGATTTTTGATATCCAATCTTATCATCCAAGATGCGTCTGTGGAGGCTATGGCCCTGATGTCGATAGGGCTTACAATAACCATGTCACACAAATGTGAAATGCATGATTCACGCTATCCAGTCATGCAACAGATCCTGCGCATATCGTGCGCTCATGTAGGACAACACCGCCTAACTGGGAGCCCATAAAGAACCTGTCCGAAGGCATATGCTATGATCAGTCAATCCTCATATCAAGCATACATATGATGCGTATGATCATGGGTCATGAAACTATACTAAACATGTAAATGAGTGATGAACCATTCTTACAACGCAGATGGGCCTGGACGGCCTATACACGATAAGTACGGCCCAGTAATGGGCCCTAAGGAGAGTCGTAATGTGGACATCCAACCAACATTACACTCGCAATGTGGACGTCAAACCAACATTGCTCCCAAGGCACGATCTTTGTAAACATCAGTTCTCAGTCTGTAATGGATTTACACATTGCAATGGACCGTAGGTTGTCCCCATTGGACCTTACATATATATCAAATGGGCCATATCCTATGGGCCTTTTATTCATCAGATGGGCCACATAAATGGGCCACACCAATCGATCCTATGTGCATTGCAATGGGTCAAACCCGTGAGCCTTGGATTGCATCAAATGAGCTTAGTCTCATGAGTCTAATATATGACCAATGGGCCACACCAATTGGGTCTCACATGTAGATCAAGTGGGCCTCAACCCATAGGCCTAACATGAGTCAAATGGGCCCAACCCCTAGGCCTTAATCAAATAAAATGGGCCTAATTCATGGGTCTCAAATAAGTCCAATGGGCCTAATCCCATGGACCCCCTTTTGACAATCAAATGGGTTTAGTCCCATGGGCCTTACAATATATAAAATGTCCTACTTCCATGGGCTTTAAAATCTCAACAAAAGGGTCCAATTACATGGGCCTTGAAGTACATCAAATGGGCCTAAGCTCTTAGGCCTTAAATGAATCCAATGGGCCTAGCCCATAAGCATTTCGTAAACCAAATGGGCCTAGCCCATAGCCCTTTTGAAATTCAAATGGGCCTAACCCATAGGCCTAACATGATCTTTTCAAGTGGATGGACGGTCTGGATGCACCGTCTGTGACAATGGTGGGGCCCACATGAAGCGTACAATCGTGTATATTATATAATATATAAACTATATATAATATAATCTATGTAATATATACCTTATTATATGTAATATATATATATATATATATAATATAATAATAATATATATATATATATATATATATATATGTACACACACATGCGGCACTCAGCACCCACACGTGGGGGTGGGCCCCACCGTCCAGTGGGGACGGTGTGGATACAACACAACATCACAGTGGGCGTCACCGTCCACGATGGTGTGGATACAACACAACATCACAGTGGGCATCACCGTCCACAGACCGTGGACGGTGTGTATAAAATAGATAAATCACTGTGGGTCCCACGTATGTGGCCCACCGTGAGGTTTATTTGAAATCCAACCCGTTCATAAGGTCATTCTGACCTGTATGAAGGGAAAACATAAATTTCAGCTTGATCCAGCACTTCTGTGGGCCCCAAAAACTTCTCAACGGTAGAATTCAATTCACACTGTTTCACGTGGTGTGGGCCACCTAAGTTTTGGTCTGTCTCATTTTTGGAGGGGGGCCCACCACTGGGGTGGCCCACCTCATGAGCAGGTCGGATGACAAATAAACATTACTGTGGGGCCCACGTGCAGAGCCGTGGGTGGCCTGCTGGACGCCCGCCCGCCCGGGCGCTGCACGCCGCTGACAGTGGCAGGGGCATGCCTCCTCTCTCTCTCTCCTATATTTTGATTTTTTTGTCAAAAATCACGTGTGGGGCCCGCTTCTTGGAAATCCACTCCAGCCATAGCGTTCTACAGCTCGCAATAGACAAAAAGAGTCCGAAGTTCAAATTTTAAAATGCTTAGGAAGTGAAATAAAATAAGAATTTAGTGTTTGAATGGTGAGGGCGCAATATTAGGCGCTATGGCCCACCATGTGATTGGATCAGCTCCAAACTTCTACCCAACGGCTAAAATACCGTGGGTAAGAGGATGGACGGTTTTATGTATATATTTTTTTAAGTGTGGGCCCTGATGAAGTGGGCCACCACTGATGGGTGCCATGGGTTCAACGTCTAAGGTGGGCCCCACTTGAATAAAAATAATTACATCAAGGTGGGATCCATTCAAGTGGGCCACACAATCCTATAGCATAAAAATAAAATAAAATAAAATAAAATAAATAAAAGAGAGAGGGAGAGAGACATGGAGAGTGGGACACGGCTTGTGATGGAGGGACCCCGTCATTATAGGCCCTCCCTTACATGAAATCATACATCAAGTGGGTCATTATGTACATGTGACCATCAAAACTGAAGATCAACGGTAGGGATCCTTTCCCCACCAATATGGATGGTCTAGATGACCTTTCTAAAGAAAATAAACATCATGATGGGGTCCATGGAGAATGGCCCCATCATGGAATGATCATGATGATCCAAGTAGGCCATCGGCCTTATCTTAGGGTCCCAAGTGAGATCCACACCATTGATCGGTGGGCCTCACTTGGTCCACCATAAAAATAAGAAAAACTAGAATGATCTAGCACCCACCATCCGATCTTCTCGCTCCTAGGGGTTCCTTGGCACCTTAGCTTCAACTTCAATGGAGGAGATGGAGAATGAAAGGTTGAGATGAGAGATGATGGGGTAAAGAGGTGGACCACACTTGGAGCTTGGAAATTTTAAAAAATTCCATACGTATGGACTCCTTGTTGCTTGGGATTTTTGAAATGAGAAAGAGAGAAAGAGAGAGAGTGATGTAGAGAGAGATGGATGGATGGATGAATGATGGTTGTGTAAGAAAGAACTTGACTTTTGCGGCTTTCGTGTAAGAGAAGTATGGGTGGTGAAGACTTTTGTGGCTTTTTGTGTAAGAGAGGTATAGGTTTGGGAGACTTTTGTGGTTGCTTGGGAAAAGGGGTGAAAGTGATGTGTACTTGACATGTGATGGATTGATGGGTTGATTGATTGATGGGTTTGATGTGATTGATGTGACACATCGTAGAGATTTCCTTGAGTTTCGCAACGCGCGGTGTTTTCTCGCACCGAACGTTGGCCCACATCTCTTGACCAGGGTATCGCCTCGGCGCGCGAGTCACGGTATCGGAATCGCAACGACGGCGCGGTCGCTATAGTATTGGTCTCGGGTGAGTCGACTCGGGTTGTCGGCACATGAATCAGGGTCGCGCGTCGATATCGGTTAAGGGTTGAAGGTTGTCAAAATTCGACCGGTAAGACCGCGGAAGTCTATGAAACGGTACGGTCCAAGATATGGGTCTTACAATAGGGCTCACCTACTGTATGCAGGGCCCACTTGATGTATGTGAAGCCATTGTGGCAGTATATGAAGCCATATGGCCATATGCGGGGCCCATTATAACCTGAGTAATGGGGACCATTGTGATGTATATTAGGCCCGAGTAACGTGAAAAGTCCTAAAGGGGGGGTGAATATGACTATGACAAAATTTAAAAATTAACAGCGGAATTTAAACAATTAAAAAAAGATAGCACTTAAACAATCTACAATGCGAAAATGTCAAACAACTTCAAAAAATCTAGTATTAAGAGGTTGATACGAATTTGGTTTTAAGGACAACCTGACACCAAAAACCAATAGTTTATAGCAGGACAACCTTACTAAAATGTGGGTGAGTATCAAAAACTCAAACTGAAGTGGATATGAAAGAAATAGAAACTAATCTATTACAACATTCACCACACAATGCTGAAATGTAAAGATTACAACATTCACATCCACAAATACATCCCAAAATCTTCAATAAAAAAAGATAAAGAAAATAAACCACAAATCCACCAAACACAAAGAATTATAGCAGTTCGCTTGTGTGTACACCAACTGTTAAACAACAACCACACAACTACTCCACTCCTAATATCCTCACACAGTGGATATTAGCGTTCACTATGAAAATAGGTTTTTCAAGGTTCACCTAAAACCCACACAATTGTGTCTTTCAAGTGGACTTACACAATTCAAAAAACCCTACACTCTGAGTTTTCTGAATCACCTCAGATAAACCAAAATAAAGATTTTCCTGGCACAATCTCAAAAACCAAAATAAAGAATTTACAAAACTGTAAAATACTTAGATATTCTCCTTTTGATGAAGCCCGAAAGAACCAAATCAGAGTAGAAGTTCAATGTTCACACTCACTTATGAAATGGTTCTAAGTTCTAGATTGATTTTAAATTAAATCACCTTGGGCTAAGTTGATTTGATTTTGATTCTAATAAATGGGAATATTTCAATTCCTCTTTCAAATAAAATTGGAATGCAGAATATAAAATCAAATACAAAGAAAGCTAATTAGAGAGAATATCAAATGCGCACTATATAGCTTAAGAATATCACTAACTTATCTCTCAAAGTGGCGTATTGATTTAACTTGCATTGGATACCAAACTCTGAAATTCATGCTCTGTTTATAGTTGTAGAAATCATACACTCGACTGGTCCTGAGGTCAGTATGATTGGTCGTAGGACCAACAAACTTTTAAAATTTAGACATGATACGATAAAGTCATTCCACGACTAGTCGTAGGGTCTGCACGACTAGTCGAGTGGCCTCCACGATCGGTCAAGTCCTGTCCATGACTGGTCGTGTGGAACCCAATTTAGTTACTGGACTTTGAGTTGAGCCTGCATGACTGGTTGAGCATAAGTCGAGCACTATTTATATGACAGGTCAAGCAGTCTCTAGGACTAGTTGAGGATTTAATAGAAATTCTCAAAAATTAGTAACAGACTTATGACTGGTCGAGGAATTCTTGGACTGGTCGAGCCAGTGCTAGGACTAGTCGAACATAGTCCAAGACTAGTCAAGAAATAGTCTAAGCACTTATAAAATGATCCAATTTAAATTATGTATACAAAATGACCTACCCTATGGTCAATCTAGGGTCATTCATACCTTATACATAATGTATGTACATTGAAACTTCTTTTTTCTTCGGTTGATAGATGATCTTTGAAGTTCACGAAGCTTGAGATCTTAGCATCGTTAGATGCTTGAACTTGTGACCTTTTGATGCTTGAATTTGACTAACAATGAAGCTTGAGCTTGAGGTTCAAACTATAGAAACTTTGTCTTGTCTTGAAGCTTGAACTATGAATCTTTAATCATTGAATTCACACTTGATGTTGTACTCGAACATGAACATGTAATCTTACTTTTGATGTTCTTGAAGTAAAGACCATTGTTCTTGCACTATCTTGAATATATCGATGCGTTAAACAAGACACAGATTTTAAGAGGTTTTGGCACTACAAAATTTGACAATTATATGAGCATAGCACTTACATAATGGGGCCCATTGTGATGTGTACGAGGCCCATGTGATACGACCCACTTGATGTACACGAGGACCATGTGATGCAGCCCACTTGATGTATATGAGGCTCATTTGATGAGGCCCAGGTTATGTATTTGTGACCTTTTTGGTGAGGCCCAATATGATGTATTTATGGCCCATTTGATGAGGCCCAATGTGATGTATATGTGGCCCATGAGTGAGGCCCATTGTGATGTGTATTACGGCCTTGAGTGAGGCCCCATCGTGATATATATTAGGCCCTTGTGTGAGGCCATGGACCCACTATATATTAGGCTCTATGTGGGAAATTTCTTGTGAGCAATGTTGGTTAAATGTCCACGTTGATGGGTAATGATGGTTAAATGTCTACATTGTAACCTTCCCTTAGGCCCTTTGTTAAGCCGATTATCTATGCTGATTATCGATGCCGATGCCGATTATTGGTGTCGGTTATCGATACCGATTATGAGTATATGACAGCATAAGATCATGATACATGCCCATACGCATCATCTACATATTTGTTATAAGATGTGTTTGACCATTGCATATGTCATAGGGTGAATTATTATGGGACTCCCTGATAAGAGTTGCCCACATGAGCACACGGTACACACAGGATTGCTGCATAACTGATGGTATGACTCATGAATCTCACATTTTATAATATGACCACCGTACGCCCTAGAGACATCAGGGGGTGGCCTCCACATGCATATCGTGGATGGTTAGATGGGACACTGAAAATATTTAGTTCTAACATATAGGCGCCATAGCTGTCCGTGGGTGAAATTTTCTAAACCTCCGTGGCCAGGAGACGCCCCAACGTCTTGACCGAATGGATATATATGAGCGCATGAGGGCCGTAAACTAGTAGGTCGCGTCTCCCATTATGTCATGATCGGTTGGGACGGGGTATGGCCTTACCTACCTGAGTGAGGGGGTAATATCTAGGTTGAGTTTGACCAGCTTGAGGAATGGGTCCGCTATAGACGAGCCAGGCCAGATATTGGCAAATGGATAAGGAGGTCTCTTTCACTTACCCAGTTGTGCGCTCGAATAGGGGCGACAAGCTGGCGTAAAGTGTAATAGACCCCGGCGATGATCCTAGAGATGTACGGTATTGATATGTGGACTTATTTCCATACTCATTATTCATTCATTCATTCACTATCCACTCGGGCTAGTGGTGCACAGCTAATTATTGTGTGTATCTTCGCAATGGCCAGGATTTTGGTTGGGGCACTCGACCAACCTGAATCAGGAGTTTACCACATTGAGTCTGACTATCCAAATTTAGGTATGGGACTAGTTTAGATAGAAGTCTCTTATGATGGACCCCATAGCCTGTGATACTATGTACTATCATCCTTACTTCACACTCCAGCTTGGTCATTTCATTTGCATCGCATATTGCATTACATCCGCTGCATGTGGCATTTTGGGTTGCTATGTTTCTACACTTATATGGCATGGATGAGGTTGAAGGTATTCAATGGCTTGTCAAGATTTGCATATTGTATTACATCCTTGGTATCTGATATTGGCTTACTATATCTCGGCATTACATAATTGATCTACATTACTTCCTTAGTATATGATATTGGTTTATGTTTTTGCATCGCATAGCCTGGATAAGGCTAATGGTATTTATGGATTACCATTATTTTCACTTACTCTGATATCTATATGCTTAAAATGTGTATCCCACACACTTACACCACCATTTAAGCTTTAAATAAGCTTATGCACGATAGATGTGTGAGGTGGTGTTAGGTTGCAGCAGCGTTAAGCTTGGAGCGTGTAGCAGTCTTTTGGAGCTTGATTTTCGATATATATATATATATATATATATATATATATATATATATATATATATATATATATTTCCCTTTCAGCATTATATTAACTATTTATATTAGTGGATATGTGATAATGGTGTTGCCTTTGTGATTTGGGTAAACTTGTGGTTATGCTTATTACGAGATAAATGTACGCTTGAAAATCCTTCTTGCAGGATCCCATTGTCGAAATCTATCGTATGGGTGCCGGAAGCCGAGAATAGGGCACTAAGGAGGTTGTCAGCGCCGGATTTGATGATCAGGAATTCTGTGAGCCCAATTTTCGAGTTTGGGGTGTGACAGAAGTTGGTATCAGAGAGCATAACTTGGGAATACTTGAGAATAATATCACATATCTGCTGATAATTACCCGTGTCGATGAAATCGGAGTTCGTTATCCGATGACATCGTCGCTCGTTTGATTTCCTCGATTAGCTGGCAAAAGGTTTCAAAAGCGTTTGACAGTTGAGTTTGTGTCATCGAGCGGCCAGTCGATGCAATCGAGAGTATACGCTCGATGATATCGACCTTGCTCGATGATATGGAACTCTGTAAAAAATGTGACCATTTTATATCCGTTGGAACCTTTTACCTATTTAATGAGAGCTTTCCCTTGGTTGTTGGTAGAGAAAATAGAGAGTGCTTTTGAGTGTTTAACCATATATCATATACCCTAAGCCTTTTCTCTCATAAAAGTTCATCCTCCAATCTACCCTCATCATTGACATTCAATATAGTGGATTGGGGAATGAATTTTCGCATTCAAGGATCTTATAGCGACCACCTTAATGGAAAATCATTAAGCTGAGATGTCTTAAATGCATAGATGATTGGAATCGCTCTATCTTCCTTATAGGAAAAACATTTAATAGAGTAGGATTCCATCATAATCTTGACCCAACCCGTCGTTATGTATTGGTACATCTTTTGATTTGCGGTTTAAAGGAGCTGAAGATTCTTCATCATCAAAGGAGGAGATCTTCATCAACGCGCTGAATGGGGCTCATCTATTTATCTATAAATCATTAGAGTCCAGAGAACCCTTATGATCATTCCTTCTGTAGGATTGGGTCTAAGGTGTTTCTTACCCCTTACAAGTCCTCATAGGAGGCCTCTGGTGGGAGTGTACGTGGGGGTGCTTTGTATTGACCCTTACTCTATGGAGAGTATAAAATCTTAAGTCCTTGTATAGGTCTTTGACCTGTGTGGTCTAAAACTTGGGTGCTTTGTGTTGACCCTTGCTCATGGTAGCATAAACTAGTGAGGTTCCTTGAGTGGATCTTTGTCTTGTGTAGCTTAAAAGTTGAGTTCTGTGTGTTGACCCTTGCTCATGGGAGCATAAACTATGTCATGTAGACACGTTCTGTCAACCTAAGTGTAGGTTGTACTAGTTAGAGGTGAACCTGATTTAAAACCTCTAGTTTAAGGTGAACCTGTTGTGAAACCTCCTTTAGTGAGATCCGGTACACTCAAGGGTTTAGTGCGTCCTCCGGAAGTGGAGTAGACAAGTAGTCGAAACACTAAAAAAATAACTGTGTTTGAGATTGATATTTGTCTTTGATTACTTGTGTGATTTTCCTAAATGCTTTCGTATTTATTTATCTGAGATCGCACCTCACACACAGGCACATCCATCATAATCTATTATTTGCATCTTGTTCATCTTTAAAATAGTATTATGACTGGATCCTCTATTTGGCCTAGAAGCCATAAGAGTTACTTTAAAGAAATCTTGATATATGCATATTCTCTCATGATAAGTTTGATAGGATTTTAAATTTCCATAAAGTATAAAAAAGTCCCATTCACCCCCCTCTAGGACATATTGGGATATTCCCACTTTAACTAAAGGGGTCATTACCGCAGTTTCATTTGGTACCAAAGCGAGTCTCTCTTGAGGGTTTCACTACCTAGAGAGTGTTCTTGAATGAAGTTGGAAATATGGCCAAAGGAGGGCTCATCGGTCACTAGACCTCCGGTATTTGATAGATCAAATTATGCATACTGGAAGGCTAGAATGCATTACTTTCTAAGATACTTGGATCGTGATGTTTCGGACATTGTTGAAAGAGGATATGTGCCACCAACCGAACAAATAGTATTTGAAAATGGCACAACTATCACAAACGAAAATCCAACAAAATGTGGAAAGCATTCGATAAAGAAAAACAAACATATAAAGCTAATGCTATGAATGTTATCTACTGTGTTGTGTCCTAAGAAGTTTTCAATCAAATCAGTATGTGTGGAATAACCAAAGAAGCACGGGACTTGTTGGAAACAACCCATGAAGGAACAAGCACTGTGAAGAGATCCAAACTGCAACTCCTAACATCACAGTTTGAAAGTCTCAGAATGGAAGAGCATGAGACCTTCATGGAGTTTTTCACAAAACTAAACATCATTTACAACTCCATGGGTAGATTAGGTGAAAAAGTTTCATTCTCAAAAATCTATAGTAAAATACTAAGATCATTACCGGAATGGTTTAATCCTAAAGTAACAACCATTGAAGAGTGTAGAAACATAGATGAAATGAAAGTAGAAGAACTGGTAGGTTCCCTATAAACATTTGAGCTACACTTCAAACAAACCCCTAAATCTAAAAGTACTGTCCTTAAAACTTCAAAGAATACAACAAATGAGGACATTAAAAGTGAAAGAGAAAATGAGGATGAGGAAGTGGCCCTGTTGAGACAACAGTTCAAAAAGTTTTTTCAGAAAAATCGTGGCCGTCCATTTAAATGAAGGCAGGTGGACAGCAAACATTTTACATGTAAATCTAGTAAAAAGTCCAAGGAACCACAATGTTATACCTGTCGAAAGTTTGGACACCTATCCACCGAATGCCTGAATAGGAAAACCAAAGGAAAAGCAATGATAGCCACATGGGATGACACTGAAGAGTCAAACTCAGAATGTAGCACTCAGATAGCGATGGAGACTAGAAATCTCTGAAAATTCTTATGGTCTCCACTGCCTCAATCATTCCCATTGAAACCGAGAACGTTGAAGAACCGCATGCCACTAAATCATTTACATCAGATAATGAGGAAACTAAGAAGGAAGAAGAAGAAAAAGATAAAATACAGGATGCTTACAATGAACTCTACATTCATAACATCAATATCCTTAAAAGAATTGGAATAACTGAAAATAAAAATGAATTGTTGTAAGAAGATCTGGATAAAACATTGGAAATCAATACACACCTAATTAATGATTTATAGCAATACCATTCAAATAATGATAGACTAGAAAGAATCAATATCTTCCTTAAATTCAAGTCTGAAAAACTAAACAAACAGGTTGAGCTATTAAAAGATAAGAAATTGCTCCTTCAAAATGAAAATCACACACTCCTGTTTGATTTAGAAAAATACTGAAAATCTACTGAGATACACTATAAGTTTTCCCAGAGCGGTGAAAAATTAGAAAAACTCTTAAGGATGGGAAGACCCGGAAAAAACAAGAGTGGCTTAGGATATGATAAGTTTAAAACAAAATTTGAAAATGCAGCACAAATGGCTGAAAAATCTACTGCTTTAGGAAGTAAAACAAGAACTACTCCAGTTTGTCATTCATGTGGTGATTCTGGTCATTATAAGATTGAATGCATGTCACCTAGGAGGACTCAACATAATTTTGGTCAAAATCATCCTGGTAAATATAGACCAACTAGAAGAACAATACAAAATGTTAGGAGTCCACCTAAGAATATGGATAGAAGAAATATACATCCATCACCACCCATAATGACTAACAGAATGAAGGAATTATTGAATCAAGTGGCTAAAATAAACAAGAGAACTAATTAATTGGTGAGACAAGAAAACACGATTCAGGTCCCAAGTTGGTTAAAGAAATAAAAACTACCACAATTAGAAATCCTACTATAGAATGGGTCATGAAAGAAAAGAAAAATTGCCTTGTTACTCACTCAAATCATATAACAGGCAATGATGTTAAGTAGTACCTAGACAGCGGATGCTCAAGACATGTCATGGGTGACAAATCTCTTCTCTCAAACTATTTAGATCTTAATGATTGGATAGTCACCTATGGAGACTGTGAGACCCGACTCGAGTTCGTATGTGTGCATGTGTGTATGAGTGTGTATCTCGTTCATTTTGGTCCTGCGGTCCTACCGGTCAAATTTCAGCGACCCGCGACCTTTGGATAGTGTTTGCGATCATCCTTGAGTTCGGTCACGTAGACCTAACTTGGATTGACCTGAGACCTATGCCATCTTGTTCGCATCGTCGTTGTGGTTTCAACGATGCGTATTGTGCATCCATCTGATATGTAGATCAAAAGTTGTGTATGTTTCATTATATGACCCTTAATCATGTGGCCCATTTTTGATGGAATATACGTGGACCACCACCTCCCTTGGCACAGTTCCAAGGTACACTACCCACACAATACACAAAGATCCATAACTATCACCACTAACCGCAAACACCACCAAGAGAACTACTAAGCCTAGTACTTTGTTATTGTCACCATAAGCCGTTAAGGTTTCTCTAACCAAGGAGAGAGAGGCAATGATTGCCTCCCTACAAATCTCTCTCTCTCTCTCTCTCTCTCTCTCTCTCTCTCTCTCTCTCTCTCTCTCTCTCTTCTCATTCTCTCTATCTCTCCCTCTCTTCTCCCTCTTACAAGATCCCTCCCCATTTCTAGCTCTTTTTTCCTTCATTTCCTCTCCATTTAGCCATTATCAACCCATCTACAACCATCAAACATCTTCCTCTACAAGCCTAGTACTTGGATCTTAGAGTTTGGGAGACATATTTCAATGTGGGTGCTCTTCTTGGCTTCATCTCCCCTTCTTTTTCTTTCCTTTTTTTTTCTTTCATTTTTGCTACATGCATGGAAGCATGTAGGGCCCACCAATCCATGGTGGAATCCCTATGTGGCTCCTAGGATGAAGGCCAAGGGCCTAAATCCTTCACAATTCATTCCATGGAGGTTCATTTTCTATGGACCCACCATGATGATCCCCTCATCTTAAGGGCCACCTAGGCCCTTACATGTATGTAAGGAAGGGATCCCTACCATCCAACAACTTATTTTGATGTATCTTGGCTTGCATGTAAGTGTATGATATAGTGATGGTGTGGATTTATGTGTGGGTAGTCCATTAGCAGAGGGACCTCTCATCTATGGCTGATCTTGCTCCTTCTTTCCCTCATTTTCCTTATCTTCTTCTGTACATTCTCTGATGATGTGTGGCCCATTAAAGTAGGTCAGCAACATCCCAGGCCCCTAGCAAGATCGGTTGTCCAAGCCCACCTTGATTGGATGTCCAGTCCCAATCATGCGTGCATGGTTTGGATGGCCTCTAAAAAATGGATTTCCATGGAGGCTTGAGAGCTCTGATGGGTCTAAAATTTTTTGAACCTATCAGGGTGGACCCCATGTGAGGAATCAGGGCTATGGACCCCCTCATTTATTTACATGGGCTGAAATATGGACAGCCTATGTTGCTGTCCAGATTTCTGGCCCAATTGGAGCATGTGTTTTGAGTTACTATTTAGACTTATTTATAATAAGCTTTTTTTATCCCAAATTTCTTTAGGGGTTTTGTAGTGTTTGGACCCCACTTTGATGTGGTATGGGACCCACATCCTACCTCCCATGGTTGAGGCCCAAGGGTTGGGCCAAAGATGGCTAACTGTCCAGAAATTTCTAAATAGTTTAGTAATATAGTATGGAGGAAAACACTATATTCACCTGACTTTTTGGAATAAGTGGGCCACTCCAGTGGACCTCACTTGTTGTACAGATGTAGGCCCACATTTTTCCCAATTTTCTAAGGGTTTAGGTGGGTCCAGGCCCACCCCATGTGGTCTCAAACATACGGACAATTATAATTCCAGCAACATTTCACCCAGGACAGACTGTAATTCTGAATTTAATTAACATATTTTTAGGTATCCAAAAATTATGAAAACTTATAGGGAAGTGGTCCACCCATGGTAGGACCTAGCTACCAAATTTTAAGTCCAATGGACCCCTATACACACCGTGGAAAGGGAGTGGACCGGCCCACCACGTTGGGATATCCAGATTAACCAGATTTTCTGGACAGTCTATCTTATTTAAATTAACTAAAATACTTCTGAATGTCCAAAAATTCTAAAATTTTGTGGAGGTGTGGCCCACCTATGAAAGGACCATCCTACAAATTTTTGGGCCATCGGGCTCCTGTACTGATCGTAGTATGGCCTGCAAATTTAGGTTAGTTTTGGGCTAAATACTCAGGCCCGTAGGACTACCCACCATGGGACGCCCCTACATTGGGCTGTTGCTGGGTCTGTATTCCAGCAGCATGGCCCAATTGTAATATTTTTTATACATTCCCCCTATCATCTGGTGGGGCCCACAGTGATGTATGTGGGCCATCAGAAAATAAATATATCATAAACTAATTAAATTGTTGAACTCCAACAACCCAGAAAGAGGGTGGGCTGGAAATTCAGCAATGGGCCCAATGTTGCTGCCCATAAATGTTTGTTTTGGGTCAGCATGGCCCACTAGATTTGAGGTAGATTTAATCAGTTATCTTGCCTCTTCTTTCAGTATTTTTGGGTTTACTTAGTGCTTATCTGAGGCCCACCCAAGTTCGGTTTTATTGGATTATTATATGTGCTTAGTTGCTAGTTCTTTAGGCCTTTTGGACAGAAACTTTCTAGATAGGCCCATTTACTTTTGGGCCTATACTCTTCTACCTATTGTGATGGGTTTATGGGCTATAATATATAAGTAGTTGGGCTCTTGAATGCCCACCAAAATTAACCATGTACTTGGGCTAAGAAGTAAGGCCCAACTCACTAGTATTAAATGTGAAATTGCCCACATGGTTGAAATACTGGGCTGCCCATGAGGCCCACCACAATATGTGGGTTTATGACCTTTATTATTGGGCCCAAGCCTTGCTTGAGGGCCCACCATATTCCCTGTGAGTTGGGCTTCGTGTATAGCCCATTGGGCCATGGATTTCTTGGACCTTGGACCTTACTTTATGTGTAACAGGCTACTTTTGGGACCCAGTTGAGGTTGGATGTCCTCCTTGGTGGCCCTAAGGTAGGACCATAGGGCTACTTTGGGTGGTTGAAGGTCCACCTTAGGCCCTTGATTAAGACCATTTCTTCCTCAGGATTATGACTCTCTTAGTTTGTGGGCCACCCCTACTAGAGGACTTCACTTCTCCTTAGAGTATCTGTCTATGTATCTAGGCCCTACCTCTCCTTGAAAATGAGGAATATATCCTATAAGTAATGCACTTACATCATTATGACCCATGTGCAAAATTTTTATGAATTGATTACATTGTATGGTGGTCATTAAGGGATGGAGTTTCTCCCCTCATACACAATGAGTGCCTGAAGCTTGTGCATGATCTGTATGTGTGACTCATGCATTAGCATCACATTTCATGATGATACCAACCTTGCTTCATCAGGGCCTTACCTCCATAGAGATATTCGTGGATGGCCATATGTGTGGACACCGAAAATGATACTTAAGCATATTGGGTGCATAGGATGCCCATGGGTGAAATTCTCAAAACTTCAATGGTACTAAGGGACTGTCCCAACGCCATGACCAAGTGAAAACTATGAGCGCATGAGGGCCTTATACTATTAGGCCGCGACTCCCATTGTCATGTAGTCGGTTGGGTAGGGATATGAGGGAGGGCATTACTAGGCTGAGTCTGACCAGCTCTTGAAATAGTCCGCTACCGCAGCCCTTGTTGGTGATTAACTGTCCACAAGCGGGTAGTGAGGTTTCTTATGCTCGTTTGGTTGTGGGAGGTCTGTAGAGCTGCAGTCATCCAATAGTGCAATGGACCCCGGTGATTTCCTTATGTTTAGAAATATACTTGATATGAGGATTGGATATGAGCACTGATATTACTTGCATCGCATTCGCATCAGCTGTATAAGCCCCTTCATGTATCACCTTGGTATGACACCCAGTACTCATTGCATCATATTCATGATAAGCCTTAGCAATGCTAGTGATATTATCATTGAGCATGTTCCTCTTCCTGTACCTCCTTCTATTCTTCTCTGCACCCTCATCACACACTTTCACCACCCTCTAAGCTTCTATAAGCTTATGCATGATTGATGCGTGCAGGAGCGCCTAGGCGGGCGTCATAGAGGCAGAGCTTGGAGTAGATTTGAGCTTAAGGACTCGAGTGTTGCTAATCTTTCTCTCCTTTTTCTATCATCTTACGTATGTCCTTTTGAATCTTATGAAAGCTTGTAAAAGTTTAAATTCTTAGTAAACTTTGTGATGTGTGCCTTTGTTGTTCTCAATTATACTTGTTGTAATCTTGGGTATGCTCGTATTAGAATGTTTATACTGTTATGAAAATCCTCCTTGTAGGATCCCAGGATTGGAACCTCGCTCAAGAGCCGAGAATGGGGTACAACAGAGGCTATTGCGGCCAGAATCGGCCATCGAGTTACTTGTGAGTTCGGTTACCGAGTCTGGGGCTTGACAGGAGTTGGTATCAGAGCATACCAAGTAATTCTGAAATAACTTGGGATAATATCGCATGTCTGTTAAGTGCATAGGATAAGTAGTGTCTCGATACCCTTCCTTTCACTCCGTATTGAGCTTGTAATTGTCCTGATTCCTTGTGTCATCGTTGTTTTGTAGACGATGCTACATAGACATGGTACTCATGGCCGTGGTGCCAGTGGCCATGGTACCCATGGTCGTGGTGCCGGTGGATGAGGCGCCCGAGATACCCGTCCTGCTCGAGCACATCTTGCTCCCATTTTTGAGGATCTGATTCCTGAGGTCCTGATCCAGCTTGTTCCTCTGGTTGAACCTATAGTGCCCGCTCCTTCAGTTACTCCAGTTCCCCCACCGGTTCCCCCTCCTCAGCCTGCTATTCCAGTTGCAGAGGTTCCTGCTCCGTTGGTCGCACTCGTACCTCCACCCGAGGTGAGCGTCGCCCCTGTTTTTTCGACAGTGCCTATAGGAGCTGAGCATTTCCAGCAGTTGATGTAGCTTGTTGCTACCGCATTACAGACCCGTTAGCCTGCTACTACCGAGGTTTCTAGGCAGTCTAACTTGCCGCGTGTGAGCACGATATCTCGAGAGTTCCGGCGGCATGATCCCCCGAGTTTTAGTGGTGACCCTGATCCTTCTCCCACTGAGGCATGGCGCACTGAGATTGTAAGGATTTTTAACACTATGCAATGTCCTGTGGATCAGAGAGTTTTCCTTATGACCTATCTTCTCCAGGGTGAGGCCCGTCATTGGTGGTCGTCCGTATCCAGGATGGCCGGGCCTCAGTTTGTTTGGACGTGGGAGGAGTTCGTGGTCTGTTTTGACCAGAAATTCTTCCCTGAGCACGTTCAGATTCAGCGGGCGATCAAATTTGAGACCTTGGTTCAGGGTGATTTGCCAATATCGTAGTATGAGGCCCGTTTCTTGGCCTTGTCTAGATTTACTCCTCATCTCACCAACAATGAGAAGATGAGGGCCCGTCATTTTGTGACTGGCTTGCGTCCTTCCCTTCGTAGCCGTGTGGTAAGGCATTGTTTGGAGACATTCGACCAGGTCGTGTATCATGCACTAGTTTATGAGGATTGGGCTATGACCCAGAGATCGAGAGAGCAGAGTTCCAGTGGAGACCGAAAGAGGAGAGCGCCAGCCACTAGTTCCAGGCAGCATTGTCAGTAGAGACGAAGGGGTAGAGCAGAGTTTCGGCAGCCCGTGGCTCAGATAGTAGCTTCTTCATCATCATCAGCACCACCAGCCGCTTCATCTTCTGGCCCCTTTTTCGGTGTTTGCTTCGATTGTGGACAGGCCAAGCATCGGAGGTGTGATTTCCCTCTCCCCATACAGCAACAGAGGCCACCACAGTTGCCTCCTCCTTGTCCTCCTCAGCAATAGCAGTAACAGAGAGTGCAACTTCCAGCCCCTGTTCCTCGAGCTCCTCCTCAACAGCATAGGCAGCCAGGCAGACCTCCCCACTAGAGATAGCATCAGCAGCATCAGCAGAGGGGATATCCATATGTTCAGTCCTTGGGTCGAGTGTGTATTGCAGCCCAGCAGCACAAACTCAGGATCCACAGTCTTCCTGCTTGCTTTCCCTACCAGCTTAGTGCCGATTTTATCTCGCGCAGCAAGCACCAAGCCAGGACTCGCAATCATCGACCGACGGAGTCGTCGAGGGTATTCTTCTTATTTCTACTTGCATTGCTCATGTTTTATTTGATTCTGGTGCCTCCCATTCTTTTGTGGCTAAGCAATTTTGCGGATCGACCGGTATTCCGTCTGAGCCCGTGTCCGAGGCCTTGGCCATATCGACTCCCATGGGGAAGTCCATTGTGTTTACCCATCATTGCCCTTCTTGCATAGTGTTAGTGGGTGAGGTGTTCCTTCTTGCCAATCTGTTTGTGATGCCGCTGTCAGGCTTTGATGTTATTCTAGGTATGGACTAGCTTGTGGAGTATCGTGTCATCTTAGACTGTGCCGCCAGGACAATCACATTCCACATTCCATGCTTGACAGTATTCCAGTTTGTCACCTAGCCCACAGGAGAGCCATTATCTAGTTTCTTGGCTTCTGTCCTCAAGGATTTTGTGGTAGGGTGTATTAAGTAGCTGCCAGTTGTTTGTGAGTACCCGAATGTTTTCCAGGAGATCCCGGGTTTACCGCTGTGTCGAGAGGTGGAATTTCAAATTGATTTAGTGCCCGGTACCATGCCTATCTCGAAGGCCCCTTACCAGATGGCACCGTTGGAGTTGAGAGAACAACAGGAGTAGTTGGATAAGCTCCGGGAGTTAGGTTTCATTCGTCCCAGCAGTTCTCCTTGGGGAGCCCCGGTATTGTTTATGAAGAAGAAGGACGGTTCGTTGTGGCTCTGTGTGGACTATCGTGAGCTTAACAAATTCACCATCAAGAACCGATACCCGCTTCCCCGTATTGATGATCTGTTCGATCAGTTGCAGGGTGCACAGTATTTTTTCAAGATAAACTTGCGCTCCGATTACCATCAGCCTCCGTAGTACCCCATTCTCAGCTCCCAGCATCCATAAGCTAGATTCCGATCCTGGGATCTTACAAGGAGGATTTCTAATGTACTTTTATCTCATAATAAGCATAACTACAAGATAGATTTGCGCTCCGGTTACCATCAAATTCAGGTTCGAGAGGAGGACATTCTGAAGACGGCTTTCCAGACACGCTATGGTCACTTTGAGTTTCTGGTCATGTTGTTTGGACTGACCAATGCGCCCACCGTATTCATGCAGCTGATGAACGAGGTCTTCCGGCCGTTCCTTAATCAGTTCATGATGGTATTCATTGATGATATTCTTATATATTCGAGGACCCGGGAAGACCATGTTGAGCACTTGTAGATTGTGCTGGAGACCGTCCGTACCCGCCAATTGTATGCGAAGCTGGAGAAGTACCACATTCTCATAAATCGGGCTCACAAAAAATTTTAATCTCCTAATCCGGTGCCGACGGCCTCCATAGTACCCCATTCTCGGCTCTCAGTGTTCATATGCCAA
Organism: Magnolia kwangsiensis; assembly: GCA_037074715.1. Classification (NCBI taxonomy): domain Eukaryota; kingdom Viridiplantae; phylum Streptophyta; class Magnoliopsida; order Magnoliales; family Magnoliaceae; genus Magnolia; species Magnolia kwangsiensis. The sequence goes on from CM073585.1 coordinate 67,253,797, forward strand.
ATTCCGATCCTTGGATCCTACAAGGAGGATTTCCAACGTACTTTTATCTCGTAATAACCATAAAGAACCGATACCCGCTTTCCCATATTGATAATCTGTTCGATCAGTTGCAGGGTGCATAGTATTTTTCCAAGATAGAATTGCACTCTGGTTACCATCAGATTCGGGTCCGAGAGGAGGGCATTCCGAAGATGGCTTTTTGGACGCGCTATGGTCACTTTGAGTTTCTGGTCATGTTGTTTGGACTGACTAATGACCCGCCGTGTTCATGCAGTTGATGAACGAGGACTTTCGGCCGTTCCTCGATCAATTCATGGCGGTATTCATTGATGATATTCTTGTATATTCGAGGACCTAGGAGGACCATGTTGATCACTTGCAGATTGTGCTGGAGGCCCTTTGTGCCCATCAGTTGTATGCGAAGCTGGAGAAGTACCCCATTCTAGGAAACTGGGCTAAAAAAATTCTCGATCACCGAATTCGGTCCTGACAGCCTCTATAGTACCCCATTCGCGACTCCCAGCGTCCGTACGCCAGATTTCAATCCTGCGATCATACAAGGAGGATTTTCAATGTACTTTTCTCTCGTAATAAGTATAATCACAAGTTTACCCAAATCACAAAGGCAACATCATCATCACATATCCACTAATATAAAAGGTTGAATACAATGTTGAAAGGGAAATACGTATGTCGAAATCAAAGCTCCAAAACTCTATTGCAGCTCCAAGCTCAACGCTACTGCAACCTAATGCCACCTACACGCATCTATCGTGCATAAGCTTATAGAAAGCTTAGAGGGTGGTGAAAGTGTGTGTAATGTGAGTTCCAAGTATACAATAAAACCCACAAATCATACATCATCGGAATAAACATAAATACTGAAAAGATCATGAATCATACGATATCAGAGTAAGCAATGCAGATCATAATGAGCTAAATATCATATACTGTGGATGCAATGCAATATGCAGATCCTGCTAAGTCCGTCTAAGCCATATAAGCGCAAAAATGTAGCAATCCAAAATGCCATATATCGTGGATGAAATGCAATATGCGATGCGAATGAAATGACCAAGCTGGAGTGAAGTCGGGATGATGGTACGAAGTATCACAAGCTATGGGTTCCATCACAAGGGAATTTTATCCAAACCAGTTCCATACCTAAATTTGGATAGTCAAACAAAATGTGGTAGACTCCTGATCTAAAGTTAGTCACGCGCCCCAACTGAAATCTTGGCCATTACGAAAGTACACATAACAAATAGTTACGCACCACCAACCCGAGTGGATAATGAATGGATGAATGAATAGTATGTAACTCCTGCTCAGTATCCTACCAGCATAGTAGCCTGTCAACCACTAGTGGTTCGTCTAGTGTGGTAGCTTGCCTAGGCCTCAGCCCAGCCCACATCACACCCGCCTACATCAGTGTCCGCCCAAGTGCGCCCGCCCACATGTGCAACAATAACGGGGTGTCATAATATCATGTCAGTCCTCACATCAAGCCCACATATTAGTACGGTTCCTCTCTGAGGAATCACCAGGGTCTATACACTCCACACTGACAGCCACCTCCCTAGCCACATAGTCCAGTGAGTGGAAGAGAACACACTCTCCGTCTGACCAGTAGTCAGTCAATACTTACCCGGCTCTTCGATAGCGGACTCATTTCCATGCTGGTCAAACATAGCCTAACTTATAGCACCCTCACTCGGGCGGATAAGGCCACACCCTCTCCCAACTGACCACGACACAGTGGGAGACTGCCTTACTGGTATTCGGTACTCAGGCGCTCATGTATCCACTCGGTCAAGACGTTGGGGCATCTCATGGCCTTGGAGGTTTAGGGACTTTCACTCATGAACATCCAAAGTGGCCAGATGCTAGAACCAAATATTTTTGGTGTCCCACCTACCCATCCACGACATGCTTATGGAGGCCACAACCCTGATGTCGCTAGGGCGTACAATGATTGTGTCACACATATACAAGATGCATGAGTCACACCGTTAGTCATGCAGCAATCTTACGTGTACTGCGCGATAATGTGGGGCACTCCGTCCCATAAGGAGTCCCATAAATGGTCTGTCCAATGGCATATGCTATGATCAGTCACTACTTATGACAAGCATACATATGATGCGTATGGGCATGAGTCATAAAATTATACTAAGCATGTTATAAGGTGATGAACTATCCTCACAACGAAGATGGGCCTAGATGGCCTACACACAACAAGTATGAGCCTATCAATGAGCCTTAGGGAGAGTCATAATGTGGACATTTAACCAACATTATTATTACAATGTGGACGTCAAACCATCATTTCTCCCAAAGCATGACTCACCATAAACATCATTATATTCATCACGTGGAATCACACATTGTAATGGACTTTCTATACATCCCATTGGGCCTCAACCCATGGGCCTCATATATATCAAGATGGGCCTCAACAACAAGCCTTATACACATCAAGGTGGGCCTTAAAATGGGCCTCATATATCACATCGGGCTGAAATAATGGGTCGAATCAAATGGGCTAAGTAGAATGCGCCGAGTCAAATGGGCCATGTCGAATGGGCCAATTCAAATTCATCTTTTTTTAGAATCAATATAGAGTATTATATAAAAATAAATCATATCAAAAGATCAACTGGACCATGCCATATTTAACCGTGTTGATAATGATTTTCATGGTTAAATTTCAGTGGGCCCCATCATAGGGTTCATTTCCCATATAGCCTATTCATAAGGTCACAAAGACCTAGATTTAGAGGGAAAACAAATATCATATTGGTCCAACCTTGTAGTACAAGGGTTTTAATGGTGAATGTTCAAACCCATTACTTCTACAGTGTGGTCCATGTGATCCTAGATCTGTCTTATTTTTTTATCTCAATCCTTAAAATTATCTGACAAAATGGTTGGATGGTCTGCATGCAACACATGCATCATGGAGGGTCCCACACAGATGGGCTATGAATGTAATACATACCACAAGCCCCCATAATTTGCTGATGGCATGACAGCAGCCATGTTGCTGCTAGATGGGTAACATAGATAAAACACATATATCATGGCATGGCCCACTGCACAAACGGTGCAGATGGAGCCCATGCATCACGGCTGGCCCCACAAGCCAACGTCCATAAAAATGGATGGTGTAGATGGCGGATGGGACACACAGAGCTTGTGACGTCACTACAGCAGTTACGTAACTGGAGTGAGGTACACTAGCCGTCCCTATTGCAGGTGGGTCCCACGTGGGGCCCACCATAATGTTTGTCTTCCATCCAATCTGTTAACAAGGTCACATAGACCCGAATTAAAGAGGGAAAGAAAATTTCATAATGATCTAAAGCTCCTAGACTATAGGAGTTATAATGGTGGACGTTCAATCCTACTATTTCCAATAATGTGGGCCTCCTGAGTTCCACATGCGACTGAATTTTGGGGTGGCCCGCGGCTAGAAGGGGGGTCACCAATTACATGGTGTTGATGTTCTACACACATCACAGTGGGGCCCACGGCGGGGACCCACAGTCCCTGCCCACCGTTCCACGCAGCAGGACATTGCTGGCATCCTCTGATGGCCAGCAACAGCAGTAGATGTTGTTGCGTTTATTTAAAAACAGTTTTCTTAGGTTTTTCACACGTGGGGCCCGCATTCAGAGAATCTGATCCAGCCGTTGGATTCTATGGACCAAGACAGACCCATCAAACCAAATATTCGACATATTTTGGAGTACAAAAACATCACGGTGGATTTCAATGGTAAAAATACTATTTTCTATGCTATGGCCTGCCAGATAGTCGAATTGGCTTCATTTTTCGGCTCAAGGCCTAAAATGATCTAGGGAATTGGATGGATGGGGTGGATAAGGCTCATACATCAAGGTGGGGCCTGTATGACTGGCCCACCCAAAAGCCTTAAAATTAAGTACTTTTTTTTGTTAATACACCCACTATCTGTTCACGCTTCACAGCGTGTGGCCCTGTCTAGCATCCCTATATGTTGGACGGTTTGAATACAACAGATATTCACGGTGGGTCCCACGTGGACGTGGCCCACTTGATTAGATCAACCTAATATGTGTGTTTTCCCTTCATCCAGAGGGTAGGGCCGACATAGCTTGGACGGTGTAGATCTAACACATCAATCAAGTGGGTCCCACGTGGGTGGATGACATGGATAAATTGCATACATTATAGGGCCAATCAACCGAGGAAAAGAGAGAGAGAGATAGAGAGAGAGAGAGAGAGAGTGATGGAGGGACCCCGGCACTATGGGCCCTCCTATCCTACATCACAACATACATCAAGTGGGTCCCATTATATATGGGCCCACCGATCAAAATCAATGGTGGATATCCTTTCTCCACCAAAATGTAAGGTCTAGATGACCCTATTTGTGCAAGGAAAACAAATATCTTGATGGGGTCCATAGAGAATGACCCCATCATGGAATGATCATGAAAATTAAAGTGGGCCATCGGCCACATCTAGGGTCGAAAGTGAGATCCATACCATCGATTGGTAGGCCTCACTTGACCTATCATCAAAATAAGAAATCTAGGCCTATAGAAACACCCACCATTCGATCTTCTTAGTCCAATGGAATGCTGATATCCTTGTGTCTGACTTTAATGGAAGGTGATGAGAGTTGAAGGGCTAGGATGATGGATCTTGGGGTGAAAAGTGGGCCACACAACACTCTTTTCTCTCTTGGTAAAGCTTGGACGTCCACCACTTTTGCATAAAATTTTTGTTGCTTGGAAAATGTGAAGAGAGAGAGAGAGAGAGTGGTTGTAAGAGAGGTGATGGATGTAAGGTGATAGTTTTACTTGACATGTATGGGTGTGTAAGAGAAAGGGTGAGAAAGAATTGACCTTGGGGTTACTCTTGTACATGACATAAGGTAACTGATTGATTGATTGATGGGACATGTTGTAGAGATTCTCTTGGAATTGCAAATGCATGAAATTTTCCTTGAACTAAATGCGGGCCCACATCTCCTGACCTGGGTATCGCCTCGACGCGCTAGACACGGTCTCGGAACAGCGGTGACGGCGCGGTCGCTAGGGTACAAGTCTCGGGTCGAGCCGGCTCTGGAATACTGGACACGACCCAGGTTTACGTGAAAATGTAGATAAAAGATCGTAAGTTACCAGAATTCTACAGGGAGGACCGCGGAAACCTAAGGAAAAGTATAGATTAAAATACGGGCCTTACAGTTCTCCCCACCTAATAAAAATTTTATCCTCAAAATTTACTATCACACAGGACAAAGCAAAGGAAGAGGAAGCATTGACTTATAATAAATCTATAAATAAATGGCGCTCTCTAATCTGAACCTCGCGCTCTCAGGATGCCTCATCAATGCTATGATGACCCCACTGATCCTAGATCTTGGATAAAAAATGATCAAAGCTTGAATGCTAAGCAGCCTCATAATCTCAACGGTAGGGAGGTATGTCAAAAAATCTCTAAGTTATTTGAACTCGGGGATCTAACAATTCTAAGGTCTCAACAATCATAGAGTGTAGGGTAGCTATCAGCAGATATATGATGTTATCTTCAGTTATTCCCGAGTTATGCTCTGATACCAACTTCTGTCACAAAATTTTTGATCGCCGAATTCGGTGTCGACAGCTTCCGTAGTATCCCATTCTCGACTCCCAACGTCCATACGCCAGATTCTAATCCTAAGATCCTACAAGGAGGATTTCTAATGTATTTTTGTCTCTTAATAAGCATAACCACAAGTTTACCTAAATCACAAAGGCAACATCGTCATCACATATCTACTAATATAAACAGTGGAATACAATGTTGAAAGGGAAATACATATGTCGAAATCAAAGCTCTAAAAGTCTGCTGCACACTCCAAGCTCAACGCTGCTGCAAACTAACGCCACCTGCACGCATCCATCATGTATAAGCTTATAGAAAGCTTAGAGTGTGGTGAAAGTGTGTGTAATGTAAGTTCCAAGTATACAATAAAACTCATAAATCATACATCATCGGAATAAACAAAAATACTGACAAGATCATGAATCATACGATATCAGAATAAGTGATGCAGATCATAATGAGCCAAATATCATATACTGCGGATGCAATGCAATATGCAGATCCTATCAAGTCCATCTAAGTCATATAAATGCAGAAACGTGCCAATCCAAAATGTCATATGCCATGGATGAAATGAATATGCGATGCAAATGAAATGACCAAGCTGGAGTAAAGTCGGGATGATAATACGAAGTATCGCAGGCTATGGGGTCCATCACAAGGAAATTCTATCCAAACCAGTCTTATACCTAAATTTGGATAGTCAAACACAATGTGGTAAACTCCTGATCTCATACTAGTAGCTCGCCCCAACCAAAATCCTGGCCATTTGTTGAGGGTCAAATATTACATATCAGACCCTAGTTATTTTCTGGATTTATGAACATAATAGGGTTTAACGGCCAATTTAATCATGTTTATGTTGCAGGTTGAATTTAGGAGCTTGGACTGAAAAAGGATGCTAAAAGGCTGGATTTAATGCTCTAAAGATACCAAGGAAAGGGACAGACTCCAGGGGACCAAGATCGACAGACTTACACACCAGAGATCTGAGAAAATTAAGAAACTGAAGCTCAAGTGGCCTGAAAGTCAACCAGAATGCAAGATCATAGGGTTTCCACCATCCGTTTGGCTCGAGACTTCATACATGGCCTAAGGGCCATAAATTAATTGTGCACGTAAAATTTTAGCCAATGGATCCTTTTGGAAGTAGCCCAACAGACAGATCAGCCCCTAAAATCATGATTTGGGGCCCGCCTAGTATCTGGAAATGCTTCAATTTTGGTCTCAACGTCTTAAATTATGTGGAGAAATGAATGGACGGAGCGAATTTTGGATATGTAGCATAGTGGACCCCATTTGAGCATGAGTGTGCATAGTGCACAAGTGCACTAGCCGTGCACGGCAACAAGGAATCGGTCAAACGGACCCTTGACCGATTCCTTCTTCCAAACTTTAAAAAAGAAAAAAATGTAAACAGCGTTTACGCTGTCCAACATTGGTTCCTCTCAGTGGGGCCCTCTCCTCGTCCAAATCCTTAATCCGGACTGTCCATTGTGTGTAAAAGGGGGTTGTAAAAGGGGGGTATTGACCTCGCCAAGGTGGCCTTTTGATACCATGCAAGACTTTGCAAAATCCTAGCCGTTAAACATAAGATGGATGGCGGAGTAGATAAGTTCGTAGGCCCAACCATATTCACTCAAAGAGTGCTCCTTCTCGACTGGGTTTTTGCCATGATTTCAATGGACGTTGTGTATTTCTCCATAGACATCAAGGTGGGGCCCATCGATCATCACAGAGCTTGCGGCCGATCCTTGTGGGCCCCCATTGGGCATCAACAGTTTCATCCAGACCATCCATTAGAATCCCAAGGCCCGTCTTACCAAGGCCTAGGTGAAAAAACTTGGAGAAATAAAAAGAATAGGATCCCAGCCGCTCAAAAGGAGGAAGGACAATAGCTTTACAAGTTCTGTGGGCTGCAGCATAGGACGTCCAGGAGTACCCTATTCCAACTGAAATTTTGAGGAGAAGCTAGTGAACGGAGTGGATCTCCTATCTGAACTCAAGAATGGGCCCACCAGGAAATCAACGTAAAAGGTTTATTCTTGTTGCGTAAAGAGCTGCGAAAGCTCTTCTAGGCCTGATCTACTGACGCACACTATAAGATGATGGAAAGAGAGGACGTGGGGACATCTATCAGATCGGGAGCTTAGGTTTGGACCGTGGAGGAGTGAAGAGAGTACTACTTTTGATTTTTTTTTTTCTTTTTACTATTATTTTAATTTTATTTCTTTTGAGATGTTCAGCCTAGTCATGCTCGGCTAAACCTCTTAGCTAGGGCTAAAAGGTGAAGCTAGTGGTGACATGGGAGGTTTTACTTTATGCCAATTATTTATACTAAACTGATATTTGAATTTAGTTAATTAAGGGAATGTTTTTAGTCTTTAATGGTCTGTTGTGACTGAAATTACAATGGGTCTGCGATGGCTTTGAGCATGTTCCTTTCCTTCTATGTTTATGACGTCAAGAAGCCTTGTTGTTCACCTCGTCTCCTGGGCATGATTAGATGACGGTACCCTTCCTAACCTTCACGCATTGTTGTTTGGTTGGTAATTAGTTTAATTCTGTTGTTTGCTTTGTCTCCTGGGCATGGTTTAGTGATGGAATCCATTCTAATTCATATACCTTTCATCTCTTGAAAACTAGATCAAAGGAAGTTCAGTTTAATTTTTATGGTTACACTCTTCAACTGGATAAATATGGACTCTAAGTCCAGTTGAGTTGTTGATGCAGGCATAAGATCTCTCTGATCTCTACAAATGGATCCTCTGAATCCTTAGTTTCCTATTTCTGAATTCTTTAAGTTTTAGATAATTATTTCATCATTATTCCTCAAATTACGCTTGATTTAGATTACATCTTGTTCTAGTTCTAGTTCTACTTAGTTTCAGGTAACGTACAGGTATCAGTCTCTAGGGATTCAACCTCGATCTTACCGAGTTATTACTACATCACAACCCTGCACTTGGGGAGTGAACACCATTGTGAAGGTACACGTAATAAATAGTTGCGCACCACAAGCCCGAGTGGATAGTAAATGGATGAATGAATGAGTATGCAACTCTTGCTCAGTAGCTTGCCAGCACAGTAGCCTACCAACTATTGATAACTTGCCCAGTGTGGTAGCTCACCCAGGCCTCAGGCCTGCCCACATCACATCCGCCCACATCAACATCCACCCACGTGCGCCCGCCCACATGTGCAACAATGATGGGGTGTCATAATATCATGTCAGTCCTCATATCAAGTCTACATATCAATATGGTTCCTCTCTGAGGAATCATTGGGGTCTATTACACTCCACATTGACTGTCGCCTACCTACCCGCATAGCCCAGCAAGTAGAAGAGACCACACTATCTGCCTGACTAGTAGTCTACCAATACCTACTCGGCTCGTCAATAGCGGACTCATTTGTGAGCCGGTCAAACTCAGCCTAGCTTACAGCCCCCTCACTTGGGCGGATAAGGCCACACCCCCTCCCAACCGGTCATGACACTATGGGGACGCTGCCTACTGGTATTTGGCACTTGGGGTTTCATGTATCCACTCGGTCTAGATGTTGGGGCGTCTCCTTGCTAGGAGGTTTAGGGACTTTCACCCATGGACATCCAAAGTGCCCAGATGCTTGAACCAAATATTTTCGGTGTCCCACCTAGCCATCCACGACATTCCTGTGGAGGCCATGGCCCTGATGTCGCTAGGGCTTACAATGATCATGTCACACATATGAGAGATGCATGAGTCACACCGTCAGACATGCAGCAATCTACGCATACCGCGGGATAATGTGGGGCACTCCATCTCACAAGGAGTCCCGTAAATGGTCTACCCAATGACATATGTTATGATCAGTCACTACTCATAACAAGCATACATATGTTGTGTATGGGCATGAGTCATGAAATTATACTAAGCATGTTATAAGGTGATGAACTATCCTCACAATGGAGATGGGCCTTGATGGCCTACACACAACAAGTATGGGCCTATCAATGGGCCTTAGGGAGAGTCATAATGTAGACATTTAACCAACATTATTCATACAATGTGGACGTTAAACCATCATTGCTCCCAAGGCATGACTCGCCATAAACATCATTATATTCATCACGTGGAATCATGCATTGTAATGGACTTTGTATACATCTCATTAAGCCTTAACCCATGGGCCTCATATATATCAAGATGGGCCAACAACGGGCCTTATGCACATTAAGGTGGGCCCAATATATCACATTGGGCATTATCAAATGGGCCGAAACAATGGGCCGAACAAAATGGGCTAAGTCGAATGCACCGAGTCAAATGGGCCAATTCAAATTCATCTATTTTTAGAATCAATATAGAGTATTATATAAAAATAAATCATATCAAAAGATCAACTGGACCATGCCATATTTAACCGTGTTGATAATGATTTTCACGGTTAAATTCCAATGGGCCCCATCATAGGGTTCATTTCCCATCTAGCCTATTCATAAGGTCTCAAAGACCTGAATTTAGAGGGAAAAAAATATCATATTAGTCCAACCCGGTAGCTCAACGGTTTTAATGGTGAACGTTCAAACCCATTGTTTCTACAGTGTGGTCCATGTGATCATAGATGTGTCTTATTTTTTATCTCAAGCCTTAAAATTATCTAACAAAATGGTTGGATGGTCTGGATGCAACACATGCATCATGGAGGGTTCCACACAGATGGGCTGTGAATGTAATACATACTACAAGCCCCTAGAATTTGCTGATGGCATGACAACAGCCATGTTGCTGCTAGATGGGCAACATAGATAAAACACATATATCATGGCGTGGCCCACTGCACGGATGGTGCAGGTGGAGCCCATGCATCACGGCTAGCCCCACCAGCCAATGTCTGTAAAAATGGATGATGCAGATGGCGGATGGGATCCACAGAGCTTGTGACATCACTATAGCAGCTACATAGCTGGAGTGAGGTACACCAGTCATCCCTCTTGCAGGTGGGTCCCACGTGGGGCCCACCATAACGTTTGTCTTCCATCCAATCTGTTAATAAGGTTACACAGACCCAGATTAAAGAGGAAAAACAAATTTCATAATGATCCAAAGCTCCTGGACCATAGGAGTTTCAATGGCAGATGTTCATTCCTAATGTTTCCTGTAGTGTGGGCCGCCTGAGTTCCACATGCAGCTGAATTTTAGGGTGGCCCACGGCTAAAAGGGGGGCCACTAAATACACGACGTTGATGTTCTACACACATCAAAGTGGGGCCCACGACTGGGACCCACAGTCCCTGCCCACTGTTCCACGAAGCAGGATGCTGCTGAAGTCTTCTGACGGTGAGCAACAGCAGTAGCTACTGCTGCCGTTTAAAAAAAAATAGTTTTCTTATGGTTTTTCACAGGTGGGGCCTGCATCTAGAGAATCTGACCTAGCTATTGGATTCTATGGCCCAAGACAGACCCATCAAGCCCAATATTTGACATATTTTGGAATACAAAAATATCAGGGTGGATTTCAACAGTAAAAACATTATTTTCTACGCTATAGCTCACCAGATAGTCGGATTGGCTTCATTTTTCATCTTAACGCCTAAAATGATCTAGGGAATGGGATGGATGGCATGGATAAGGTTCATACATCAAGGTGGGGCCTGTATAAGTTACCCACCTAAAAGCATTAAAACCAAGTACTTTTTTTGTTAATACACCCACTGTCTGTTCACACTTCATAACGTGTGGCCGTGTCCAGCATCCTTGGATGCTAGACGGTTTGAATACAACACATATTCATGGTGGGTCCCACGTGGATGTGGCCCACTTGATTGGATCAACTTGATATGTATGTTTTCCCATCATCTAGAGGGTAGGGCCAACATAGCTTGGACGATGTAGATCTAACACGTCCATTAAGTGGGTCCCATGAGGCTAGATGACATGGATAAATTGCATACATTATAGGGCCAATCAACCAAGGAAAAGAGAGAGAGAGAGAGAGAGAGAGAGAGAGAGAGAGAGAGAGAGCGAGACAGAGAGAGAGACAGAGAGAGAGAGAGAGAGTGATGGAGGGACCCCTGCACTATGGGCCCTCCCTTCTGTACATCACAACATACATCAAATGGGTCCCATTATGTATGGGCCCACCGATCAAAATCAATGGTGGAGATCCTTTCTCCACCAAAATGCAAGGTCTAGATTACCCTTTTTATACAAGAAAAATAAACATCATGATGAAGTCCATAAAGAATGGCCCCATCATGGAATAATCATGAAAATTAAAGTGAGCCATCGGCCACATCTAGGGTCCATAGTGAGATCCATACCATCGATTGGTAGGCCTCATTTGTCCCATCATCAAAACAAAAAATCTAGGCCTATAGAAACACCCACTGTTTGATCTTCTTGGTCCGATGGAATGCTGATCTCCTTGTGTCTAACTTTGATGGAAGGTGATGAGAGTTGAAGGGCTAGGATGATGGATCTTAGGGTGGAAAGTGGGCCACACAACACTCTTTTCTCTCTTGGTAAAGCTTGGACGTCTACCACTTTTGCTTGAAATTTTTGTTGCTTGGAAAATGTGAAGAGAAAGAGAGAGAGAGAAAGAGAGAGGGTGGTTGTAAGAGAGGTGATGGATATGAGTGATGGATGTGAGGTGATGATATGAGGTGATAGTTATACTTGACATGTATGGGTGTATAAGAGAGAGGGTGAGAAAGAGTTGACCTTGGGGTTGCTATTGTACTTGACATGAGGTGATTGATTGATTGATGAGTGATTGATTGGTGGGACATGTTGTAGAGATTCTCTTGGGATTGCAAATGCCCGGCGTTTTCCTTGAACTAAACCCGGGCCTACATCTCCTGGCCTGGGTATCGCCTCAGTGCACAAGATGCGGCATTGGATCCGTGATGACAGCGCGGTCGCTAAGGTACAAGTCTCGAGTCAAGCCAACTCTAGAATATAGGACACGACTCAGGTTTACACGCAAATACAGATAAAAGATTACAAGTTACCAGAATTTGACTGGGAGGACCGTGAAAACCTATGAACAATATGGATTAGAATACAGGCCTTACGATATGCTCCTCGCGGAGTTCACATATAATAACAATTATCAGGCGACTATTGGCATGGCCCCTTTTGAGGCAATTTATGGTAGATTGTGCAGATCTCCTAGTTGTTCGACCGAGGTTGGAGAACGTCATCTCTTAGGTCCCGAGCTTGTGCTGTAGACGTCAGAGACTATTGATGTTATTAGGTAGAGGATGCGCACAGCTCAGAGCTGGCAGAAGAGTTTTGTTGATCGTCGATGTCAACCCCTCGAGTTTGCAGTTGAGGACATGGTATATTTTAAGGTCTTGCCTATGAATGGCATGGTTCGCTTTGGTGTGAAGGGTAAGCTTGCGCTAAGATTCAATGGACCTTTTGAGTTTATCGAGTGCTTGGGCGTTGTGGCCTATAGGCTTGCCTTACCTCCTGAGTTATCCATGATCCACGATGTATTCCATGTTTCTATATTGCAGAAAGGTGGGTCGGAACCTATTCTTGTGATTGATTGACAACCACTTGAGGTCCGTGAGGATGCTTCCTACATTGAGCAGCCGATTCATATTCTCGATCGGAAGGAGCAGGTCCTCAGGACAAGGTCATTCCCTTGGTGAAGGTGCAATGGTGTCATCATTCGGAAGCTGAGGTGTCTTGGGAACGCGAGGCCGAGATTAGAGAGCGTTATCCCTATTTGTTCGATGATCGATTGCTTGTATTACCTTCTCTTGTGATTGATGGTCGAGATATATATATATATATATATATATATATATATATATATATATATGCTTGATGTGATGATGTTTATGCATTTTGTTGCTCTAGTTTTGTCAATTTTGAGGATAAAATTTCTTTATTGGTGGGGAGGATTGTGAGTCCCGACCCGAGTTCGAATGTATGCATGTGTGTGTGAGTGTGCATCTAGTTCATTTTGGTCCCGCGATCTTACCAATCAAATTCTAGTGACCCGCGACCTTCGGGTAGTGTTTGTGGTCATCCTTGAGTTTGGTCACTTAGACCAGACTCAGATTGATCCAAGACCTATGCCATCTTGTTCGCATCGTCGTTGCTGTTCCAATGACGCATCTTGTGTATCCATCCGATATATAGATTAAAAGTTATGTACGTTTCATTATATGACTCTTAATCATGTGGCCCACTTTTGATGGAATATGTGCGGACCACCACCACCCTTGGCACAAGTTCCAAGGTACACTATCCACACACTACAAAAATGATCCATAACTAACACCACTAACCAAAAACACCACCAAGAGACCTACTAAGTCTAGCACTTTGTTATTATCACCATAGGCCATTATGTTTTCTCTAACCAAGGAGATAGAGGCAATGATTGCCTCCCTACAACTCTCTCTCTCTCTCTCTCTCTCTCTCTCTCTCTCTCTCTCTCTCTTTCTTCTCATTCTCTTTATCTCTCCCTCTCCTCTCCCTCTTGTAAGCTCCCTCCCCATTTTCATCCCTTTCTTCCGTTATTTTCTCTTCATCTAGTCATTAGCAACCCATCTACAACCATTAAACATCTTCCTCTTGAAGCCTAGTACTTGGATCTTGGAGTTTGGGAGACATATTTTAAGGTGGGTGCTCTTCTTAGCTTCATCTCCCCTTCTTCTTCTTTCCTTTCTTTCATTCCTTTTTTCTACATGCATAGAAGCATGTAGGGCCCACCAATCTATGGTGGAGGCCCTATATGGCTCATAGGATGAAGGCCAAGGGCCTAAATCCTTCGCAATCCATTCCATGGAGGGCCATTTTCTATAGACCCACCATGATGATCCCCTCATCTCATAGGCCACCTAGGCCCTTGCATGCATCTAGGGAAGGGATTCCTACCATCCAAAAACTTATTTTGATGTATCTTGGTTTGCATGTAAGTGTATGATATAGTGATGGTGTGGATTTGTGTGTGGGTGGTCCATTAGTGGTCGGACCTCCCATCTATGGCCGATCTTACTCCTTCTTTCCCTCCTTTCCCTTATCTTCTTCTGTACATTCTATGATGATGTGTGGCCCATGAAATTAGGTCAACAACATCCTGGGCCCCTAGCAAGATGGGTTGTCCAAGCCCACCTTGATTGGATGTCCAGGTCCAATCATGCATGCATGGTTTGGATGGCCTCTAAAAAATGGATTTTCATGGAGACTTGAAAGCTCTGATGGGTCTAAAATTTTATGAACCTATCAGGGTGGACCCCACATGAGGAATCAGGGATATGGACCCCTTGATTTATTTGCATGGGCTGAAATATGCACAACCTATGTTGCTGTCCAGATTTCATGCCCAGTTGGAGCATGTGTTTTGAGTTACTGTTTAAACCTATTTATAAGCCTTTTATCCCAAATTTGTTTAGGATTTTTATAGTGTGTGGACCCAACTTTGATGTGGTATGGGGTCCACATCCTACCTCCCATGTTTAAGGCCCATGGGTTGGGCCAAAGATGGCTAGCTGTCCAGAAATTTCTGAACAGTTCAATAATACAGTATGGAGGAAAACACTATACTCAACTTTTTGAAAGAAGTAGGCCACTCTAGTGGACTCCACTTATTTTTCAGATGTAGGTCCACCTTTTCCCCAATTTTACAAGGGTTTGGGTAGGTCCAGGCCCACCCCATGTGGTCCCAAACATAGGGACAGTTATAATTTCAGCAACATTTCACCTGAGATAGACTATAATTCTGAATTTAATTAAAATATTTTTTGGTATCCAAAAATTACGAGAATTTACAAGGAGGTGGTCCACCCATGGTAGGACCTAGCTACCAAATATTAAGTCCAATGGACCACTATACACACCGTGGAAAGGGCTAGACCGGCCCCCCACGTTGGGACGTCCAGATTAATCAGATTTTCTGGATAATTTATTTTATTTAAATTAATTAAAATACTTTTGAATGTCCAAAAATTACAAAATTTTGTGAAGACATGGCCCACCTATGGAAGGACCATCCTACAAATTTTTAGAGGCATCGGGCCCCTGTACTGACCATGATGTTGCATGCAAATTTAGGTCGGTTTTGGGCTAAATACCTAGGCCCGTAGGACTACCCACCAAGAGACGCCCCTACCTTGGGCTGTTGCTGGGCCTATATTCTAGCAACATGGCACACTTGTAATATATGTTATGCATTCCCCCTCTCATCTAGTGGGGCCCACGGTGATGTATGTGGGCCATCAGAAAATAAATATATCATAAACTAGTTAAATTGTTGAACTCCAACAACCCAGAAAGAGGGTGGGCTGGAAATTTAGCAATCGGCCCAATGTTACTGCCCATAAATGTTTGTTTTGGGGAAGCATCGCCCACCAGATTTGAGGTAGATTTAATCAGTTATCTTGCCTTTTCCTTCAGTATTTTTAGGTTTACTTAGTGCTTATCTGAGGCCCACGCAAGTTGGGTTTTATTGGATCATTATGTATGCTTAGTTGTTATTTCTTTAGGCCTTTTGGACTGAAACTTTCTAGATAGGCCCATTTACTTTTGGGCCTATACTCTTCTACCTATTGTGATGAGTTTATGGGCTATAATATGTAAATAGTTAGGCCCTTGACCGCCCACCAAAATTAACCTTGTACTTGGGCTAAGAAGTAAGGCCCAACTCACTAGTATTAAATGTGAAATTGCCCACATGGTTGAACTACTGGGCTGCCCATGAGGCCCACCAAAATATGTGGGTTTATGACCTTTATGGTTGGGCCCAAACCTTTCTTGAGGCCCACCATATTACCTATGAGTTGGGCTTTGAGTATAGCCCATTGGGCCATGGACTGCTTGGGCCTTGGACCTTACTTTATGCGTCGCAGGCTACCTTTGGGACCCAGTTGAGGTTGGATATCCTCCTTAGTGGCCCTAAGGTAGGCCCATAGGGCTCCTTTAGGTGGTTAAAGGTCCACCTTCGACCCTTGATTAGGACCGTTTCTTCCTTGGGATTATGACTCTCTTAGTTTGTGGGTCATTCCAAAGTGTTGGGCCCCCACTAGAGGACTTCACTTCTCCTTAAAGTATTTGTCTATGTATCTAGACCCTGCTTCTCCTTGAGAAGGAGGAATATATCCTACAAGTAGCGCACTTACATCATTATGACCTATATGCATCATCTATATGAATTGATTACATTGTATGGTGGTCAGTGAGGGATGGAGTTTCTCCCCTCATGCATAATGAGTGCCTGAAGCTTGTGCATGATCTGTATGTATGACTCATGCATTAGCATCGCGTTTCATGATAATATCGCCCTTACCTCATCAGAGTCTTGCCTCCACAGGGATATTCGTGGATGGCCGTATGTGTGGACACCAAAAATGATACTTAAGCATACCAAGTGCATAGGATGCCCATTGGTGAAATTTCTAAAACTTCCATGGTACCAAGGGATTATTCTAACGCCGTTACTGAGTGGAAACTATGAGCGCACGAGGCCTTATACCGTTAGGCCATGACTCCCACTGTCATGTAGTAGGTTGGGTAGGGATGGGTCCTTATCTACTTGTGAGGGAGGGCATTACTAGGCTGAGCCTTCCCAGCTCATGAAATGGGTCTACAACCATCAGGCCTTACTGGTGATTGGCTGTCCACAGGTGGGTAGTGAGGTCTTTTACGCTCGTTTGGCTGTGCGGGGTCTGTAGAGCAACAGTAATCCAATAGTTTAATGGACCCCAGTGATTTTCTTATGTTTGAAAATGTACTTGATATGTGGATTAGATATGAGTACTGGCATTACTTGCATCGCATCCGCATTGGCTTATAAGCCCTTTCATGCATCGTCTTGGTATCAGTACTCATTGTATCGTATTCATGATGAACCTTGACAAGGCTAGTGATATTGTCATTGAGCATGTTCCTCTTCCTGTACCTCCTTCTATTCTTCTATGCACCATCATCACACACTTTCACCACCCTCTAAGCTTCTATAATCTTATACACGATTGATGCGTGTAGGAGATCCTAGGCGAGCATCGTAGCGACAGAGCTTGCAGTAGAGTTAAGCTTGAGGACTTCAGTGTTGCTAATCTTTCTCTCCTTTTTCTATCATCTTATGTATGTCCTTTTGGAACTTATGAAAGCTTGTAAAAGTTTAAATTCTTAGTGGATTTTATGATGTGTGCCTTTGTTATTCTCAGATATACTTATTGTGATCTTGGGTATGCACTTATTGAAATGTTTATACTGTTATGAAAATCCTCCTTGCAGGATCCTCGAATCGGAACCTGCCTCAAGAGCTGAGAATGGGGTACTACGGAGGCTGTTGCGGCCAGAACCGACCATCGGGTTTCTTGTGAGTCCGGTTACTGAGTCTGGGGCGTGACAGAGATGGAAGCACTGCTAAGGTAAGTGGACAAGGAATTATCAAAGGTATAAATGTGCTAAAAAATGAGAATGCCTTTTGCATAAAAGTATTGATGCATAATCTTCTAAGCATTTCTCAAATATATGATAATGAGCATGTGGTTACATTCAACAAGTAGAAATGCGAAATCCTAAACCTATCAGGTAAACCAGTGATGAAGGGTTGTCGTACAAATAACCACTGTTATGCCATTAAAGGCAAAGGAAGGGCTAATCCATAGGCCTAAAAACATTTGAGCATGGAAAAACATGTCCAAGGCATGCATCTAGATCTGGATAGTTGCTGAAAAGTGAAAATTTTACTGAACTCTTAATGATACATCTAAGGTCCCTCACCTCAATCTTTTTGTATATAAACATCCTGATGTTTATAATTTTGGATTGTACAATGCTTGTACAAAATTTTGCTATGTATACTATTTGATACAAAGATATACTATATTATACATGGAAGTTTGTCAAAATGCTGAAAAATGAAAAATACAAACCTTCGATATGTCTGTCGATAAATCATGTGGACTCTCGATTAAATCGACTAAAAATCGATATCATAGACTCCTTTTTGGAGTTAGAAGAGTCACATGATAGAGAATGTTATCGAAGATAGCTTCGATAACATTGAATGGGATATATCAATATCATCGAAACAACGTTCGATGATATCAAAGTATGTCACCTGATAAAAGGCGGTCGAGCAGGAAAATCACATTTCACTTCTAAAAATCATTTTTCCTTCTTCCCTGCTCATTCCTCTCAGTTGGTCTACACGAATCTTCATTGGAGAGTCCTAGACGTCCTACAAATCCGATAATACCCCTTCCATTCCCTCGTTTCATCAAGATTTTATCTTGTACTTTTTGGGTATTTCTAGATTTTCAAGAGACGCTCTATCCATTTGTCCCCAAAATTCCTCAAATCTCTCTGTGAGTACCAGCAAATGGGAAAGGACAAAGGGAAATTGTCCGGAGAAAGGTTCTTGCCCGGAAGGAAAGGAGGAGAGCTCCTGAGCATGGGACTCATACTCGCCAGTGCACAAGGCAGACATCGCGTGGCAGGTCCCAATTTGAAGCACCAGCCCCTCCTCTTGCTAGGGTCAATCCGACACTGGTTAATTACATTGGAAGGAACTTAGTTCTTAAAAGGAGGGTTGATAAGGAATTTCTAAAACCATATTATTTGGAACCCCTGTTAGTCGAAATTGATTGGTTGCCCCTCCTTGATTTTGGTAGTCTATGTCACTATGAGCGGACCTACAACTTCTTTGCATCCAATCACTCTCCCATGCTTGAACCTCCATCCATCATTATTTCTATTGATAGTGTTGATGTAGAAATTACTCCTGCATCTGTTGCAAACATCCTTAGCCTTACTTCGTCCCTTGTCGGTCTCCCGAACATGGACCTTGAGAATGTTAAAACCCGGCCTATGGTTACAAAATTTCTCTATCATTGTCATGATATTCCCTGGTACCACGGCAATGCGCTAAAAGCAAAATTCATGGAACCACGATATCATGTTCTAAATCGGCATCTTTGCCTCCAACATATATCCTCAAGGTACCAATTGTGCCGACCTCACCGGATTCATGGCCATGATAGTCTATTCTATAGCCACGGGGATCAAAGTCTGCCTTCCTATCCTAATTGTTCATCAGCTAGTATATGTGATTCATACTTCTCGGGATGTGCATTTGCCCTATCCTTGGATCATTCACACTGTGTGCAATGCAATCGGTCTTCCAACAACAAACGATCCGGAACTTCCTCTTTAACACTTCAATAAGAACAACATTAGAAGAATGGATTTAAAGTTCCACAAATTTCCCGAAGACCTACCAGAGGAAGAAATTCATGAAGAAGGAGAAGGTGGTGAAGGCGCTGCTCAAGCCGAAGGCGCTGGAATGGCGGAAGGTGACCCACTCGCACCCCAACAAACTCCATCTCCATCTGACCCTGGGCATGCTAAAAGGTTCAAGCTACATCAGGATAGGATTGGAGCGATGCTACGAGAAGTCACCTAGCTAAAAGAGTCCGTGAATGCTAGGTTCACTGTCCTGGAATGTCTGGTGAATGGGGTGCAGTAGTCCGTGTAGCAATTGGTAGATCTGATCACCTGTCGTCGCGACAACACAACACTATCTTCCTCTGCTCCTTCGCCATAGTGTTGTCATCTGGGAGCTGTCACATACACCCTACTCTCATCTCTGCGTATGGGCATTGGTATCCTTTTGAATGCCCTACGCTCACATGAGTGTATGTGATAGATTACTAACCTGCAAAGTCTGACAAGTTTTTTTTTTTTTTTTTTGTGTTATGGCCATGGATGGGCTAGATACTTGTGTTTGCTTTTGGGTGCCCATGAGTGGGCTTGATTTTTATTTTGGTTTGGGATGGAGGTCATACCACTGTCAACCTAGGGCAGTACATATTTTGGATAATGTGTTTTATGGCTGGTTATAATTCATATCTATTTACTGCCATGTTTATATTTTACAATCCCCTATTTTATCTGGTTTATATCAACTGTGGTGTGTGATGCGTGTGATGCTTGATCTTTATCTCCATATTATCTACTTACTACACTGCTCTTCTTTTCCCTAATATGCATACATGTTTTTTTGTAATGAGATGTTCTTTTACATCTATCTATTATGCTTATCATATTTGAATTTTGGTTCTCCCATATGCTTCAACTTCAGTCAATATCCATTGTTATATTATCCTTTGCCAATGACTGACAAAAGGGGGAGAACAAATCCACACCCCAAAGACAAAATTATGTGTTTCTGTTTGTGGATGGTGGTGCAGGTGTTAGGGGAAGCAGCTGCAAGAAGACAAGGGGAGATTGCTGTTAGGGGGAGTAGCTAAGACAGGGGGAGTGTAACATCTCGAAAATCGGGGGGTTGAGTAAAAACTCCACTCCCGAGTTCCAAAATATTATTTATGCAACATAGATATGTATGATTGAATGTTGTCTGTGATAATGTATTAAACATGAGTGAGATTAAGCCAGAACAACATATCATACTCCACAGACCGTTAAATTAACTAGCCGAAGACTGTGATAGTAGGTATAGCATATATAAACAGTTGTATGTCTCCAGAGTGTGAATATGTTACCAGGTTATATACATACATGTATACTCCAAAAATAAACAAAATGAATATACATGAGTGCGCTGAAAATATAAAGTGACAAGTGTCAAGGTATCTAATCAACCTCCCTGTAATCCCGTCAATCAGATCACGCATAAAGGAGGAATTCTCCTCATCATCATCAAGTCCAGCTCTACCTCGCAGGCTGCGCCATCATCTGCAATCACAATAAGGACTGGTGGGTGTCCGAAAACACCATCCCGTAACGTGGGAGTGAGTGATCAACTCAGTGGGATAAGAGAGCAGAGATTAGCATGTTATCAAATCAATCATGCGATAATAGTAAAGCAGTAAATCAAACAATCCGAATACTGTTGTTAATGCAATATGACATGACGTGATGTATGCCCTCACCGACGATCTCCCTCATACGGCACCATCTTCGTCCGTGGCATGCAATCGACCCTCAAGTGCTCCACATCTTCCAGGCACATGCAATGGCATGGTGATATGATTTTTGAGTTATTATTAGTCCATTTAAACAGCAGGATTGGGAAACTAAGGTACCTCCCTTGTATCAATCCCAACACAGATCCTATCTAGGGTTGTCATTCCTAGTAATCTCATACGATGTATATTTTGTAGGTCGCTGCAAGGGCTGCCAGGGCTGTTACACGCACTCGTTGCTCCGCTCCCCCATCACCTTATCAATACAGGCCTACTGTACTCTACTGCTACGGAAGGGTCGTCGCCTCCCGTAGACTCAGAATACGCTCGCGGTCACTACAAAGGGCTGCCAGGGCTGTTGCTCGCACTCGTTACACCGCTCCCCCATCACCTTATCAATGTAGGCCGACAGCAAGAATATTGTGTCCCATACCACCATAATTTTCTCACGAGTCTAGGTGCTCACTGGTCACTACGGGGAGGTTTGTGGCCCCATCGTAGGCCGACAGCTCGACCACGGTGTCCCATACCACCATGCCCGGCTCATGAGTCTTCGTGGATCAAGGTACCATGGTTGACAGGGTTTACAATGGTAAGTTCAGTACCCTAGGTTCAAGCAGTTATGACTCATGCAGGGTGAACATACAACGGCCAGTCGGGTTACTTAACGGGCTCGACTAGCTCGATCGCATCTCAAGTTGACGACATGAAGTGCGTAAAACACTTCGTGTGGCCTAACCACTGCCGCCAACTCCAGAACACGGCTCGCGTTCATCGACGCGTCGGTCGTGGCGAAGATAAGCTAACCACGAATTCGCTCGGTTACCGACTGCCTGGACTAAGTATAGTCCCGAACAATCATGGAATCACATCAGCATTCACGTAAGAGTAATGGAAATGAAATACAACCATGTGAGCATGTTAACACATGTTATAATGTACAACTTAAGTAAATCATCCTACACATGTCTTTCACACATATAATGAAATTATGCATATTGCCAACATATAGGAAATCCTCTCCATTAGCCTATTAATTGAGAATTCAATCACAAACTAAATCATAAGGAAATCATCAAGTACATGTTATAGCATACCACTTAAGTGCAACATCAAGCATATGCATTTCATACATATAGTGAAATCGTACATATGGCTAACATGTAGGAAATCATTTACATCAGCATATTAATTGAGAAATTAATCTCAAATTAATTCATAACACCATTTAATTCAATACATACTAATACAAGCATTTATACAAACACTTACACTACACACTTGAGTCTACATATAGTATGTCGACCCGAGATGCGCATTTAGGCGAATCTCTTCGCCAAACTAATTATGCACGCATTCCTAACATTCTAATGCGACAACAATTCATGTCAATCAGATCAGCAAAATATGAATGAAAACAGTACTTCCTACAAATGACTAAAATGCCCTAAATCTTATATTCTTCGTTGGTTTACGAAACAGGAAACGGACAGCATGTTGTACATGTCAAACGGTGTTGCCGTCAAGAATCTACTATTAAACGACATTGAAAGCTTTGGAAACAGTCAATCAAAGCGTCTAATATCCGCACCTTGTCTCTTATGGATGTGCAAATTCAAACGGAGCGTATACGCTTCGTCTACGGCGAATAGGGAACCTAATACACAAGCTACATAAGCTACATCGCTAATGGAAGTGACGGAAGCTTAAATCAGCAAGTGTTGAAGGTTTTCCTCACCTAGAAGTGCGTTGTAATCGCCGGGAAAGTGATCGGAGTGCGTCGCCTAAGAACGTGCAGCAGCAGCAGGTGGCAGGAAAATCACTCCCACTCTCTCTCACAAACTCTCATATCTCCCAATCTAGGGCTTTTTGCAATTTCGGATGGGAGAGAGGAGTGAGAGTTTCAACCCCTTTTATAAGCTTAAAAATGCCCGAAATAGGCTCGGGAACGAAGTTTACTTAGTGCATATCCAATTCGGGGCTGTTTCGGTCCAAAAGATGCTTTCTGGTGGTCCCCTGGCCGAATGCGATCGGACTTAAGCTCACGCGTACCAGATCTAGCACGTATTAAGTTTTCAGTCTAGCTGGGTCCGCAGATCGCAAGTGGCGGACCAGTTTCAGTTCAGCGGTCACCGCACATAGATCAGGGCTGAAAGTCTCATGATATAAAATAGAAATTTCTCCGGATCCGAGGGTGTAATCTGTCTGAATTTTGACGGCCAGAACGCTCAATACTGACGCATCAAGTCGTGTGCCAGATTTGAATTTGAAATTCCAACTATGTCCCTATTCGCACTCTCTTCGATCCGGGCTCAATGAAATAGCCTGTAATTATTGGTTTGACTTGATTTTCGGAATGAGTGTCAAGTCCAGCTAGGCGGTTCTAACGGTCTAAGATAGGAGGTATCGGACTTTCGACGTGCAGTCTAGATCCAACACAAAGATTCAAAGTGGTCTAGAGAACAAACCTGCTTAGATTTTGGTCCGAGGTTATAGAGTATTATAGAGTCGTTGGTTCTACTCGATTTGGGTCTTGTAGAACGTATTTAAAGTGATCAGGGACTATTTCTCAGCTACTCCAGCGTTGCGCTAGCTAACTTACGCTTAATTTCTAAAGGAATTAATCCTAAGTGGTTTCTTTGGCTATGGAATTGGGTTCTGAACGATTTTCCAGGTGTTTTAATTGACCCACTGCCTAAGGACGTCAAATTCCAGATTGGCCAAAATTCGGGGTGTTACAATCTACCCCCCTTAAAACAAAATTTCGTCCCCGAAATTGGCGAAGGGCAAGGAGTACTTTTTCTAAAGAAGGTTCAAATCCTATTTAATAACCTAACCGTACATATAACCTAAATCAAATGTTTCGATCCTGGGCCAGTGGGAAAGAGGCCAACCACTCTTCCGCTGTGCCACTCTGATCGAACGGTAGCGTTGACTAACCTAACTGGATTGGACTTAATTCGTTCTACCGCCCTTAAAACTTGGTTTTACTTAAAGTTCAAGAGTCTATGCGTCGCTCCGTACATCAGAACGAGGTGCAACTTAAGACCTATCCTTGACATAAATTGAGAAACAACTTCTCTACATGGTTTTCCTTACTAATGATGCGTTCTATGGCATCGGTACCTATGATCATAGAAATGAGCCTAATCTCTATTGTGGTTAAGTTCAGGGGCAGGTATGACTTGGTGGCAAGATGTCGAATTCTCTACTGGCTTTAAGTCCTCGCCATTTTCCAAAGACACTGTGATCCCGTTCGGTTGTATGTGGTCGAGCCAACATGGAAGAAAAGTAGTATAGTGGGTCTGAGCCGGATACATAGACTTTCTGTCTAGCTAGGACAGAAGATTTATTGTATCAATTCTTAATCCGAGTCGATGCCGATCTTCTGCTTGATCAGAGCATTGGATTTATTGGTAACCACTAGGATTAGGAAGTCGATTCAAACCGCGAATACATCGCTTACATGTAGTTCCTTTATTCCGCGTTCCCGAATGCAATAAGCCCTTGGGGAAGGCAATTTTAAGGGGCGTGCTAGTACATTCTAAGTTCAATCTGAGGGAATTATAAATGTTCCCTGAGAGTGAATGGTTCCTTCCTATGGGCAACAACAGAAGTCTATAAGTCATAAGGTGATCTATCGAAGGAATAAGGTTCTACTTCAACCAAATCTAACCTACAATTCCTCAGCATATACAGGCTTTACACTACTTAAGGTAATTAATAGGCTAGTCTGTAACTCAGCAGCTATAATCCAAAGCCTAAGAAAGCTATAATCCAAAGCTTAAGATTATACGGTAGAAGGCTTTTCCATATAGTCAGATCCTTCAAATCTAGGAGTGCTATCTCTAAGTCCAAAACGCCAAGGGCCTATATGGCCAGTAGTATTAAGTTGTATTAAATGGAACCGCATTCCTAATCCCATATTGGGATAGGGAGTGACATGCTTGGTAGGAGGGTGGGGTGGGATAAAAATTCATTTGTAGACTGAATCCCGAGAGTTACTATACTCCCAATCTAAGGACAATACCTTACAGCGAAATGAAACGGCATGTATTCCATCTAACCAAATTTCGTCACAATATATGGAATAAAGTTCCACATGGATTATGACAGAGATGCATTCAGCTATGCTAAGCCCAAACCACTGACGCAACACATTGTCTACCAGTGACATCACTAGACCCAATAACAACAAAACACAAAAATCCTTAAAATGAAAATCAAACAATCTACGGGGAAAAGGCATAGATGCCTAACTCTACCAAAAGACTTTACCACAGTCCCGACTTACCTTCTTTATCCCTGTCGAGTCTAATACTGTCTGTTGCTCACTAGAGCTCTCTCGGCCATATATTTTCTGTATCCCTTAAGCAAAGAAAATGGAGAAATAGCATTGAGAGGGAGGATGGTGAAAAGAGAGAAAAAGGCTAAAACAGTTTAACAATAGCCATGGAAAATGGGGGAAATGCAAGAAAATGGCTAACCAAACTAGAAAAGGGAGATCTAGGTGTTGTAGAGGGATGCTTCAAGCTCCCCTAGGATGTATTTCCAGAAAGAAAAGAGAATGAAAAAGGAGAATGGAGCACCTCACGATTTCAGCTCGATTTGGGCATTGTAAGAGCTCCAAACGATGAAATCTTCAAGAGGAAGGGCTGCAAACCGAAATAGAATGGTGGAGAGTAGTCTTTTTCAACCAAGGAGGGATTTGGGAGTGATTTAAAATCACGGTTTTTGGAATAGGGCAGCAAAAATGAAAATGGAGCTTGGAATGAGGGCCGTTTGTGAAGGAAATACATCTTTTAGGGGGTTTCAAGGTACGGACCGCATACCAGGGGGCTACCCTAGCACCCAAACTCCTCCAGCCCAAAGGTCAGACCCATCTGACGAGTTTGACCGGCGATGCATCGCCGAATCGGCGATGGAATCACCGGTGAACTTGAAAATTAGCCATTGAGACCATATGGTATGGGTTCCCCTTGCCCTAGGGATTCCAAAAAGGTATGGTTCCCACTTTGGTTCATTGTACATTGCCCTAGGGCGGCCCAAACATCCATTTGAAACTTTTCAGGACCAATCTGTAATCCCGAATACAAAACCCTATTATGCAGCATATGATTTCGGGGTAGAAGGAGCTAGTACATCCATCTAGCTCATTATTTTCTAAAGAAAGTGAAGTTAAAATGGCCTTATGGCTATTTTTCATGAAATTTTACTATTCACTGTAAACTTTTATGAAAGTATGATTTTATGTTATTTTCACATTAATATTGATGCCTAACATGAAAAAGATAATAGAAAATTGAAGATTGGAGTGGTGAGAGGAAGAATTTCGAAGATTTTCGGTGAAACGGGGTTTTTAAGCCCTGACGATTGAATACAGGGGTCGTGGTTGTCCCACGGCCCAAGGATTCACATTTACGGGTTTAGAATCGTTCAAAGAATGCCTCAACCCACTTACCTACAACCTAGGAACTATTCGGGTTGCTTCACGCGACCTTGGATGCGTTACGGACTCGATCACGCGATCGATTCGATTAGTCTTCGCCTATTGGCAAATCTGCGATCATATAGGTATTTCTAGACCCTTCTCGCACCCACCTAAGTTAAAGGAAGCGAAAGCGTGCGTCGCGTGACCATAACCCAGGCCCGGTTTAATCCAAATCATGTTCTGATACCATCTGTAACATCCCGAAAATCGGGGGGTTGAGTAAAAACTCCACTCCCGAGTTTCAAAATATTATTTATGCAACATAGATATGTATGATTGAATGTTGTCTGTGATAATGTATTAAACATGAGTGAGATTAAGCCAGAACAGCATATCATACTCCAGAGACCGTTAAATTAACAAGCGGAAGACTGTGATAGTAGGTATAGCATATATAAACAGTTGTATGTCTCCAGAGTGTGAATATGTTACCAGGTTATATACATACATGTATACTCCAAAAATAAACAAAACGAATATACATGAGTGCGCTGAAAATATAAAGTGACAAGTGTCAAGGTATCTAATCAACCTCCCTGTAATCCCGTCAATCAGATCACGCATAAAGGAGGAATCCTCCTCATCATCATCAAGTCCAGCTCTGCCTCGCAGGCCGCGCCATCATCTGCAATCATAATAGGGACTGGTGGGTGTCCGGAAACACCATCCCGTAACGTGGGAGTGAGTGATCAACTCAGTGGGATAAGAGAGCAGAGATTAGCATGTTATCAAATCAATCATGCGATAATAGTAAAGCAGTAAATCAAACAATCTTAATACTGTTGTTAATGCAATATGACATGACGTGATGTATGCCCTCACCGACGATCTCCCTCATACGGCACCATCTTCGTCCGCGGCATGCAATCGACCCTCAAGTGCTCCACATCTTCCAGGCACATGCAATGGCATGGTGATATGATTTTCGAGTTATTATTAGTCCATTCAAACAGCGGGATTGGGAAACTGAGGTACCTCCCTTGTATCAATCCCAACACAGATCCTATCTAGGGTCGTCACTCCTAGTAATCTCATACGATGTATATTTTGTAGGTCGCTGCAAGGGCTGTCAGGGCTGTTGCACGCACTCGTTGCTCCGCTCCCCCATCACCTTATCAATACAGGCCTACTGTACTCTACTGCTACGGAAGGGTCGTCGCCTCCCGTAGACTCAGAATACGCTCGCGGTCACTACAAAGGGCTGCCAGGGCTGTTGCTCGCACTCGTTACACCGCTCCCCCATCACCTTATCAATGTAGGCCGACAGCAAGAATATAGTGTCCCATACCACCATAATCTGCTCACGAGTCTAGGTGCTCACTGGTCACTACGGGGAGGTTTGTGGCCCCAGCGTAGGCCGACAGCTCGACCTCGGTGTCCCATACCACCATGCCCGGCTCATGAGTCTTCGTGGATCAAGGTACCATGGTTGACAGGGTTTACAATGGTAAGTTCAGTACCTTAGGTTCAAGCAGTTATGACTCATGCAGGGTGAACATACAACGGCCAGTCGGGTTACTTGACGGGCTCGACTAGCACGATCGCATCTCAAGTTGACGACATGAAGTGCGTAAAACACTTCGTGTGGCCTAACCACCGCCGTCAACTCCAGAACACGGCTCGCGTTCATCGACGCGTCGGTCGTGGTGAAGATAAGCTAACCACGAATTCGCTCGGTTACCGACTGCCTGGACTAAGTATAGTCCCGAACAATCATGGAATCACATCAGCATTCACGTAAGAGTAATGGAAATGAAATACAACCATGTTAGCATGTTAACACATGTTATAACGTACAACTTAAGTAAATCATCCTACACATGTCTTTCACACATATAATGAAATTATGCATATCGCCAACATATAGGAAATCCTCTCCATTAGCCTATTAATTGAGAATTCAATCTCAAACTAAATCATAAGGAAATCATCAAGTACATGTTATAGCATACCACTTAAGTGCAACATCAAGCATATGCATTTCATACATATAGTGAAATCGTACATATGGCTAACATGTAGGAAATCATTTACATCAGCATATTAATTGAGAAATTAATCTCAAATTAATTCATAACACCATTTAATTCAATACATACTAATACAAGCATTTATACAAACACTTACACTACACACTTGAGTCTACATATAGTATGTCGACCCGAGATGCGCATTTAGGCGAATCTCTTCGCCAAACTAATTATGCACGCATTCCTAACATTCTAATGCGACAACAATTCATGTCAATCAGATCAGCAAAATATGAATGAAAACAGTACTTCCTACAAATGACTAAAATGCCCTAAATCTTATATTCTTCGTTGGTTTACGAAACAGGAAACGGACAGCATGTTGTACATGTCAAACGGTGTTGCCGTCAAGAATCTACTATTAAACGACATTGAAAGCTTTGAAAACAGTCAATCAAAGCGTCTAATATCTGCACCTTGTCTCTTATGGATGTGCAAATTCGAACGGGGCGTATCCGCTTCGTCTACGGCGAATAGGGAACCTAATACACAAGCTACATAAGCTACATCGCTAATGGAATTGACGGAAGCTTAAATCAGCAAGTGTTAAAGGTTTTCCTCACCTAGAAGTGCGTTAGAATCGCCGGGAAAGTGATCGGAGTGCGTCGCCTAAGCACGTGCAGCAGCAGCAGCAGGTGTCAGGAAAATCACTCCCCCTCTCTCTCACAAACTCTCACCTTTTCTCTCTCCCAATCTAGGGCTTTTTGTAATTTCGGATGGGAGAGAGGAGTGAGGGTTTCAACCCCTTTTATAAGCTTAAAAACGCCCGAAATAGGCTTGGGAACAAAGTTTACTTAGTGCATATCCAATTCGGGGCTGTTTCGGTCCAAAAGATGCTTTCTGGTGGTCCCCTGGCCGAATGCGATCGGACTTAAGCTCACGCGTGCCAGATCTAGTACGTATTAAGTTTTCAGTCCGGCTGGGTCCGCAGATCGCAAGTGGTGGACCAGTTTCAGTTCAGCGGTCACCGCACGTAGATCAGGGTTGAAAGTCTCATGATATAAAATAGAAATTTCTCCTGATCCGAGGGTGTAATCTAGCTGAATTCTGACGGCCAGAACGCTCAATACTGACGGATCAAGTCGTGTGCCAGATTTGAATTTGAAATTCCAACTGTCCCTATTCGCACTCTCTTCGGTCCGGGCTCAATGAAATAGCCTGTGATTATCGGTTTGACTTGATTTTCGGAATGAGTGTCAAGTCCAACTAGGCGGTTCTAACGGTCTAAGATAGGAGGTATCGGACTTTCGACGTGCGGTCTAGATCCAACACAAAGATTCAAAGTGGTCTAGAGAACAAACCTGCTTAGATTTTGGTCCGAGGTTATAGAGTATTATAGAGTCGTTGGTTCTACTCGATTTGGGTCTTGTAGAACGTATTTAAAGTGATCAGGGACTATTTCTCAGCTACTCCAGCGTTGCGCTAGCTAACTTACGCTTAATTTCTAAAGGAATTAATCCTAAGTGGTTTCTTTGGCTATGGAATTGGGTTCTGAACGATTTTCCAGGTGTTTTAATTGACCCACTGCCTAAGGACGTCAAATTCCAGATTGGCCAAAATTCGGGGTGTTACAATCTACCCCCCTTAAAATAAAATTTCGTCCCCGAAATTGGTGAAGGGCAAGGAGTACTTTTTCTAAAGAAGGTTCAAATCCTATTTAATAACCTAACCGTACATATAAACTAAATCAAATGTTTCGATCCTGGGCCAGTGGGAAAGAGGCCAACCACTCTTCCGCTGCGCCACTCTGATCGAACGGTAGCGTTGACTAACCTAACTGGATTGGACTTAATTCGTTCTACCCCCCTTAAAACTTGGTTTTACTTAAAGTTCAAGAGTCTATGCGTCGCTCCGTACATCAGAACGAGGTGCAACTTAAGACCTATCCTTGACATAAATTGAGAAACAACTAATCTACATGGTTTTCCTTACTAATGATGCGTTCTATGGCATTGGTACCTATGATCATAGAAATGAGCCTAATCTCTATTGTGGTTAAGTTCAGGGGCAGGTATGACTTGGTGGCAAGATGTCGAATTCTCTACTGGCTTTAAGTCCTCGCCATTTCCCAAAGACACTGTGATCCCGTTCGGTTGTATGTGGTCGAGCCAACACGGAAGAAAAGTAGTATAGTGGGTCTGAGCCGGATACATAGACTTTCTGTCTAGCTAGGACAGAAGATTTATTGTATCAATTCTTAATCTGAGTCGATGCCGATCTTCTGCTTGATCAGAGCATTGGATTTATTGGTAACCACTAGGATTAGGAAGTCGATTCAAACCGCGAATACATCGCTTACATGTAGTTCCTTTATTCCGCGTTCCCGAATGCAATAAGCCCTTGGGGAAGGCAATTTTAAGGGGCGTGCTAGTACATTCTAAGTTCAATCTGAGGGAATTATAAATGTTCCCTGAGAGTGAATGGTTCCTTCCTATGGGCAACAACAGAAGTCTATAAGTCATAAGGGGATCTATCGAAGGAATAAGGTTCTACTTCAACCAAATCTAACCTATAATTCCTCAGCATATACAGGCTTTACACTACTTAAGGTAACTAATAGGCTAGTCTGTAACTCAGCAGCTATAATCCAAAGCCTAAGAAAGCTATAATCCAAAGCTTAAGATTATACGGTAGAAGGCTTTCCCATATAGTCAGATCTTTCAAATCTTGGAGTGCTATCTCTAAGTCCAAAACGCCAAGGGCCTAGATGGCCAGTAGGATTAAGTTGTATTAAATGGAACCGCATTCCTAATCCCATGTTGGGATAGGGAGTGACATGCTTGGTAGGAGGGTGGGGTGGGATAAAAATTCATTTGTAGACTGAATCCCGGGAGTTACTATACTCTCAATCTAGGGACAATACCTTACAGTGAAATGAAACGGCATGTATTCCATCTAACCAAATTTTATCACAATATATGGAATAAAGTTCCACATGGATTATGACAGAGATGCATTCGGCTATGCTAAGCCCAAACCACTGACGCAACACATTGTCTACCAGTGACATCACTAGACCCAATAACAACAAAACACAAAAATCCTTAAAACAAAAATCAAACAATCTACAGGAAAAAGGCATAAATGCCTAACTCTACCAAAGGACTTTATCAGAGTCCCGACTTACCTTCTTTATCCCTGTCGAGTCTAATACTGTCTGTTGCTCACTAGAGCTCTCTCGGCCATATATTTTGAGTATCCCTTAAGCAAAGAAAATGGAGAAATAGCATTGAGAGGGAGGATGGTGAAAAGAGAGAAAAAGGCTAAAACAGTTTAACAATAGCCATGGAAAATGGGGAAAATGAAAGGAAATGGCTAACCAAACTAGAAAAGGGAGATCTAGGCGTTGTAGAGGGATGCTTCAAGCTCCCCTAGGATGTATTTCCAGAAAGAAAAGAGAATGAAAAAGGAGAATGGAGCACCTCACGATTTCAGCTCGATTTGGGCGTTGTAAGAGCTCCAAACGATGAAATCTTCAAGAGGAAGGGCTGCAAACCGAAATAGAATGGTGGAGAGTGGTCGTTTTCAACCAAGGATGGATTTGGAAGTGATTTAAAATCACGGTTTTTGGAATAGGGCAGCAAAAACGAAAATGGAGCTTGGAATGGGGGCCGTTTGTGAAGGAAATACATCTTTTAGGGGGTTTCAAGGTACGGACCGCATACCAGGGGGCTACCCTAGCCCCCAAACTCCTCCAGCCCAAAGGTCAGACCCATCTGACGAGTTTGACCGGCGATGCATCGCCGAATCGGCGATGGAATCACCGGTGAACTTGAAAATTGGCCATTAAGGCCATATGGGATGGGTTCCCCTTGCCCTAGGGATTCCAAAAAGGTATGGTTCCCACTTTGGTTCATTGTACATTGCCCTAGGGCGGCCCAAACATCCATTTGAAACTTTTCAGGACCAATCTGCAATCCCGAATACAAAACCCTATTACGCAGCATATGATTTTGGGGTAGAAGGAGCTAGTACATCCATCTAGCTCATTATTTTCTAAAGAAAGTGAAGTTAAAATGGCCTTATGGCTATTTTTCATGAAATTTTACTATTCACTGTAAACTTTTATGAAAGTATGATTTTATGTTATTTTCACATTAATATTGATGCCTAACATGAAAAAGATAAGAGAAAATTGAAGATTGGAGTGGTGAGAGGAAGAATTTCGAAGATTTTCGGTGAAACGGGGTTTTTAAGCCCTGATGATTGAATACAGGGGTCGTGGTCGTCCCACGGCCCAAGGATTCACATTTATGGGTTTAGAATCGTTCAAAGAATGCCTCAACCCACTTACCTACAACCTACGAGCTATTCGGGTTGCTTCACGTGACCCTGGATGCGTTACGGACTCGATCACGCGATCGATTCGATTAGTCTTCGCCTATTGGCAAATCTGCGATCATATAGGTATTTCTAGACCCTTCTCGCACCCACCTAAGTCAAAGGAAGCGAAAGCGTGCATCGCGTGACCATAACCTAGGCCCGGTTTAATCCAAATCATGCTCTGATACCATCTGTAACATCCCGAAAATCGGGGGATTGAGTAAAAACTCCACTCCCGAGTTTCAAAATATTATTTATGCAACATAGATATGTATGATTGAATGTTGTCTGTGATAATATATTAAACATGAGTGAGATTAAGCCAGAACAGCATATCATACTCCAGAGACCGTTAAATTAACAAGCAGAAGACTGTGATAGTAGGTATAGCATATATAAACAGTTGTATGTCTCCAGAGTGTGAATATGTTATCAGGTTATATACATACATGTATACTCCAAAAATAAACAAAACGAATATACATGAGTGCGCTGAAAATATAAAGTGACAAGTGTCAAGGTATCTAATCAACCTCCATGTAATCCCGTCAATCAGATCACGCATAAAGGAGAAATCCTCCTCATCATCATCAAGTCCAGCTCTGCCTCGCAGGCCGCGCCATCATCTGCAATCACAATAGGGACTGGTGGGTGTCCGGAAACACCATCCCGTAACGTGGGAGTGAGTGATCAACTCAGTGGGATAAGAGAGCAGAGATTAGCATGTTATCAAATCAATCATGCGATAATAGTAAGCAGTAAATCAAACAATCCTAATACTGTTGTTAATGCAATATGATATGACGTGATGTATGCCCTCACCGACGATCTCCCTCATACGGCACCATCTTCGTCCGCGGCATGCAATCGACCCTCAAGTGCTCCACATCTTCCAGGCACATGCAATGGCATGGTGATATGATTTTCGAGTTATTATTAGTCCATTCAAACAGCAGGATTGGGAAACTAAGGTACCTCCCTTGTATCAATCCCAACACAGATCCTATCTAGGGTCGTCACTCCTAGTAATCTCATACGATGTATATTTTGTAGGTCGCTGCAAGGGCTGCCAGGGCTGTTGCACGCACTCGTTGCTCCTCTCCCCCATCACCTTATCAATACAGGCCTACTGTACTCTACTGCTACGGAAGGGTCGTCGCCTCCCGTAGACTCAGAATACGCTCGCGGTCACTACAAAGGGCTGCCAGGGCTGTTGCTCGCACTCGTTGCACCGCTCCCCCATCACCTTATCAATGTAGGCCGACAGCAAGAATATAGTGTCCCATACCACCATAATCTGCTCACGAGTCTAGGTGCTCACTGGTCACTACGGGGAGGTTTGTGGCCCCAGCGTAGGCCGACAGCTCGACCACGGTGTCCCATACCACCATGCCCGGCTCATGAGTCTTCGTGGATCAAGGTACAATGGTTGACAGGGTTTACAATGGTAAGTTCAGTACCCTAGGTTCAAGCAGTTATGACTCATGCAAGGTGAACATACAACGGCCAGTCGGGTTACTTGACGGGCTCGACTAGCCCGATCGCATCTCAAGTTGACGACATGAAGTGCGTAAAACACTTCGTGTGGCCTAACCACCGCCGTCAACTCCAGAACACGGCTCGCGTTCATCGATGCGTCGTTCGTGGCGAAGATAAGCTAACTACGAATTCGCTCGGTTACCGACTGCCTGGACTAAGTATAGTCCCGAACAATCATGGAATCACATCAGCATTCACGTAAGAGTAATGGAAATGAAATACAACCATGTGAGCATGTTAACACATGTTATAACGTACAACTTAAGTAAATCATCCTACACATGTCTTTCACACATATAATGAAATTATGCATATCGCCAACATATAGGAAATCCTCTCCATTAGCCTATTAATTGAGAATTCAATCTCAAACTAAATCATAAGGAAATCATCAAGTACATGTTATAGCATACCACTTAAGTGCAACATCAAGCATATGCATTTCATACATATAGTGAAATCGTACATATGGCTAACATGTACGAAATCATTTACATCAGCATATTAATTGAGAAATCAATCTCAAATTAATTCATAACACCATTTAATTCAATACATACTAATACAAGCATTTATACAAACACTTACACTACACACTTGAGTCTACATATAGTATGTCGACCCGAGATGCGCATTTAGGCGAATCTCTTCGCCAAACTAATTATGCACGCATTCCTAACATTCTAATGCGACAATAATTCATGTCAATCACATCAGCAAAATATGAATGAAAACAGTACTCCATACAAATGACTAAAATGCCCTAAATCTCATATTCTTCGTTGGTTTACGAAACAGGAAACGGACAACATGTTGTACATGTCAAACGGTGTTGCCGTCAAGAATCTACTATTAAACGACATTGAAAGCTTTGGAAACAGTCAATCAAAGCGTCTAATATCCGCACCTTGTCTCTTATGGATGTGCAAATTCGAACGGAGTGTATACGCTTCGTCTACGGCGAATAGGGAACCTAATACACAAGCTACATAAGCTACATCGCTAATGGAAGTGACGGAAGCTTAAATTAGCAAGTGTTGAAGGTTTTCCTCACCTAGAAGTGCGTTGGAATCGACGGGATAGTGATCGGAGTGCGTCGCCTAAGAACGTGCAGCAGCAGCAGCAGGTGGCAGGAAAATCACTCCCACTCTCTCTCACAAACTCTCACCTTTTCTCTCTCCCAATCTAGGGCTTTTTGCAATTTCGGATGGGAGAGAGGAGTGAGGGTTTCAACCCCTTTTATAAGCTTAAAAACGCCCGAAATTGGCTCGGGAACGAAGTTTACTTAGTGCATATCTAATTCGGGGCTGTTTCGGTCCAAAAGATGCTTTCTGGTGGTCCCCTGGCCGAATGCGATCGGACTTAAGCTCACGCGTACCAGATCTAGCACGTATTAAGTTTTCAGTCCGGCTGGGTCCGCAGATCGCAAGTGGCGGACCAGTTTCAGTTCAGTGGTCACCGCACGTAGATCAGGGCTGAAAGTCTCAAGATATAAAATAAAAATTTCTCCTGATCCGAGGGTGTAATCTGGCTGAATTCTGATGGCTAGAACGCTCAATACTGACGCATCAAGTCGTGTGCCAGATTTGAATTTAAAATTCCAACTATGTCCCTATTCGCACTCTCTTCGGTCCGGGCTCAATGAAATAGCCTGTGATTATCGGTTTGACTTAATTTTCGGAATGAGTGTCAAGTCCAGCTAGGCGGTTCTAACGGTCTAAGATAGGAGGTATCGGACTTTCGACGTGCGGTCTAGATCCAATACAAAGATTCAAAGTGGTCTAAAGAACAAACCTGCTTAGAGTTTAGTCCGAGGTTATAGAGTATTATAGAGTCGTTAGTTCCACTCGATTTGGGTCTTGTAGAACGTATTTAAAGTGATCAGGGGCTATTTCTCAGCTACTCCAGCATTGCGCTAGCTAACTTACGCCTAATTTCTAAAGGAATTAATCCTAAGTGGTTTCTTTGGCTATGGAATTGGGTTCTGAACGATTTTCCAGGTGTTTTAATTGACCCACTGCCTAAGGACGTCAAATTCCAGATTGGCGAAAATCCGGGGTGTTACAATCTACCCCCCTTAAAATAAAATTTCGTCCCCGAAATTGGCGAAGGGCAAGGAGTACTTTTTCTAAGGAAGGTTCAAATCCTATTTAATAACCTAACCGTACATATAACATAAATCAAATGTTTCGATCCTGGGCCAGTGGGAAAGAGACCAACCACTCTTCCGCTGCGCCACTCTGATCGAACGGTAGCGTTGACTAACCTAACTGGATTGGACTTAATTCATTCTACCCCCCTTAAAACTTGGTTTTACTTAAAGTTCAAGAGTCTATGCGTCGCTCCGTACATCAGAACGAGGTGCAACTTAAGACCTATCCTTGACATAAATTGAGAAACAACTTCTCTACATGGTTTTCCTTGCTAATGATGCGTTCTATGGCATTGGTACCTATGATCATAGAAATGAGCCTAATCTCTATTGTGGTTAAGTTCAGGGGCAGGTATGACTTGGTGGCAAGATGTCGAATTCTCTACTGGCTTTAAGTCCTCGCCATTTCCCAAAGACACTGTGATCCCGTTCGGTTGTATGTGGTCGAGCCAACACGGAAGAAAAGTAGTACAGTGGGTCTGAGCCGGATACATAGACTTTCTGTCTAGCTAGGACAGAAGATTTATTGTATCAATTCTTAATCCGAGTCGATGCCGATCTTCTGCTTGATTAGAGCATTGGATTTATTGGTAACCACTAGGATTAGGAAGTCGATTCAAACCGCGAATACATCGCTCACATGTAGTTCCTTTATTCCGCGTTCCCGAATGCAATAAGCCCTTGGGGAAGGCAATTTTAAGGGCCGTGCTAGTACATTCTAAGTTCAATCTGAGGGAATTATAAATGTTCCCTGAGAGTGAATGGTTCCTTCCTATGGGCAACAACAGAAGTCTATAAGTCATAAGGGGATCTATCGAAGGAATAAGGTTCTACTTCAACCAAATCTAACCTACAATTCCTCAGCATATACAGGCTTTACACTACTTAAGGTAACTAATAGGCTAGTCTGTAACTCAGCAGCTATAATCCAAAGCCTAAGAAAGCTATAATCCAAAGCTTAAGATTATACGGTAGAAGGCTTTCCCATATAGTCAGATCCTTCAAATCTAGGAGTGGTATCTCTAAGTCCAAAATGCCAAGGGCCTATATGGCCAGTAGTATTAAGTTGTATTAAATAGAACCGCATTCCTAATCCCATGTTGGGATAGGGAGTGACATGCTTGGTCGGAGGGTGGGGTGGGATAAAAGTTCATTTGTAGACTGAATCCCGAGAGTTACTATACTCCCAATCTAGGGACAATACCTTACAGCGAAATGAAACGGCATGTATTCCATCTAACCAAATTTCGTCACAATATATGGAATAAAGTTCCACATGGATTATGATAGAGATGCATTCGGCTATGCTAAGCCCAAACCACTGACGCAACACATTGTCTACCAGTGACATCACTAGACCCAATAACAACAAAACACAAAAATCCTTAAAATAAAAATCAAACAATCTACAGGGAAAAGGCATAAATGCCTAACTCTATCAAAGGACTTTACCACAGTCCCGACTTACCTTCTTTATCCCTGTCGAGTCTAATACTGTCTGTTGCTCACTAGAGCTCTCTCGGCCATATATTTTCTGTATCCCTTAAGCAAAGAAAATGGAGAAATAGGATTGAGAGGGAGGATGGTGAAAAGAGAGAAAAAGGCTAAAACAGTTTAACAATAGCCATGGAAAATGGGGGAAATGCAAGGAAATGGCTAACCAAAATAGAAAAGGGAGATCTAGGCGTTGTAGAGGGATGCTTCAAGCTCCCCTAGGATGTATTTCCAGAAAGAAAAGAGAATGAAAAAGGAGAATGGAGCACCTCACGATTTCAGCTTGATTTGGGCGTTGTAAGAGCTCCAAACGATGAAATCTTCAAGAGGAAGGGCTGCAAACCGAAATAGAATGGTGGAGAGTGGTCATTTTCAACCAAGGATGGATTTGGCAGTGATTTAAAATCACGATTTTTGGAATAGGGCAGCAAAAACGAAAATGGAGCTTGGAATGGGGGCCGTTTGTGAAGGAAGTACATCTTTTAGGGGGTTTCAAGGTACGGACCGCATACCAGGGGGCTACCCTAACCCCCAAACTCCTCCATCCCAAAGGTCAGACCCATCTGACGAGTTTGACCGGCGATGCATCGCCGAATCGGCGATGGAATCGCCGGTGAACTTGAAAATTGGCCATTGAGGCCATATGGGATGGGTTCCCCTTGCCCTAGGGATTCCAAAAAGGTATGGTTCCCACTTTGGGTCATTGTAACCCAGGCCCGCTTTAATCCAAATCATGCTCTGATACCATCTGTAACATCCCAAAAATCGGGGGGTTGAGTAAAACCTCCATTCCCGAGTTTCCAAATGTTATTTATGAAACATAAATATGTATGATTGAATGTTGTCTGTGATAATGTATTAAACATGAGTGAGATTAAGCTAGAACAGCATATCATACTCCAGAGACCGTTAAATTAACAAGCAGAAGACTGTGATAGTAGGTATAACATATATAAACAGTTGTATGTCTCCAGAGTGTGAATATGTTATCAGGTTATATACATACATGTATACTCCAAAAATAAACAAAACGAATATACATGAGTGCGCTGAAAATATAAGTGACAAGTGTCAAGGTATCTAATCAACCTCCCTGTAATCCCGTCAATCAGATCACGCATAAAGGAGGAATCCTCCTCATCATCATCAAGTCCAGCTCTGCCTCGCAGGCCGCGCCATCATCTGTAATCACAATAGGGACTGGTGGGTGTCCGGAAACACCATCCCGTAACATGGGAGTGAGTGATCAACTCAGTGGGATAAGAGAGCAGAGATTAGCATGTTATCAAATCAATCATGCGATAATAGTAAAGCAGTAAATCAAACAATCCTAATACTGTTGTTAATGCAATATGACATGACGTGATGTATGCCCTCACCGACGATCTCCCTCATACGGCACCATCTTCGTCCGCGGCATGCAATCGACCCTCAAGTGCTCCACATCTTCCAGGCACATGCAATGGCATGGTGATATGATTTTCAAGTTATTATTAGTCCATTCAAACAGCAGGATTGGGAAACTAAGGTACCTCCCTTGTATCAATCCCAACACAGATCCTATCTAGGGTCGTCACTCCTAGTAATCTCATACGATGTATATTTTGTAGGTCGCTGCAAGGGCTGTCAGGGCTGTTGCACGCACTCGTTGCTCCGCTCCCCCATCACCTTATCAATACAGGCCTACTGTACTCTACTGCTACGGAAGGGTCATCGCCTCCCGTAGACTCAGAATACGCTCGCGGTCACTACAAAGGGCTGCCAGGGCTGTTGCTCGCACTCGTTGCACCGCTCCCCCATCACCCTATCAATGTAGGCCGACAGCAAGAATATAGTGTCCCATACCACCATAATCTGCTCACGAGTCTAGGTGCTCACTGGTCACTACGGGGAGGTTTGTGGCCCCAGCGTAGGCCGACTGCTCGACCACAGTGTCCCATACCACCATGTCCGGCTCATGAGTCTTCGTGGATCAAGGTACCATGGTTGACAGGGTTTACAATGGTAAGTTCAGTACCCTAGGTTCAAGCAGTTATGACTCATGCAGGGTGAACATACAATGGCCAGTCGGGTTACTTGACGGGCTCGACTAGCGCGATCGCATCTCAAGTTGACGACATGAAGTGCGTAAAACACTTCGTGTGGCCTAACCATTGCTGTCAACTCCAGAACACGGCTCGCGTTCATCGACGCGTCGTTCGTGGCGAAGATAAGCTAACCACGAATTCGCTCGGTTACCGACTGCCTGGACTAAGTATAGTCCCGAACAATCATGGAATCACATCAGCATTCACGTAAGAGTAATGGAAATGAAATACAACCATGTGAGCATGTTAACACATGTTATAACGTACAACTTAAGTAAATCATCCTACACATGTCTTTCACACATATAATGAAATTATGCATATCGCCAACATATAGGAAATCCTCTCCATTAGCCTATTAATTGAGAATTCAATCTCAAACTAAATCATAAGGAAATCATCAAGTACATGTTATAGCATACCACTTAAGTGCAACATCAAGCATATGCATTTCATACATATAGTGAAATCGTACATATGGCTAACATGTACGAAATCATTTACATCAGCATATTAATTGAGAAATCAATCTCAAATTAATTCATAACACCGTTTAATTCAATACATACTAATACAAGCATTTATACAAACACTTACACTACACACTTGAGTCTACATATAGTATGTCGACCCGAGATGCGCATTTAGGCGAATCTCTTCACCAAACTAATTATGCACGCATTCCTAACATTCTAATGCGACAACAATTCATGTCAATCACATCAGCAAAATATGAATGAAAACAGTACTTCCTACAAATGACTAAAATACCCTAAATCTCATATTCTTCGTTGGTTTACGAAACAGGAAACGGACAGCATGTTGTACATGTCAAACGGTGTTGCCGTCAAGAATCTACTATTAAACGACATTGAAAGCTTTGGAAACAGTCAATCAAAGCGTCTAATATCCGCACCTTGTCTCTTATGGATGTGCAAATTCGAACGGAGCATATACGCTTCGTCTACGGCGAATAGGGAACCTAATACACAAGCTACATAAGCTACATCGCTAATGGAATTGACGGAAGCTTAAATCAGCAAGTGTTGAAGGTTTTCCTCACCTAGAAGTGCGTTGGAATCGCCGGGAAAGTGATCGGAGTGCGTCGCCTAAGCACGTGCAGCAGCAGCAGCAGGTGGCAGGAAAATCACTCCTACTCTCTCTCACAAACTCTCACCTTTTCTCTCTCCCAATCTAGGGCTTTTTACAATTTCGGATGGGAGAGAGGAGTGAGGGTTTCAACCCCTTTTATAGGCTTAAAAATGCCCGAAATAGGCTCAGGAACGAAGTTTACTTAGTGCATATCCAATTCGGGACTGTTTCGGTCCAAAAGATGCTTTCTGGTGGTCCCCTGGCCGAATGCGATCGGACTTAAGCTCACGCGTACCAGATCTAGCATGTATTAAGTTTTCAGTCCGGCTGGGTCCGCAGATCGCAAGTGGCGGACCAGTTTCAGTTCAACGGTCACCGCACGTAGATCAGGGCTGAAAGTCTCATGATATAAAATAGAAATTTCTCCTGATCCGAGGGTGTAATCTGGCTGAATTCTGACGGCCAGAACGCTCAATACTGACGCATCAAGTCGTGTGCCAGATTTGAATTTGAAATTCCAACTATGTCCCTATTCGCACTCTCTTCGGTTCGGGCTCAATGAAATAGCCTGTGATTATCGGTTTGACTTGATTTTCGGAATGAGTGTTAAGTCCAGCTAGGCAGTTCTAACGGTCTAAGATAGGAGGTATCGGACTTTCGACGTGCGGTCTAGATCCAATACAAAGATTCAAAGTGGTCTAGAGAACAAACCTGCTTAGAGTTTGGTCCGAGGTTATAGAGTATTATAGAGTCGTTGGTTCTACTCGATTTGGGTCTTGTAGAACGTATTTAAAGTGATCAGGGACTATTTCCCAGCTACTCCAGCGTTGCGCTAGCTAACTTACGCTTAATTTCTAAAGGAATTAATCCTAAGTGGTTTCTTTGGCTATGGAATTGGGTTCTGAACGATTTTCCAGGTGTTTTAATTGACCCACTGCCTAAGGACGTCAAATTCCAGATTAGCCATAATCCGGGGTGTTACAGGGAGATTGCTGTTAGGGGGACCAGCTACAAATGTGTGTGTGTGTGTGCACTAGATAGCTTTGTAAAATTGTGTAAAGATCATGTACACACAATTTAGGGTGGTTTGTCAATTAGCGTGATTGTTGAGTCAGCTAGACAAAGTAGCCCCATGGAAGATTGATCAAGCGTCTGCCTCAACTGGATGTGTGCCTGAACTCATAATAGGTAAAACTTAGCCTCAAATCCCATGTCTCAAAACACCAGGTAATTAAAACCCTTAAAATTGTATAGAACACCCTAAGGTTTTTTGTTAGAAAACTTTTTCACACTTCAGGAAAATCTTTAAGTTTTCTACCTTTATCAATTTATTGACAAGTGGTTTAATGAAATCGAACCCTGTTGTCGATGTCCTTAAAGCTCAATCGATCTTATCGAAATGAAGACCTAAGATGTCCAGCAACCACAGAAATATCTGGACTAAATTATCGATGGATCGATGGACTCATTGATATCATTGAAGCTTGAATCTTGAGTCCATCGATCCGACTAAATCAAATCGACATTTAGTCTATTGTGTCTAAAAGTACTGTTAAGGAAAATCATGTAATCCTCGATATATCGAAGAGCTCCTCGATATCCTTGCAATTCAAATCTCAATGATCTCAGAAGACCTTCGATAATATCGGATTAAGACACATTTCTATCAAGCAAGTTTTCAGGTTATTTTTCTTGGATCGAGGGTCACTCGATAAAATCGATATTCAAATATCAATCATATCGAGGCATGGTCGATGTCATCAAAAGTGGACAAAAACTGTCTAGCAAGCTTATAGAAAAATTCCTTGAAATTATCGATGAATCGATATTGCCCTCGATATCATCGATATTCAAATTCTGATGATATCGAGTGATGATCGATCATATCATATACCTGAAATATTTCAAAGGCAAGTGCTCTCACAATTTCAAATGTTGAGGAATTGAACCTCATGTCGATGAAAACAGAGTTCGAAATCCGATGACATTGTTGCTCGTTCGATTTCCTCGACCAACTGGCAAAAAGTTTCAAAAGTGTTTGACAGTTGAGTTCATGTCATCGAGCAGCCAGTCGATGCAATCGAGAGTATACGCTCGATGATATCAACCTTGCTCGATGATATCAAACTCTGTTAAAAATGTGACTGTTTTATATCCGTTGGAACCTTTTGCCTATTTAATGAGAGCTTGCCCTTGGTTGTTGATAGAGAAAATAGTTAGTGCTTTTGAGTGTTTAACCCTAGATCATATATCTTAAGCCTTTTCTCTCATGTAAGTTCATCCTCTAATCCATCCTCATCATTGACATTCAATAGAGCGGATTAGGAAATGAACTTCCGCATTCAAGGATCCTGCAGCTACCACCTTAATAGCAAATCATTAAGTTGAGATGCCTTGAATGCATAGATGATTGGAATCACTCCATCTTTCTTATAGAAAAAACATTTAATAGAGTAGGATTCCATCATAACCTTGACCCAACCCGTTGCCATGTATTGGTACATCTTCTGAGTTGCAGTTCAAAGGAGCTGAAGATTCTTTGTCATCAAAGGAGGAAATCTTCATTAACGCGCTGAATGGGGCTCATCTACTTATCTTTAAGTCATTAGAGTTTAGAGAACCCTTGTGATCATTCCTTCTATATGATTGGGTCTAAGGTGTTTCTCACCCCTTGCAAGTCCTCATATGAGGCTTCTGGAAGGAGTGTACGTGGGGGTGCTTTGTGTTGACCCTTGTACTGTGGAGATCGTAAACTCTTAGGTCCTTGTGTAGGTCCTTGACTTGTGTGGTCTAAAACTTAGGTGCTTTGTGTTAACCCTTACTCATGGGAGTATAAACTGGTGAGGTTCCTTGAGTGGATCCTTAGGGCCAAAAAGTCGAGTGCTGTGTGTTGACCCTTGCTCATGGGAGCATAAACTATGTCGTGTAGACATGATGTGTCAGCCTAAGTGTAGGTTATACTAATTAGAGGTGAACCTGATTTAAAACCTCCGGTTTGAGGTGAACTTATTGTGAAACCTCTTTTAGTGAGATCTGGTACACTCAAGGGTTGAGTGCGTCTATCGAAAGTGGAGTAGACAAGTAGTCGAACCACTACAAAAACAACTGTGTTTGAGATTGATATTTGTCTTTGATTACTTGT
This sequence comes from Magnolia kwangsiensis, assembly GCA_037074715.1. Classification (NCBI taxonomy): domain Eukaryota; kingdom Viridiplantae; phylum Streptophyta; class Magnoliopsida; order Magnoliales; family Magnoliaceae; genus Magnolia; species Magnolia kwangsiensis. Next base: position 67,298,721 of record CM073585.1, read on the forward strand.
GTGATTTCCCTAAATGCTTTCGTATCTATTTATCTGAGATCACACCTCACACACAGGTACATCCATCATAATCTATGATTTGCATCTTGTTCATCTTTCAAATAGTACTATGACTGGATCCTCTATTTGGCTTGGAAGCCATTAGAGTTACTTTAAAGAAATCCTAATATATGCATATTCTCTCAGGATAAGTTTGATTGGATTTTAAATTACCATAAAATATTAAAAAGTCCTATTCACCCCCCTTTAGGATATATTGGCATATTCCCACTTCAACTAAAGTGGTCATTACCGCAATTTCACCTACCACCCAATCCTACCCTCCAAAGATCATCACAACTATTGAAATTCATCCCTTGGAGCTCTAGAACGCATCGGTGGAAAGAGAAGTCAAAGATTTAACGGTGGGTGTTCATAGCATTAGATCTTAATTCTCGATATAAGGCCCACTTGTGATGAGACCCATTTTCATGTATGTGTTGTAGGCATAGAGGGGCCCATTGTGGCGGGGTCCCTCCATCATCACGCTCTCTCTCTCTCTCTCTCTCTCTCTCTCTCTCTCTCTCTCTCTCTCTCTCTCCTTTTTCCTGATTTACTGGCCACCTAAGGGCGATCCAAACCATCCAGCAGGTGGGGTGGCCCTACTGTCCACCCTGCTGGACCGATGGTCCAGTTGGACGGTCTGGATGATGGGAAGACAAAAATATCAATTTTACCCAAAGCTGGTGGGTCCCACACGTGAGGACCCACCTTGATGTACGTGTGACATCCACACTGTCCACCCATATTGCTGTCCAGATGGTGGAAACCCACCGTGATATATGTTTTTAATGCACATTGTGCATCCAGGGAGCCCAACGTGATGTATATATTTTATACATTCACACCATCCACAAACAGTTGGATCCACTTTAAAGTATGTATCTGATCCACACCACCCACCCTTTTTCCCTGCTCATTTTAGGAATTGAGCCAAAAAATGAAACCAATCTGAATCTCTGGTGGGCCATAATGTAGAAAATAGTGGTTGTGGGTGATTTAAACTATTAAGGCCTACTGTGATGTTTCTTTACGAAGAAAAATATTGTATATTGGACTCGTTAGTTCTGTTATGAGCTAGGGAGACCAATAGTCAGTGAGGATTTTCCTAATGTGGGCCCCACCTATGAAATACTTCAAGATATCAAAAAAAAAAAGAAAAGAAAAGAAAGGGAGCAAGATGTTAATGTTGTTGCTTTCAGCGTCTAGAACGCGTCCAGCGTCCCAGCAGGGTGGGATGGTAGGCCTCACCACAAGCCCCACTATGATGTATGTTGAACATCTACACCATGCATTTGATGGGTCCCCTTTATTAATGGGTCACCTCCAAAAATCAGCCCTTCACAGAACTTAAGTGGTCCACACCATCAAAGGACTAGAAGGAGATTGAACTTCTACCATTGAAACCCTTTTTGGGTCAAAAAAGTTTTGGATCGATATGAAATTTGTTTTTCCTCTTTATTCGGGTCTTAGTGACCTTATGAACTAATGGGATGGAAAATAGACGTTATGGTGGGCCCCACGTGGGACCCACCTACCATGGAAATGGATTGGTTGGGTACCACGCACCAGCTATATTGCTAATTAACATCAGCAAGATCTGTGGCTGGTATGATGTATGAGTTTTACACATAGCATCCATCTGTTTTGGGATGGTCGTGGGCCCACCCCACATGTGTGGCACATGTCGGGTGGGACTATGTAAGTGTTTTGTATCCACATCCTCCACACATGGATGATGTTGTGGGAACCCACCATGGTGTATTTGTTCTCCAAGCAGTCCATCCCCTTTTGGTTGGATGTGGGACCCAACCACACATGCTACACGTGTGGGGTGGGCCCCTACCTTGCTGACGTGTTGTATATCACGCCCTCCAACTATTTTCTGTGGTGTGTGGCGCACACGATGACGTATGTATTTTGTATGCACACCGTCTGTCCATTTTTTAGGATGGTGGGACCCACCTGATGTATGGGTTTCATACATGTCGTCTGTCCATCGTTGTACATGCAGGCCCACTTTGATGTAGTGTAGTATCCACTCCATGCATCTATGAGCCCCACGTGAGGCCACCATGATCTATGTGTTGTATATCCCCGCCGTCCAGCTGCTGGACAGTGGGAATCCTCCTTGATGCATGTATAACCACGTTGTTCATCTGCAGGTCCCACCTGCTATGTGCATAGGGCCCACCTACTATATGCAGGGCCCACCTACTGTATGTGAAGCCATTGTGGCCATATGTGAAGCCCATTATGGCCATATGCGAGGCTCATTGTAGCTCGAGTAGCAGGGCCCATTGTAGCCCGAGTAATGGGGCCCATTGTGATGTATATTAGGCCCGAGTAATGGGGCCCATTATGATGTGTATGAGGCCCATGTGATACGGCCCACTTGATGTATACAAGGTCCATGTGATGCGGCCCACTTGATGTATATGAGGCCCATTTGATGAGGCCCAAGTGATGTATTTATGATCTATTTGGTGAGGGCCACTATGATGTATTTGTGGCCCATTTGATGAGGCCCAAGTGATGTATTTGTGATCTATTTGGTGAGGGCCACTATGATGTATTTGCGGCCCATTTGATGAGGCCCAATGTGATATACATTAGCCCATATGTTGAGTACCAATATGATGTATTTGCGGCCCATTTGATAAGGCCTAATGTGATGCATATGTGGCCCATAAGTGAGGCCCATCGTGATGTGTATTAGGCCCTTGAGTGAGGCCCATGGTGATGTATATTAGGCCATGGTATGAGGCCATGGGCCCACTATATATTAAGCTCTACGTGGGCCACTCCTTGGGAGTAATGTTGGTTAAATGTCCACATTGATGGGCAATAATGGTTAAATGTCCACATTGTGACCTTCACTTAGGCCTTTTCTTAAGCCGATTATCGATGCTGATTATCGAGGCCAATGCCGAATATCAATGTCCATTATCGGTGCCGTTTATCGATACTAATTATGAGTATATGACCGCATAACACCATAATACATGCTCATACACATCATCTGCATATTTGTTAGATGTGGTTGGCCATTGCATATGCCATAAGGGATTACTATGGGACTCCCTGATAGGAGGAGTTGCCCATATGAGCGCACGGTATGCGTAGGATTGCTACATGAATGGATGGTATGACTCATGCATCTCTCATTTTATGTTATGACCACCGTATGCCCTAACGACATCAGGGTCGTGGCCTCTACAAGCATGTCATGGATGGTTAGATGGGACACCAAAAATGTTTGGGTCTAGCATACAGGTGTCATAGATGTCCTTAAGTAAAAATTCTTAAACCTCCGTGGACAGGAGACAACCCAACATGTAGACCGAGTGGATATATATGAGCGCATGAGGGTCGTATACTGGTAGGTCGCGTCTCACACTGTGTCGTGGTCAGTTGGAAGGGGGTGTGACTTTACCGCCTGAGTGAGGGGGCAATATATAGGTTGAGTTTGACCTGCTTGAGGAATAGGTCCACTATGGATGAACCGGGCTCGATATTGGCAGGCAGATAGTGAGGTCTCTTCCACTTACCCAGTTGTACTCTCGGATAAGCGCGGCAAGCTGGTGTATAGTATAATTGACACCGGTGATGATCCCGGAGATGTACGATACTAATATGTGGACTTATTAAGCAAGAGTTGGATACTCATTCATTCATTCATTTACTATCCACTCGGGCTAGTGGCGTGTAACTAATTATTATGTGTATCTTCACAATGGTCAGGATTTCAGTTGGAGCGTGCGACCAACCTGAATTGAGAGTTTATCACATTAAGTCTGACTATCCAAATTTAAGTATGAGACTGGTTTGGATAGAAGTCCCTTGTGATGGACCCCATAACCTGCGATACTACGTACTATCATCCCGACTTCACACTCCAGCTTGGTCATTTCATTCGCACCACATATTACATTACATCTGCGGCATATGACATTTTGGGTTGCTATGTTTCTACACTTATATGACAAGGATGAGGTTGACGGTATTTGAAGGCAAGTCAGGATTGACATATTGCATTGCATCCTCGGTATCTAATATTTGGCTTACTATGTCTTTGCATTGCACAACTGATCTACATTGCTTCCTTAGTATATGATATTGGTTTATGTTTTTTCATCGCATAGCGGGGATAAGACTGATGCTATTTATGGATTGCCAGTATTTCTACTTACTCTGACATCTATATGCTTAACACGTGTATCGCACACACTTACATCACCCTTTAAGCTTTCTATAAGCTTATGCAAGATAAATGCATGCAGGTGGCATTAGGTTGCAGCTGCGTTAAGCTTGGAGCGTGTAGCAGTCTTATGGAGCTTCAATATATGTATATTTCACTTTTAGCACTGTATTCAAGTGTTTATATTAGTGGATATGTGATGATGATGCTACCTTTTTATTTGGGTAAACTTGGAGTTATGCTTATTACGAGATAAATGTATATTTAAAAATCCTCCTTGTATGATCTCAGGATCAGAATTTGGCGTATGGGTGCCGAAAACTAAGAATGGGGCCCAACGAAGGCTGTTGGCACCGGATTCAGCGTTTAGGAATTCTATGAGCCCAGTTTTCGAGTTTGGGGCGTGACAACATGTACATGAAAGAAAAGATTACAAACATTCAGCGCACATCCATCACATACATCATATCCACCACAAACACCAGGAGTTATAGTGGTTCGGTGTGTACACCAACTGTTCTCAAACAGCCACACCTACTTCACTTCCAATAATCACAACCCACATGATATTGGTGTTCACTATAAAACTAAGTTTTCTCAAGTTCACCTTAAAACCTATACAGTTGTATTTTTAATTAAGCTATCATAATCAAAACCCCACGCTAAGATTTTCTTGCTAATCTTAGTTAAAACCAATACAGAGATTGTCTGGCTAATCTCAAAAACCAAAAGGAAAATAAACAAAAGTACTTGTCTTCTTCTTGAAGACGCTGCTTGATGTAGCTCGTAGAATCGCTTCGCTTAATATGTAGAGGTTCAATGTCCAACAAATATAATCAAGGGTTCTAGGTTCTAAACAGATTTTAAATTATCTCAAACCATGGGCTACTTGTTTAAATTCCTTGGATCTCAAAGGGTAAAGTAAAAAATCCCTTTAAAAGAAAATTAAATTCACAATACAGAGATCAAGGAATTACATAAACAAATTGGGTATTTAAAAGATCTAAATTTACCAGACTATAGCTTGATAATGACGGGGAATTTTCTCTCATAGTGGAGGCTTTCTGTGACTTTTCTAAATGATTTAGAATGAGAAAAGACCTCTATTTATAAGTTGAAAAATGGTTTCTTCGACTGGTCTAAGATTCAACTAATTGTTAAATTTTTGGTGCGATCGAATAAAATTGACCTTCAACTGGTCAAGCATATCCCTCGACTGGTCATGGGAGCCAAAAATATGTTGTTGGAGTTCCAGGAGAGCTCCCCACAACTGGTTGAGTAGGGTGCTCGAATGGTTGAGGATCTACCAAAATTTTTTCGACTTTGAGTGTGAAACTTGGACTAGTCAAAACAATTCTTGGACTAGTCGAACTAGAGCCTGGACTAGTTAAACTTATGCTAGGACTGGTCAAATTTTAGCCTATATAAAGTATAAATACTCGAAGATAATTTTCATAAGAAAGAACCTAAACCTAAGGTCTTTCTAGGGTTACTTATACCTGAAACATTGGACATTGAATTCAAATCTTCAGTAGCTTCAGATCTTCTACGTAAAGTAGATTTGCATTAGTAGCTTAATCTTAAAGTCGACTTGCATTAGTAGCTTGTTCTTGAAGTAGACTTTCCATTATGCTTCACTTAAAGGTGAATTTTCCATCATACTTCACTTGAAGGTGAACTTTCCACCATATGAAACAATTCACACTCTAAATTGTTTAGTCTCATCAAAATTTAACAACAAAGGGTGCCTTATACATCATAGCACATACAAACTTAGGCCGAGTTTAGAGTTCTACTCGCATAGTGAATAACGTAGGGTCGTTTAACTTTCCTTTTGTCCAAAACAGCCCCTATGGCATAATAACTTGCATCACACATTAGTTCAAAAGGAAGTGTCCAATCTGGTGGACGCATGATAGGTGTAGTGGTATGAGATGCTTTAATTTTATTAAAGGTACTTGTACACTCATCTGTCCACTTAAATGGGACATCCTTTTGGAGAAGATTAGTTAAGGGTCTAGTAATGATACTAAAGTCCTTGAAGAATCTTCTATAGAAACCAGTATGCCCTAGAAGTGATCTAATATCCTTAACAGTTCCAGGGATGGGTAGATTAACAATAATGTCGAGTTTTCAGCAATATACCTTGATTCCATTTTTTGAGATAACATGACCCAAAACAATTCCCTTTTGAACCATGAAATGACATTTCACCCAATTTAAGACAAGGTGCTTCTCTTCACACCTAGACAAGGTAAGAGATAAATTGGTGAGGCGTTCCTCAAAACTACTCCCAATTACAGAAAAGTCTTCCATGAAAACCTCAAGAAACTTCCCAACCATATTTGAAAAAATAGTTAACATGCATCGTTAGAAAGTTGTTGGGGCATTGCACAATCCAAATGACATCTAATTAAAAGTAAATGTGATAAATGGATAAGTGAACGTGGTTTTTTCTTGGTCTTTCAGGGCTATCTCTATTTGGTTATATCCGAAATATCCATCAAGAAAACTATAGAAGGAGTAATCCGCTACCCTCTCTAAAACTTGATCCATGAATGATAGAGGGAAATGGTCCTTTTTTGTGACCTGGTTCAATTTTCTATAGTCAATGCAAACACGCCAACCAGTTGTGACATGTGTTGGTATAAGTTCATTATTAGAATTTTACACGATAGTTATTCTGAATTTCTTTGGGACTACTTGGGTTGGACTCACCTAAACACTATCAGATATTGGGTAGATGATTTCCACATCCAACAATTTGATCACCTCTTTTTTTATAACTTCCATCATGTTTCGATTGAGACGCCTTTGAGGTTGTCTAATTGGTTTGGCGTCCTCATCAAGGTGGATCCGATGGGTGCATATGGAAGGGTTTAAACCCTTGATGTCGAAAATGGTCCAACCCTAGGCTCCTTTGTGGCCCCTTAGAACATTCAACAATTTAATCTCTTAATCTTTGTCTAAAATTGAAGAGATCACTACGGGATAAGTTTTATTTTCCCCCAAGTATACATACTTAAAATCATTTGGTAGTGGTTTTAGATTAAGCTTTTAAACATTGGTTGTTAATTTATTTTTTATTTTCCTTTGTAGATTAAACCCTTATGGTCGGCTCTGTCGCCTGGGCTGTTGATTTATTTTGGCTTTGTGGATTGAACCCTTATGGTCGGTCATGCCGTCTGGGTTGTTAATTTATTTTTTCTTTGTGGATTGAACCTTCATGGTTGGCCCTGCCTCCTGGGTTGTTGATTTATTTTACTTTATGGATTAAACCCTCATAATCGACCCTGCCGCCTGGGTTATTGGTTAAGTTGTTAATTTTATTTTAAGTATCGTACTTTCTGTTTGAATTAACAATATTTATTGTGTGATGTGGATGGTTTTTGTCTCGTTGGAGTAGGGATTAAAACAATCGACTCTCCTCCAAAGGCGGACTAGTTCTAGGCCTTAATAATTCACTTAGAAGAGGCACTCTACATCACTTAGATTCCATGGTAGACCCAGTTGATAACAGATCCAACTATAAATCGAAACAGAGAAAATCAACATAATCCTCCTCTTGAGGATGAAAATGAAGTTCATAGAATGTGTTAAACCAACTGTGGACTTTACGTGAACGTCTACACCCTGAGAGATCAACTTTACCATCTTGCATAGTGTTCCTTACTCACATAGGGAACATTAATTTTAAACCAGGTGTGATTCAATTGATTCTTAAATTTTATGGATTTGATTCTGAAAGCCCCTACTTGCACCTCAAGGACTTTGAGGAAGTAATTGCAACATTCAAAGTAAACAATGGCAATAGGGATGCTCTTAAGCTTAGGTTATTCTCATTTTCCCTAAAGAATCGGGCCAAAGCATGGCTCAACTCTCTAAGACCTAATACCATCACTACATGGCAAGCCTTAAGTAAAGAGTTTTTGAAAAAATTCTTTCCTAAGCACAAAACAAATGCGGTTAAACAGGAAATCATGTCGTTCTCCCTAAAGGGGAATGACCTATTTTTCCCTTACCTTAGAAATGAACTTACCATAGCTATCTTGCACAGATTTAATCTATCTCAATCTCCACGGCAACGGTGCCAAAAACTTAATTGCTTACCTCCAAGTGCAGAGGTTCGTAAGTAATATCCTGTGAATATAGGGTCGATCCCGTAGGGATGATGAATTGTGAGAAGGAGAAAATCAAATTCAAAACAAACTAAGTAATAAAAACTAAAATGATGATTTGATTTTGAGAGTTTTGAATGGATGTAATTCAATTGAATTAAAACAACACATAAGCTTCAAAGTTCCACACATATGTTAATGTTCCAAAATCATGATGACTTGGATAACACAACTTGGATTCAAGCACTATGGTCGACCTAATAAGAAAATAAAACAGTTTAAGGATTTTAAATAAATGATATAAAAGAATAGAAAATCATGGATTTGCACCATTGATATATATTCTCAAGCGCCAGTGATTTTAAGAATTCATACCAATAAGATAATGAATATCAAAGAAATGTAACAGGTTGATAACCTCTCTTATCTAGGAAATCTAATTGATTTAGGGTAACCCTATCCATTAATGTGGATCTCATATGATGAAAATATACGAATCTCACATGAGGATAAAAAATTAAACCTAAGCAATTGATAACATGCATTCACCATTCTTCTCATCATTAAAATAATCAATCATCATAACTATGAAAATATTAAACCAATGTGCTTCCCTTCTAGCTTGGGCTAGAGGGAACTTAGAAGAACATAATTAAATTGTAAAATGAAAAAGTAATAAGAAAGAAATAAATGCAAATAGAAAAGATTTAAAAAATAATAATTGATAAAACTTTAATAAAATTAAACTCTTAAAAAACCCTAAATCTTACTCTTGAATGCTTTGAATGATGTTTAAGAATGCCTTGGTAAGCCATATTTATAAATGGGGAACTCCAACTTTCGTACCTTGTTAGAAAACTCTAGAAACCGCCTCAAATTTACGCAGTTTGCTAAAATAGCCTTCACTATGTGCAGTTTCCAAAAATAGACTTCAGAATACGCTTTTTCAGAACAATTTCAGGATTCATTTTCTTCACTTCAAATCTTTGATTATCTTCATTCCTCACTTGGTTTTCTTGGATTTTTAGCATGTAAATTCTTCAATCTTGGTCTCCTAAGATCCAGCCATTGCCTTGGTGATTCTCGAGCATCAAATCCAAGCTTTTAATGCCCTTTTCAATCCAAGCTCTTAAATTCACCTTGCAACACAAACATGAGTAAAATAAAACATTAAGTTGATTTATTTTCATAAAATCAAGATATAAATGGGAGAAATTATGCCATATTTGAGTCTCAACAAACTCCCTAAATATCATTTTGCTAGTCCCAAGCAAAATAAGCGAAGAAAAATAAAAGTAAGAATAAAAACTAAATCTAGAAATAAAATTAAAATGAAAATAAAATTTTTATCTATACTACTTTTGTAGGTAATCTCGATTATATTTAGCATATGCAACAAGTCTTTAAACCCCTAGATTTCCCGTAATGGATGAGTTATAGTCTTGTGAGGGTTTTCAGAAATGTTACCCGCAAACATTGAAAATATAAAAAATATTTCAACACTCATAAATTTATACAACTATGCCTTCATTTATCATATGAATTCCCAAAAAAAATAATACTTGTCCTAAGTCTAAAGTTAGTTAGAATCTCAATTTTCTAATCCATTACATCCTTGAGTTTAGATACCTAATCAAAATTTAGAATAGTTATGATCTAACATACTTTGGTGCTTGGTGACACTAGTCTTACTTTGAGAAATATGCATGTTTCTTATCTTAACTCCTTCTAATCATCCTAAGAATATGAAATCTCTAGTTATCTCATTTCCTTCATGTCAATTCTTCTTTTACCACCATATCCTCATTATTATACACCACCATTAGATGAAGATTCCCACGGGGTTTACTTCATAACCTAAGGTATCGTACTTGTAATGGTAACGGTAATGGATACTTAGGTATCCTTACTCCGGATTACTGACACGATTATTATGGTCATTGCATTCATGCTCTATAATAAGTTTTTCTTTTTCCATCATTTTTTTTCTTCAATATTCTCTCTTTTAAGCATATATCAATGGTACTAGTTCATTCAACCTTATTTGAATCAAAATTTGTTATTATAGTTCACATATCATATTCCTCACTTAGTTAGGGTGTATTGTGAATTCAGTACTTCAAACTATAACTCACTTTAAACTAGTGATTAAATAATCAAACTCAAGTCTATAATTTTCTGTTATCAGAATTCTGACTACTATCGACCTAGAATAAATATTAACTTTGCCTTTGAAATTTATATAATATCATGTTCACATTCTTGTATATAAACATATTATTTTGAAAATGTTGAAAATTTTTTCCTAGAAACCTAAAAAAATATACTTAAACCAAAATAAGAAAAAAAAAATCTCACGTGGATGACTATCCACATCCCCAACCTAAAATCAACATCGTCCCCAATGTAATGATAATGTAATGCAGAGAACAATAAAAATAAAAGAAAGCATAGAGATTACCTACCATGAAGAACTCACCTACTAGGTGACACTATAAAAAATTGAATATGATACAAATCCTACATAAATGCTCCTTCAGATTAGAAGTATCAATCCAAATATTTTGGCTCATGAAGAAGGACGGACTCCTCTCCCAAATGAAAGTTTTCCACATAAGGCTTCAATCTTTGACCATTAACCCTGTACACATTATCATTACATGGATTCTCAATTTCAACAGCCCCATGAGTGTAAACATTCTTCACAATAAAGGGGTCAGTCCATCTTGATCTTAATTCTTCCGGAAAGAACTGGAGATGAGAATTGTACAATAGGACCTTTTGCTAAGGTTCAAAATTTTTCCTCAAAATATTTTTATCATGAAAAGCTTTGATCCTTACTTTGTAGATTTTAAAATTTTCATACGAGTTTCTCCTCAGCTTCTCTAATTCATTCAGTTCTAATTTCCTTTGTCCACTTACTTGGTCCATATCAAAGTTGAATTTCTTTATTGCCCAGTAGGTTCTATGTTCCAATTACATGGGTAATTGGCAAGCCTTCCCATATACCAATCTATATGAGGACATTCCAATCGGGGTCTTATAAGCATTCCTAGAAGCCCATAAAGCGTCGGATAGTCGAAGGGACCAATCCTTCCTATCCGGCCTTATAGTTTTCTCTAAAATGTGTTTGATTTCCCAATTAGAAATCTTAGCTTGCCCACTCTTTCGTGAGTGGTATGGGGTGCTCACTTTATGCTTGATGCCATTTTTTTCATTGAAGCCTCAAATGTCCTATTGTAAAAGTGAGACCCACCAATTGGAGTTCTAAATTTAGAAAAAATATTTTCATTTAGGAATCATATGACCACTTTGTTGTCATTAGTCCTACTTGGAACTGTCTCAATCCACTTTGAAACATATTCCACACCAACCAATATATAAACAAATCCAAAAAAAGATGGAAATGGGCCCTTAAAATCAATATACCCCAACAATAAAAAATCTCTAATAGTAAAATTGGGGACAAAGGCATCATGTTACATCAGGACACTCTTCCCAACCTTTGACATCTATCACAAGCAATACAAGAAGCATGGGTGTCTTTAAACATGGTGGGCCAAAAAAAACCACACTATAGGATTTTTGCAGTGATTTCTTTAGCGAAAAAATGTCCACTACATGCTTCCATGTGGTAAAAGAAAATAACACTCTAAACTTCATCTCCTGGGACACAACGTCTAAAAATATTATCAGTCTCATATTTACATTAATACGGGTCATCCTATAAGAAGTTTCTAACCTCAGTTTCAAAACGCTTCCTATCTTGTGACTTTCAATGATATGACATTTTTTCTATTATAAGATAGTTCACTATATCTGCATACCAAGGCAATTTGGAGATTGTAAATAATTATTTATCAGGAAAAGTGTCCTGGATATGCATCTCCATAGTGAAATCATCTAACACTAATCTAGAAAGGTGATCGGCTACTATGTTTTCTACTTCTTTCTTATCTTTTAACTTTAAGTCAAATTCTTGGAGTAGGAGGATCCATTTCATAAGTCTCGACTTTGCATCCTTCTTAGATAACAAATATTTCAGAGCTGATTGGTCTGTGAAAATGACCACTTTGGATCACAACAAGTAGGACCTAAACTTATCCAAAGAAAAAACTATTGCAAGTAACTCTTTTTCGGTTATTGAGTAGTTCACTTGGGCCGAGTTTAGAGTTCTACTCGCATAGTGAATAACGTAGGGTCGTTTATCTTACCTATGGCCCCAAAAAAGCCCCTATGGCATAATCACTTGCATCGCACATTAGTTCAAAAGGAAGTGTCTAATCTGATGGACGCATGATAGGTGTAATGGTAAGGGATGATTTAATTTTATTAAAGGAACTTACACACTCATCTGTCCACTTAAATGGGACATCCTTTTGGACAAGATTAGTCAAGGGTCTAGTAATGGCACTAAAATCCTTGATGAATCTTCTATAGAAACCAACATGCCCCATAAGTGATCTAATATCTCTAACAGTTTGGGGGATAGGTAGATTAACAATAATGTCGAGTTTTGAGTGATTTACCTCGATTCCATTTTTGGAGATAACTTGGCCCAAAATAATTTCCTTTTGAACCATGAAATGACATCTCTCCCAATTTAAGACAAGGTGCTTCTCTTCACACCTAGACAAGACAAGACATAAATTGTTGAGGCATTCCTCAAAACTACTCCCAAATACAGAAAATTCGTCCATCAAAACCTTAAGAAACTTCCCAACCATATTTGAAAAAATACTTAACATGCATTGTTGGAAAGTGGTTGGGGCATTGCACAATCCCAATGACATCCGTTTGAAAGTGAACATGCCAAATGGACAAGTGAACATGGTTTTCTCTTGTTCTAGGGCTATCTCTATTTGGTTATATTCGAAATATCCATATGTAAATGCTATTCTATCTAGCTCCTATGATTGTCAAATTTTGTAGTGTCAAAACTTCTTGGAATATGTATCTTATGTAGATCATCTTCATATTCAAGATCAAGTTGTACATTCAAGTATAAAAATAAAGGTCTTCACTTCAAGAACTTCAAGTGCAAGAATAAGAGGTTTAAGTACAACATCATGTGATAGATCAAGCTTTTAAGCTTTAACTACGTCAAGACAATGTGCTTTACTTTGGAACTCAAAGCTCAAGTAATCTTCTTAAGTTGAAACACAAGTTACAAGTACTTCAAGTTCAAGCTTCAAAGTACTTCAAGTTCAAGCTTCAAAGTACTTCAAGATGTCAAGCTTCATGTACTTTAAGATCAACATTCAACCAAAGTGAATGATGTCTCAATGATTCAAATATCACTTATAAGGTATGAAAGACCCTAGATTGACCATAAGTTAGGTCATATTGATTACATACTTAAATTGGGTCACTATATAATTTGATAGACATTTTCTCGACTAGTCTTAGCCTATGTTCGACTAGTCCTAGCATTGGCTCGACTAGTCCAAGGTTTGTTACTAATTTTTAGGATTTTTTGTTGGACCCTCGACCAGTCCTGGAGATTGCTCGACCAGTCGAGCAAGCTCGAGTCAAAGTCTAGTAAGCATTTAGGGTCCCACTCAACCAGTCGAGTGCATGGCTCGACCAGTCAAGCAAGCCACTTGATTAGTAGAGCAAGCCACTTGACCAGTCGTGGAATGGGTTTATCTTATCACGTCCAAAATTTTAAAAGTTTGTTGATCCTTCGACCAGTCGAGTGAACAGTTTTTTCGCTTATATATTATATATAGAGCATGATTTTTAGAGTTTGACAAGTCATTCAAGTAAAATCAAGACACCACTCTGAGAGATAAGTTTGTGATATTCTTAATTTATTTAGTGCTCATTTAATATTATCTTTAATTTAGGTTTTTGCATTTGATTTTGAGTTCTAGATTCCAATCTTATTTGAAGAAGGGATTTAAGTTTTCCTCTTTCTCGGAATCAAAATTGAATCAAGCTAGCCCAAGGTGATTTAATCTAAAAATCATTTAGAACTTAGAATCTTTGAGTGTGGACATTAGACATCTACGTTGAACATCTACTTCGAATTAGTTCTACAAGGATTCATCAAAGGAGAATATCTAGATAAGTATATTTATATTTCTGTAAATCTATTCTTGGTTTTTTTGAGATTGTACTAGGAAAAATCTCTGTCTGTTTGGTTTTCTGAGGTGATCCAAAAAACTCAGAGTGTGGGGATTTTGAATTGTGTAAGCCCACTAGAAAGACAAAATTGTGAAGGTTTTAGGTGAACCTTGAAAATCCTATTTTATAGTGAATGTTAATATCCACTATGTGACGATATTGGGAGTGGAGTAGTTGTGTGGCTATTTTTCTAAACAGTTGGTGTACACACAAGCAAACTACTATACTTTCTGGTGTTGTGGTGGATGGTTAATTGTGGCTTTATGTGAATGTTGTAATTTCTTTTTTTTCCTTTGTGGAGAATGTTGTAATCTCTTTTATGTAAGTGTGGGAATGTTGTAATAGCTTAGTTTATTTTCTTTGTTATTTTTATTCTCCTCTGTATTAGTTTAGGATTTTGATACACAGACCATTTTAAGAATCAGGTTGTCCTACCATAAGCCATTGGTTTTTGGTGTAAGGTTGTCCTTAGAATAACATCTGTATCAACCTCTTAATACTTGTATATTTGAGGTTGTTATTCATTTATACTTTGTTGGATTGTTAAGTACTATCTTTATTTATATTTGTCTAAATTCTTATTTAATTTTTTAATTTGACATAGTCCTATCATACCTCCCCCCTAGGACTCTTAGCTCAACCTTTTCAAGTGGTATCAGAGCCTAATAGCTCGCTTTAATTTTTGGATTAATTTCCTGAGTTAATCGATCTGAGCTTTCTAAGATGTCAAATTTTGATAGCCTTTCTGTCACTTGGCCTCCACCATTTGATGTCTCCAATTATGCCTATTGGAAAGCCAGAATGAGGATATTTTTAAAATCCATGGATTAAGCCACAGTGACCAATTGGACCCCTCCTACCACTGAAGTGACTGGTACTGATGGATCTACAACTTTAAAAGTCTCATCTTACTTTTCTTAGACCACTCTTCAGAAAGTGAGAGTAGTGTCAATGCAAAGGCTTTAAATGCAATTACTTACGCACTATTACTAGATGAATTCAAGAGAATTATATCCTATGATACTGCAAAGTAAGCCGGGGATAACTTGAAAATGACACACGAGGGTACAATAATTATCAAGAAATCTAAAGTTCAAATCCTTACAACTAAATTTGAGAAAATACGTATGGAAGAAAGTAAAACGTTCATGGACTTCTATACAAGATTGAATGACATTGTCAACTCTATGTAGGGTCTTGGTGATAGGATCCCAGAAAGTAAAGTTTATGCAAAGATACTACGCTCATTACCTGAACGATTCAATTCAAAGGTGACCGCAATTCAGGAACTTCGTGATACGGATAATATGAGGGTAGAAGAATTGGTTAGTTCTTTACAAACCTACGAGTTAAACTTTAAAGCTCCTAAAGGTAAATCCACACCTTAAGACTTCTAAAATTATTTCCCAAGAAAATAGTAATAATTCTGATTTAGAAACTTTTAAAGATGATATGGCTCTTTTAGCTAAAATGTTTTACAAGATTTTCAAAAGTAAAAAGAGGGTTAATTTGTAAAAACATACTAAAAAGAAAAGTATGTTGGCTACATGGGATGATTCTTCTTGCTCTGAAGTCTCTTATGAGTCGAAGATTCTGACACCGAGTCAGCTAATGATGTTAAAGCTCTAATGAATCTAGCCAAGTTCACATTTTCATATAATGATGATTCAACCAGTGAAGAAAATTTGAATAGTGATCATGAAAATGAAGAAGATCTTCAAGATGCTTATGATGCCCTTTACAAAGAAAGTTGTAAAATTTCTATAAAGTTAAAACTTCAGAAAGAAAAGTTTTTAAAACTAAAAGAAAATTTTGATAATCTAGTCTTAGAAAAATCACACATTTCAGATTTCTTTGATAAAACTAAGTGTGACTTAAATTTCAAAACATCCCAAGTTGAAAAATTAAAATCTGAAAATGAAAAGCTAAAACTAGAAGTCTCTTCACTTTTGAGTTTGAAAGACACATGGAGGTATGCCTAAGGTGATCCAAAATTAGAAAAACTATTATCCGGATCCAGAAAATGTAGCGATCGATCTGGATTGGGTTATGATAAAAGTACTTCTCCTAAGAATAAGAATACTCCACCCAAATTTGTGAAAGGGGAGTCTTATAACTCAAAAGGGAAAAGTCTAAATCAAAATTATTCTAACAATTCTACAACTTTTCAGACTTATAACCCTAGAAGCAATCATATCAACTATAGAAATTAATTGTTGATTTACTTAAGGAGATCTTAAAATCTAACTCAGTAGGTCGAACTTATAACAACTATAAACATAAGAAGACCAACTATACTTCTAAACCCAAAATTGTAATGAAATGGGTTCCTAAGGTTACGTGTTTGGTAGCCCACACCGCTTTTAAAGCTTCAAGCCATTCAAACTGGTACCTAAACAGTAGTTGCTCCAGACATATGACAGGTGACAAAGGTCTGTTCACCAATCTTAAAGACATGATTGATGGTTCAAATACATTTGGTGATGGTAGCAACTACAGAATTATTATCCAAGGCACGGTTTAACTCTTTAACCTCTCTCTATTTGAGAATGTTTTATATGTAGAAAGGTTAAAAGATAATTTATTAAGCATCTCTCAAATATGCGATAATAATCATAGTGTAAATTTTACTAACCAAGGGTGTGAAATTTTAAATAAAAATGGTTCTATAATATTAACTGGTCGCAGAACTTCTGAAAACTGTTACATTGTTAGTGATTCAAGCTCATCTAATCTATCGTGCTACATGGTCCATAGTGATGAAACCGAATTATGACATAAATGCCTCGGACATGTACACTACCGCAACTTGTATAGATTGAGCAAAAGAGAGTTGGTAAGAGGTCTACCCAAAATACAGAAAGTAGACAAAATATGTGGTGACCATATTGGTAAATAAACTAGGAGCACTCACAAAAAGGCGAACTCCAATGCCACATCTAAACCATTCGAACTTCTCCACGTGGATCTCATTGGACCAACTAGAACGGAGAGTTGAGGTGACAAGAAGTATATTTTGGTGATTGTTGATGACTTTAGTGGGTATACTTAGGTAGCCTTCTTAAGAGATAAATCAAAAATTCTCGATGAAGTAAAAAGGATACTTAAATATATCCAAATGGAAAAGAATCACAAGTCTCGAAGATTCGTAGTGATCATGGTTCTAAATTTGAAAATACCGATTTTGAGAAATTTTACAGTGATCAGGGAATATCACATGAATATTCTTCACCCAAAACACCACAACAAAATGGGGTAGTGGAAAGAAAAAATAGAGTGCTTCAAGAAATGACAAATGTAATGCTAAATAGTATGAAGCTTCCTAAACACCTTTGGGCTGAAGCTGTAAATACTGCTTGTTATATAATTAACCGCATTTATTCTAGAAAATCAAATAGTAAAACGGCTTATGAAATATGGTTTGATAAGAAGCCAACTATCAAATACTTTCGAGTTTTCGGTAGCAAGTACTACATTTTACGTGACTAAGAAAATCTGGGTAAATTTAACACCAAAAGTGATGAAGGGATATTTTTAGGGTATGCTCTAAATAGTTGAGCGTATCGGGTTCTTAACAAGAGAACTGGTGTAATTCAAGAGTCCATCAATGTGGTTATAAATGATCATTTGAATACACCTGTCTTAATTTTAGAAAATGATGAAGTTCTTTTAATTAATAAACCAAACTCTTCATCAAGTCAAAATAACACTGAACTAAGGACAGTTAAAGACCATTCATCTAATTAAATCCTTAGAAACCCTCTCACTGGTGTGTGCACTCGTAAACAACTTGAAGATATGTGTAACTATCTGTGCTTTACATCTCAGATAGAATTGGCTAACGTAAAAGAAGCTCTTACTGATGAAAACTAGACTATAGCAATGCAAGAAGAGCTCAATCAGCTTATAAGAAATGATGTTTAGTACTTAGTTCTAAGACCAAAAGATAAACACATTATCGGAACAAAATGGATTTTTAAAAATAAGTCTGATAAACTTGGTAATATTATTAGAAACAAGGCTAGGCTGGTTGTACAAGGGTACACTCAAATAGAAGGCATTGATTATGATGAGACCTTTGCTCTAGTAGCTAGTCTTGACTCAATCAGACTATTTATATCCATTGCATACTTTAGAAAATTCAAAATATACCAAATGGATGTAAAGAGTGTGTTCTTAAATAGCAACTTGCATAAAGAAGTGTATGTTGTACAACCAACGGATTTTGAAGACCCTAAGCATGCTAATCATGTCTACTACCTGAAAAAGGCACTCTATGATTTGAAACAAGCTCCCAGGGCATGGTATGAAAGTTGACTAAGTTTCTACTAAGTCATAACTTTATAATGGAAAGTGTTGATAAGACATTGTGTGTAAAGAAACATAATGATCAGATACTAATAGTGCAAATCTATGTTGATGACAGTATCTATGGATCTACTTGTCCTAACATGACTGTTAAGTTTGCAGATCTTATGAAGTCTAAATTTGAAATAAGCATGGTTGGAGAACTAAAGTATTTTCTAAGGTTGCAAGTCAAATAGCTCCTTGATGGTTTCTTTATCTCTCAAACTAAATATGCTCTGAACTTAGTTAAAAAGTTCAAATTTAAGAGAGAAAAATTTTGATACTCCAATGAGTACTACTCTAAAACTCTCTAAGGATTCAACAGGTAAGAGTGTGGATCTTAAGTTGTATCGCAGTATGATAAGTAGTTTTCTTTATTTAACTACGAGCCGACCTGATATTACATTTAGTGTAAGAATTTGTGCTAGATATCAGTTAGACCTTAAAGAGTTACATCTGATAGCTATTAAGCGCATTTTGTGATATGTTGCTAGTTCAGCTAATTTTGGTCTTTGGTATCCACATGATTGGGCGGGTAACATTGATGATCGTAAATTAACCAACGGTGGTTGTTTCTATGTCAGGAACTATTTAGTTTCTTGGCTAAGTAAAAATCAAAGTTCCATATCATTCTTCACAGTGAAACTAAATATATTGCTGCTGGTAATGCATGTACTCAGCTTGTATGGATGAAAAGAATGCTAAGTGATTACGAAATTGTGCAAGAATTCTTGGTTTTATATTGTGACAATTCAAGCACAATTAATATTTTTAAAAATCCAATTCAACATTCACGAACTTAGCATATTGACATTAGATATCATTATATTCGTGAACTAATGAAAGATAAGATAATTTCATTGGAATATATTCCGACCGAGACTTAACTTGGGGACATATTCACAAAATCGCTCGACAAAAACAGGTTTGCAAAATTGAAATTTGTTCTTTGTATGTGTAATATGAAATTTGTGCCTTTCTGTATCATAATGTATATATTTATTATTTTAAAATTTTAAAATTCAAAATAATAAAAAATTATAAATTTTTTGTGCTGCACGACTAGTCGAGTACAAACTCGACCAGTCGTGAAACGGGTTTGACCATTTATTTGGGGAAAATATTCTTTTTCTTCATTTGGGTCTTCTTCTCCAACAAGCCCTACACGACCGGTCGAACCCTTCTTCGATTCCTCCATGGTTAGTGCATTATTTTCAATTTTCTTCTAGATTTAAGTCCTTTGCACTTCCTTTTCTTCATTTGTATGGTTTATTTCATGCTTTATGATTGTTTAGTGGGTTTTCTATCAAAAAATATGATCTACTAGAAACCTTTCTTGTCTCTTTTGCAATCACCTTATTCCTTGATTTCTTTATTGCAATGGAGGGTAGAACCAAGAAGAAAGGATCTCGTGGTCCTTCTTCCTCTCGTTCCACTCATATCACGGTGGGCCACCTTTGATCACCTGAGGAAGATCCCGAATATGTACGAGATATTCGCTTGCGCGATGTGATAGTATAATGGACACTTAATCCTGATCATTTGGCACCATTTGATGTTGTTCCTCCCCTTCAGTCTGTATGATGGGATAACATATTACAATGGGGTGGGCCGGCATACTGTTCTATTGCGCAAGCCATGTATGCTTGTATTACTGACTTCTCTACTAAAAATATTATGTTTACAATTTCTATCAGAGAAGGTACAATTGATGTGGACCATCATCTTATTTCTGGGTTAATGGATATACCTGTTAATGACGATGGTATTCCTATTAGTTCTTTTGTGGCAAAACCTTCTGAAACTGAGAAGCGAATGCTCACTAAAGTTTTATGTAACATGGATGCGGAATGGAGTACTGGGAATGTGCTAAAATTCTAAATTTATGTTACCAAGATACAGAATTCTTCATAGGATTTTTATTTCAAATGTCTATCCTCGATCTGAAAATAAAACCGAGCTTACTATATTCATGGTTCGTATTCTTCATTCTATCATTTCTGGAGTCTCTGTATGTCTTCCTTCGCTGATTTTTCATATCATAATTTAGTTTTGTCTCCACCCAGGTCACAGTGATATACCCTTTACTTATCTTATGAATGTTTTAGCCACCCATAGTTTAGTGGCTATGCCTGTTGGAGAAGCTCCCATTCACCATCTACCCTTCAACAACTCTAACATTAACAAGATGAATTTGAAGTTGGCCACAGGCCAAGTTGATGTGGGTGCTAGTGGAGCTGCTAAAGTAAATGAAGAGGAGGGTGATTTGCCTCCAGATGACGTTAATATGGATGATCTCTTTGATGAAATTGAATTTGATTCTGCTACTGATCCTGATTATCAGCAATCTAATTTTGATGCGCGTTTGCGCTCACTTGAGGAGAAGGTTGAAGGTATGCATGTGTCCCAAGATATGAAATTTAAATATATGCACAAATATCTTAGGCACATTAACAAGGGGACTTCATCAAATTAATCCATTCATACCTACTCCTTCTAATTCAGATTAGTTTTGAGTATCTGATATGTAATAAATTTTAAATACTTGATTTTCTTCTTGTGGGTGGATGTTTTTAATAATTATCTTATCTCTATATTCTGTTAACCTTACCTCTCTCATTCCTCTTGTGTTTCCATCATCATTTATAGTTTCTTTCCTTTGTCATATTGTGGCAAAAAGGGGGAGAATTTATTTTGACATGCCTATTTCATTATGATAAATGTGTAGAATGAAATGAATGTGGAACTGTGGAAAATGTGGTTAGGTATTAAGGGGGAGTATTGATGAGTATTAATTTCACCAGTTTGTAACTGGTGCATGATTCTTTGACCAGGTTGTAACTGGTATATAATTATTTGACCAGGTTGTAACTAGTGCATGATTCTTTATTTTATGTATTATGCTTATTTTATTGTATTGTGCTTTGTCACAAATTTGACAAAGGCAGAGATTGTAAATGTTATTCTATCTAGCTCCTATGATTGTCAAATTTTGTAGTGCTAAAGCTTCTTGGAATCTGTATCTTCTGTAGCTCATCTTCATATTCAAGATCAAGCTCTACATTCAAGTACAAGAACAAAGCTCTTTACATCAAGAACTTCAAGTGCAAGAATAAGAGGTTTAAGTACAACATCATGTGATAGATCAAGCTTTCAAGCTTCAACTATGTCAAGACAATGTACTTTACTTTGGAACTTAAAGCTCAAGTAATCTTCTTAAGTTGAAACACAAGTCACAAGTACTTCAAGTTCAAGCTTCAAAGTACTTCAGGTTCAAGCTTCAAAGTACTTCAAGTTGTCAAGCTTCATGTACATCAAGATCAACGTTCAACCAAAGAGAATAATGTTTCAATGATTCAAATATCACTTATAAGGTATGAAGGACCCTATATTGACCATAGGTTAGTCATATTGATTACATATTTAAATTGGGTCACTATATAATTTAATAGACATTTTCTTGACTACTCTTAGCCTATGTTCAACTAGTTCTAGCACTGGCTTGATCAATCTAAGAATTTCCTCGACCAGTATAAGGTTTGTTACTAATTTTTAGAATTTTTTATTAGACCCTCGACCAGTCCTGGAGACTGCTCGACCAGTCGAGTGAACAGTGCTCGACCAATCGAGCAAGCTCGACTCAAAGTCTAGCAACCATTAAGGGTCCCATTCGACCAGTCGAGTGCAGGACTCAACCAGTCGAGTAAGCCATTTGACCAGTCGTGGAACGGACTTATCTTATCATGCCCAAAATTTTGAAAGTTTGTTAGTCCTTCGACCAGTCGAGCTGACCTCTGGACCTGTCGAGTGAACAGTTTTTTCACTTATAAATAAAGCATGATTTTCAGAGTTTGACAAGTCATTGAAGAAAAATCAAGACACCACTCTGAGAGATAAGTTTCTAGTATTCTTAAGTTATTTAGTGCTTATTTAATATTCTCTTTAATTTAGCTTTTTGCATTTGATTTTGAGTTCTATATTCCAATCTTATTTGAAGAAGGAATTTAAGTTTTTCTCTTTCTTGGAAGCAAAATCAAATCAAGCTAGCCCAATGTGATTTAATCTAAAAATCATTTAGAACTTAGAATCTTTTTGTGTGAACATTGGACATCTTTGTTGAACATCAACTTCAAATTAGTTCTATCGGAATTCATCAAAGGAGAATATCTAGATAAGTATATTTACATTTCTGTAAATCTATTCTTTGTTTTTTTGAGATTGTGCCAGGAAAAATCTCTGTCTGTTTGGTTTGTCTGAGGTGATTCAGAAAACTCAGAGTGTGAGGTTTTTGAATTGTGTAAGCCTACTAGAAAGACACATTTGTGAAGGTTTTAAGTGAACCCTGAAAAACCTATTTGATAGTGAACACCAATATCTACTGTGTGAGGATATTAGGAGTGGAGTAGTTGTATGGCTATTTTTCTAAACAGTTGGTGTACACACAAGCGAACCACTATACTTTCTGATGTTGTGGTGGATGGTTAATTGTGGCTTTGTGTGAATGTTGTAATTTCTTTTTAAGCCTGGAGAATGTTGTAATCTCTTTTATGCAAGTGTGGGAATGTTGTAATAGCTTAGTTTATTTTCTTTACTATTTTTATTATCCTTTATATTGGTTTGAGAGTTTGATACACAGACCGTTTTAGGAATTAGGTTGTCCTACCATAAGCCATTGGTTTTTGGTGTAAGGATGTCCTCAGATGTAACATTCTGAAAATCG
This sequence comes from Magnolia kwangsiensis, assembly GCA_037074715.1. Lineage (NCBI taxonomy): Eukaryota > Viridiplantae > Streptophyta > Magnoliopsida > Magnoliales > Magnoliaceae > Magnolia > Magnolia kwangsiensis. Next base: position 67,322,275 of record CM073585.1, read on the forward strand.
AGGGTCGGGTAGAAACCTAACTCCCGAGTTCCAGAACATCACTTATGCAACATAGATGATGATAAATGCATGTTGTCTGTAGAATGGCATCAAACAAGATTGAGACTAAGCCAAAACAGCATATCATACTCCAGAGACAGTTAAATTAGCAAGCAGAAGAATGTGATAGATATATAAAATATATAAATGATTGTAAGTCTCCAGAGTGTGAACATGTTACCAGGTTAACTAAATACATGTATACTCTAAAATAGAAAGAAAAGAATATACATGAGTGCTCCAAAAATATAAAATGACAAGTGTCATGGCATCTAATCAACCTCTCTGTAATCCCGTCGATCAAACACGGAGGAGAAGTCCTCCTCATCATCATACAAGTCCAGCTCCGCTTCACAAGCAGCGCCATCATCTGTAACTAAAATAGGGACTGGTGGGTGTCCAGAACACCATCCTGTAACGTGGGAGTGAGTAGCTAACTCAGTGGAATAATAGAACAAAGATTAGCATGTTATCAAATCAATCACGCGTTAATAATAAAGCAAACAATCAACCATTCCTAGATACTGTTGTTAATGCATGCATGAAATGACATGATGGATGCCCTCACCGACATACTCCCTCATGCGGCACCATCTGCTTCCGCGGCATGCTTTCTTCCCGCAGTGCTCCACATCTTTCAGGCACATGCAATGCGATATGGATAATGATGACCAAGTTGTTATTAGTCCTTTTCATACAGCAGGATTGGAAAACTAAGGTACCTTCCTTATATTAATCCCAACACAGATCCTGTCTAGGGTCGTCACTCCTAGAAATCTCATACGATGTTATATTTGTAGGTCGCTGCAAGGGCTGTTAGGGCTATTGCTCGCACTCGTTGCACCGCTCCCCCATCACCTTATCAATACAGGCCTATTTATCCTTAAGACTGCATCAGGGCTCGTCGCCCCCATGCAGTGTCAGGATAAACTCAAGGTCACTACAAAGGGCTCGTCACTTGATCAGTGTAGGCCGACAGCAAGAATATAATGTCCCATACCACCATAATCTGCTCAGAGTAGGGTGCTCACTGGTCACTACGGGGAGGTTTATGGCCCCAGCGTAGGCCGACAGCTCGACCACGGTGTCCCATACCACCATGCCCGGCTCATGAGTCTTTATGGATCAAGGTACCATGGTTAACAGGGTTTTCAATGGTAAGTTCAGTACCGTAGGTTTAAGCAGTTATAACTCATACATGGTGAACATACAATGGCCAGTCGGCTTACTTGACGGGCTTGACTACCACGATCGCATCTCAAGCTGAACGACATGAAGTGCATAAAATACGTCGTGTGGCCTAACCACTACCGCCAACCCAAACACGACTTGGGTTCATCGACGCGTCCTTCGTAGCAAATAAAAACCAACCACGAATTCAATCCATTACCGACTGCCTGGACTAGGTCATGGCCCCAAGCATTTGTGTATCAACATCAGTAAGCATATGTGAGTAACAGAAATGAAATACAACATTGTAAGCATGTTGACACATGTTATAGCATACCACATAAGTAAATCCTCCAACACATGCATTTCATATATATAATGAAATCAACACATATAGCTAACATGATGGAATTCATACACATCAGCATATTAGTTGAGAATTTAATCTCAAAACTAATTCACAACACCATTTTACTCAATACATACTAATACAAACACTTAGTCTACACACTTTAGTCCACATAGCGTATGTCGACTCAAAGTGCGCATTAGGGTGAATCTCTTCGCCAAACCGATCAAACACGTATTTCTAATATCATAACACGATAAATTTACATGTCAAGCATTTCAGCAAAATACGGACGTATACAATATTTTCTATAAATGCCTAAAATACCCTAAATCTCATATTTATCGTACGTTTACGAAACGGAAAACGGATAGCATGTTGTACATGTCAAATGGCGTTGCCGTCGATAATCTACTATTAAACGACATTGAAAGCTTTGAAATCAGTCAATCTAAGCATCTAAAATCCTCACCTTTTGCCGTAGACGTGTATCGATTCGAATAAAACGTCAATGCTTTGTCAATGGCGTTCTGGCGTCCTAATGCACAAGATACATTAGCTACTTCGCTATTTGAATCGAAAGGATCCTTAAAACAGTTATAGGTTAGGGTTTTCTTACCTAGAACGGAGTTGGAATCACCAGAAGAACGATGCAGGCAGGTGGATGTGGCACATGGAGCAACAGGGAAGACTCAAAGGAGAGAGCTCCAAATCTCCCTCCCTTTCTCTCTCTTTTCTCTCTTCTCTCTCCAAATTCGTATGGAATGAAAGAGCAAGGGTTTAAGCCCTTTTTATAAGCCCAAACATGACCAAAATAGACTTGGGGCCAAGGTATACTTATTTTGTAACCAAAGAGGGCTTGTTCTGATCCAACGGAGCATTTCTGGAGGTCTTGGGACTGAATGCGATCGGACTTAAGCTCCCAGACATTGGATCTAGGTTAGGCAGAGTTTTCAGTTTGAGCAGATATCCAGATCGACCGTGGCGGACCAGTTTCAGTTCAACGGTTATGGGAACTCGATCGGAGCTACAAGTACTATGACATGTATGGGAAATTTTTCCTGATCCGAGGGTGAAATTTGATTAAATTCTGACAGTCAGAACGCTTAGAAAATGCACACAAGCGAACGTGCCAGATTTCATAAATTATATTTATTTCTCATACTCTTCACTCTGGACTCAAGGAAATCGTTGTGGGACATCATCTGGACTTAATTTTCGAGGTGATTGTCAAGTCCAACTAGGCGGTCATATTCGTCTAAGTCTGGGGTAATCGGAGTTCCAACGTGCGGTCTAGAGCCGATACAAAGTTTCAAGGTGCTCCCGAGAGCAATCGGGAATAGAGTTTGATCCTAGGTTTTACGGTATTGTAGCGTCACCTATCCTATACATTTTGACTCTAGCAGATCGTATTGAAAGTGATTGGTGAGAATTTCAAAGGCCATCTAGTGCAGTGCTAGTTGATTCTCGTTGGATTTCTAAAGGAAGTGGCCTTTATTGGTTTTTTTTTTTAGATGAGATTTGGAGGGTGGAGCGAGGGTATTTGGAAACGAAAGAAGGAAGAGTTTGGATGAGTGGTTTTTGCCAAAAATCAGGTGTTTTAGTGAAAAAGGAGAGTTTGGAGGGTCACTTTGTGAAGGAAGTACCTGATCGGGGAGGTTTTAACGGATGGCCCACATACCAGGGGGCTACCCAAGCCCCCAAACACCTCCAGCCCGAAGCCCGGACCCAACCGAGGAATTTGACCGGCGATGCATCGCGGAATCGGCGATGCCATCGCCAATGAAAATCATCTCCGGCAAGGCCGGCCATATGGGCTGGGTTCCCCCTGCCCCCTAGGTCCCAAAAATATGTGGGGCCCACCTTGGATCATTGTGGATTAGAGTGGGTGGGCCCACGACTCTATTCGAGGCATTTTGGGGCCAGTTTGCAAACCGAAATGAATTTTTATGGCATATTGCATATGATTTTGGGGTAGGAGACGCTAATCTATCCAACTAACCTATCTATCTTATTAGATTCCAAAAGGTTAAGGGTCGAAACCCATTTTACTCATTTATTTACTATTCATGATAATTTTTAGCTTCGGTATTGTTCTTCATCATTAATACTCTAGGGTTGGTGTTCTTTACTATTTAAACTTGATGAGTCATGTTTAATATAAAAGTACTTGGAGAAATTTGAAGAATGAGGTGGTGAAAGGTGAGTTTTGAAGGAAATGGGTTGAAACGCGATTTCTTTGGCTTCGGGATTGAGCTCTAAAAGTGTTATGGTTGACCCATTGCCTAAGGACGTCTAACTCCAAGTTGGCAAAAATCTGGGGTATTACATTAGAACAACATCTGTATCAACCTCTTAATACTTGTACATTTGAGGTTGTTAATCATTTCTGCTTTGTGAGATTGTTAAGTGCTATCTTTATTTATATTTGTCAAAATCCACATTTAATTTTTTAATTTGGCATAGTCCTATTCAACAACCCCCCCCCCCTTTAGGACTCTTAGCTCAGCCTTTTCACCATCAAGAAAATAATAGGAGTGACCTACTACCTACTCTAAAACTTGATCAATGAACGGTAGAGGGAAATGGTCCTTTCTTGTGACCTGGTTCAATTTTCTATAGTCAATGCAAACACGCCAACCAGTGGTGACATATATTGGTATGAGTTCAGTATTAAAATTTTACACTATAGTTATTCCGAATTTCTCTAGGATTACTTAAGTTGGACTCACCCAAACACTATCGGATATTGGGTAGATGATTCCCACATCTAACAATTTGATCACCTCATTTTTTACAACTTTCATCATGTTTAGATTAAGACGCCTTTGAGGTTATCTAATGGGTTTGGTGTCCTCATCGAGGTGGATCTGATGGGTGCATATTGAAGAGCTTATACCCTTGATGTCAGAAATGGTCCAGCCCAAGGCTCCTTTATGGTCTCTAAATAGATTCAACAATTTAATCTCTTGATCTTTGTCTAAAAATGAAGATATCACCACGGGATAAGTTTTATTTTCACCCAAGTATACATACTTAAGCTCGTTGGGTAATGGTTTTAGATCAAGCTTTTAAACATTAGTCGGTGATGATAGAGGTCGCAAGTCCTCGATAGATAGGATTTGAATGCACGGTCTCCATTAGTATATACCAATGTCTTGGATGGTAGTGCTCTCATTATCATCACAAATTTAGCAAGCACTTTTTCTAAATCAGAATTTTTCAAGTCACTAAAGAATCGAATCAATTCCTTAGTCAGACTAGGTTCCAATTCCTCTTCTTCTATCAATCAGTCCAGGAAATTCAGCTCATGGATCTCATTATTGTCAATGGGCTACTTACATAGATTGAAAATATTTAGCTATAGAGTCATATTATAAAAAGACAAGTTCATCATTCTATTCCTGTAATTTATGATTGCATTTGAAGTTGTTAGGAATGGACGTCCTAAAATGATGGGAACTTGAGCATTAACATTTACACATGGTTCAGTGTCTAGTACAATAAAATCTATGGGGAAGTAGAATTTCTCCACTTGGACTAGCATGTCCTCTAAATTTTTTCTTGGTAACTTAATGGAGTGATCAGCGAGTTGGAGTGTAATAGTGGTTGGTTAAGCTCACCTAACCCTATTTGTTGGTAAACCAAATAAGGTACTAAGTTGACGCTTTCATCCAAATCTAACAAAGCATGCTCAATTTGGAAATTCCAAATAATACAAGGATTAGTAGGACTTCTCAGGTCTTTGTATTTGGGTATGACCCTTTGTTGAATGATAGCGCTCACTTTCTTAGTAAGAAAGACCTTTTTGTGCACATTTAATTTCCTCTTTACAGTGCATAAGTCCTTGAGATATTTAGCATATGATGGTATTTGTATAATGACATCAAGCAGAGGAATATTAACAGTAACCTTTTAGAGTAATCCAACACCTTTTGATATTTTATGGGGACAGTCCGGTTCTGAAGTCTAGATGGGAACGAAAATGGAGGCTCATGTGACTTAGTCTATTTGTCCTTTTATTTTTGCGGCTCTTGAACCATAGCCGGATCATCATTCTCTTGAGATGGTGGCTCATCCTCTGGTATATCTACTGGTTGTATTATCTTGTTATTGACCTCTTTTCCACTTTTCAAGGTAATGATGGCTTTAACTTGTTCATAATGTAGCTCACTATGATTTGAGTCTCCAATGAAATGTGTATTTATAAGGTTGAGAAGGAAAGGTGTCTTTTTTCCTAGCATTTAGTTGAGTCTCAATCCTAGCCACGACCATCTTTAATTCCTGATTTAATTAGATTAGAGACTGATTCATTTCAGCTTAAAAGTTCATGAATGTGGTCAATGCATCCTCCATAGATGATCGCTTTGATGGGGACACATATAGTGCATTGTTAGATGCCCCAAAGAAGTTATTTTGTGGAGGCATTTGAGATGCATTGAGAGCATTAATTTGTAGTACATTCCTCCAACTAAGATTAGGATGGTTACGCCAATTTGGATTATACGTGTTTTCCATTGGATGCATAACTGACCTTTGGTAGTTATTTACAGCATTTTCTTGCTCATGCTCATGCATGATATTTTATACAACTGGGATTATTGGACATTCCTTTGTGTCATGGTCTGCACCACCACAAATGCTATAAAAATTACCTAAGGAATTATTTTCTTTAACCATATTAACTTTCCTAATTTTCAAAGTTTCGACCTTTCTAGCCGATGTAGAAAATTTTACATTAAGGTCGTCTTCCTCTCTTAGGACATACATCCTCACTTTCTCTCTAGGAATCAGTCTAGTTTGGTTTGGTTTAGCAGAGACATCCCATGTCTGCATATTCTCTGCAACATGTCTAGAAAATCTCAAGCCTTATTATGATCTTTGTCAAGAAAGGTTCCACCACACATCATCTCTATGAACTGATGGGTATCCATGGTAAGCCCCTTTCAAAACGCATCAATCATGTGTCATGGTTCATAACCATGATGTGGACAAATATGTAGAAGGTATTTGAAGCACTCCTAAGCTTGGAAAAATAGTTCATTCCCCTTTTGGGAGAACGACATGATTTTCTGTTTAAGTGCATTTATTTTGTACTCGGGAAAGAATTTTTTCAAAAATTTTCTACTTAAGGCTTGCCATGTAGTGATGGTATTAGGCATTAAAGAGTTGAGTCATGCTTTGGCCTGATCATTTAGAGAAAATGAGAATAACCTAAGCTTAAGAGCATCCCTATTGCCATTGTTTACTTGTAATGTTGCAATTACTTCCTCAAAGTCCTTGAGGTGCAAGTAGGGGCTTTCAGAATTCAAGTCATAAAATTTAGGAATCAATTGAATCACACCTGTTTTAAAATCAATGTTCCTTGTGTGAGCAGGGAACACTATGCAAGATGGTAAAGTTGATCTCTCAGGGTGTAGACGTTCACGTAAAATCTGTTGTTGGTTTAATACATTCTTATGAATTTCATTTTCATCCTCAAGAGGAGGATTACGTTGATTTTCTCTGTTTTGATTTATAGTTGGATCTGTCAGATTTAGATCTGGATTATCAACTGGGTTTGCCATGGAATCCAAGTGATGTTGAGTGCCTTGTGTAAGTGAATGATCAAGGCCAGGAACTAGTTCGCCTTTGGAGGAGAGTCAATTATTTTGATCCCTACTCCAACGGGACATAAACCATCCACACCACACAACAAATACCACTAATTCAAATAGCAAGTATGATACTTAAAATAAAAATAAAAACTTAATCAACAACCTAAGCGGCAAGGCCGACCATGAGAGTTCAATCCACAAAGCAAAATAAATCAACAACCCAGGCGGCAGGGCCGACCATGAGGGTTCAATGCATAAAATAAAAATAAATCAATAACTCACGCGACATAACTGACCATAAGGTTTCAATTCACAAAGCAAAAATAAATCAACAACCCAGACAGCAAAGCCAACCATAAGGGTTTAATTTATAAAAAAAATAAAAAAAAAAAATCAACAACCTAAGAAGCAGAGCCAACCATAAGGGTTTAATCTATAAAAAATAAAAAAAAAATCAACAACCTAGGCAACAGAGCCAACCATAAGGGTTTAATCTACCAAAAAAATAAAAAAAAAATCAACAATCCAGGTGGCAAAGTCGACCATAAGAGTTCAATCGACAAAGCAAAATAAAAAATAAATTAACAAAAGTAAAACTAATGAAGAAATTAAATTATGCTAATCTGAAAAATAGATGCAGTGGATGATCTTTGTGCTCAAACAACAACTGTAGGACAACCATAACACTTGGGTTATAAAATCCCAAGCAGGGTAACTTTATGTCACAGTTAGTGCTTGAAAGACCCAACCGATTTTACTTTCAAAGAAAAATTGAAAATCTATAGAAATTTTGGAGGGTTTAAAAGTGAACTTACCTTAAAAAAGAACTTACCTTAACTATCTTGCACAGATCTAATCTATCTTAGTCTCCCAGACAACGATGCTAAAAACTTGATTGTTTGCCTCCAAGTGTAGAAGTTCGTAAGTAATATTCCGTGAATACAGGGTCGATCCCACAAGGAGATGAATTACGAGAAGGAGAAAATCAAATGCAAAACAAACTAATTAATAAAAACTAAACTGATGATTTAATTTTGAGAGTTTTGAATGGATGTAATTCAACTGAATTAAAACAATACTCAAGCTTCACAGTTCCATACATTCTTCACATAGGTTAATGTTCCAAAATCATAATGACTTGGAGAACACAACTAGGATCCGAGCACTATGGTCGGCCTAATCGGAAAATAAAATAATTTAAACATTTTAAATGAATGTTTGAAAGATTAGAAAATCATGAATTTACACCATTAATATATATTCTCGAGCGCCAGTGATTTTAAGAATTCATATCTATAAGATAATGAATATCAAAGAAATATAACAGGTTGAGAACCTCTCCTATCTAGGAAATCTAATCGATTTAGGGTAAGCCTACCCATCAATGTGGATCTCATATGATGGAAACATATGAATCTCACGTGAGAATAAAAAACTAAACCTAAACAACTTATAACATGCATTCACCATTTTTCTCATCATTAAAATAATCAATCATCATAACTATGAAAATATTAAACCAATGTGCTTTTTCTAGCTTGGACTAGAGGGAATTTAGAAAAACATAATTAAATTGTAAAATAAAAAAGTAATAAGAAAGAAATAAATACAAATAGAAAAGATCTAAAAGAAAAAATAATTTATAAAACTTTAATAAAATTAAAAACTCTCTAAAAACCCTAAATCTTGCTCTTAAATGCTTTGAATGATGCTTAGGAATGCCTTGGGAAGCCCTATTTATAAGTGAAAAACTCTAACTTTTGCACCTAGTTGGAAAAATCTAGAAACTACCTTAAATTTATCCAGTTTGCTAAAATATGCTTCACTCTATGCAATTTCCTAAAATAGACTTCAAAATACACTTTTTCAAGACGATTTGAAGATTCTTTTTTATCACTTCAAATCTTCAATTCTCGTCATTCCTCACTTGGTTTTATTAGATCTTTAGCATATGAATTCTTCAATCTCAATCTCCTAAGATCCATCCCTTGCCTTGGTGATTCTTGAGCATCAAATTCATGCTTTTAGCACCCTTTCAATCCAAGCTCTTAAATTCACCTTGCAACATAAATATGAGTAAAATAGAACATTAAGCTGATTCATGTTCATAAAACTAATATATAAATTGAGAAAATTATGCAATATTTGAGTCTCAACAACCATGACACCCACTGTGTTGTGGATGTGAAAAACACAATCCTTATAACATGACAACCATGATCTATATAACATAATAACCACGACCCATAATAACTGACAACTACGACCAATGTAATATGAAAACCACGACCCAAATAGCATGACAACCATAACCCATAACAACTGCCAACCACAACCCATGTAACATGATAACCACGACTCATAAAACATGACAATCACGATGCTTTTCTGTGGGCACAATGAGTTGCGCCTTTTTCATAGCCCTGAAAAGAATGATCCTTATAACATGACAATCACGATCTAATGTGCATGTGAACCACGACCCTTAGTCTGGGTTGTGCTTTGATAATGTGAAGGGTTATGGTTGTCACGTATGAAGGGTCGTGGTTGTCACTGTCAATGGTTGATGTTTGATTTCTTGGAGGGTGAAAGGTTTCAAAACATGAAGTTGTGGTTTTAAACTATCAATGGTGGAAGTTTGATCATGGTGTGCCCTACAGTAAGCTCCCTTCACGTGACAACCAAAACCCTTATCAATTTCCCTTTGATCTTCCTTTACCTTAGCAAATTCCTAGAATAAAATACTAACCTTGTGGTGGAAGAAGCTTTCATATGAGAGAAACGAAATGGACAAACAACATGTAAGGCCTGTATCATAATCTGTACCATTCCTTAGACTCTCACAATCCTCCCCGTTGAATTTCGACAACCCGTGACCTGTAGACAGTATTTGCACGAGACCCTAAGTTGCATCACGTAGATCAGTGTCGACTCGACTCAAAACTTATACCCTAAGGGCCGCGTCGTCGCCACAGTTCTAATGCCACCTCTCACACTCCAATGCGATACCCAGGCTAAGAGTTGAGGGCCCGCGTATATCTGGAGGAAACGCCGCGCATTACAAATTACTAGAGAATCTCTACCACCTTTCACATCAACTAGTCAAGTACATAACCCATCACTCCATCCCATCTCTCTTACACAAGCCATCCCCAAAGTCAACTCTCTCTTACATGCACCAATCCCTCTCTTATACCACCCATCCCTCTCATCCCATCCTTCTTACACAACACCACTCCTCTCTCATTTCACTCCATTTCTCTACCCAAATCTCAAGTAACCAGAAGAGAAATCCTAAGGAGAGAAAAGGAACCTAAGATCAAGGCCCACTTTCTATCCCTAATCTCTCATCTCAACCCTTCAATTCTCATCATCATTCATTTGAGAGGAAGCGTAGGAGCTAAGCATTCCAAAGATCCAAGAAGAAGTGAAATCAGGTATTTTGTATGATTAGATTGTAATTTTGATGATGGGCCAAGTGGGGCCTACCGATCGATGGTATGGATCTCATTTTGGACCCTAGGTGTGGCCAATGGCCCACCATGATTCATATGTTTATTCCATGAGGGGTCCATTCTCCATGGACCCCACCGTGATGTTTATTTGTTATCCATCTTGTAATGGCCATTTAGGCCTTGATCTTTATGGTGGGGATAAGGTTTTCCACCTGATTTTCTTATTTGATGCCCACCTGTTTTGGGACACCCATTTAATGTATGTATTGTAATCCGTGGGGAGTTCATAGTGGCGGAACTCCCCACCTGCCACACGTCTCTCTCTCTCTCTCTCTCTCTCTCTCTCTCTCTCTCTCTCTCTCTCTCTCTCTCTCTCTCTCTCTCTCTCTCTCTCTCTCTCTCCCTTTTTTTTATGATGTTGTGGCCCACCTGATGATGCATGATTTCTAGGCCATCGATTCAATCGGGACCATCCAGTCGTCCACCAAGTAGGGCCTATCTTACTACCCAAATCAAGCTTGCATGACCAGTCGATCATGCAGGGCTAGTTGTAGGGAAAACATTAAAAAAAAGTTTGATCTAGGGCTGGGTGGCCCACCCTGGTGGACCCCACTTTGATATATGTACCTTATCCAAACCGTCCAGCTGCAACAGTTCTAATCTAGCCATCTGGTGGGTTGCACCATAACAGTAACAGCAGGACCATACAATTGCTTAGACGGGCCTGTTTGCAAGAGAAAACACTAATATCAGCTTATCCCAAACTCTGGTGGGCCACACTGACGTGGACCCCACCTAATGTATGTGTTTCATCCATGTTATCCACCATCCAGCAAGGGACGGTGGAGCCCGCATGATGTATGTGTTTCATACGGTCCATCGTCCATCCATGGATGGTGTGACCCACTAATGTAAGTGTTTTATCCACTTCATCCACATCTGGACAGTGGGACCCACCCTGTACGTGCTGCAGACGTGGCGTCCAACACCGTCCAGCTGGGACAGTGGGGCCTACCATGGTATATGTGTTGTATCTGCACCATTCATTAGATGGATGGTGGGACCCACCCTACATGTGGGGCCTACCTTGATGATATGTGTTGTATCCACATCGTCCAATCCCTGGACGTGGGACCCACCTGATGTATATATTGTATCTAGGCCATCCATCAAATGGGTCGCCCAGCAGGCCCTATGTGATGTACATGAGGCCCTTGTTTGAGGCCCATTGTGATGTGTATGAGGCCCAATGTGATGTACATGAGGCCCTTGTGTGAGGCCCAATGTGATGCATATGAGGCACTTATGTGAGGCCCATTGTGATGCACATGAGGTCATGTGATGAGGCACATTGAGATATATATGAGGCCATGTGAGGAGGCCATTGTGACATATATGAGGCCCATTGTGATGCATATGAGGCCCTTATGAGAGACCCATTTTGATGCACGTGAGGCTATGTGATGGGACCCGTTGAGATGTATATGAGGCCATGTGATGAGGCCATTGTGACATATATGAGACCCATTACGATGTATGGCCCATTGCATTATATATATGAGGCTCAATTGTGATGTGTGAGCCCACCAAGATGAATGTGATAATGTTTATGATGCCAATCCATTTTCTAACTAGTATGAAGGGTATTGGCCCCCATTATAGGATAGGTCCTAAATGGGCCATGCCTTGGGAGCAATAGTGGTTAAATGTCCACATTGTAAGAGTAATGATGGTTAAATGTGCACATTGTAATCCTCTCTAAGGCCCGTTGATAGGCCCATTCTCATCTCCTTTTATTGAGCTAACCCAAACTATTGGGCCCCCACTTTGGATTATGCTTCCACCCTGCATTATAAGGCCCACCTTGTGCTTATCAGGCCCCTTAGGGAAGCCCAGTTTACTACGGGATGAAGCGGGTGAGGAAGCCCATCCCTTGTCTTAGGCCCATACTTGATATGAGTAGGCCATTTAGGCTCATGCTTGTTATGAAGAGACTACATCATTACCATAGATCATACTTAGTATAACTTCATGATTCATGCCCATGTGCATCATATGTGTGCTTGGTATCAGGACTGATTGATCATAGCATATGTCATTGGGCGGATTGTTATGGGACTCTCTGAGAGATGGAGTTGCCCCACATGAGCGCACGGTACATGCAAGATTGCTGCATGATTGGATAGTGTGATTCATGCATCTCACATTTTTGTAACATGATTACAGTACGCCCTACGACATCAAGCCCGTAGACTCCGTAGGCATAGGGTAGATGATAAGATTGGATACTGAAAATACTTGTTACTAGCACGGGGGCGTCATAGATGTCCCAAGATGAAAGTCCTCAAACCCTTATGGTACCAGGAGGATGCTCCAACGTGGAGCCTGAGTGGATATATGAGCGCATGAGTGCCGAATACCAGGAGGCCGCATCTCCCACTATATCGTGGTCGGTTGGAATGGGGTGTGGCCTTACCCGCCCGAGTGAGGGGGCAATGACTAGGCTGAGTTTGACCCAGCTTGAGGAATGGGTCTGATATTGACGAGTCGAGCCCGATAATGGCAAGTGGATGTGAGGTCTCTTCCACTTACCCATTTATGTGCTTAGATGGGGTGGCAAGTTGGTGTTGAGTGTACTAGACCCCGGTGATATTTCAGAGATGATCTATATTGTTATGTGAATTTAGCCGAGGACTGGTGTGCTTGTGATTGCACCTTGCATATGACATTGGCTACGTAGGCCTTGCATCTGATAGCCTCGATATGGCTGACAGCATTCATGCCTTGCATCGCATAGCCTTGGCATGAAAAACAACATTCATGACTTGCATCGCATAGCCTCTGTACGGCTAATAGCATTCATGGACTTTTCAGCATTCTCCCATAAACTCTAATATTGCATACTTGGCATATACCTTATACACACACTTACACCATCCTCTAAGCTTTATATAAGCTTATGCATGATCGTTGCGTGCAGGTGATGCAAGGACGTATCAGCAGCATTGTGCTTAGAGCGTGCAACTAATTTCTGGAGCTTTTGACATTGACATTGTATTTCCCTTTATGCATTATACTTAAAGTTTTTTTATCATAATGGATTTTGTGATGGTGTTTGATATTTTTTTGTGGGTTATGCTTCTTATGAAGAAAATTTATTTTAAAAATCCTCCTTGTATGATCTCAGGATTAGAACCTGGTATATGGGCGTTATGAGCCGAGAATGGGGTACTAAGGAGGCTGTCGGCACTAGATTCTGCGATCAAAAATTTTGTGAGCCCGGTTTCCAAGTTTGGGGGCATGACACAACGTCCCTCTCTAGCAGTTGGTCCCTCAATCTTAACTTCTATATGAAAATGATAGAAGCAGAAGAAGATCTCAGAGAATAAGCTTTAAATGTCAGTGATAGAGTTAGTGTTCTGTATGGGGAAACAATTATTTTCCATAGGGAAATCCATTATATACATTCCCCCTATGAGGAAATGGTAGTTTTCCATTGGGATTTCCCAATCCATTTCCCTATACATTCCCCATATGGGGAAACGGTTGTTTTCCAATGGGAAATCCATTATATACATTCCTCCTTACGACATTTCTAAGCCACGTCGAATTGCATTTTGTCTAATCCGCTCCGTCCATTCTCCTAGTAAAATTAAGGAAGTCAAATGTCCAAAGAATGATAAAAATATTCAAATCTAATGGACCACAACAGTTCAAACACATTAGGTACTGTATAAGTAAAACATTTGTCCTTTTTCCTCAGTGTGGGCCATTGATGGCTTGATACGGTGTCAAGTTTACACATTTGTCGGGAATTCATTAACCCTAAATAATACTAACGGATTAGACCATATAACATGACAATCACGACCCAAAACAATTGACAACCACAACCCATGTAACGTGAAAACCACGACCCATATAGCATGAAAACTATGACCCATAACAACTGCCAATCATGACCCATGTAACATGACAACCACGATACAACGTTGTAGGCCGAACGAGTTGGGCGTTGCACAGGGCAATGAAAAACACGATCCTTATAACATGACAACCACGATCCATATAATATGACGATCACGACCCAGATCGAAGAATTGAAAATCACAAACCATGTAACATAAAAACCATGACCCATATAACATGACAACCACGACCCATAACAACTACCAACCATGACCCATGTAAGATGACAACCATGATACAACGTTATGAGCCAAACGAGTTGGGCTTTGCAAAGGACAATTAAAAACATGATCCTTATAACATGACAACCACCACCCATATAGCATGACAACCATGACCCATAACAACATCCAACCACGACCCATGTAACATAAAAACCACGACCCATATAGCATAACAACCACGACCCATATAGCATAACAACCACGACGCATGTAACATGATAACCACGACCCATGTAACATGACAACCATAATACAACATTGTGAGGCAAATGAGTTGGGCCTTGCATAGGGTAATGAAAAGCACGATCCTTATAATATGACAACCACAATCCATATAACATGACAACCACGACCCATATCAACTGATAACCATGACCTGTGTAACATGAAAACCACGACGTATATATCATGAAAATCACGACCCATGTAAGCAAAGCATTTGTCCTTCTTCCTCTGTGTGGGCCACTGATGGCTTGATACGGTGTCAAGAATTCATTAGCCCTGAATAATAATAACGGATTAGATCTAATATATGATGGACGACCCATATAACATGACAACCACGACCCATGTAACGTAAAAACCACAACCCATATAACATGGCAACCACGACCCATAACAACTACCAACCACGAGCCATGTAACATGACAACCACGACTCATAACCCGAAGGATCGTGGTTGACATGCATAATGGGTCATGCTTCAAATGAACAATTGATCATGATTGTCATGCAGAGAGGACCGTGGTTGTGAACCACGACACCTACTGTTCAATGACAACCATGGTTCAATGTGCATGTGAAGGGTCATGGTTGTCATGTACGAAGGGTTGTGGTTGTCACGTACGAAGGGTCATGGTTGTCACTGTTAATGGTTGATGTTTGATTTTTTGGAGGGTGAAAGGTTTCGAAACGTGAAGTCATGGTGAGTCATGGTTCAGATGAACAATGGATCATGCTTGTCATGCAGAGAGGATCGTGGTTGTGAACCATGACACCCACTGTGCAATGACAACCACAGTCTAATGTGCATGTGAACAACGACCATTGGTCTAGGTCATGGTTTAACAATGTGAAGGGTCGTAGTTGTCATGCATGAAGGGTCATGGTTGTCACTGTCAATGGTTAATGTTTGATTTCTTAGAGGGTGGAAGGTTTCAAAACGTGAAGTTGTGGTTTTGAACTATCAATGGTGAAGGTTTAATCAAGGTGTGCCCTACAGTAATCTCCCTTTACGTGACAATCAAAATCCTCAGCTTCTCCACTTTAATCTTCCTTTACCTTAGCAGATACCTATAATAAAGTACTAACCTTACGGTGGAAGAAGCTTTCACATGGGAGAAGCGACAAGGAGAAACAACATCCCTCTCTGGTAGTTAGTCCCTGGATCTTCACTTTTCTAAGAAAATGATAGAAGAAGAAGAAGAAGAAGGCCTGAAAAAAAAAAAAAAAAAAAAAAAAAAAAAAAAAAAAAAAAAAAGTGAATAAAGGCAACATTTGGCCCTTCCCAGGCTCAAAAAGGCTTCCATCCACGTCACACATTCTCGGGAGTACAATAAATGATAACTTCTTCCGCACTCTTAAGACCATATAATTACTGAACCAAAGACAGAGACATTTTTGTCTGAAACAATTTATAAAAGTTGTCGGAAGACCACCCTTGGGATATATGGAACGTAGTACCTCTCCAAGTAATTTGACCAAACATCAATTCAGTACAGCCAATTTCCCATTATGTAATTAGACTTATTTCATATCATTGACCACTTAAATGTTTTTCTTACACAGCATATAGTTAGGCCTCACAGGCCAGGGCCTTTTTCATTTGACTTATTTCAAATCGTTGACCATTTAAGTCCTTTTTCTGACACGGCAGTCCTGGCCCGGTTAGTCACAGGCCAGGGCCTTTTTAAACCTAAGTCGAACCAGGATGGGACCAAGGCTCAAGTGGATTAACGTAGGACTAGGGTCAACTCCAGTCCGGTCCAAGACTAGCGGAGCCCACTGGCACCCGCAGGTCTAACTTATATGTGAGAATAAAACCAATCATGGAAATTACAAATCAAACCGTTAAAAAGGAAAAAAAAAAAAAAAAGATTAACATAATAGATGGATTATTATTAAAATGCCAAGAAAGGAAATCCACTATCCCCAATCAGAATTCAAATCACCACATTGCATTGCACTACATCAGCATCATGTCTTCTTACTGCATTGCCAGAGATAGCATCATGTCTTCAGACTCTCACTTGCATTGCCAGAGATAGCATCTTTGGCCGATTGAATCGAATTCGCTACGGCCGCTGTGGCTCCGGATAACGCCCCACCATGCCCCGAAGTTCCATCGGGTGGATGAAGCTGATGAATCACCTCCACGTCCCTCTGCCTCTCCATTTGGCCATAGCCCACCGATGAGTGGTAATCCACCGCCTGGACCCGCGTCTCCTTCTCACCATCGGCTTTCCTTGTTTCATTGCTCTGAAATTGCATTGAGCAAAGGAATTTAACTCACGGTTATGCATCAGAATCACTGACCCGATAGGCCCCACAATGGATTACGGATGACCCAAAAATTATTTCATACTGGAAATCATAAACATGTCGTATTTGTCCTTTCATTTTAACCAACCGTTCGTAGGCTGCGTAATAAAGAGGTGTGATCTTCTAAACCGAGTAGGATTTATTTTTATTATTTTTTTAATGCGGAGGAATAGCATAGCTGTTTGATAACAGATCGCCAGTAGAAAATTTTCACAAACCAAAAAGGATAATGTTTTTCTTCCTATTTTCTCCGAATACATGTCATATTTGTCATCATACTTGCTTTTGGATCTATTCATTACTATGGGAAAAAAAATTTTTTAAAAAAAAATGTATATTTATTGCATCTGTAGTTGTAGAAGGGAATTTCATTAATTGGAATTAGGCCATTAATAGCCATACGTTCCAACATATTTGGGGCGTCCCCCCATTCAATCTACAAGGTGCCCATAAATTCAACTGTCCTGATCATCCAAAATATGGCTTACTCGATTGAATTGGCATCCGGACACCATTCATTGTACGTTCTAGTATGTCTAGGACCATAAAAATGTACGCGAAGAGAGAGAGAGAGATTTTACCTTTGTAGACAAGTTATATGCCATGACAGGAACCGCAAGGGAATAAACAAGAACCGATTTTGTGATGTTTTTCCTTTTCCTTCTATCCCTTTGGATCTTGGTTTCCTTTCTCTTATAAAAGATAAAAAGTCTGGCTTTTGCGAATATAGTGCTGCGTATGACAAGGCAGTAATACGGTAGAGCCCTTGGCACCAAATATAGTACACGTGGAAGAGGATATGTCATTCAGAACCGTCCATCTACTTTCCCTTCCAGAGGATGTTATAAATGATATAAACCTACTAATATTGGATGATCGTATCCACCAGATCAATGGTCGTTAAATAAACCGTGATGGATCAACGGTAGACATCCAGCGTCAGAAAGAGCAAAGGGAGAGATGTAAGAGACTTGTATGTATCCACCGTGGACCCTACCAAATCGAGAGTACTGATGAAATGTTTCTGTGCCACATGTATAGAAAAGGTCTGCTCTTCGGTACACCAGTGTACCTACTTTTACCTTGTCATAACGGCGACCGTGAGCCGCATGCAATCCGACGCATGGCCACCCTGTTGTCAGCTGGGGATTGCGAATGGCATGCAGCTCTTGGCCGATGGCCACGTAGCACTTCGGCTATGCTGGAGCTGCGAAGGCATCCGGGACGCGTGGATTTTATTCGCTCCGTTCATCCATTTCATCATATCATTTTGAAATACGAGCGCAAGAAAAATAATTTCCAACCGTACGAACCAGATACGGCCACCAACCTTTTTAAGCCGCTTTTTACCTCTTAAAGAATAAGCCCCGGCTGTACGGCCCACCTCTCAGGTCGAAAATGACCCTAACTTTCCTTCCGCAAGCGGATCGCCTGTTTCTCGAAGAAAAGCGCGGACGCTCCTTGAACTCCGAGTTAGACGAACAGTTCAAAAGAAATCAAAGTTACATATGCCCAACAGTTATGTATTTATCATACCCACAACGGTCATTTATATTTTGAGTTCATTTTGGAGTATTAAAAAAGAAAATTTTAAAAATAAAAAATCGTATTCAAAGATCAACTGGACCACACTACATAGCCGTGGGAAAATTAATTTTCACCGGCAAAAATTTTGTAGAGACTACCATAACATTTATTTTCTATCGAATTTATTCATAAAATCACGAACACTGGATGAAGAGGAAAAATAAATTTCATAATGATCCAAAATTTCTGCAATCCCTAAAAGGGTTTCAATGGTAGACGTTCAATCCTATATTGTTTTTTACAGTGTGGTTCACTGGATAGCTAGATCTATCTTATTTTTCGTCTCAAGCCTTAATACAATTTCACCAAATAGATGGACGGTTTGAATATAACACAAACCTCATAATGAGACCCACAAAAAGCGGTGAGAATTACAACTGGAAAAAAAAAAAAAAAAAACAAGCAGGGAGTCGGGGTCGACCGAGTCGGGTCAGTGGCTACGGTTTATAACCATAGTGCCATGACAGTCTATGCACTTTTTTTCTTAATTTTTTTTATTTACATGGGAACTTTATTCTACCTACATTTTTCTCTAATACATGGTTATATAAATATGAATACATAAGCATATAAAAAAAAATTTCTCTTTTTTTTTTTTCATTTCTTTCTTTATTCATTCAACATGAATATCTTCTAAATCAAAATTAGTTACTTGATTTACCATATATGATTTTGGGATAGGAGAAGCTACTTTAGCCAACCAATATTGTTATTTTCCAAGATTCCATCAAGTCAATGGTCGAATATCCATTTCATTCACTTCGTGGTCAATTTCAATCAATTCGCGGTTGATTTCATTCATTTCATTCACTTCGTGGTCAATTTTATTCACTTTGTGATCAATTTCAATCAGTTCGCAGTGAATTGCATTAACTTCACGGTCAATTTCATTCACTTCATGGTCAATTTCAATCGCTTCACGGTCAACTCCCTTCATTTCACGGTCAATTTCATGCATTTCATGGTCAATTCTGGCGATTCCCCTTCACTTCACGGTCAATTCAATTAATTTCATGGTTAATTCCCTTCAATTCATTATGAATTCCATGCATTTCACGGTCAATTCCCTACACTTCACGGTCAATTCCATGCATTTCACAGTCAATTCTAATGATTCTCCTTCACTTCACGGTCAATTCAATTCATTTCATGGTCAAATATTCCCTTAACTTCATGGTCATTTCCGTGCAATTCACGGTCAATTCACTTTACTTCATGGTCAATTCCATGCACAGTCAATTTCGGCGATTCCCCTTCACTTCACAGTCAATTCAATTCATTTCACGGTCAATTCCCTTCACTTCATGGTGAATTCTATGCATTTTACGGTCAATTTCCTTCATTTCATGATCAATTCCATGCATTTCATGGTTAATTCCGGCAATTCCCCTTCACTTCACGGTCAATTCCCTTCACTTCACGATCATTTCCGTGCGTTTCACGGTCAATTCGCTTCACTTCTCAGTCAATTCCATGCATTTCAGGGTCAATTACAACGATTCCCCTTCAATTCCGACAATTCCCCTTCACTTCACGGTCAATTCAATTCATTTCACGGTCAATTCCCCTCACTGTACGGTCAATTCCATGCATTTCATGGTCAATTCCTACGATTCCCCTTCACTTCACAGTCAATTCAATTCATTTCACGGTCAATTCCCTTTACTTCATGGTCATTTTCAGGCATTTCACAGTCAATTCGCTTCACTTCATGGTCAATTCCATGCATTTTGCGGTCAATCCTGGCGATTCCCCTTCACTTCACAGTCAATTTCATGCATTTCACGGTCAATTCCCT
The DNA here is from genome assembly GCA_037074715.1 of Magnolia kwangsiensis. NCBI lineage: Eukaryota > Viridiplantae > Streptophyta > Magnoliopsida > Magnoliales > Magnoliaceae > Magnolia > Magnolia kwangsiensis. The sequence continues at coordinate 67,343,005 of CM073585.1, forward strand.
TCACTTCAAGGTCATTTCCATTCATTTCACGGTCAATTCCGGCAATTCCCCTTCACTTCACGATTAATTTCATGCATTTCATGGTCAATTCCCTTCACTTCACGACCATTTTCATTCATTTCACGGTCAATTCCCTTCAGTTCATGGTAAATTCCATGCATTTCACGATCAATTCCTGTGATTCCCCTTCACTTCATGGTCAATTCAATTCATTTCACAGTCAATTCCCTTCACTTCATGGTCAATTCCATGCATTTCACAGTCAATTTCGACAATTCCCCTTCACTTCATGGCCAATTCAATTCATTTCACGGTCAATTCCCTTTGTGTAATTCACGGTCAATTCGCTTCACTTCAAGGTCAATTCAATTCATTTCACGGTTAATTCCCTTCACTTCACGGTGAATTTCATGCATTTTGCAGTCAATTTCCTTTACTTCACAGTCAATTTCATGCATTTCACGGTCAATCCCAGCAATTCCCCTTCACTTCACGGTCATTTCCATGTATTTCATGGTCAATCCCCTCATTTCACGGTCACCATAACATTTATTATCCATCCAATCTATTCATAAGGTCACAAAGACGTGGATGAAGAGGAAAAACAAATTTCATAATGATCCAAAACTTCTGCGACCCCTAAAAGGGTTTCAATCGTAGACGTTCAATCCTTCACTACCTTTTACAGTGTGGTCCACTTGATAGCTAGATCTATCTTATTTTTCGTCTCAAGCCTTAATACGAGTTCACCAAATAGATGGACGGTTTAGATATAACACATACCTCATAATGTAATCCACAAAAAGCAATGTGGATTACAGGGGGGGGGGGGGGGGGGGGGGGGAGGTGGGGGGAGGGGGGGAACAACCAGCGATGGCTGTTTTTTTCCCCCTTTTCTAATCCCTACCACTTTTTATGGGTCCCATTATGAGGTATGTATTATATCCAAACCGTCCATCTATTTGGCGAACTTGTATTAAGGCTTGAGATGAAAAATAAGATAGATCTAGATTTCAAGTGGACCACACTGTAAAAGGCAATGCAAGATTGAATGTCTACCATTGAAACCCATTTAGGGGTCACAAAAATTTTGGATCATTATGAAATTGGTTTTTCCTCTTCATTCAGGTCTTTGTGACCTTATGAATAGATTGGATGGAAAATAAATGTTATGGTGATAGTGAAATGAAGGGGATTGACTGTGAAATGCAAGGAAATGACCGTGAAGTGAAGGGGAATTACCGGGATTGACCGTGAAGTGATGGGGAATCACCGGAATTGACCATGAAATGAATGGAAATGACTGTAAAGTGAAGGGAATTGACCGTGAAATGCATGGAATTGAGTATGAAGTGAAGGGGAATTGCCGGACTTGACCACAAAATGCATGGAATTCACCGTGAAGTGAAGGAAATTGACTATGAAATGCATGAAATTGACCATGAAGTAAAGGGAATTTACTGTGAAATGCATGAAATTGACCGTGAAGTGAAGGGAATTGACCGTGAAATGCATTGAATTGACCGCGAAGTGAAGGGAATTGACCGTGAAATGCATGGAATTGACTGTGAAGTGAAGGGAATTGACCGTGAAATGCATTGAATTGACCGTGAAGTGATGGGAATTGACTGTGAAATGCACGAAATTGACCGTGAAGTGAAGGGAATTGACCGTGAAATGAAGGAAATTGACCGTGAAATGCATGGAAATGACCGTGAAGTGACACAAATTGACCATGAAATGAAGGGAATTGACCGTGAAATGCATGAAATTGACCGTGAAGTAAAGGGAATTGACCGTGAAATGAATTGAATTGACGCGAAGTGAAGGAAAATCGTCTAAATTGACCGTGAATTGAATGAAATTGACCGTGAAATTAAGGGAATTAACTGTGAAATGCACATAATTGACCATGAAGTGAAGGGAATTAACCGTGAAATGCATAGAATTGACCGTGAAGTGAGGGCGAATCGCTGGGATTGACCGTGAAATGCATGGAATTGATCGCGAAGTATATGAAATGAATGAAATTGACCGCGAACTGATTGAAATTGACCGCGAAGTGAATGAAATGGATTTTCCACCATCGACCTACTAGAATCTTGGAAAATAACCAGGTTGGTTGGTTAAAGTAGCTTCTCCTACCCCAAAATCATATAGGGTACGTCAAGTAACTAATTTTGGTTTAGAAGATATTCTTGTTAAATGAATAAAGAAAGAAATGAAAAAAAGAGAGAAACTTTTTTATATATGCTTATATATACATATTTATATAAATATGTATTAGAGAAGAATGCAGGTAAAATAAAGCTCTGCATGTAGAAAAAAAAGTGCATCCATAAAATAGCCTGACCTGATCGACCGGGTCCTAACTCGGTCAACCCCAACTCGCTGTCCTACTACACACTTATTTTTTCAATGGCTACGGTTATAATCCATAGCCATAGGGAACCCCAGCTTTCAGATATCGCTTTTTTGAGAAGCAGGAACATTTTCGTAATGTGAAAAGTTGTCTGTATGTCTGGGGAGTATTTTGGAAGCTAAAAAGTAGTGGGCTTAAATAGGTAAATGGGCCATAAATGGGTCGTATAGTTGGAAATTTCTGGCTAAAAAATAAGGCAGATCTAAAATTCAAGTGTATGACATGGTGGGAATTAAATGCCTATATTTGAAAACTTAGCAGGGCACTGGAGTGGCTGATCAAGCTAATATTTTTGTGTTTACCCTTTATCTAAGTTTACATGATCTTTTGATTGTACTGGATAACGAATAAACTTCACAATGATTTAGTAGAATTTGAACTGAGTGTCATTATCACCATTGTTTTCTATAATCCAGTCCACATGAATCTTGGATGTGGCTTATTTTTAAGCATATATCCTAAAATGATAGGGCAAAAGAAATGGACATTGTGGATAAAATACTACTATAGACAAGGGTATTACCCAATTCCCCTATGGCAAGGAAATACAAGTAGAATTGGAAATACCCATGCTTTTTTTTTTCCTTTCACTAAAAGACAACGGACCTTTACCGACAGCCAAAACTGCCAATAAAACCCCCTAAAAATGCCGACATACCCTTTTCCCGGGGCTAGACAAGCGCCGGTAGAAGGGTATGTCAATAAGAGTTTTCCCGGCGCTAAGCCATTTTTATCGGCGCCGCTAATTGTAGAGCCTTTCGTGGAGGTCTCTTTGGTTTCACCGATGCTTTTGCTGGACGCTCGTATTTCTGACAGAAGCGCCGTTAAAAGTGAGAAAAGTGTCGACAAAAGTCTGTCCAAGTGTAATGCCCCAAATTTTCATAACCCGAGTATATGACCCGTGTCCCAAAAACCCGAGTGTTAACCTTAAAGGATGGTCAAATTCGAGTGTACATTTTTTTCAACTATCATCATAGTAGGTAAATGAGCATAGTGTGGACAAATCGACATAAAGGAAAATTTCTTTATCATTCAAATATACAACAAGCTGCCCATAATGACTTATACAAACCAATGTCTCTGAGTTTAAAAAGTACAAGATTTACAAGAATTAATACATAAAAAATAACAGAAAGCATATAAATATAAGCCACAAGATTACGTAGCTCCTCCAGACAAATATAGTCATGCATCCCTAACAATCGTGCCCTGCTCCTCATCAAGTTTGAACATGCATATCACTTAATCCACCTGTACTACCTGTGCAGTTGTATATTTGATGGATGAGTGGCCAACTCAGTGTGAATTCCCCTCAAGATTATACACTGCCGCATTAGGTAAGAAATAGTATAAAATATCCAGACAACCAAAACAAAGTAAATGCAGTCTTATTAGATGCGTGGATGCATGAATGCAATCATCGAACATGGGAAACATCATCCAGTCAGGTCACCTATGCAATCATCCACCTAGGTAAAACATCCGGACAGTCGGTGCCCCGGGTAAAACATCTGGACGGCATGGGGGTCATCACCCAAGGATGTGACTGGTCATCAACGTAACACTTGGCGTAATCGTATGGGCATGAAGATCCAAGTCATCATCATAAATCGAATGGCTGGTCATAAGCACAACATTCAGCGTAATCGTAGGGCAAAGTGATCCAAGCCATCGAATATGCCATGTATGCATGATTAGCCAAGTCATTATTAATCCATTTACAACCAGCCAATTTAGATAAGCTCAAAAGTCACTAAGGGGAGCACATGGCCTAGCATAGGCCGACAACTCGGGCATAGTGTCCCATTACCACCATCCCCGACCCATGAGGCTACTATCTTAGGATGTTTAATGAAAACTCGTCAACTAGTGGCCAATCATATTACAATATATGGGGCTTACCATCACATGGTTGTACAGTTTAAAATATCGAACCCATACAGGAAAAACATCAAAACAAAACCACGTAGGGCGAGTATCAAAATATGCCACATAAGGCGAATATCAAAACCATAAGACAAAGACCATCCTTAAAAACCATTGGGCACAACAACCTTGGATGGTAGGCTCACATTAATGTTCCATCTAGACCACCACTCAATAACCACCAAGTCGAAGGTCCATTACGATTACAACTAGTCAAGTTACATCCCAAGTATGGGTGTACATTCATATGTGAGAATTTCTCCCTAATGTACTAGTTTAAAGTCCATAAGCAATACATAAATAATCCACAAGCATGAACAAATATACAGGATGGACACTAAACAGGCAATATAGCAATTCAATTTCCACCAGCTAATTCATGTGATTATAAGAGAGAGATATCAATTATAATTTTTAATAAAAACTATAACTTAAGCTAATGAGAAGATGGAAAGCTCAAGGGGAAGAATCATCACCTTATTTGTAGACTCGCCTTCAATCACCGCTAGGGAATGTGCGTTCCCTTAAAGTCAAGTCCTACCATAAATCAGGAACTTGTACAATTAGATCCAAATTCTACCTACTACCTAGGGTTTAAGGTCATGGCCTAGAGTTTGAATCATTTGTCTTAGGGTTTTTAGTGTAAGATTAGGACTTTCATCCTAGGGTTTAGTCTTAACTTAGATCCTAGGATTTGAACTCTAGTTGGCGTGCTAGTTACAATTTAAATCTCAATAATCATAAGATAACTACTAGCGTTAGTGTTATGGTGGCAACTATGATGATTAACATTATGGTCTACTATTAGTGGTGATATTTAAGAGTGATAAGACAAAACACTAATATTTAATACTGATAATTGTATGTAATAAATGATATTGGTACGGACAATTTACTAATGGTTACTCATATATAATATTAATATCCCAAGTAAGAACGGCCCTCACACATGGACCTCATATGTATCAGGTGGGTCCCACCCATCAGGGCAAGCTCCAGAATTTACTGCCACCAATACAATAGTTAATTATGTGGTGGGCTGTTGGTCCAGCGTCAGATGGATGGCTAGGATTAACAGGTACATCACCGCGAAGTTGCATGGATGGTGCGAATATGCAACACATCATAAGGTGGGCCCCACCCGTCCAGAGGGCTGGATGATGTGGATGAAGAACACATATATCGATGGTAGGGCCCACCGTCATATGGACGGTGTCAATAGAACACTTACATCAGGTTGGAATCTACTGCACAGATCGTGCAGATACAACACTTACATCATGGTGGGGTTCACTTCACAGATGGACGGTTTGGATGAATCATATATATCAGGGTGAGGTCCACATACGAGGTCCACTGTCATACGGATGAGCTAGTCAAATGGGTAGACAGCTGATGGAACTCGTCCATCAGTGGTGCTCTCCCACGCTGTGTGGCCCCATGGGATATGTATATATTATGTATAAACACATACTCCTGGTGGGTCCCACGTGGATGTGGGGCCCATATAATATTTTCTTATACTTTTCATGTATTGGAGGGGTACTCCATCCAATCACAACAGGTGGGTCCCACGTGGGGCCCACCACATATATAGTATTTTATATATGTATATATATACTGTAACATTTATTATTATAATATTATTATATACATATACTTTTTGTCTCTTTTTTTTTTCATATATAGCAACTCGCCCATCACTGCATGTCCATTGATGGATGGCCAGGGGGTATCGTCCATTGATGGACAGTCTAAATGCAAAACACAACATCTAAGTGTGGCCCATCGTGATTTCCTGATGGTGCAGCCCACCATCTGAAAACATGAGGTCCACCAATCATAAACGTGGTGCGGCCCGTAGTTTTACATGGAGTAAAGGCGAGGCCCATCTGCAATTGTGCAGGGCCCATGTTGGGTTTTCACTTACGGCCCATTGAAAGGTCATCTTAGCAGACCGTTGGAGCTCGAACAAGGGCTCATTCCTTGCCGTGTTTCCAGCCTAAAAACGGCTCGGTTATGACTGAGATCGAGCATCCCTCAGAGGCTTCTTGCAGCCTTATTCATGATCTGAGGAACGGCCCAGCTAGGTGGCCATTTTCCAGTGCCGACAAGCTGACCTTTCAGCCGTTCTCATGCCGTCTTTAAACCAAAAATGCAGTTGTCGTAGGTTGTGTTTTAGTCTGACTTCAAGCTAGGAAACAACTGTTACCAGCTTGTGTTTTCAGCCACAAACAGAGCCTTTGTTTAGAAGGTTGTACGTGGTGTGAACAAGGTGTGATGGGGCTTGTTTTGAGCTCATTTTAGAGTCCCAGAAGAGTGAAGAGAAGGTTTTTACCTGCTACAGCTGAGTCCGACCCGAGCTCGGGCTGCCACGCGCACACCCACCTTCCTCTCCTTCTTCCTCTCTTTTCTTTCTCTCTCCCACTCAGGTGGTGATGCTATGATCCCACACTGACTCGACTCGGTCCGGTTTTCACGGACTGAGTTGGGGCAGTGTGCTCCAAGCTCACTAACGACGCACACTCTTCCTCTCCGTTTTCTCCCTCTCTCTGTTTTCTCTCTTTCTCTCCTTGTTTCCTTCCCTTCTCACCTTTCTTTTGTGTGGAGTCTGAGAGGGCTGAACCTCCCCATTTATAGGTAGGGAGAGGAGGGACTCAATGGCTGAGATTTGCCTTGCAAATCCCCAAGTGATGGTCGTCAATGGCTGTCCCTTTTTTCCTGAAATGGGAAGTTCGGATGCAATTCCTCCATGTCTGTTCGTTTTTAGCCTGAGCGAGAGAGAGAGTGGGCGTCTGCACGTCGGCAATCCTCTGGGTAAACTGACGCCGCTCATCCCTTCGTACCAGCGGTCCAATCGGATCCCGTTTATCCATGATGAAACGGACGGCTAGGGATTGATTCCCTTCGTTTGATTTCAAGGCGCCACCACCTTATACAGTTTTGTTGGGGTGGGCCCCACTGACAAAATGGACAGTCCGGATTGTCTGAAAAATGGCCAGGGTGGGCCACTTTGAAGCTCAAAGGTCAATACTTTGAAACAGGGTGTTGGCGAGAACCGTTTTTGAGAGTTTTATGTTTTAAGTTCAGTCAAACACTATTTGAACCCCTCGTGTACTAGCATTTGAGGTGAACGTGCGCCTAGCTTTGGGGCCCACCATGACTTAGTTGCTTGATCTTCACCATTCAACTGTCTTGGGGCTCAGTAATAAAGGTCCCAGCTTGGTTTAGGGCGGGGCCGAGGCCCAGGTGAGCCGTATCATGCCTTTTAGGCCTAATTTTTGCCCATGTGATGTGTTTCACTGATCAAATGGGCACGAGGTTTCGTTTCGATGGTGCAATAGACATTTGAGAGGTTCTGAGTGCCTGGTTGGCCATAATTTATCGTGGTAAGGTGGATAGTGGATGCATGGTGTCATTGTGACTTAGTAATTTTTTGTGCATAACTTGTTTTAATCTAAGGATTTTCCGAGTCTTATCTTCTGGGTGGTGTTGGGTTCGACTTAGTTCATTGGGATTGTGGTGGTTGGATTCATCGTTGAACGGGAGCTCCGACCTACATGTGTAAAGTTTAAGTTTAATCGTCTTTAATCTCAATAACCGGGGTAATCAGGGGTAATACCCGAGTATCAAAGGTATGGGGTGTTACACCAACTGCCAGTAAAAAGTGGCTTCTTGGACACTTTTAAACACGGAAAAGCGTGGAAAAGCGCCGACAAAGGTCTATACAAATGCTGGTAAAAGTCCTTGTACAAATTTGAGTGGGCCCATCACAGGCCAATAATTTTATTTTTATATATATATAATTCAATTGAAACCTTTTTTTTTTAATATTTGAAACATAAAAATGTTGCAATACAATTTAAACTAAATATTTTTTTTTTAAAAAAAATCTATATTACTTCACAATAAAAAAAATATATATATATATATATATATATTATTTATTACAATAAATTGAAAATGGTCTTAAATAATTTTATTTAAAAAAAAAAAAAAAAAATCCTCTATATGGTACACCTAGCATGAGTTGTGTTAAAAGGCTAAGTGCTAGTTTGTAGGCCTAAATTTAGGCATAATTGATTAAAATTCTACACACAAGGAAAAAAAATAATCAAAAAGTAGATCTCATTGAATTGTCAGTTAGTAAAAAACATGAGAGCTATTATAAATAAATAAATAAATAAAAAGTCAAAACTAACGCAAAGATTCAACATGGTTGTTAGCCCAATTATGGATGCTAAGATTCAAAGACAAATGATGTTCCATGGACCTGGGCAACAAAAAGGAAATAGACAAGCCAAAATATTGGAATTGTTTGCGAGATGAGATTTCAGTCTCATCACACATCCACGAGCCCCACCTTTCGTTCTATGTTTTTTGGACCTGATTGAAAACTTTGAAGAGAATGCATTGCATTTCAAACTAATTCTTGCTTGGCACAAGAACATGATTAAAATAAACTAAAAATCAATCAAAAGAAAGAAAAGAAGTAAACTTTTTCAAGATTTCACACCTTTGCTGCATAGGAAAATCTAGATTGATGAGCTAAATTTCTTGCTATCTCACAGAGATCACAAGCAGTGAGCTTCCATGCCTGAAAAAGTATCACTCTTTAAGTGACCTGACCTTGGATGTTTGGACAAAATACTAGGAATTGAAATCAAATAAACCTATGTGGCAACACTATATTCCAGAAACAAGGAGTTGTTGCTCAATGGAGACATCACCAATCCAATCTGAGAAATAAATGTAATAGATAAGCATTAATCACTTTCACAGAAAATGGGAATGGTGATTCAAATAACAGAACTATAAAACAAAGCTTATTAACATTTGTAGGATAATCACCTGTGCAAGCATATAACAAAATTACAAGGTACTTGATAATAAATAAAAATATATATAAGGACGCACTGTCAGCAATTATGTGTCAGGGGATCTTGTTACAGATTGGTCATCTTTCTAAGCCTAAAGTCTTTTAAATTGTTGTTAACAATCATATGCCTGTTTATGTTAGTTTTTTATGTTTCAAAATATCATCAACTTTTTAGACATTTTGTTACCAAATTTCTTGTTGAATGTTTTAGCTACACATCATTTAATTGTTGATTATTCTCTACACTCGCCCAAGGACTAGTTTTGTTATCCACCAATACAGGCATTTCAACTGAGTCATGTTTGTGATGTCGTAAGTGCTGTGGTTTGAACCCTCTTTGGTTGTTAAATTTTGTGTGTCAAAACCTCTATATGTGTCTTGTGTTGGTATCTTGTTATATATACTTGAGACATCTCTACTTCGAGACACGACGATGAACTCCTCAAGCTAGCTCAAGCTACATATTTGATGATATTCAAGAACAGCTCAAGTTCACGAAGAGTTCAAGTTCAAGACTCAAATATTCAAGCTTCATAAAGTTCAACGTGTTCAAGCTACATTAAGAAGAATTCAAGCTTCGTAAAGTTCAACATGTTCAAGCTACATTAAGAAGAATTCAAGCTTCGTAAAGTTCAACATGTTCAAGCTACATTAAGAAGAACTCAAGCTTCGTAAAGTTCAAAGTGTTCAAGCTACATTAAGAAGAACTCAAGCTTCGTAAAGTTCAACGTCTAAACTAATGAAGGTTCAATGTCCTTGGCAAGGTTTGATTGACCTTAAGTTGACCTTTAGTGTAGGTCATTTTGGATACATAATTCATATATTTCTACAAATGATTTTGGTCTGTTCTAAGACTAGTCCTGGACCTTGTTCGACTAGTCCTGGCACTAGTTCGACCAATCCTAGAAAATCCAAAACCAGTCGAAGTTTGTTGCAAATTATTAGATTTTTTCTGTTCGGCTACGACTAGTCCTAGAGTCCGCTCGACTAGTCGTGGGACGGTCATGACTAGACCTTCGACCAGTTGTGGAGCCACAACTCAAACTCCAGCAACTAAATCATGAGTCACACGACTAGCCATGTGAGGTCCACGACCAGTCGTGGGCGACCTTCGACTAGTCGTGGACTGCTCACGATCAGTCGTGTAACAGCTTTATCCGATCACGCCCGAATTTTTAAAAATCTATTTCTTCTTCGACTAGTCGTGGTGACCCTAGGACCAGTCGAAGATGAATTTCTGCAGCTATAAATAACACACGAATTTTAGAGATTTTCATTGAAAATTAAGTGAATTCAAAGCTCCACTCTGAGATAAGTTTGTGTCTATTCTTAAGCTATATTGTGCATAATTCTATTTCCTTTTGTTAGCTTTTTTCTATTTGATTTAATTCATTATTCCAATCTGATTTGAAAAGAGGAAATATTGTTTTCCTTCTTCTGGGAATTGAAATCAAATAGAGCTAGCCCAGTCTGATTTAATTTAAAATCAATTAGAATTTAGAATCATTATAAAGTGAGTGTTGGACATTGAACTTTCATATTCGAACATCTACTCCAATTGATTCTTCCGGGATGCTACAAAGGAAAAATCTAGGTATTTTATAATTCTGTAAAATTTTCATTCTTTAGTTTTTGTTTGGAATTCAACAGAAAAATTCCATTTGTTGGTTATTTGAGGAGAGCCAGAAAACTCAGAATAGTGTGGGTTTTTGGATTGTGTAAGCCCAAGTTAAAATACACAATTGTGAAGGTTTTAGGTAAACCTGTGAAACCTATTTTGATAGTGAACGCTAATATCCCTGTGTGCGGATATTAGGAGTGGAGTAGCATTCTGTGTGGCTGTTGTAAAACAGTTGGTGTACACACAGGCAAACCACTATAACTCTTTGTCTTGTGGATTGATTGCTTGCTTAATTCCTTATTTTTTATCATTCAGTTCTGTGGAATGTATATGTGGATGTGAATGCTGTAACTATTTACATTTCAAGCAAGTGTGGAGAATGTTGTAATAATCTAGAGATTTATTTTAGCATTTTATCTCATACTATACTTTTATCAATCTATGCTTCAATTTCAGTAATTATTCTAGTAAGGTTGCCCTGTCATTTCTATGGTGCATGGTTGTCCCTAGAATAATCAATTCTTTAGATTGCAATTTCTTTAATATTTATTTTCAAATTGAGTTTTTGATTCAAAAGACGTTCTAGAAATAAGATTGTCCTACCATAAGCCCTTGTTGATTATGGTGTAAGGTTGTCCTTAGAACCGAATTTGTATCAACCTCTCAATGCTTGTTTATTGAGATTGATTTAATTCCAGCATTGTGAATTGAGTTATTTTGTAAGGCTATTTCTTCATTTTAATCCGTTGTATTTAATTTTAATTTGGCATAGTCCTATTCACCCCCCCCCCCCCCCCCCCCTCTAGGACATATAGCTTGGCCATTTCAGATGTAAACAGACCCATCAAATATTACCAAGTCTATAGTGAAAATAGGTGACTAAGCCCACCAATCTCAGGCCTTTGGAAGCAAGGTGCACAAGCATCAAACTTCGGCCCTGGAAAATGCAGGGGAAGCATCAAAAATAAAAATCCCTTGCACTGCCAAATGGTATGGGGGAAATCAAACAATTCAATATTGGATCCAGCAAAGCATATACATTGAAAACTAAAGAGCATAACTAAATGGAAAGAGAGAGAAAGAGAGAGAGAGAGAGAGAGAGAGAGAGAGAGAGAGAGAGAGAGAGAGAGAGAGAGAGAGAGGAAAAAGAAGATAACTAAATGCCTAAATAATGCCATTAACATTCCTAAAGAAAAGTTTTGGTGTAGTAAGTTGGGTGGATGAAGTCTCCATTAACAGTTTTTTTTTTTTCTTATGAGCTAAGCATCACTTGCTAAATTCTCAGCCCCTGGAGGGTTTCCTCTATTGGCAAGATTAATAACAAGCTCTAGATTGTTTAACTGAAAGAGTCAACAGATATTTTTTAATATAAGCATTCAATTTGCTGCATTAGGAATAAAACTAAAACAAGACTAATGTAACATCCCGAAAATCGGGGGTCGAGCAAAAACCCAACTCCCGAGTTCCAAAATGTTATTTATGCAACATGGATATGTATGATTGAATGTTGTCTGTGATAATGTATTAAACATGAGTGATATTAAGCCAGAACAGCATATCATACTCCAGAGACAATTAAATTTGCAAGCGAAAGACTGTAATAGTATGTATAACGTATATAAACTGTTGTATGTCTCCAGAGTGTGAATATATTACCAGGTTATACACATACATGTATACTTCAAAAGTAAACAAAATGAATATACATGAGGGCACTAAAAATACAAAATGACAATGTCAAAGTATCTAATCAACCTCCCTGCAATCCCGTCAATCAGAATACGCATAAAGGAGGAATCCTCCTCCTCATCATCAAGTCCAGCTCCGCCTCACAGGCCGCGCCATCATCTGCAATCACAAAAGGGACTGGTGGGTGTCCGAAAACACCATCCCGTAACGTGAGAGTGAGTGATCAACTCAGTGGAATCATAGAGCAAAGATTGGCATGTTCACAATTCAATCACGCGATAATAGTAAAGCAGTAAATCAGACAATCCTAATACTGTTGTTAATGCAAGATGACATGACGTGATGTATGCCCTCACCGACGATCTCCCTCATGCGGCAACATCTTACGACCGCGGCATGCCACACTCCCTAGAGTGCTCCACATCTTCCAGGCACATGCAATGCTATGGTGATATGATTTCCAAGTTGTTATTAAGTCCATTCAAACAGTAGGATTGGAAAACTAAGGTACTTCCCTTGTATCAATCCCAACACAGAACCTGTCTAGGGTCGTCACTCCTAGTAATCTCATACGATGTATATTTCGTAGGTCGCTGCAAGGGCTGTCAGGGCTGTTGCTCGCACTCGTTGCACCGCTCCCCCATCACCTTATCAATACAGGCCTACCGTACTCTACTGCAACGGAAGGGTCGTCGCCTCCCGTGGACTCAGAATACGCTCGCGGTCACTACAAAGGGCTCGTCGCCTGATCAGTGTAGGCCGACAGCTAGAATATAGTGTCCCATACCACCATAATCTGCTCACGAGTCAAGGTGCTCACTGGTCACTACGGGGAGGTTTGTGGCCCCAGCGTAGGCCGACAGCTCGACCACGGTGTCCCATACCACCATGCCCGGCTCATGAGTCTTCGTGGATCAAGGTACCATGGTTAACAGGGTTTACAATGGTAAGTTCAGTACCCTAGGTTCAAGCAGTTATGACACATACAAGGTGAACATACATCGGCCAGTCGGGTTACTTGACGGGCTCGACTAGCGCGATCGCATCTCAAGTCGAACGACATGAAGTGCGTAAAACACTTCGCGTGGCCTAACCACTGCCGCCAACTCTAAACACGAATCACGTTCATCGACGCGTCGTTCGTGGCTATGACCAGTCAGCCACGAATTCGCTCGGTTACCGACTGCCTGGACTAAGTCAAGTCCCAAACATCTATGGAATCACATTAGCAACATATGCAAAGGTATTGGAATTGAAACATGATCATGTGAGCATGTTAACACATGTTATAATATTCAACTTAAGCAAATCTTCAAGGCATACTTTCTATGCATGTAATGCAATCATGCATAAGGTCAACATGTAGAAAATCATTTAGGTCAGCATATTAATCAAGAAATCCATCTCAAACTACTACATAACATCATTTAATTCAATACATACTAATACAAGCATTTATACAAACACATACACTACACACTTAAGTCTACATATAGTATGTCGACCCAAAGTGCGCAACTAGGCGAATCTCTTCGCCTAACTGATTATGAAAGCATTCCTAACTCCCTAATGCGACAACAAACCATGTCAATCACGTCAGCAAAATATGCATGTAGACCGTACTTCCTACAAATGACTAAAATGCCCTAAATCTCACATTCTTCGTTAATTTACGAAACAGGAAACGGAGAGCATGTTGTACATGTCAAACGGCGATGCCGTCGATAATCTACTATTAAACGACATTGAAAGCGTTGTAAACCGTCAATCAAAGCGTCTAAAATCCTCACCTAGTCTCTTACGGATGCGGGATTTTGAACGGAGCGTGTACGCTTCGTCTACGGCAGTAGGAGAACCTGATTTATGGAATACGTTAGCTAACGTGCTATGAATCTAGGTAAACCCTAAATCAGCAAGTTTTGGGGTTATTTTATACCTGAAAAAGGGGAGAAATCACCAGCCAGGTGATTGGGAAGAAGTGCTGAAGCACTAGCAGTCGGCGGCTCGAAAGCGAAAAAATTCCCTTCTTCTCTTTCTCTCAAACTCTCTCTCCTTTTCTCTAGGGTTTGGGATTTTCGGATGGAAGGGAGAAATGAGGGTTTCAACCCCTTTTATAAGCTTAAAAACGTCGAAAATAGGCTCCGGGACAAAGTTTACTTGGTGCCTATCCATTTCGGGGCTGTTTCGGGGCTGTTTCGGTCCAAAAACTGCTTTCTGGTGGTCCCCTGGTCGATTGCGATCAGACTTAAGCTCATGCGTACCAGATGTAGCATGTATTAAGTTTTCAGTCTGGCAGGGTTCGCAGATCGCACGTGGCGGACCAGTTTCAGTTCAGCGGTCACCGCACATAGATCAGGACTGGAAGTATCATAATAATAAATAGAAATTTTTCCTGATTCGAGGGTGTAATCTGGATGAATTCTGACGGTCAGAATGCTTAATACTGACGTGTCAAGTCGTGTGCCAGATTTGAATTTGAAATTCCAATTCTGTCCCTATTCGCGGTCTCTTCAGTCCGGGCTCAATGAAATAGTCTGTGATTATCGGTTTGACTTGATTTTCGAAATGATTGTCAAGTCCAGCTGGGCGGTTCTAATGGTCTAAGATAGGAAGTAACGGACTTTCGACGCGCGGTCTAAAGCCAATACAAGAATTCAATGTGGTCCAGAGGACAAACCCGCTTAGAGTTTGATCCGAGGTTATAGAGTATTGTAGAGTTGTTTGTTCTACTCGATTTGGGTCTTGTAGAACGTATTTAAAGTGATCAGGGACTATTTTCCAGCTACTCTAGCATTGCGCTAGCTAACTTATGCTTAGTTTCTAAAGAAATTAATCCTAAGTGGTTTCTTTGGCTATGGAATTGGGTTCTGAACGATTTTTCAGGTGTTTTAATTGACCCACTGCCTAAGGACGTCAAATCCCAGATTAGCCAAAATCCGGGGTGTTACAACTAAAGACATACTTGGCCACTAACAAAAGGCACAAGTGTCACTTCATTGATAGTTGCAAGTAACACTCGATTGATATCCAGATTGATGTAAATAGATAGAGAAACAACTGTACTGATTTTGTGTGGATGAAGATAAAAAAATGTAAGCTTAATTTAAAACTTTTGTAGCCCACAAGAAGTTTTTAATGGTTAATCACTACTGTTTCTAATGTTATGGTCCACATGAGATTTGATCAGTTTTATGTGTGCCTTAGGTTCTTTTAATAAAGTGGCCAATCAAACACAATTGAATCCAAACAAGCCCAATTACAAGTGCTCTTGGTTGAAGGACGCTTTGGCAGTCTAACCCACATACCATCACCACCTCCATAAATCTTGCCAGCCTAAACAAAAGGAAACTCGCAGAGACACTTAACATGTCAAAACAACTTAACTCTACCTAAAGAAAATTTAAAAAAAAAAAAAAAATACAAAAAAAAAGAGTAGGAAAAGTTTACATATCTCAAAGAAATTAACTCCTCTTTTACCACCATCAGAATATGTTGACGCTAATATAAATCTATCAATGAAATTCATATCAAATATGCCACAGCATACAGAGAACTAAATCAAATGAGAGGGGGGAAGAAAAGAACGATTACTTATAAGCAACTATCAAAATCTTCACAAAATAAAGGCCTTGTCTATCACTAAAAAGCCGGACCATTACAAGGCAAAGCAGGTAAGGTAATGAATTTCTAACAAAATTAACAAGAATAGAAACTAAGTAGAAAGTAAAAACAAGCGAAACATCCAAGTGGGAGCAAAAATCTTCTCATTTCCAAACTATTAAAATTTTCAAAAGAATTCCAAACTCTTCAGCAAGTCTATATCACAGCCAGAGGATGCAAATAAACATCTAGAATACATACTGATCATAAGAATGGCAGTATATGACCAGATATTGGAAGTTGAGAATCTAGACCAAGAACCCGGTGAAATTATCATTGATAAGATCATGACCATCCATTTCACTTAAGCCACTAAGGAAAAAGTTGACAAGCATATCGACCATCTATTTCTCTGGAACCATAACACAACCAAAAAATATAGTTTGTGATCATCTATTTCTCTGAAGGCATGAAAGCAATCACATCAGCCTTTTCCTCTTAAACCATTAAAGAACAAAGTTATCCCAAAAAGTATATCTAGCATTATTGAGTTTCAAAGCAGACAGCTCATAATTCATCAATATATAAATATCATCATATCCCACATGTTGGATCCTCAACCATTGCTTATGTTGCTTGGAAGTTCACAACTTACAGTTGGCATCTTACAATTGTCGATAATCCATTGCCATTGCCAACGGAAACATGAAAAGCCAAACATGGCATGTGTTTCACAAATTTCACAAAACTTGGTCACCAAGTCCCATCTTGCTGATCAATAAGCATGAAAATATATCAAAATAAAAACAGAGCAAAGTGATCTTTCATTCGAAAAGACTAGTGAACCAAGCATTCATCCATACCGTATGTCCCAAAATCTTAGTCCGTCATGTACAACAATCACTATTACAGTTACACTCTTTGTATCTCTGCACATCATATACTTGCATTTCAAAAAAATCAATAAAAAAAAAAGGGTATAGTATTGTCCCACCAAGATCCTCATAATGGACTTATTATACATGGACCATGTATTGGAATGTGCAAGGTCTCCTGCTGTATTTCCAAGGACCTCAAACTGATTGTCAGGGAGAATAGCGATTGAACTGTTTTCCTAGATATTATCCAAACCAAAAGACTAAATGGGAGAATTTATTTTTTACTTTAAAATGAAAAATGAATGTCATCCAAACAGGCCGCATAACTAGGAACTTGTACAAACATAATTCTTGAAGGAATAGTTTTGACTGAAAATAAATAGAATTTAGATTAGCCCATTTATGTTCTTGAGGTTAAAATTGTAGCAGAATACCAAATCAAACTACTTAATTTTGCTTAATTCAAAATTTTTGCAGCATAGAACCCACGAAAGTATCTGATTGATTCTATTTGTAGCCAAAAAAGAAAAGCCATCAAGCAATTGCTATAAACGACAGATTTAAAATCGTGGAGGAAACAAAAATCAACCCAACATATTGCAACAGATGCTTTTAGGGATAAAATGATTTGTCCATGAATGGTGCATTCAGTAAATGACAGACAAATGATAGACCAAAACTTACCTGATTGGATATACATAGTGAACTAAGAGAGTAGAAAAATAAAAACAATGACTAGCTTCACCCAATGATGCAGGAGTAGATTAAGAATAAATGGAAAATAAACACTTGAGATATTAGAACTTGCTCTGCTATCAAAATAATGTAGTATGAGACTGAATTTTTTTAATACAAGATAGTGGGAGAAGTGTAGGAGTTGACAAATATGAAATATGAAGTAATTGCAGAAATTCTCCTCCATTAAACACAATATAAAGCAGAATTTATATTACTAAATAAAAAAAGGAAGAAGAAGAAGAAGATGGCTGTTAAATGAACTTGGAACAGCCTTTTCAAATATCATGCTTCTGATAAGGATAGAATTATGACATCAGGAGAACTTTTGATACTCTGGTATAGTGTGATGGATGAACTAGACAAACTATGGTATGGGTCCTTGTTGAGACATAATAAAGAAAAAAGCTACTTTTTATTTGATTTTATGATTTTCATATTGGTGAACAGTTTTTGGATGGTTGCAATGAAAATCATTAAGCATCATCATTCATTGACAGAATAGGAAATCATACATGTAGATCCCTAATCAGGGTTTCAACATTGTAAATCCTGAATTAGGGTTTCAACATTGTAAATCCGTAATTAGGAATTCACCATTGTAAAGTCCAAAAGCAAGTTATCAACCCCATAATTACTTGATGGTAAATCCATAAGTTGGCCCATCAATAGCACAGTTTAGATCAACTAGCCTGCAAGCTGATTGGATAATAGCTTACACACTAGATCATTCACTCGGTAGGATAGACTCAGATCATGAGACTGAGAGAATTACATCCAGATTTGGTGTATAAACATGCAATCAGACATACTTCCACTAATCCCAAACCATTCCTCCTTTGATATCAATATCTTGAACAACCCATCATTGTCCACACTGATAATTCAAAATTAATCCGTCAATCTCACAGTTTAGAAAATTCTGTCCATAATGCAATTAGGCTATTGTGGCAAAACCAAGAGATGGCTCACCAATTTCATGTTTTGGATCACTCAATTAGTAGGTGTGCATGGTTTTAAGACTCGTCCAAGTTTGGTGGGACTTCAATGAGTCAGCCCAAACTCGCTGGAACCCGATTCGGTTCGACACCACAAGTCATCCACCCCAAATCACCCCTGACTTCGGCAAGTCTGGCCGATTCAGGCCTGATTCGGGTAAGTCTCAAAACAGAGACATTTCATCGAACGCATGTTCTACACACCTTAAACACTCACAACAAATGATGAAATGGCAAGACTATTCTATATATGCATCCATTGTATAAATGGCATACATTTATAAAAACCCAGACCATCTAGATCATTGGTTTCATTGTTTACCAGAAATGGTCGGGGAAGAGGTGAAGGGCGGCGGCTGCTGACCACACTTAGAGTGGTGAAGATGATGCTGGAGAGGATGCGCCATTGCTAGAGACGATGTGCCGTTGCTGTAGAGTAAGAGATAAATAGAGAGAGAGAGATAGAGAGGGAGAGAGATAGGGAGATCAAGAGAGATAGGAAGATCGAGAGGGAGACGGAGATGCAGATAAAGAGAGACAGGGAGATCAAGAGAGATAGAGAGAGGGGGAGAGGGAGATCGAGAGAGATGGAAAGGGAGGGAGATGTGGAGAATGAGAGGGAGAAAAGGGTTTTGGGGATTATCGAGCGGGGAGATGCTTGGGGTGGGGGGGGGGGGGGGGGGGGGGGGGGGGGGGGGGAGAGAGAGAGAGAGAGAGAGAGAGAGAGACTCGGGGTGGGGAGAGTGAGAGAGTCAGGAGGGGAGCTGTTAGGTTTGTTTTTTTTTTTTTTTGGTATATATAGCGTAGGTTTGCCAGCGCCCTCATTACCTAGCGCCGGTAGAGGATAATCTCAACCGTCGACTATGCTCCGTATTCTTGTAGTGTTTTATTTTAACCAATGTATAATTTAAAGATTAAATTATTTTTTTCCACCCATGTTTTAAATTTTAAAATTGTTTATTAATTTATTATTCATTATTTTTCCCAAAGTTAATACTACAAGTAAATGGTCATAAT
This sequence comes from Magnolia kwangsiensis, assembly GCA_037074715.1. NCBI lineage: Eukaryota > Viridiplantae > Streptophyta > Magnoliopsida > Magnoliales > Magnoliaceae > Magnolia > Magnolia kwangsiensis. The sequence continues at coordinate 67,362,770 of CM073585.1, forward strand.
ATGAAAATTTACCCAGAAACGAATGCTAGGAAATTGCCACAGGGGGCACACTACAAGATTAATGAGGTATAACGCCAGATTCTAGCAGCGAAAATAAAAACCTGCTAGCATAGGTGTCATATAGCGGCGTAGTATCCTACTATTGTCACTGCCTTATACATATAGTAACAGAATATAGTATCCGTCACTATATCTTGGACCTATAATGTCAGATTTTAGTATCCGTCGTTGTAACCCACCTTCTTGCTACCACCAATGTTCCCACCATGGAGTCATATAGTGGCGGACTTTGAGATCTGTCATTTTATTCCATTTCACCCACAACGGATACTACTTTCTATTGTTACAACCCATCTTCCCACCAAAGTCACCGTTCTCGGTATATGATTTTGGATGTATGTGAGTCATTTAGTGGCGGATTATGGGATCCGTCGATGAATTCCACTCCCAGCCCCGCTGCCTATATAGCAACGGATTTGCAAGTTTGCCATTGTAGGCAATATTCCCACCACCGCCACCATTTTTCACCATTTATGTTTGGCAAAGCCTTATAGTGTGGATAGTTTTATCCGCCACTAGTCCTATTATAGTGGTGGATAGTTGGTTCCACCGCTATATGTTTCACTTAACAAAATCAAAATTGTATTTGTCCTCTCTCTCTCTCTCTCCACTCTCTCTGTTTTCTAAGTCTTCACTCTGCTCTCTCTCTCTCTCTCTACAAAGTACTCTACCCTTTTTTAGGATTTTGTTAATTGGGTTAGGGTTTTGATCAAGTAATCTCCACTTCCCAATCTCTTTCTACATTAGATGATTTTTTTACATCCATCCAATCCTCGATTATGTGATTTCAACCCCTCAAATCCATGTTTCACTACAACAAAGTGGAGAATTATCGGTGCATTTTTATTGGCGGCTATCACTAACTACCGTTAAAAATGGGAGAATCACTAACAATCATTAAAAATGCCCCTAATGTTATAATGTGGTTGTTGGTAAAATATCTTGATCGACTAAAAAACAAGCCCTTTCTTATATGTATATCCATCTCTCTATCTCTCTTTCCTTCTCCCTTCATTAATCTATCTCCCTCGTACTCTCTCCTTCCCTCTCCTAATCTCCTTCTCTCTCTCCCTCTCTCGATCTCTCTCTCTTCCTCATTCTCTTCAACACGTTGTACCTCCTTTGATCTCTCTCTAACAATTGAAGAAAATAGAAGAAAGAAAAAAAAATAAAGGTACTCTCTTGATCAATCTCCCTTAATCTCTGTCTCTCTCACTTCCCTTTTCAATGGCTAAAATTTGGGCATCGGTCATGGCAGTGACAACCATATCCACCGTTGTCCATGACCGTCAACATCTGTAAGTTATTTGTTTGAAGAAATGCTTTAACAGAGAACCTTCTTAGATAAAACCATTCTACTGGTCCTCTGCTTCAAACAAGAACTTTTCTAATCAATTGCCTAGTGATTTCCAAGACACCTATATGTAGCCTTTGTGTTTTCTATTTTGAACCATGCCTCTTATCTGTGATTTGCATGTTTTTGTTGAGATAACTTCATGGGATCCTAGTCCTTTATAACACCGCTCGTGTGCACATGTGTCCCAACCCACACCATTGATAGACCATATACGGTACCCTAGTGCACCCAACGACCCCACTCGAGTTATTTGTACTGGATGACCTTAAAACCTCTGTCCTGTGGACCACATCATCCTTGTAGTCACTACGATGAAAACTATGAGTTAATCTAATGCTCTATTAGTGAGATACGACCCATCAAATTCATGACTTAAATTACGTATCTTGTAACACAAGCAACCTTTATTGTGCTAGGCCCATTGGACTTGGGCCCATATTAGCCTAAAGCCCACTTTCTAGAACATGAAAATTATCATAAGATAAGACAATCACTGAAATAGCGGTGAAGACCGCTTGAGTTGAAGTAAGAATATGTCAATATGTCCTAGAGGGGGGTGAATAGGACTTTTTAAAGATTTATAAGTTATATTTTAATCCTATCACAGAGTACAGATTAGGATTACTCAAAAATTAACTTTACTGGCTTTCAAGCCTGATAGGGCATCCAATCACAAACTACTTGTAAGATAAACAACTTTATGAATCAGATTGTGATGGATATGACTGTGTGTGCATAAGATGTGATTTCAGATAATCATATATAAAGGAATGTAAGGCAATCACATAAATGAAAGACAATATTAATCTCAAACATAGTCATTTTATAGTGGTTCGACTACTTGTCTATTCCACTACCGGCTTCCACACTCAACCCTTGAGTGACCGAATTTCACTAAGGAGGTTTTCCAAGGTTCACCTCAAACCTAAGGTTTTAAATCAGGTTCACCTTCAACCTTTACAGAGGTTTTTACTCGGTTCACCTCAAACCCTGGAGTTTTCCTAGCGTACTCCTAACCAGATGTTTATGCCCACACAGAGCAAGGGTCCACACAACGCACCCAGAGGTTTCTACTCAGTTTACCTCTAACCCTGGAGTTTTGCTGGCGTACTCCTAACCAGATGTTTATGCTCTCCACAGAGCAAGCGTCCACACAATGCGCCCCGCACGTACACTCCCGTCGGAGGCCTCCTTCGAGGACTTCAAATGGTGAGCAACACCTACGACCTAATCCTAAAAAGGAATAATCATAAATGTCCTCTGGACTCTTAGTACTTACAGATAAGTTGATGAGTCCCTTTTGACGCAGTGATGAAGATCTCCTTCTTGTTGTTGAAGAGTCTTCAGCTCCCTTGATCTGCAACACAAAGGTGTATCTATACTAGGCTTTAGGTTGGGTCAAGGTTATGATGGAATACCACTCTCTAAAGATTTTTCTATAAGGAATATGAGTGGTTCCAATCATCTATGCATTCAAGGCATCCCAGCTTAATGATTTATCATTAAGATAGTAGCTGGAGGATCCTTAAATGCGGAAGTTCATTCCCCAATCCACTCTATGAGATATCAATGATGAGGGTGGATTGGAGGATGAACTTCCTGAGAGAAAGGGCTTAAGGTAAATGATAGGAAGGTTAAAACTCTCAAAAGCACTCTCTTCATTCTCTCCTAGCAATAAAAACTAATCTCTTCTATATATAGGCAAAAGGTTCCAACGGATATAAACAGTCATATTTATGACAGGGTTTGATATCATCGAGCAATCGTCGATATGATCGAGCGTATACTCTCGATCGTATCGACAGACCTCTCTATGATACAAACTCAATTGTCATTTTACTTTTGAAAACCTTTCGCCAACTGGTCGATGGGATCGATACACACATCAATGTTATCAGATTTCGAACTCTGATTTAATCGAGATATGGATCGATCTATCGACAGGTGAAATCAAGAGAGAAGCCTTGAAGAATTTCAGGTTCTACAGGTATGATCGGGGAACAGTCGATGTCATCAAAATTTGTATATCGATGATATCGGAGACCGTATCGATGGGATCAATAAGTCGTATAGATTTACATATAAGCTTGCTGGACGATCTGTGTCTAGACTCGATCCAATCGACTAGGTCTCAATATGATCGATATATGAATATCGATTTATCGACTGACACCCCGATCAACATTAAAAATAACCTAAAATTCATGCTGGAGAAGACATGCGCCCACAATCAATATGATTAACTGTCTTCCGATATGATTGATATTTGAGTTCAGATTGAATCGGATAGTCATCGATATATCGAAGCTTATGTTATTTTTCTTTAGAAAAACATGGGCGTCAAAAAACAGTCTGTCGATATTATCGATCCTCTTCCGATAGGATCGATATTCGAATATCGATGATATCGACTCATCAGTTGATATGTCGATAAATCGTTCAGATGATTGTTTGATTGCTGGAAGCTTTTTGTCCTCACTCGATTGTATCGATTGATATGCCGAGGACATCGACAAAGCTGGTAGATCATATCGAAAAGGGAATCGATATAATCAACAGTGTAAGAAAAAATTAAAGATTTTCCTATTTGATAAAAAGTTTTCTTACACACAAAAACCCTAAGATGTTCTAGTTCTTTTTTTAAGGGTTTTAATCACCTGGTATTTTGGGACATGGGATGTGAGGCTATGATTTACCTATGGCGAGCTTCCACACATCCAGATGAGGCAGACGCTTGACTTGATCTTCTTGTTAAGCGTTGTTGTCCGATTGACTCAACTCACAACGTAATTGACAAATCAGGGCACGTAATAGGTGCACTTTCAATCTCCCTCTTTGTTCATTATGTGACAAAATACCCAAAATACCGTAGGAAAATATCTAGACAGATACATCCTAAATTATGTGTACATGCATTAGCACAATTTTACAAATTCTAATCACCCATGTACACACCTAATAAATTCTCCCCCTTAATTCAAAAACTCCCCCTTTCTTGTTGCGGCTGCTCCCCCTAACACCTGCAACACAGATGTACAATTTTTTCGCTCGGGGTGTTTAAATTGTTCTCCCCATTTTTGTCAGTCATTGGCAAAGGTATAAAACGTGATATTGACTGAAGATTGAAGCATATGGGAGAACCAGAGATAGATATGCATCAGTGATAAAATATTACGAGAGTAATAGCAGAAAAGATGTATATAAATTAACTAGTGGAAAGCATACATCATGAGCACACAGTATGGAGTTAATAGAGCACTTAAGTCATAAGATAAACATGCAGACCATAATCCCAAAACTTCAACAAACCAGGGAGACAGAAATTCAAATGGCAGGAATAAAAGAACTAGATTCAGCCATATGTAAAGTAAGCTGCCCAAGATTGGCAGAAATATCCAATGCTGCCCCAGACAGCAACAATTTAACCAACCAAAAATAAAGCCCATTGGAGTGCACACAAAAATAAACTAGTATTTTAGCCCAACCGTGGGCATATTCATCCAAAGAGAAAACAGTTAAAAAAAAAACTGTCATACACACCACTGAGAGCGTAGAACATCCAAAAAGATACCGATGTTCATACGCAAAAATAAGATTAAGGTGTGCATGATAGCATGCATGAATCCGACATCAAGGAGCAGAATGAGATGACATCGTGTCGTCCCGTCAGCACGTCAGTAGATCCACCAATTGTTGGACCGTGCTCTGAACTCCTTAAACCATTATTTCCAGAATAGTGAGTTGTTCCTTTACTGAGTGCATGTCCTTCTGAATGGCCCCAATCCTATCCAGTTTGAGCCTTTTACCATACCCAGCAGTTGATGTGGACGGAGCAACATCTGGTCCATAAGGTGCATCGTCAGCCATTACATCTCCTTCCATGGGATCACCACCTTCTCCTCCTTCCCCTTCTGCATGAATGCCTTCCTCGGTTTCCTCCTTGTACTCACGAAATATCAGATCCATTTTTTGAATATTCTTCTTATTGAAAATTTTGAGCGAGAAAATGGGATCAGTTGTGGACGGAAAGCCAATGTTTTGACAAATTCTACTGATAATTCAGGGATATGGCAGATGTAAATCTCTGGAAATATGTATGGCATTGACAAACTGATTAACAATCAAGGTTGGAAGGCAGATATCCGTCCTGGTTGCAACAAAGTAGACTATCATCACCATGAGACTTGTTAGATCTGATCAGTTCGTGCTTTTTGGGTACAAGTTAGTGGTAAAAATCTCATGCATGACTCTGAATCGAGGCTCCATATACTTAGCTTTCAAGGCATTCCCTTGATGCCATGGAATATCTCTGTTATGACATAGGTATTTGGTTATCTTGGAGCGCACATCTGGAAAGTCAAGATCCCAGTTTGGAAGGCCTTCTGGAGCCATCTGTAGATTGAGAATCTGTGCTATGGTGGAAGGGGTGATAAATGCATCATCACCATCCAAGGATACTATGAACGAAAGGGGGTCAGCCACTGGGGAATGACATGCACAAGAAAGTTGCGTGTCCTCTCTAGTTGACATGGTCCACCAAAATCCAGGATGGTCAGCCAACCAATTGCAGCAAATAGGGGTTCTAATTTGTAGGCTGCTAAACACTCCCTGTCTACTTTTCTCTCAAATATCAACTTCCTATTTGTATATTTTGGTGGCCGTTGGACCACTGAGGAGGAGGCGTTGGTTGAGACGATGTAGGAACTTCAGTTTGGGACCCACTGCGTCGTGATCTTTGCCGTGTGGGGGTCCCACTATCCGGGATCCTTGCTCTCTCCGTTGAGGCAAGGACCTTTTGTCGAGTACCTCTTGAAGACTCCCCCGGACCAGATGCCACGTTTTTGTCTTTTCCCATGTGAAAGAAAAGGCTATTTGTCCAAACCTTGAAAAAGAACTCCTAGGTGTTGGTGGGATCAAAACCATATGTGGGTCATTTAGTGTGGGCTGTCTTGTATGAGCCTTACCATTCATCTAAAATGAGGCCCACCTGACATGTTTTGGAAATGGGTGTTATATAACTTGTGAAATATGTAGTGGACAGATCTTGTTGTCCAATTGTTGTCTTAAGATATGGGTGGCCTTGAGCCCATCTAAATGAGGCAACCCTAAGACCAAAGTGGGCCTAACATTAAGAGAAATTATTGAGGAGTAAGAAGCCTGTCATGGTAATCTTCCTTGAGCCCGTTGGGTAGGCCCATTGCTTACTGGGCAGCGTGCCTTACACACTACCTCGTTTCAAGTGGACCACACTTAGCGAGGCCTATTTTAGAATGCATAAACTAGATTATTGGAATTTTTCTTGGTTTGCTTGTGTATGTGGCTAGTGGGCTCAATATAATGCATGACATGAAAAATGTTAGCATGTTGTCCTTATGTTTGATATCGTGCATTATTTCTAGTTGATGGTGGAATGTGTGGGGACCACTTAGTTATGGAATTAGATCCACACCATTGAAAGATTTATGATTGGAAGTTTATGCCTTTGAGTTGGCCTATTGGTTCATCAAGTGGGACTCACACTTGACCTATATGACCCCATGCCTTGCATGTAATCTAAGGTCAATATGGAAGTCACACTAGCTAGAATGCACCTAGTAATGGTTCAGATGATGATACATGTGTGGTAAAATGATAATGATGATGGTGAATTATGGCATATGCATTAATGATGGAAAAGTAATTATTTATAGTACTTATGATATCTCTTATGTTAATCATTAAGTGGAAATGATCCTCATGGTAATGATGATAATATTGTGTGTGTGTATACATATACATGCATGATGACAAAACATGCTAGTTTTCCACTGTGCTTGGTATCCAAGTGATAATAATACACATATTGATTGTTGTGATGATAACGTGGATAAGATAATCATGTTTTACTTGATGCATGGATGATGATAAGTAAATGATGTTGGTGAACGTATGAATAACCTCATGTATGATAGACACCTAATGCCTAGGGCATATATAATATAGTGTTGGACGATGACCATGATATTGATCTTATATAGGCCCAAGTTAAGGCCCATTGTTAATGGGTAGTAAGGCCACGATCTAGCCCACATCAAGACAAGATTAAGGGTCCAAATGGACATTCCCATGGACAATGGACTATGACCTAAGAGTCTACTATTAAGTATCCATGTGCCATAGCTTGGCAATTTGATATATCCTACCCTCGTTATGTTGACATCAACTTAATAGTTTGATGCTAAGTTGATGCATGAGCATTCATTTTATATTCATGCATGAGAGCATCATGAATTATAGCCCACATGTTGGCCCATGTACCTGGGAGACATCCAGAGGAGTTAGGAGATTATGGATATTGTTTGATTTGGGCCCTTGTGCTAGTCCATATGATTGGACGAGATCCAGAGATGTACTATGTTTAGGCCCTCGTGTTGGTCTGTATGGTTATTTGGGGCCCTTATGTTGTTCCATATGCCTGGACGAGATCCAAAGGAGTCAGGGGATTTTCAATATTGTTTAATTTGGACCCTCGTGCTAGTACATATGATTTGATGAGATCTAAAGATATACTATGTTTGGCCCCTCGTGTTGGTTCATATGTTAATATTTGGGCCCTTGTGTTGGTTTGTATAGTAGTATTTGAGCCCTCGCATTGTTGGTCCTTGTGCCTCAATAAAAGTCTAGGGGAGTTGGGGTATATATATGCCTTTGCGATTCTACATTTGATTATATGGGCTTTCATGGTGACGTATTTCCCGAGTGGATGTTTTGTATGGTGGCCACATGATGGCTAATTGGATGAGGTGGATTATGTTGAGGCCTTATGATGGCTCAAGTATTGATACTATTGAGAAGGTTTGAGAAGGGTGCGCTATGGCTATCCCAGGCTTAGATCCCGATATTGGAGACGTCTATCCTCCAATGAACTCGTTAAGATTGGCTAATTGGGTCCTCTTCTGTCATGTGTCGAGTGGGGGGTGCAAGAGTCCTTTCCACTGTCAGGACGGGAAAGGGAAGAGGTGTGATGAGCCTACCTACCATCATGTGCTAGGTTGAGGTGGGTGGTTTTCCGATTGACGAGGCCGGGTAAGGAAAAATAAATCAGGGTCCCCCATTGTTAAGCCAATGATTAGATGTGTAAGGGTTGATGCGCCTAATACTTTACTTTTTGGAAATGTGTCCCACACTTTTCTAAGGATGTTAGGTTGCACATATGTGGTATGTTGTGATTCTTGGTGGAGATGTATCATATGGTATGGAGATGTGCTAGTAGAGATGAGAGATGTTCATCATTTGACTCATGCATTCATTCATCTACTATCCACTCGGGCTTCTAGTGTGCAACTAAATCATCATGTTCACCTTCACAATGGCCATGATTTCGATTAGGTATGGAACTAACCTAAGATCAGGAGTTCCCCACATTGAGTCTAGCTATGAAAATCAGGTATGAGACTGGTTTGGAGAGAAATCTTTTATGATAGACCCCACGGCTTGTGATACCACGTACTATCATCCCAATTACACATGCCAGCTTTGTCATCCCTTTCTTCCTTTGTACAACCTATGGTGGAATATGGAATTTGATTATCTTGTGCATGATTATTGGTCATTCTCATGATTCATTGTCATTCGTCTTAGTATGCCTGATATTGATGATATGATTTATGATAACCTGTCTACCTTTAATAACATGCTTGATTGATACCATGCTCACCTATAATAACATGCTTGGTTGATAATATGCTTTTGGTTATTTTGGATGTTTTTACGGGAACGCGTTGATAAGTCGTGTTTTACTCCCAACACGCAGTAGACTCATGACCTATGTTTTGCTCATACAGATGATTGACACCTTTTCAAGATGCGTTTAGTAGTAGAGTGTGTGCAGGAGTTATAGGGGCTTTGTTATCTCTTCTCCCTTACTGTTGAGCTGTTGCACCATCTTATATTTGACATTTTGAACAGGTTTGTCTCTTTGATATGTGTTGATAACATGTACAAAATGTGTAACCGCCCAATCAGATTAATCGTTCAGAGAGAAAGTTTTCCTCCACCATGAGCATGGGTTTCTTGTTCGAGAAGCTCACTAATCGTTCACCAAGTTTGGTAAGTGGCGAAGAAGTTGATCTGACCCAAGTTCGAGACTTAGGAAGTATTAGTGCCTGGGTTTCGAATTTGGGATGTGACAGGCTTGTACCAAGCAAACTTGTTTTTACTACTATGAGTTTATAGCTCTTATTTTTCAAGTTCTCTTATTTGTAAGTTTCTTCCATAATTTGTAAATAATTCTTTCTTATTTTTCTAAATTTGCCAAAAATTATCTTTTTATATGCCTTCAAATCATGATCACAACTCTCATTTCTCCCATTTGTAAATCAGGGACAAGTGTTGTTCTCTATATAGAGAAGGCCTTGTCTCAATCCAGTGTAGCTAGATGTTGAGTGTGAAATATTGCATATTTACCCACAATTGTGCATTGGTTTTATAAGCATAGGTGTGCTTAATTGATCTTATTATATGTGTGTTCCTATGCAAGGTGATTTGGAGAGTTAAGATGAAAAATGTTGATTAAAGTAAAGATTTAATGCTCAAAGAATAATCAAGTAGAGAATTGGATCTATGGAGGACAATATTGAAGAATTCAAGTGCTAAAGATCCAAGAAAACCAAGCATTAAAGATGTAGAAAAGTTTGAAAAATCACAAAGTTGAATAACAGAAATAACAAATGTTGGGTCCCACCTGAGGTAGGTTTGGTCCAACTGAAGGTGTCTAGCAAGAAACTATTATTTTCATACTTAATTTGGCTCGACTCTTAGTATGACCAAAGTGATGTTCGGTACCACCGAAGGTGGGTTCGATGCAACCTAAGGGAGATAGAGACTTTAGACATATTTTGACTAGACTTGGTGTAATGTTTGGTGCGACTAGAGGTTACCATTGGTGGGACTAAAGTGGTACAAAAGTGTGGAAATCGAAGAGAGATAAAGGAGTTGTGGAGCTTCTACGGAGTCCTCTTTTGTCATGCCCCAGACTCGGTAACCGGACTCACAAGGAACCCGATGACTAATTCTGGCCGCAACAGCCTCTGTAGTACCCCATTCTCAGATCCTGAGGTAGGTTCCGATCCTAGGATCCTACAAGGAGAATTTTTATAATAGTATAAGCATTCCAATACGAGCATATCCAAGATTACAATAAGTATATTTGAGAATAACAAAGGCACACATCATAAAATCTACTATAAATTTGAACTTTTATAAATATCCATAAGGTCTAAAAGGACATACATAAGATAACAGAAGAAGGAAAGGAAGGGAAAGTCTGCAACACTGGATCCTCAAGCTCAGCGCTACTCCAAGCTCTGCCGCAACGACGCCTGCCTAGGATCTCATGCATGCATCAATCGTGCATATGCTTATAGAATCTTAGGGGGTGGTGAAAGTGTGTGACAATGGTCACAGAAGAATAGCAGGAGGTACAAGGAGAGAAACATGCTCAATGATAATATCACAAGCCTTACCAAGCTTATCATGAATACGATGCAATGAGTCCTGTGCGCCATACCAATGTAATGCATGAAGGGGCTTATGCAGTCAATGCTAATGCGATGGAAGTAATGTCAGTGCTCATATCCAAACCACATATCAAGTACATTTCCAATCATAAGGAAATCACCGAGGTCCATTATACTATTGAATGACTGTCGCTATACAGACTTTGCACAGTTAAACGAGTGTAAGATACCTCACTACCCACCTGTAGATAGCCAATCACTAATAAGGCTCGATGGCAGTGAACCCATTTCACAAGCTAGCCAGACTCAGCCTAATAATGCCCTCCCTCACAGGAGGATAAGGCCACAACCCTACCCAACCGACTACACGACAGTGGGAGTCGTGGCCTACTGGTATAAGGTCCTCATGCGTTCATAGCTTCCACTCGGTCACAGCATTGGGGCTGATCCTTGGTACCATGGAAGTTTTGGCAATTACACTCATGGACAACCTTCAACCTCCTATAATGGCCTTATGGGACTACCTTAGGGCCACCAAAGAGGACATCCAACCTCAACCGAGTCCCAAAAAGGTATCCCGCTATGCATATAAAGTAGGGTCTAAGGCCCAAGCAATGCATGGCCTAATGGGCTATACGCAAGCCCAACTCATAGGTAATATGGTGGGCCCTTAAGCAAGGTTTGGGCCCAACCACAAGGGTCATAAATTCATATATTATGGTGGGCTTCATGGGCAACCCAGTAGTTCATCCGTATGGGCAAATTTCACATTTAACACAAGTGAGTTGGGCCTCACTTTTTAGCCTAAGTACAGGGTCAATTTAGTGGGCGGCCAAGGGCCCAACTACTTGCATATTATAGCCCCTAACCCATCACGTTAGGTAGGAGGGTATAGGCCCAAAGGTCATTGGTCCTACTTAGGAGATTCTAGTCTATAAAGGCCTAAAGAACTAGTCAATTAACCACATACATCATTCTAATAAAAACCCAACTCTAGTGGGCCTCAGATGAGCCCTAATTAAACAAAAAATTACTGAAGGAAAAATGACAAAATAACATATTAATCCATCCTCAAATTTGGTGGGCTAGGTTGCCCCAGAATAACTCTTATAGGTAGAAGTATTAGGCTCATTGCCAAATTCTAGCCCACTCATTTTCTAGGTTAGTTAGAACTCAACAATAAAATTATTTTATAGTATATTTAATCCCTGATGGCCCACACACATCATTATGTGTCCCACCAGATAAGAAGGGGATATACAACACTTACTTCAAGTGGGTCATGCCGTTGGAATGCAGGCCCAGTAACAGCCTAAGACAGTAATATCCTATATGTAGGCAGCTCTACGGGCCCGGGTATTTGGCCCAAAAACTCATCTCATGGGACCCAGTTAGAGGCTACCAAAGGGGAGGATGATCAAGTCCCCTAAAGACCCCATATGAATGGATGGAGGGATATACAACACATTTAGGTGGGCCCACAAGGTAGGCTGGAGGGCCAGCAAGGCTGGACGCCCCAGCCTGGGCGTCCTTGCCTGGTGGGATAATCCAGGCCGTACCACGAGCAGTACAGGGCCCTAATAGCTCCAAAATTTTACAGGGTGACAATTCCATGGTTGGCCCGTACCTCCATAAAATTTCAAGATTTTTGGACAAATATAAATATTTTAATTCATTTTAAGAAAACAATCTATCCTGAGATACTGCCTGATCTAAACATCTCACTGTGGCAGCTGGTCCAACCATTGCCACAGTGTGTACAAGTGTCCATTGGCCCCAAAATTTTGTAGGTGGGTCCTACCATGGGTGGGCCACCTCCCTACAAAATTTTAGAATTTTTAGAGTGGCAAAAGTATTTTATTTAATTCATATAATTTATTGACAGAAAGGTTGTAGAAAATACAGATTGCTGCCCCCTTTTTGGATCACCCATGGAGTGGGCTCATGCCATAGAAATCATGGAAAAGTGGTTGGGAGAGGTGCCTCTACTGCTTTACATCAAGGTGGGGTCCACATCAGTGGCCCACCATCCCAAAAAATGGCCCACAAAGGGGCTTTCCAAGCCCATATACATGGTTGGACGGTCCCACATGTTGGACCGTCCAGGCCCTTGGGCCCATCCCTTGGGCGTTCCAAAGAGGGGCTGCTAAGGGTGGTTTTTAACATACATCGGGGTGGGGTCCACATGCTAATGACCCACACTTAATTCCTTTGAAAATAATTCAAACATTACGGCTAAACAATTCTCAAAAATCAGTAACATAGGCCTGTAAAAACAATTTTGGACAGCAAGGTATATTGCTGTCTAGTGCGGTTCACAAGTAAAAGTCTAGTAAGAAAATCCTCACACACATCTGGAACGTACTTCTAATCGACCCAAGCCTTGAACGTGAGAATGGACAGCAAGGTGGATCTCCACATGTCCAACAAATGGGACATGGGGACGTCCCGGACGGTTGGATGTGTCTTTCACATCAGGTGGGCCACCATGATCAGCAATATTTGGGAGAAAGAAATAGATAGAGAGAGGCAGAGATCGGCCATACAAGAGGAATTTCTCCACTATAAATCCTTTATGCACAAAGAAGAACCAACATATACTACTCATCTTATGGATCTATGCATGCATGGACCTCCATAATAAGAATCTGAGGTGGGGATGCCATCCCCACCATAAAACAAAGGTCTAGATGACATTGGAAAGGCTGAGATTATGAATACATCACGATGGGGTCCATGGTGGATGGCCCCATCATGGAATGACACATGCATGAAGTATGGCCAATGGCCACATCCAAGGGGTTAGATGGGATCCCCACCATAGATTGGTGGGTCTCACTTGTCCCATACATGAAGAAACAAAAGAAATAAGAGAGGAGAGAAATCAACACTAGTAGAAGCACCCACCTCGAATTTTCAAGCTTCCACCATCACTAAGGATCTCAAGCTCCAAGGTTTAAGATTCAATGGTCAAGATGGGACTATGGTGGCTAGATGATGGAGGAAAGGAGGGAGAAAAATGCTGAAAAATGGGAGGAGGGATGGACGTTGGAGAGGAAGAAGGAAAGAAGAGAAATGAGAAGGAAGAGAGAGAGAGAGAGAGAGAGAGAGAGAGAGAGAGAGAGAGAGAGAGAGAGAGAGAGAGAGAGAGAGAGAAGTTGTAGGGAGGTGGTAATGATGGATTTGTAAGAAGGGTAATCATAGCTATGGGAGGAGATTACTATGCTCATAGGGTTTAGGTTAGGCTAAGGTAGTGTCTAAGGTGGGTAGTGTTTATTCCATAGAATTGTAGTGTGTGTGGGTGGTGTGCATGGGAAATTTTGCCATAAAAGTGGCCCACTTGCACCGCACAAAAAGTGGGTCTCATGATAAAATGCTCATAACTTTTGATCCATAAGTTGGATGGACGCATAAGACACGTCATTGGAACCGTAACGACGATATGAATAAGATGGCATAGGTCTAAGGTCGATCCAAGTTGGGTCTATGTGACCAGACTCAAGGATGACTGCAAACATAATCTGAGGGTCACGGGTCGTCAGAATTTAACCGATAGGACGCGAGACCAAAATGAACGAGATGCCTATTCACACACTCTCACACACACATACGAATTCAGGTCGGATCTTACAATCCTCCCCACCAACAAAGAAATTTTATCCTCAAAATTGACAAAACAAGAACAACAAATTGCATAAATTCATCACTATATATCAATCATCAACCATAAGAGAAGGAGATTCAAACAATATAAGCGATCAATCATCGAACAATTAGGGATAATGCTCTCTAATCTTGGCCTCGCGTTCCCGAGACGCCTTGGCCTCCAAATGATGCCCCCATTGCACCTTCACCAAGGGAATGACCTTGGTCTTGAGGACCCGGTCCTTTCCATCTAGAATACGAATCGGCTGCTCAATTTTGGAAGCATCCTCACGGACCTCGAGGGGCTGCCAATCAATCATAGGAATAGTGTCCAACCCACATTTTCACAACATAGATACATGGAACACGTCGTGGATCGCGGACAACTCTGGAGGTAAGGCAAGCCTATAGCCCATAGCGCCTAAGCACTCGGTAATCTCAAAAGGTCCAATAAATCTCGGGGTGAGCTTGCCCTTCACACCAAAATGAACTATGCCTTTCATAGGTGAGACATTGAGATATACCATGTCCCCAACTGCGAACTCGAGGGATTGATGTCGACAGTAGCAAAAGTCTTTTGCCAGCTCTGAGTTGTGTGCATCCTCCGCATGGTAACATTAATAGCCTCCGACGTCTGCTGCACAAGCTCAAGGCCTAAGAGACGACGGTCTCCACCCTCGGTCCAACAACTAGGAGATCTTCACGGTCTACCGTAAAGTACCTCAAAAGGAGTCATACTAATAGTCTCCTGATAGCTGTTGTTGTACGCGAACTCGGTGAGGCGCATATGCTCATCCCAACTACACGCAAAGTCGATCATATAAGCTCTAAGCATATCTTCAAGGATATGGTTGACTCTTTCAGTCTGCCCATCCGTCTGTGGATGGTAAGCAGTGCTGAGATGCAAAGTGACCCCCAATGCCTACTGGAAACTCCTTCAAAACTGAGACGTAAATCCGGAGTCTTGGTCTGAAATGATCAAAACTGGGACATCGTGCAGTCTCACTATCTCCTCGATGAACACCTTTACGAGCCGGTCCATTGGCCAAGAAGTACACACTGGAATGAAATGAGCCGACTTCATCGGACGATCAATGATAACCCAGATGGTATCGTGATCGTGTTGTGTCCTTAACAAACTTGCGATGAAGTCCATCAATACATGCTCCAACTTCCACTTTGGAATGCTCAACGGCTACAAGGAGGCAGGGGGTCTCTGATGATCGGCCTTGACACACTGGCATGTGTCACACTCGGCCATAAAACTAGCAATTTGGCGCTTCATCCCCTGCTTAAAATATTGTCTCCTCATATCACGATACATCTTTATGGAGCCTGGGTGGATAGTAAGCCTCGATCGGTGTGCCTCGGTCATTAGATCACGATGCAATTCTGGCACGTCTGGGACACACAATTGGCCTTTGAAAAGTAATCCACCTTCGGAACTAATCTGCCAGTCTAACTACTCCACTGATGCACCCTCTGCTCGGTACTCCTAAAGTGACTCGTCCGTCTGCTGAGCCTGGATCACCCTAGCCACTAAAGAGGATTGAATCGACAAGCGCAAAAACTGAACAACGGAAGACTGCAGACCGAACTCAAAGTCATAGTCTGAAACATCCTCGAGCATTTGCCACTCTCGCACCATCATTTGAGACACCAGGCCTCGTGGCTGACAGCTGAGTGCGTCTGCCACCACGTTTGCCTTTTCTCAGTGATACTGAAGATCAAAATTATGGTCCTTCAACAACTCCATCCATCGCCTCTGCCGCAGGTTCAACTCGGACTGCGAAAACAAATACTTTAAGCTCTTATGATCCGAGAAGAGCTCGAACCTAACCCCATATAGATAATGCCTCCACACTCTTAGTGTGAAGATGACTGGTACAAGCTCCAAATCATGAGTGGGGTAATATAGCTCATGGACCTTGAGCTGGCGCGAGGCATATACCACTAGCTTCCTGCACTACATCAGTACAGCACCCAAGCCAACTCTAGAGGTATCGGTGAAAACAACAAAACTCTCACTTTCATCAGGAAGAGTGAGAACAGGAGTGGACGTGAGGTGGTCCTTCAACTCCGTAAATGCCTCCTCACAGGCGTCACTACAGACGAACTTGACTCCCTTCCGCGTCAACCGGGTCAGCGGTGCTGCAATATGGGAGAAACTCTCGATAAACCGATGATAATATCCCGTCAGACCAAGGAAGTTACGGATCTCGGATGCGTTCATGGGCTGGCCCCACTAATGCCTACATCAACCATTGAGGGGTCCACAGCGACACCCTCTCTCGTCACAACATGACCAAGGAACTTCACCTCCTCCTGTCAAAATCGCACTTCTCCAGCTTCGCATACAGCTGGTGGGCACGGAGGGTCTCTAGCACAGTCTGCAAGTGCTCAACATGGTCCTCTCGGGTCCTCGAATGTCATGCCCCAAATCTGAAAATTGAGCTCACAAAATTCCCAAATTTTGAATTTGGTGTCGACAACCTCCGTAGTACCCCATTCTCGGCTCCCAGCGTCCATACACCAAGTTTCGATCCTGAGATTCTATAAGGAGGATTTTTCAATATACATTTGTCTCATAAGAAGCATAACCACAAGTATACCCAAATCATAAAGGCAACATCATAATCACATATTCACTAATATAAACATTTGAATACAATGCTGAAAGAAAAATACATATGTCAAAAATCAAAGCTTCAAAAGACCACTACACGCTCCAAGCTCAACGCAGTTGCAACCTAGCGCCACCTGAATGCATCTATCGTGCATAAGCTTATAGAAAGCTTAGAGGGTGGTGTAAGTGTGTGCACAAGGTAAGTGCCAGGTAAACAATATCAGAGTAACCAGAATAAGGAGAAATGCTGACAAGCACATAAATACAATCAACTGTACCAAGGCTATGTGAAGTAAAAACATAATAAAATAATGTCAGATGTCGTACCTAAACCATATAAATACAGAAACACAATAACCCAAAATGCCACATGCCACGGATGTAATGTAATATGCGGTACAAATGAAATGATCATGCTAGAGTGTGAAGTTGGAATAATAGTATGTAGTATTGCAGGCTATGGGGTCCATCATAAGGGACTTCTATACAAATCAATCCCATACCTAAATTTGGATAGTCAGACTCAATGTGGTAAACTCCTGATCTCAAGTTAGTCGCGTGCCCCAATCGAAATCCTGACTATTGCGAAGGTACACGTAATAATTAGTTGCGCACCACCAGCCTGAGTGGATAGTGAATGAATAAATGAATATAATGTTGAGTATGCAACTCATGCTCTATAAATCCATATTGTACATATCTGAGATCATCACTGGGGTCTAGTACACTCCAAGTTGGTTACCGCCCCAGCCGGCCGCGTAGCCCAGGGAGTGAAAAATACCTCACTACCTGCTTGCCAGTAGTATACCAATGCCTACCCGGCTCGTCGATAGAGGACGCATTTGGGAGATGGCCAAAATCAACCTAGCATATAGCCCCTCACTCGGGTGGATAAGGCCACACACCCCTCCTAATCGACCACGACACAGTGGGAGATGTGGCCTACTGGTATTTGGCACTCGGACACTCATGTATCCACTTGGTCTAGACATTAGGGTGTCTCCTGGCCTTGAAGGTTTAGGGACTTTTACTCATGGATATCCAAAGTGCCCAGATGCTCGAACCAAATATTTTTTGTGTCTCATCTAGCCATCCACGACATGCCTGTGGAGGTCATAGCCCTGATGTTGCTATGGTGTACAGTAATCACAATCCCACAATGCAAGATGCATGAGTCATATAGTTTAATCATGCAGTAACCCTGCACATAGCGTGCACTGATGTGGGATAAATCCACTTATTAGGGAGTCCCATAACCCATTTGCCCAATGACACGTATAATGGTCAATCACATCTCATAACAAATATGCAGATGATGCTTATAGGCATGTATTATGATACTATGCTATCACATACTCATAATCAACATCGATAATTGGCCTAACGAGGCTCAAGGGAAGGTCACAATGTGGACTTTTAACAATCATTGCCCATCACTGTGGACATTCAACTAACATTGCTCCCAAGGAGTGGTACACATAGGGACGAACATACAGTGGGCCCATGACCTCACACAAGGGCCTAATATACAATATCATTGGCCTCATACAAGGGCTACATACACATCACTATGGGCCATGTCATGTCACGCTCCAAACTCAAAAAATGGGCTCACATAATTTTCAATCTTCGAATCCTGCACCGACAGCCTCTCTAGTGCCCCGTTCTCGGCTCCCAGAACTCATGTCATAGATTTTCGATCCTAGGATCTTACAAGGAGGATTTTTAGTATTATTTTTTTGTGTAATTGGTCATACCCATAAGCATAACCAAGTCACAAAACAACATCACCACATATCCACTATATCAAAAACTTTGAGTATAATGCGGAAAGGGAAATATAGGGTGATCAAAAGGCTCCAAAATAGTCTGATACGTGCTCTTGCCTCAATGCTGATACGATCCAATGACACCTGCATGCAACGATCGTACATAAGCTTACAAAAGCTTAGAGGGTGGTGTAAGTATGTGTACAAGGCAAGCGCCAAGTGTACAAATTAAAGTAATGCAAAAATATGCGAAAAGTCCATGAATGCTATCATCTGTACCAAAGTTATGTGATGCAAGGCATGAATGTTATCGTCCATACCAAGACCATGCGATGCAAGGCCTATGTAGCCAAATGTCATATGCGTGATGCAAAGCAAGCATGCCAGTTCTCATCAAGTACACATATCAGTACAGTTCCTCTCTGGGATATCATCGAGGTCTAGTACACTCCACACTGACTGTCACCTCCCTAGCCACATAGCCCAGCGAGCAGAATAGACCACACTATCCACCTGAACAGTAGTCAGCCAATACCTACTCAGCTCGTCGATAGCAGACTCATTTGCGAGCTAGTCAAACTCAGCCTAGCTTACAACCCCCTCACTCGGGCGGATAAGGCCATACCCCCTTCCATCCGACCACGACACAGTAAGAGACGCAATCTACTAGTATTCGATACTCAGGCACTCGTGTATCCATTAGGTCTAGACGTTGGAGAATCTTCTAGTACCAAAAAGATTCTAGGACTTTCACCCAAGGACATCCTAAGTGCCCATAGTGCTAGAGCCAATATTTCCTATATCCAATCCACCCATCCACGATGTGCCTGTGGAGGCTACGACCTGGATGTCGCTAGGGCGTACAATGATCATTTCACACATACGCGAGATAAATGAGTCACACCGTCAAATCATGCAGTAATCATACGTGTACCACACAATCATGTGGGGTACTCCATCTTATAAGGAGTCATGTAAATGTCTCATCCCAACAACTTATGCTATGATCAAATATTCCTCATATCAAGCATATATATGATGCGTATGAGCATGAATCATGGAGTTATACTAAGCATGTTATATGATGGTGAACTATCCTCACAACGAAGATGGGCCTAGACAGCCTACACATAATAAGTATGAGCCAATCAATGGGCCCAAGGGAGAGTCATAATGCGGACATTTAACCAACATTATCCTTACAATGTGGTCGTCAAACCATCATTGCTCCCAAGGCACGGTCCGTCATAAATATCATTACCAAAACCATGGTGGAATCACACATTGCAATGGACCTTAAGTACATCCCTTTAGGCCTCGACCTGTAGGCCTTAGATACATCAAATGAGCCGCATCACATGGGCCTTATATTCATCAAGTGGGCCGTACCAATGGGCTTTATGTACATTGTAATGGGCTATAACCCATGGGCCTTGAATATATCACAATGGGCCCTCATATGGCAAGTGGGCCACATCACATGGGCCATATGCATATCAAATGGGCTACACCAATGGGCCCCATGTATATCAAATGGGCCACACCTAAATATAAATTTTCAAGGCCCACCATAACATTTATTTCCCGTCCAATCTATTCATAAGGTCACAAGGACCTGGATTTGGAGGAAAAGAAAATATCATATTGGTCCAACCTTGTAATCCAAGGGTTTTAATGATGGACGTTCAATCCAACACTGTTTCTATAGTGTGGTCCACGTGACCCTAGATCTGTCTTATTTTTAGCCTCAAGCCTTAAGACGAGCTTTCCAAATGGTTGGACGGTTTGGATGCAGTACATGCATCATGATGGGTCCCATAGGGATGGATGGTATAAATAAAGTAGGTGGGACCCACAGACTTGGTGACGCAACTACAACAGCTATGTAGTGAGGTACACCAGTCGTCCCACCTCCCCATGTGTGGGGAGATGTGGTGTAAAATGTATACATCAGTGGGTCCCATGTGGGGCCCACCATAATGTTTGTCTTTCATCCAAACCGATGATAAGGTTACACAAACACTAATAAAGAGGAAAAATAAATTTCATAAGGATCCAGAATTTTTATAACCGTAAAAAGGGTTTCAATGGCAGACGCCCAATCCCACTGTTTCCTGTGACATGGGCCACATGAGCTTTGTAAATGGCTGATTTTTGGAGGGGGCCCACCAAATGCACGGTGTGGATATTCTACACACATCACAATGGGGCCCACGGCTGGGACCGTGGTCCCTGCCCATCTGCCAACGCAACAGCACCAGGCGCTACATGTATTATTATTATATTTTTTTGAAAAAGAATTTTTCCACAGTTTTTCATACATAGGGCTCGCGTCAAGGGAATCCGACCTAGCCATTAGTTTTTATGGCCGAAGACGGACCAATCAAGCCTAATATTTGACATACTTTGGGGTACTGAAACATCAGGGTGGATTTCAATGATACAAACATTGTTTTCTATGCTATGTCCCGCCAGATAGTCGGATTTGCTTCATTTTTCGGCTCAATGCCAAAATGAGTTGGGAATGGAATGGACGGTGTGGATTAGATTCATGCATCAAGGTGGGGCCAACATGAGCAGCCCACCATAATGTTTAGAATCAAATTGATATTTTTGTTTTCAGTTGCTGGACGGTATGTCAAACCGTCAGTTCACACTTCATTAAGCAGCCACGTCCAGCGCCCATGGACGCTAGACGGTTTGGGTAACACACACACACACACATATAAGGTGGGCCCCACCTACACGTGCTACAGGTGGGCCACCAAATGGTTGGATGGTGTAGATAAGACACACATCAAAGTAAGGTCCATCCGAGTGGGCCACACAGCTACATCATCATAAAAAAAAATGAAAAAGAGAGAGAGATACACGTGTGATGGAGGGACCCTGATACTATGAGCCCTCCCTTCCATGCATTCAATCGTATATCAAGTGGGTCCCAATACATGTGAGCCCACCAAATCAAATCAACGGTGGAGATTCCTTCTCCACCAAAATGAAAGGTCTAGATGACTCTATTTATGCAAGAAAAATAAACATCATGATGGGGTCCATGAAGAATGGCCCCATCATGGAATGATCATGAGCATCAAGGTGGGCCATCGGCCACATTAGGATCCAAAGTGAGATCTATACCATCAATCGGTAGGCCTCATTTGGCCCATCATCAAAACATGAAATCTAGCCTATAAAGCACCCATCGTTCAATCTTCTCGATCCGATGGAATGCCGATCTCCTTATGTCCCTCTTTGATGGAAGATGATGAGAAATGAAGGGCTAGTATGAAGGATTTTGGGGTGGAAAGTGGGCCACAGAAAGCACACTTTCCTCTCTTAGAAAGGCTTGGACGTCCACCACTTTTCCTTGCTTGAAAAATGTGTTTAAGAAATTAGAGAGAGAGAGAGAGAGTTGTAAGGAGCGAGAGAGAGTAATGGGTGATGGATGTGAGCTAAGTGATGGATGTGAGGTGAGTGATGGGTGAGGTGAGAGACTTGTTGACTTTTGGGGTAGGTTGCTTGAATTGTTGAGAAAGAAAGCGTGGATTGCTCTTGTACTTGACATGAGGTGATTGATTGATTGATAGGATAGGATGATACATAGGCTGGTTTGTAGATTTTACCATTCATTATATATATATATATATATATATATATATATATATATATATATATATATATATATATATATATAAAGGCAAGTGAGAGGATGGTAGAAAGGACGGTATGGGGAATTGTGTTTGGTCAAATGCAAAATCTATCCAGCATTTGAAGAGGATGAGAAAGGTTGGGATTATGTGGGATGGAATTGCATTTGGTCCTATGGAATTGCATTTGGTCTTATGTGGGATTGTTCGTGGATTTTGAAATTCACTGCATGTGTTTATCCATCCTATCCATCTATATACACTATTTACATGTGACATTTTGGTTATATATGTGTACAAGTTAATGACATCTATTATGACTTTGGTTGGTTGATAACAATTCCTTAGTCCACCAAATAAGATTTTGCTTAATTTTGTGTTTTACACCTGCAAGTTTTATCCCAAACATGGGATTGAATGGAGAAAATACTAATGATATTTCCAGACATACAATCATCGTACAATAACAATGCTGATCCCATCTGATACAGTTTAATACCAGTTTATTCCACCAACCAAACACCTATTGGTCTGTTCATAGCCTTTGCAATTACCGACTGATGACTATAGACGAGGGGCCCACCTGATGATTACATGGGGTTGTTTCTTGGCAGATGTCACTAAGCAGTGGGGTTGGTGATGAGTAACTCGTGGTCCTTAGTTGCCCGTACAGGGAGAATCAATCGTACGCGGATTAGCCACTGACAGGTTGAGAATAGCTGTTGAAGTGATGTTATCAAGTACTATTATTCTATCATGATGTATGTGTTGTATCTATATTATATATCTAGTTGGAGAGATATTTTAAGGTATGATCCAAAGAATGAGGTGGATCCAGAGCTGGAATGAATCCCACCGTAGAAAACAGTGGGGAGAGTGACATCAACCCTTGAAACAATTTTAACATCTATCATAATGTTTATCGGAGATATAACCTATTAATGTGTTGGCCTATACATGAAATTAGGGAAAACATAAATATCATCTTGATTGAAAACCTTTACAGCCCTGGAAGTTTTTAAGGGTGGGTGTCACTCTCTCTGCTAGTTTCTGTGATGGGTTCACTCGGACTTTGGATCTGACTCATTCTTTGGACCATGTCTTAATATTCTCTATAAATGGACTGAGGGTGTCAATACAAAAGTTGCATCATGGTGGGCTCATAGAACTAGGTGATGTTACTTCAGTAGTGAGTCTCGCTACTCAGCCCGTCAGTGGCTAATCCGCATCCGAATCTAGAGTGTATTCACTTCCTCATGCCGAATATGCTCGTGTGATATGTCGGGAGAGATTAAAGCAGTGAACTACTTACTGTACACGTGCCTTGTGGAACACGTGTATAGGATCCGTTCCAATCATTTGGTGGGGTGAGCCGTGGACATGTTCTGGGAATGAATCTGGTAGCTCCCTTGGTCAGGTGGTCGACGCTCATTCGAGGAAAATGGACCGTTTAATAGAAAAGCATGGGTAGGATATGTTCCAGGTATATGGGCGGATTGGGTACTACCCTACGGAGCCTGGTTAGAGACTGACGATCCTGTCAGGGACTCTTGGTCCCATCTTGTATATGTATTTATCCAAACCGCCCATTCATTTGGAAAGATCATTCCAAGTAACGAGTCCAAAAAAGAGGCAGATCAAATAATCGAGTGGACCACACAACAGGAGAGGGGTGACAGTGACCCCACCGTCGAAACCTTCCTAAGACCCAATGCCATCCAATATATTCTAATGTCACGTAGACTTGGTCAAAGGGAAAACATAAATATCATCTTGACCCTAAACTTCTGTCACCCCAAAAGGCTTTTAGCGGCATGCATTCAATACCCACAGTTTCTTGTGATGTCGCCACTTGAGCATTTGATCTATCTCATTTTTGAACTCATGAATTTAAATGATCTGTAAAAATGGGTGGACAGCTTCGATAAAACACATACATTACTGAGGGCCCTACAGACATGACCGTCCATCTCTTGCTGGATTCTAATATGCTACACCACAGGAGGGGGGATTTTTAGTTTAATAGTAATATGGAATAACCTAAGGCAAAATTTTCCAATTTCTATTAGGGCTATACTTTTCTGGCCCGAGATGAGACTTCTTCTTTTTTCTTTTTCTTTTTTTTTACATAAAATTGCCCTGCCCACCTGCTGTGTCCTATGTCTGGCTTACAATTGAAGTTTGGAAGATGCCATTGAAAATCAATTGTGGTACCACTAAAACAACACTTGGGTCCATCCCTTTGACTATCTTATCTATTTACATTCATTGGACTATTGTAAACCCATAGAAGTGATTTTTTCAGTTTCCTCTTAAGGGCATGTTTGATTTCCTTGTGTAAATGTAAATGCTGTGGAAATGGGCAATAATTTTTTGCTTGGGTAATTACTTTCATCCTTACCTATGTTGATTTGACTCCTTTTTTCAATGAAAAAATCAAGGAGGCTACCAAATATATGGGGGCCCACCATGATATATGTGGATTATCCACATCGTCCATCCATCATGCCAATTGAATTTAAGGCATGAGCCTAAAAAATGAGGCAGATTCAAAGTTCAAGTGGACCACACCACATTAAAAATCTATTGAACATTTACCATTAAAAACTTCTTGGGAACACTGTTTAATTTGGTGTGGGCCACTTGAATGTTGGATTTTTCTTATTTTTCGGCTCATGCCTCAAATTGTCATGGTAAAATGGATTGACGATGCGGATATGTCATATACATGACAGGGGGCCCCCAAATTTATGCCAGCCATTTTGGACCATTTTTCGAAGCAGGAATACCCTCGTATTTTCAAACAGGTGAAATACTAATAATCAGATATTTACAAGGTATTTACCTTGAATTTAGAAAATCAAAAGGCCCTAAATGCCTAAGTGGCCCACAACTGCATAAACGTTGTTAGTTATTTCTCAATTGTTTCCCCCCTGTATGGTCTATCTATAATGATTTTTATGCTTAAAACTTTGGCCGGGGACATGAAATTAAAACTCCTAAAATGTGAACGGGTTGGATTTCCTTCACGACAATCCGGTGGGCCCCATGTAAGAACGATGATAGGTTCAAAAGGTGGGCCCTTGTTGGAGAAGGCGGTCCTGGCCATTACTTATTTTCTTCTTCATACAACAGAACTTGGAGAAACCTCTATCGAACAGTGGATTGGGTGTCCCCCAAAGCCATAAATGGGCCCACTTATGTCATCCGTTCATCTATTAGTTGTCATCCCTGGACATCTGAGGGCGTTGATTTCATCTTCACATAGGCCCCAAATAGATGTAACATTGTACTTCCAATCTGAGCTCTTCCCTCTAGTGTGGTCCACCCTTGATGTCTTCTCCCTCAATCTCAGTGTAATGCATATTGTAGGGTTGGCCCCACAATACTATAGGCTAGGCCCCACAATAGGCCGAGAAGGCCCATTTAAGTTATTGCAGAAGTTATTTTTCTGGAGAGAGGGAACCACTACCCTAGAAGGTAGTTAGGATTGTTGCTTCCACCTCTGTGAGACACACTCTGGAAGTGTAAGTGAATATAGAGGTGAAGTTAGAGGTGAAGTTGAATATGGACCTAGTGGCGGATGGATCCCCATCTCCACCGTTCTCAGGGGTGATCCATCCTCCCACTAGTTTCACATTCATATCCATATTCGCCTTCACCTCTACATTCACATCCACTTCTAAAGTGGATCCCACAAAAGGAAATAAGAATCTTAACTACCTTTTACGGTAGTGTTCCCCTCTCTTTAAAAATTTAACTTCCACAATAATGAAAGTGCCCTGGTTTGTCAATTAACATAATCGTTGAGTTAGCTAGACAGAGAAGTTCCATAGGAAGATCAATCAAGCGTCTGCCTCAACTGGATGTGGGCCCGAACTCGCCACAGGTAAATCTTAGCCTCACATTCCATGTCACAAAACACTAGTTAATTAAAACCCTTAAATTAATTAGAACATCATAGGGTTTTTGAGTTAGAAAACATTTTTTCAAACTTCAGCAAAATCTCTAAGTTTACTACCTCTGTCGATTTATCGATAGACTGATCGATGTAATCGAACAGTGCTATCGATGTCCTCAAAGCTCACTCGATATTATCGAATTGAGGACATGAGATGTCTAGTAATCGCATGTACCTCTGGACGAAATTATCGATGTATCGATAGCTGTATCGATATCATCAAAATTTGAATCTCGAATCTATCGAAGTTGACTCGATAAAATCGACATCATATAAGTTGTGTCCAAAGTTCTGCTAAGGAAAATCATGAAATCTTCGATATATCGAAGTACCTCTCAATATCCTCGGAATTCAAATCTCAATGATATCGGAAGCATTTTGATGATATCGGATTGAACACTCTGTTTTTCAGCAAAATTTCAGGTTGTTTTATCTTGGATCGAGGGTCACTCAATAGAATCAATATTCAAATATCGATCATATCGAGACGAGGTCGATTGCATCGAGAATAGACATAAACTGTCCAGCGAGCTTACTGAAAAATCCTTTTAATTTATTGATGCATCAACACGGCTATCGATATCATCGACATTCAAATTTCAATGATATCGAGTGTCCCTCGATCATACTTTTGACCTGAAATATTTTAAAGGCAAGTCTCTCTCATTTTCAAATGTCGAGGAATCGATCCTTGTGTCAATGAAATCGGAGTCCAAAATCCGATGACATCGACGCAGGTTTCGATTCCCTTTACCAGCTGGTAAAATGTTTCAAAAGCGTTTGACATTTGAGTTTCTGTCGTCGAGTGGCCAGTCAATGCAATCAAGAGTATACACTCAATGATATCGACCCTGCTCGATGATATCGAATTCTATCATAAATGTGACCGTTTTATATCCGTTGGAACCTTTTGCCTATTGATAGAGAGCTTATCCTTAGTTGTTGGTAGAGAAAGAAGAGAGTGCTTTTGAGTGTTTAACATCAGATTATATGCACAAAGCCTTTTCTCTCATGGAAGTTCATCCTCCAATCCACCCTCATCATTGACACTCAATAAAGTGGATTGGGGAATGAACTTCCGCATTCAAGATCCTACAGCTACCACCTTAATGGAAAATCATTAAGCCGGGATGCCTTGAATGTATAGATGATTGGAATCGATCTATCTTCCTTATAGGAAATATTTGAGAGTAGGATTCCATCATTACCTTGACCCAACCCGTCGCCATGTATTGGTACATCTTCTAATTTGTGGTTCAAGGAAGTAGAAGATTCTTCATCAACAAAGGAGGAGATCTTCAACAACGCTCTGAATGGGGCTCATCTACTTATCTGTAAGTCATTAGAGTCCAGAGGACCCTTGTGATCATTCCTTTGTAGGATTGGGTCTAAGGTGTTTCTCACCCCTTGCAAGCCCTCATAGGAGGCCTCCGACGGGAGTGCACATGGTGGGTGCTTTGTGTTGACCCTTGCTCTGTGGAGAGGATAAACTGTTAGGTCCTTGTAGTAGGTCCTTGACCAGGGTGGTCTAAAAGTGGGTGCTTTATGTTGACCCTTGCTCGTGGGATCATAAACTTGTGAGGTTCCTTCAGTGGATCCTTAGCCAGTTGCCTAAAATAGGGTGTTATATGTTAACTCTTGCTCGTGAGAGCATAAACTGTCAGCCTAGGTGTAGGTTGTACTGGTTAGATGTGAACTTGATTTAAAACCTCCGGTTTGAGGTGAACCTGTTGTGAAACCTCCTTAGTAAAATCTGATACACTTAAGGGTTGAGTGCGTTTGCTAAGAGTGGAGTAGACAAGTAGTCGAACCACTATAAAAATGACTATGTTTATGATTTTTATTATTTTTCATTCCTTATGGTGATTATATGCTTTCATATTTGATTATTTGAGATCACGTTTCACACACAGTCACATCTATCATAAACTCTGATTTGCATCTTGTTTATCTTTCAAAGTAGTTTTATGATTGGATCCTCTATTTGGCTTGGAAGCCATTAGAGTTACTCTAAAGGAATCCTGATACATGCTTACTTACTCAGGATAAGATTAATAGGATTTTAAAGAACTATAAAATATTTTAAAAGTCCTATTCACCCCCTCTAGGACATATTGGCATATTTTTACTTCAACTAAAGCGATCATTACCACAATTTCAATTGGTATCAGAGCGGGTCTCTCTTAAAGGGCTTCACCGCCTAGAGAGTGATCTTGACTAAAGTTAAAAATTTGGCCAAAGAAGAGGGCTCATCGGTCTCTAGACCTCCAGTGTTTGATGGCTCAAACTATGTATACTGGAAGGCTAGAATGCACTACTTTCTGAAATCTTTGGATCATGAGGTTTGGGATATTGTTGAAAGAGGATACGTGCCACCAACCGAACAACTAGTACTTGAAAATGGCACAGCTATCACCAAACCAAAATCCAAAGAAATGTGGATAGCATTCGATAAAGAAAAACAAACTGTTGAGGCTAAAGCTATGAATGTTATCTACTGTACTATATCCCAAGACATTTGGACAGCCAAAGAAGCATGAAATTTGTTGGAAACAACTCATGAAAGAACAAGCACTGTGAAGAGATCCAAAGTGCAACTTCTAACATTACAGTTTGAAAGTCTCAGAATGGAAGAGCATACGACCTTCATGGAGTTTTTCACGAAATTGAACATCATTTGCAACTCCATGGATGGTTTAGGTGAGAAAGTTCCAGTCCCAAAAATCTATAGAAAAATCCTAAGATCATTACCGAAACAGTTCAATCCTAAAGTAACAACCATTGAAGAATGTAGGAACATAGATGAAGTGAAAGTAGAAGAACTGGTATGTTCCCTACAAACATTTGAATTACACTTCAAACAAACCCCTAAATCCAAAAACACTATCCTCAAAACTTCAAAGAATACAACAAATGAGGACATTGAAAGTGAAAGAGAAAATGGAGATGAAGAAGTGGCTTTGTTAGCAAAACGGTTTAGAAATTTTTTTCAGAAAAATTGTGGTTGTCCATTTAAAGGGAGAAAGGTGGACAACAAACATTCTACTGGTAAATTTGGTAAAAAGACCAAAGAGCCATAATGTTATGCTTGTCAGAAGTTTGGACACCTATCCACTGAATGCCCAAATAGAAAAACTAAGGGTAGGGCAATGGCTGCCATATGGGATGATACAAAAGAGTCAAACTTAGAATCTAGCGACTCAGAAGGCGATGAAGACCAAAAATCTTTAAAAATTCTTATGGTCTCCGCTACCCCGATCATTCCCATCGAAACTAAGAACGAGGAAGAACCGCTAGCCACTAAATCATTTTCATCTGATAATGAAGAAACAGAAAAAGAAGAAGAAGAAAAGGATAAACTACAGGATGCCTATAATCAACTTTACATTCATAGCGTCAACATCCTTAAAAGACTTGGAATGTTTGAAAACAAAAAGGAATTGCTGTAAAAAAATCTAGATAAAACTTTAGAAATTACACATCTAATTAATGATCTACAGCAATATCATTCTGATAATGATAGAATAGAAAGAATTAACACCTTAAATCCAAGTCTGAAAAACTAAACAAACAGGTTGAGCTATTAAAAGATAAAAACATGCTCCTTTAAAATGAAAATCATACACTCCTGTTTAATTTAGAAGAATCCAAAAAAATTGCTAAGCTAAATTATAAATTTTTCCAGAATGGTGAGAAATTAGAGAAACTCTTGGTATGGGAAGACTCAAAAAGGACAAGAGTGGCTTAGGATATGAAAAAATTTAATAAATTTTTCCAGAATGGTGAGAAATTAGAGAAACTCTTGGTATGGGAAGACTCGAAAAGGACAAGAGTGGCTTAGGATATGAAAAAATTTAAAACAAAAACTGAAAATGCAGCACAAATGACTGAAAAATCTGCTGCTTCGGGAAGTAACATAAGAACTATTCCAGTTTGTCATTTATGTGGTGATTCAGGTCATTATAATTTTGAATGCTTATCACCTAGGAGAACACACCATAATTCTGGACAAAAATTCAAACTAACCAAAAAATACAAGACATCAAGTGTTCACCTAGGAATATGAGAAATACACATCCATCACCACCTAGAGCGAATGACAAAATGAAGGAAGTACTAAATCAAGTGGCTGAATTAAACCAAAAAACTAAATCTACCATAGTTAAAAATCCTGTAACAAAACGGGTTCTAAAAGAAAAGAAACATTGCCTTGTTACTCACTCAAATCATATATGTGTTACCTAGATAGCGGTTGCCTAAGACATGTCACTGGTGACAGATCCCTTCTTTCAAATTACTCAGATCTAAATGATGGGATAGTTACATATGGAGACGAAAGCACTGTTAAAGTAATTGGACAGGGAATTATTAAAGGAATAAATTCGCTCAAAAATGAGAATGCCTTTTGTATAAAAGGACTAACGCATAATCTTTTAAGCATTTCTCAAATATGTGACAATGAGCATGTGGTTACATTCAAGAAAGAAAAATGCGAGATCCTTGATGATGAGGGTCGAATATTGCATATCAGGCCCTGATTATTGTCAGATTTTATGTATATGATAATGCTTAATGCCATATTTTATTTGTTTTTTTATTGCAGGATGTAATCAGGAGCGTTGATTGAAAAAAGATATTAAAAGCGTGGATTTGACGCTCTGAAGTCATTAGAGCAAGGGACAGACCCCAGAGGACCAAACTTAAAGAATTTACACGCCAGGGACCTAAGGAAATCAAGTTGTTCGCATTAAACGGGCCCGAAAACCAGCCAGAATGCAAGATCACATGGTTCCTGCCATCCGATTAACTTGAAACTTTATACACGTGATGAGGGCCATAAATTAACCGTACATATCAAATTTCAGCCATTGACGATCTCAGAAAGTGGGCCAACAGACATATCAGCCCATTAATCTTCAATTTGGGGCCCACATGATATCTGTAACAGCCTCAACTTTAGTATTGACGGCTTAAATAATATGAGAAGATGAATGACTGGATCAGATTTCAGAAACACATCATCATAGACCCCACATGTACAGAATGTGCATAGTGCATATATGCACTAGCCGTGCACGGCAAGCATCAGAAACGGTTTGACCGTCTCTGACCGAAAAAGAAAAAAAGAAAAGGAAACTTTCCTTTTAGCATCAGCGAACGGACGGCCTGCGTCCGTTTTGCGGAAGATAGTGGGCCAAACCCATTGCCCGTATGTCCAATCCGCACCGTCCACCGTGTAGACGGCTGTGAATACTACAAAACCTAGCTAATATTTTTCAGCCATGCAAGTACACGTGTGAGATGCAAGGACCACAAAAGGGCTACCCTATAGCGTTTAAACCTGATCTTTTAGTGTTTTCTTTTCTAGGACGCGCCAATGGACGTTCAAAACTACCTATTCTTCGCTGAAATTTCGTCCTTAATCCAATGGACGGGGTGGATTTCCATAAAAACACCTCTGTGGGGCCCACCGATCACAATAGCGAAATGGTGTGAAAGGTTTTGCACATCCGCAAAAATTGACTTTTTCAGGCGATTGTGGCCCACCATCTTTGATCATATGGCATATCTGAACCGTCTATCATGTAGAGGACCCAAGAAAGTCCTAAGAGACGGTGTTTCTTTGGAATCTGAGCGAGAAAAGTGGCATGTTTCAAGGCACCGAACTTGGCTGTGAAAAAGCTTTCGTTGGGCATGCATAGCTTTCCAAATCCGATTTTCACCACTCCAGCAGCTATATAAGGAGGTTTTGGACTTGGGGAGCACGAATTCAGACCTTGGGAGGAAGATCCAGAGCTTGGGAGGATCCAGAAAGAGAAGAAAGAGGAGAGAGAGAGAGAAAGGAAGAAGGGCGATGTTTTTGTGTTTTAAATATTATTTTTACTTCTTCCAAATTAATTTTATGGATTGCTAGACTTCTTAGCTAGGGCTGAGATGAATCCCTTAATTTGATTGACTCTGGTTTATTGTTGAATTCATGTTGATTTAATTAATTTGTTTCTTTTTCTAGTGTGCTTTCCTAAGATTTCTGTACTTCTCCATTCTATGAGCTCGACCAAAGTCTAGATATGGATGTTGTTTGGAATATTATACTAAGTGCTTGTGTCTGACCATGAATAGGTTTCCTATAGAGGAAGAAACAGGATTTACATCTCTCCATGCCTGACCATGGATGGAAAGATGTGATCCATATGCTTTAAAGGATTATACATTCTGTGTGCCCGACCAAGGACATAGGATGTGCTTTGTTTATTAAATTTATATCAATCTAAATTAGGGTGAATCAACAGGTAAAATAAGGGTTAGGATAATTAGAGGTGGATTCGAAAGTCCTAGTCTTCTCATCGATTGGATTTTACTCTCTACTCTCAGTTACTTTTTCATTAATTTTTATTTAATTTTCTTAATCATTACCTAAACTCTTTGTTGGATTAGTTAAGAAGAATCGTAACATTCAAATTGTGACAACCAGTCCTCGTGGGAATAATCTCGTAATACGTACCATATCTACATCTGATTCGTATACTTGCGAGTTAAAATTATTTAAATCAGATTAGTTTAAATTAAAACATCACTTGACCTTTCAGGTAAATCAGTGATGAAGGGTTCTCATACAAATAACCACTGCTATGTCATTAAAAGTAAAGGAAAGGTCTAGAAATATTGAGCATAGAAAAGATCTGGATAGTTGCTGAAAAGATACAATTTTGCTCAACTCTAAATGATATATCTGAGGTATCTCACATCAATCTTTTTGTATATAAACATCTTGATGTTTATACTTTTGATTTGTACAAAAATCTTTGCTGTGTATACTGGTTAGTCCAAAGATATACTATACTATACATGAAAGGTTGTCGATTTACGGTAAAATGACACCTTCGATATGTCTGTCGATAAGTCATGTGAAAACTCGATTAAATCGATCAAAGTCGATATCATCGATGCCTCTTTGGAATTTGAAAAGTCACATGAACGAAAATGTAATCGAAGACATCTTCGATAAAATCGAATAGTGCATATCGATATCATTGAAACCATGTTCGATGATATCGAATCTCATCGATCGATAAAAAGCCGACGAGCAAAAAAAATTCATTTCTTCCCTACTCGATTTTATTTTATTTTCTTCAATGGCTCTCATTGTATGCCATCTAAAGTGTCTGAACCCAAGTAATATCTAACACATATTCTTGATTCCTCGAAGCATACTTTAGTGTGTTAAGATTTTTCTATTTGGGAATTTTGGGTTGGTTCTCAAGATCTTTAGATTCTTTCTTCCTTTGACACCTTCTTCTGAGTTGTCCTAATGAGTAAGGAGAAAGGGAAGTCTTCAGCCATCTGTGAATCATCTCAACCTATCAAAAAGAAAGTCGTGGCTTCAAGAGGAAAGGGCAGGTCTCAGTCTTAACGATCCCCTGAACACCCACGGAGCTCCTCTACATGGTAATCGGCTTATAGAGAAGCTCCAGCTGAAGCACCAACACCGCCAGATACCTGAAAATCAGATTCCTTGGAATTCTGATCGTCGAATCCGATGCCGACAGCCTCCGTAGTACCCCATTCTCGACTCTTAACGTCCATACGCTAGATTCCGATCTTGGGATCCTATAAGGAGGATTTTTTTTTATTTTTCAATGTACATTTAATTCTTAATCGGCATAACCACAAGTATACCCAAATTACAAAGGCAACATCATCATCTCATATCCACTAATATAAACGTTTCGTTACAATGCTGAAAGGGAAATACATATGTAAAAATTATAGAAGTTAGCTACATACTCCAAGCTCCACGCTGCTGCAACCTAACATTACTTGAACGCATCTATCGTGCATAAGCTTATAAAAAGCTTAGAGGATGGTGTAAGTGTGTGCACAAGGTAAGTGTCAAGTATTCAACACAATGCCATAATCATATAATATTGAAATAGGAGCAAGATCATGAATCATACGTTATCAGAGTAAGCAAAAATACTGACAAGTTCATGAGTTAAACAATATTAAAATACACAATATAGATCAACTATACAAATGAGGAATAATATCAGAATACGTGATACAGATCAACTATATAAATGAGGAACAATATCAGAATACGCGATACAGATCAACTATACAAATGAGGAATAATATCAGAATACGCGATACAAATCAACTATAAAAATGAGGAACAATATCAGAATACGCAATACAGATCAACTATATAATTGAGGAATAATATCAGAATACGCGATACAGATCAACTATATAAATGAGAAACAATATCAAAATATGCGATACGGATCAACTATACAAATGAATAATCATAAAGAGTCAAATATCAAATGCTATATCTAAATAATATAAATGCAACGACACAGGTAACCCAAAATGTCATATGTCGTGGATGTAATGTAATATGCGATGCGAATGGAATGACCATGCTGGAGTGTGAAGTCAAGATGATAGTATATAGTATCGCAAGCTAAGGGGTCCATCACAAGGGACACCTATCCAAACCAATCTCATACCTAAATTTGGATAGTCAGACTCAATGTGGTAAACTCCTGATTTCAGGCTAGTCGCGCGCCCCAACCGAAATCCTGGCCATTTGAAGGTACACATAACAAATAGTTACGCACCATCAGCCTGAGTGGATAGTGAATGAATGAATGAATGAGTATGCAACTCTTACTCAATAAGTCCACATATCAGTACTGTTCATCTCTGGGATCATCACCGGAGTTTAGTACGCTCCAAATGGTACTATCCCTCTCCCAGCAACATAGTCCAAGTGAGCATAAGAAACCTCACTATCCGCCTGAACAATAGTCTGCCGATACCTATCCGGCATGTCGATAGTGGACCCATTCACGAGCTAGTCAAACTCAGCCTATTAATGCCCCCTATGCTCGGACGGGTAAAGCCACACCCCCTCCCAACTGACCATAACACAGTGGGAGACGCGGCCTCCTGGTATTAGGTACATGGGCGCTCATGTATCCACTCGGTCTCGACGTTGGGGCGTCCTTTGGTACCAAGAGGGTTTTAGAGATTTTCACCCAGGGCCATCTATGGAAGCCCGACGCTTGAACCAAACATTTTCGGTGTCCCATTTGGCCAGCCACGATACGCCTGTGGAGGTTACAGCCCTGATGTCACTAGGGCGTACAGTAATCATAATGCAAGATGTATGAGTCATACAATCTAGTCATGCATCAATCCTGCGCATACCGTGCGCTCATGTGAGATAACCGTCGCCTATCAGGGAGTCTCATAACATCATGCTCAATGATATATGTAATAATCAACCACATCTCATAACAAACATGTAGATGATGCGTATGGGCATGTATCATGATGTTATGCTGTCACATACTCATAATCGATATCATCAACCGGCATCAACAATCGACCTCGACAATGTAGACATTTAACCAACATCGCCTCCAAGGAATGGCCCACATAGAGTCAAACATATAATGGGCCCACGGCCTCACACAAAGGCCTAATATACAACATAATGAGCATTACTTAAGGGCCACATATACACAATAGGTGGGCCCTGCTCATGGGCCTCAAATACATGACATGTGGGCCCTGCACATGAGTCTTGAATACATCAAATAGGCCATGCATCATGGGCCTAATACACATCACAATGGGCCTTGTCCATGGGCCACAAACACATCATAATGGGCCTTGCCCATGGGCCTTAAATACATCACAATGGGCCTTATTGCATAGACCTCCTATTCACATTAGGCCTTAAACACGGGCTGAATACACATCGCAATAGGCCTCAACTATGGGTCGCGTATATATCATATAGGTCTCGACAATCGGCCTCAGCATTCGAAATCAGCCTTAAAAATCGGAATTGACACTCGAACTCGGCCTCGATACTCGACCTCATATACATCAATGGGCCACGACAATCAAAAATCGGTAAATCGGCCGTGTCAATCAGAATCAGCAATCGGTCATGATAATCGGCCTCAATTGCTAATCGGCAATCAGCCACGACAATCGGAATCGATTGATAATCGACCTTGATCGATTATCAGAAATCAGTAAATCAGCCACATCAATCGGAGTCAGCCTCAAGATGGGGATTCATAGATAGATAGTCGATGATGGTCCAAGCAATATCAATGGGGCCCATTTATTTGGGGTAACCCACTAGAGGATGATGAAAATGAGCCTATCCAGGCCTAAAGGAAGGTCACAATATGGACATTTAACCATCACTGGCCATCAATATGGACACTTAATCAACATTGCTCCCATTGAGTGGCCCACATGGAGCCAAACGTATAGTACGCTCGTGACCTCACATAAAGGCCTAATATACATCGAATGGGCCTCATACAAGGGCCACATATACACCACATCAGGCCTCGCCAGATGAGCCACAAATACTTTACAACGGGCCACATACCTGGGCTTATATACATCACAATGGGCTGCATCTTATGGGCCAAAAATACACCTCATTAGGCTAACCAAATGAGTCTCGGATACATCATACCAAGCCTCATCATATGGGTCACAATTACATCGCAATAGGCCTCATATCTGGGCCTCAAATATACATCACAATGGACTACGACCCATGGGCCTCAATATACATCAGTTGGGCCACATCAATGGCCGCACCAATGCACAATAGGTGGGCCCTACACATGTAGCAAATGGCCCCCCACAAGATGGTCGACGTGGATATAGGATGCATACATCAGGTGGGTCGCACGTCCGACAGACAATGTGGATAAGGCATACATCATGGTGGTCCCTTGTCCCAAGACAGCGTGGATGAAATCATATATTAAGGCGGACCACATGTCCATCGAGTGGACAGACAGTGTGAATACAACGCATCATGGGCCTAATACATTTCACAATGGGCCTTATACATATCAAGGTGGGCCTCAACAGATGGGCCATAACCATATCAAGATGGGCCTCCTCAAATGGGCCTTATACATATCAAGGTGGGCCTCAATGGATGGGCCATAACCATATCAAGATGGGCCTCCTCAAATGGGCCTTATACATATCAAGTTGGGCCTCATATATAGCAAGTGGGCCGAGCAAATGGGCCAATCAAATCGGACGAGTCGAGTGGGCCGAGTTAAATGAGTCGACTC
Organism: Magnolia kwangsiensis; assembly: GCA_037074715.1. Classification (NCBI taxonomy): domain Eukaryota; kingdom Viridiplantae; phylum Streptophyta; class Magnoliopsida; order Magnoliales; family Magnoliaceae; genus Magnolia; species Magnolia kwangsiensis. Next base: position 67,400,464 of record CM073585.1, read on the forward strand.
GAATGGGCCGAATCAATCATCATCAATACAGATCATTATAGAGCATTAAATAAATGAAAAAATAGACAAAATGAATCATATCCCAAAAGAAATGAATCATAACCAAAGATCATCTGGACCATACTACAACTAACAGTGGTGATATTAATTTCCCACTTTCAAATTCCAGTGGGCCCACCACAACTTTTAATTTCCATTCAAACTATTCCCATGGTCACAAGGACCTGGGAAGAAACAAATATCATATTGATCCAAAGCTTTTGTAACACAAAGGGAGTTTCAATGGTAGGCATTCACTCCACTATTTTCTGTAGTGTGTTCCACCTGACAACTGGATTTGTCTCATTTTTAGTCTCAAGCCTTAAGACGGGCTTTCAAAATGGTTGGACGGTTTAGATGCAACACATGCATCATGGAGTGGGTCCTACTGTCCAGGGGTGGACGGTGGATAAAACACATAGGCCAAGGTGGGGTTCCACTGACCGTCCACAGCCGTGGACGGTGTGAATAAAACACATAATTCATGGTGGGTTCCACGTGGGGCCTACCGTAATGTCTATTTACAATCTAACCCGTTAATAGGATCACACGGCCCTAGATGAAAAGGGGAAACAAATTTCATATTAATCCAAAACTTCTGTAGTACCCAAACAGGATTACAATGACTGACGTTCAATCATGTTGTTTCCTATAACGTGGGCCACCTAAGTATCATACAAGGCCGATTTTTTAAGGCGGCCCGTTTTTAAATGGGACCCATCAAATGCATGGGGCTGATGTTTGACACACATCAACGTGGGGCCTGTGGTGGGGCCCATCTCCTTCCAGCGTCAGCAGAGACGTTGCTTGCTGCAGCGTCAAACGCTGACGGCAACAACATCAGTGTTGTTTTGTTTTTTTATTTCTCATATATAGGGCTCACAACAGGATGATCTAGTCCATCTGTTGTGTGTGTCCCACGTGGTGGAGGGGTCGGTCCAAGTTTCAGATGCATAAAAATTTTAAGTGGGCCCCAGCAAGTACTTTTATATGTTTTAGCATGTCTTCACATGATTTTTGATGGTGTGGCCTACCAGAGAACTGGATTGGCTTCATTTTTCGGCTCAACGCCTAAAATAGCTGGGGAACGGAATGGATGGCTTGGATTAGAAACATATATCAAGGTGGGGCTTGCATGAGCGACCCACCCAAAACTCCTTCTTTTTGGACGTCAGTACACCCACTGTCAGTTCACACTTCAAGTTGCAACATCCAGCATCCCTGGACGCTGGATGGTTTCTTAAAACATAAATTTAAGGTGGGCCCCACCTACGGACATGCTGTCCAGGTGGGCCACCCAAATGGTTGGATGATGTGGGTAATACACACATCAAAGTGAGGTCCATTTGATGAACGGTTTGGACATCTCACAACTCATTAAGTGGGCCACACAATCACATCTTCACACATAAAACAAAGGAAAAAAAGAGAGGGAGAGAGAGAGAGAAGCACCCATTGTTAGATCTTCCCTTCCTTCTTCTGCCAATGCATGCTGAAATCCCAATGGACGGACTTCAACGGTTGAGATCGATGATGGAGGATGGGATAGGATGGTAGAAAGGTGGGCCACACCAAGCTTTCTCTCATGGAGGGGTTGAGATGTTGGAGTTGCTTGGAGAAATGAGAGAGAGAGAGATGGGTGTGATGGGTGTGAGTGAGTGATGTGTACTTGTGTAAGAGAGTTGACTTTAGGGGAGGGTGGTTGTACTTAACATTAATGGGTGATGTGTACCTGATTGATGAGATTGATGTAATGCTCTCTTGGGATTTGTAACGTGAGGCATTTTTTTCCTCAAACCGAACGTGGGCCCACATCTCCTGGCCCGGATATCGCCTTGGTGCGTAATACGCGGTGTCAGAACAATGGTGATGGTGCAGTTGCAAGGGTATAAGTCTCGGGTTGAGCCAATTCTTAAATATGAGATACAACTCAAGATCGTGTGCAAATGCTGATAACAGATCGTGGGTCACCGAAATTCAATCGGAAGGACCACGGAAGCCTACGGAACGGTATAGTATAGGATACAAGTCTTACACGTTGGTTCTTAAGATCTTCAGATTCTTTCTTCCTTTGACACCTTCTTCTGAGTTGTCCTAATGAGTAAGGAGAAAGGGAAGTCTCCGACCATCTTTGAATCATCTCGACCTCTCAGAAAGAAAGTCGTGGCTTCAAGAGGAAAGGGCAGGTCTCAGTCTTAACGATCCCTTGAACACCCACAGAGCTCCTCTACACGGTAATCGGCTCATAGAGAAGCTCCGGCTGAAGCGCCAACACCGCTAGATACTGTTGTGGATCCTCCTCCACGCATACTTGACCAATACTCTGGGAGGCGCCTGGTGTATGAGCATAGGGTTGACAAGGACTGCATAAAGCCCTACAACATAGAAGCTTTGTTAGAGGCAATCGACTGGCTTCCTCTTCTTGATTTCAGGGGAGCATGCCACATTGAGCGAACCTATCATTTCTTTGCAAACTGTCATTCTCCAACACTAGAACCACCATCTTTTACTCTCACAGTTGGAGATAATAGTGTTGAGATCACTATAGAGTTCATCGCTAGCATTCTTGATTTAACCTTGTCTCCAGTTGGATTGTCTGACCTTAATCTTGAAAATCCTATCACTCAGTCTACAATTACAAAATTCCTGTGTCAAGGTCAAGATATCCCATGGTATCAAGGAAATGTCTTAAAAGAAAAATATTTGCACCCTCGATACCACATCTTGCATGGGATATTCTGCTCAAATGCTTATCCTCATGGACCAAATCACGTTGATCTTACCGGGTTCATGACCATGATTATATACTGTGTTGCCACTAGAGTCAAACTTTGTCTGCCTACCTTAATTCTTCACCAAATCGCAAGTGCCATCCATCAGTCCATAGCAGTATGCTTGCCCTTTCCCCACATCATTCATGTAATCTGTGATACAATTGGTATTCCTCAAACACATGACCCAGAGCGTTCCCTCCAAACAAAGTCAATATATGAAAATCGGATCTTAAATTTCACGAGTATGTGGAAGAGGATTCTGAGGAGACTATTCATGAAGGTCGAGAAACAGGAGAAGGCACAACACCAACTGGTGCAGATCCTGTGGAGCCACAGCATGCTCCTGACCAAAGTGGTTTGGCTCCAACTCAACGTGTCAAGTTTCACCAAGATAGAGTTGGTGCCACATAGCGGGGATTAGCTCAGATAGAAGACAAGTTAGGGGGACATGATGCAAGGCTCTCCGCACTAGAGAAGATGATGTTTAGAATACAACAGTTGGTCTAGCAATTGATCGATCTGATTACATGCATAAGAATATCTCTAAATGAGGTGTAACAGTTTTTTTGGTCTTATGAATATACTCTGAATGAGGAAAATACATGGGAGGGCTTTATTTTTATTTTTTTGGTTTAAGATGAATGTGATACTCCTATTAAACTTGGGTAGTATATATTTTGGATAATGCGTTTTATGGCGGGTTATAATTCATATCTACTTCACTGCCATATTCTGTGATAGCTTACTAACCTACATAGTTTGTTTTAAAAAAAAAAATTGTATGTGCCCATGAATGGGCCAGAAACTTGTGGTTTTCTTTTGGGGTGCCCATGGATGGGCTTGTTTATACACACACACACACACACACACACACACACACACACACACACACACACACACACATAATGCTGTTATCAATCTTGGGCACTATATATATATTTTGGATACTTTTGGTTATGGCGATTTATATATCATCTATCTTTACTGCCATGTGAATTTGGTCTGCTTTGAATGCTGCCTTATCTAGTTTGAATGCTGCTTTATCTAGTTTGTATCATCTATGGGATGTGTTGTGTGTGATACTTTATCTCCATATTATTTGCTTATCTCACTATTCTCTACTTGATCTGCTATGCATACATGGTTTCTATCATGCAATGTTTACATCTATCTACTCTATGCATATGTTCCCTGTATTTTAGGTTCTCCCATATTTATCTAAACTTGAGTCAATATCAATTGTTATGATATCCTTTTCCAATGACTGACAAAAAGGGGGAGAACAAATCCACACCCTGACGAAAATTGTGTGTATCTATGTTTGTGGAGGGTGATGCAGGTGTTAGGGGGAGCAGCTGCAAGGAGAAATGGGGAGATTTCTGTTAGGGGAGCAGCTTCTGATTGTGTGTGTGTGTGTGTGTATTCACTAGATATTGTAAAATTATGTAAAAATCATGTACACACAATTTAGGGCTTTTTGTCCAGAAGTTGTTCTAAGGTGTTTTGGGGTTTTTGGTCACATAATTGACAAAGGGAGAGAATGAAAGTGCCTTGGTTTGTCAATTAACATGATTGTTAAGTTAGCTAGACAGAGAAGCTCCATAGGAAGATCGATCAAGCGTCTGCCTCAACTGGATGTGAGCCCGAACTCGCCACAAGTAAATCTTAGCCTTACATCCCATGTCCCAAAACACCAGATAATTAAAACCCTTAAAATTGATTAGAACATCATAAGGTTTTTGGGTTAGAAAATTTTTTTTCAAACTTCAGAAAAATCTTAAAGTTTTCTACCTCTGTCGATTTATCGATAGACTGATCGATGTAATCGAACAATGCTATCGATGTCCTCGAAGTTCACTCGATATTATCGAATTAAGGACATGAGATGTCCAACAACTGCATATACCTCTGGATGGAATTATCGATGTATCGATAGCTGTATCAATATCAACGAAATTTGAATCTCAAGTCCATCGAAGTTGACTTGATAAAATCGACATCATATAAGTTGTGTACAAAGTTCTGCTAAGGCAAATCATGAAATCTTCGATATATTGAAGTACCTCTCGATATCCTCATAATTCAAATCTTGAAGATATCAGAAGCCCTTCGATGATATCGGATTGGACACTCTATTTTCCAACAAATTTTCAGGTTGTTTTATCTTGGATCGAGGGTCACTCGATAGAATCGATATTCAAATATTAATCATATTGAGACTAGGTCGATTGCATCGAGAATGGACATAAACTCTCCAGCGAGCTTACTGGAAAATCCTTTTGATTTATCGATGCATCAACACGGCTATTGATATCATTGACATTCGAATTCTGATGATATCGAGTGTCCCTCGATCGTAGTTTTGACCTGAAATATTTCAAAGGCAAGTCTCTCTTAGTTTCAAATGTCAAGGAATCGATCCTCATGTCGATGAAATCAGAGTTCAAAATCCGATGACATCGACATAAGTTTTGATTCCCTCGACCAGCTGACAAAATATTTCAAAACCGCTTGACATTTGAGTTTGTGTCATCGAGCGGCCAGTCAATGCAATCGAGAGTATATTGTAACACCCTGAAAATCGAGGGTCGTGTATAAACTCAACTCCCGAGTTCCAGACCGTCACTTATGCAACAAAAATGGTTATGATTCAATGTTGTCTGATTTAAAGCATTCATATGAGTAAAAGTATACCAAAACTGCAATTCATACTTCAGATCCAGTGATAAAAGCAAGCGGAAGACTAAACAATGTATATATCACTGTATGGAAAAACAAAGTAATCTTATCTGTCTCCAAAGTATGACTACATCTCTGAGTCTCATATACATATACATAATAAAAGAATAATGTTCAAAAAAGAAAGTCCCACTGATGTCCCCTCGATCCAGGTCGCCTACGGGAAGCCGTCATGATACTGCATATACGAGAACTCATCCTGGTCCTCGTCGATCTCCGACTCCACCTCCTGGATCTCGACCTCACCTGCACCTACAACAGGGTCTGGTGGGTGTTGCAAACACCATCCCATAACGTGGGAGTGAGTAATCAATTCAGTGGAATCATAGAGCAAAGATTAGCATGTTCACAATTCAATCACGCGATAATAGTAAAGCAGTAAATCAGACAATCCTAATACTGTTGTTAATGCAAGATGACATGACGTGATGTATGCCCTCACCGACGATCTCCCTCATGCGGCAACATCTTACGACCGAGGCATGCCACACTCCCTAGAGTGCTCCACATCTTCCAGGCACATGCAATGCTATGGTGATATGATTTCCAAGTTATTATTAAGTCCATTCAAACAACAGGATTGGGAAACTAAGGTACTTCCCTTGTATCAATCCCAACACAGATCCTGTCTAGGGTCGTCACTCCTAGTAATCTCATACGATGTATATTTCGTAGGTCACTACCAGGGCTGTTGCTCGCACTCGTTGCACCGCTCCCCCATCACCTTATCAATACAGGCCTACCGTACTCTACTGCAACGGAAGGGTCGTCGCCTCCCGTGGACTCAGAATACGCTCGCGGTCACTACAAAGGGCTCGTCGCCTGATCAGTGTAGGCCGACAGCTAGAATATAGTGTCCCATATCACCGTAATCTGCTCACGAGTCTAGGTGCTCACTGGTCACTACGGGGAGGTTTGTGGCCCCAGCGTAGGCCGACAGCTCGACCACGGTGTCCCATACCACCATGCCCGGCTCATGAGTCTTCGTGGATCAAGGTACCATGGTTAACAGGGTTTACAATGATAAGTTCAGTACCCTAGGTTCAAGCAGTTATGACACATACAAGGTGAACATACATCGGCCAGTCGGGTTACTTGACGGGCTCGACTAGTGCGATCACATCTCAAGTCGAACGACATGAAGTGCGTAAAACACTTCGCGTGGCCTAACCACTGCGCCAACTCTAAACACGAATCACGTTCATCGACGCGTCGTTCGTGGCTATGACCAGTCAGCCACGAATTCACTCGGTTACCGACTGCCTGGACTAAGTCAAGTCCCAAACATCTATGGAATCACATTAGCAACATATGCAAAGGTATTGGAATTGAAACATGATCATGTGAGCATGTTAACACATGTTATAATATTCAACTTAAGCAAATCTTCAAGGCATACTTTCTATGCATGTAATGCAATCATGCATAAGGTCAACATGTAGGAAATCATTTAGGTCAGCATATTAATCAAGAAATCCATCTCAAACTACTACATAACATCATTTAATTCAATACATACTAATACAAGCATTTATACAAACACATACACTACACACTTAAGTCTACATATAGTATGTCGACCCAAAGTGCGCAACTAGGCGAATCTCTTCGTCTAACTAATTATGTAAGCATTCCTAACTCCCTAATGCGACAACAAACCATGCCAATCACGTCAGCAAAATATGCATGTAGACCGTACTTCCTACAAATGACTAAAATGCCCTAAATCTCATATTCTTCGTTAATTTACGAAACAGGAAACGGAGAGCATGTTGTACATGTCAAACGGCGATGCCGTCGATAATCTACTATTAAACGACATTGAAAGCGTTGTAAACCGTCAATCAAAGCGTCTAAAATTCTCACCTAGTCTCTTACGGTTGCGGGATTTTGAACGGAGCGTGTACGCTTCGTCTACGGCAGTAGGAGGACCTGATTTACGAAGTACGTTAGCTAACATGCTATGAATCTAGGTAAACCCTAAATCAGCAAGTTCTAGGGTTATTTTATACCTGAAAAAGTGGAGAAATCACCAGCCAGGTGATTGGGAAGAAGCGCTGAAGCAACAGCAATCGGCGGCTCGGAAGCGGGAAAAATCCCTTCCAATCTCTCTCTCAAACTCTCTCTCCTTTTCCTAGGGTTTACAATTTTCGGATGGGAGAGAGAAATGAGGGTTTCAACCCCTTTTATAAGCTTAAAAACGCTGGAATTAGGCTCCGGAACGAAGTTTACTTGGTGCCTATCCATTTCGGGGCTGTTTCGGTCCAAAAACTGCTTTCTGGTGGTCCCCTGGTCGATTGCGATCAGACTTAAGCTCATGCGTACCAGATGTAGCACGTATTAAGTTTTCAGTCTGGCAGGGTTCGCAGATCGCACGCGGCGGACCAGTTTCAGTTCAGCGGTCACCGCACGTAGATCAAGGCTGAAAGTCTCATGATAATAAATAGAAATTTTTCCTGATCCGAGGGTGTAATCTGGATGAATTCTGACGGTCAGAACGCTTAATACTGACGCGTCAAGTCGTGTGCCAGATTTGAATTTGAAATTCCAAATCTGTCCCTGTTCGCGGTCGCTTCAGTCCGGGTTCAACGAAATAGTTTGTGATTATCGGTTTGACTTGATTTTTGAGATAATTGTCAAGTCCAGCTGGGCGGTTCTAACGGTCTAAGATAGGAGGTATCGGACCTTCGACGCGCGGTCTAAATCCAATACAAAAATTCAATGTGGTCCAGAGGACAAACCCGCTTAGAGTTTGATCCGAGGTTATAGAGTATTATAGGGTTGTTTGTTCTACTCGATTTGGGTCTTGCAGAACGTATTTAAAGTGATCAGGGACTATTTCCCAGCTACTCTAGCGTTGCGCTAGCTAACTTACGCTTAATTTCCATGGAAATTAATTCTACGCGATTTCGGGTCGAGTTGGTACTCGAGCCCAAGTACGGATTTTTCACGGGCGTTACATATATGCTCGATGATATCAACCCTGCTTGATGATATCAAACTCTGTTATAAATGTGACCGTTTTATATCCGTTGGAACCTTTTGCCTATTTATAAAGAGCTTGTCCTTAGTTGCTAGTAGAGAAAGAAGAGAGTGCTTTTGAGTATTTAACATTAGATCATATACCCAAAGCCCTTTTTTCTTATGGAAGTTCATCCTCCAATCCACCCTTATCATTGACATTTAATAGAGTGGATTGGGGAATGAACTTCCACATTCAAGGATCCTCCAGCTACCACCTTAATGGCAAATCATTAAGCTGGGATGCCTTGAATGCATAGATGATTGAAATCGCTCTATCTTCCTTATAAGAAAACATTTGAGAGTAGGATTCCATCATTGCCTTATCCCAACCCGTCGCCATATATTTGTACATCGTCTGAATTGCAGTTCAAGGAAGCAGAAGATTCTTCATCAACAAAGGAGGAGATCTTCAACAACGCGCTGAATGGGGCTCATCTACTTATCTGTAAGTCATTAGAGTCCAGAGAACGCTTATGATAATTCCTTTATAGGATTGGGTCTAAGGTGTTTCTCACCCCTTACAAGCCCTCGTAGGAGGCCTCTGGCGGGAGTGTATGTGGTGGGTGCTTTATGTTGACCCTTGTTCTGTGGAGAGCATAAACTGTTAGGTCCTTGCAGTAGGTCTTTGACTAAGGTGGTCTAAAAGTGGTGCTTTGTGTTCACCCTTGCTCGTGGGAGCATAAACTCGTGAGAGCAATCTGCAGAGTTCGTAACTCTGATCGGTAGGAAGTGCGCCAACTTCGTCAATCAGTCGACAATCACCCAAATGGAATCATGTCCCTTCCTCGTCTTCGGTAACCCAGAAATGAAGTCCATGGAAATGAAATCCCACTTCCACTCTGCAATCGGCATAGGCTGCAAAAGTCCAGGTGTTCGGCGATGCTCTGCCTTCACCTGCTGACAAGTGAGACAACGGGACACGAACTCAGCTATGTGGGTCTTCATACCTTCCCACCAATACGTCATCTTCACGTCACGATACATCTTTGTACTTCCTGGATGCATCGCGAGTCTAGTAGAATGCGCAGCCTCGAGAATCTCTCGTCTCAAGTCAGGGACATCTGGGACGCATAGGCGGCCACGGTAACGTAAACCCCCATCCATACCAACTCGCCAGTCGGCGTCAGCATCATCACTGGCCTGCTCTCGAAGCTCAGCAAGATGCGCATCGTCCCTCTGCGCCTCGATGACTCGGTCATCGATCTGAGATCGCACCTGCACGTGTGCGATGAACTCAAATGGTTCCTCTACGGTGAGTTTCTGCTCAAAGTCTCACAAAAACTCAACCATATCCCACTCGGCAACCATCAGCGGAGCCGCAAACTCTATCGCCTTCTTGCGGCTCAACGTATCAGCCACAAGGTTCGCCTTCCTAGGATGGTAAGAGACTTCAAACTTGAAGTCCTTCAACGTCTCCATCCATCGTCGCTGCCTCATATTCAAGTCTCACTGCGTGAATATGTACTTGAGGCTCTTGTGGTCGCAAAAGAGCTCGAACTCCTCTCCATAGAGGTAATGTCTCCAGAGTCTCAGTGCGAATATAACGGCTGCCAACTCTAGGTCATGTGTAGGGTAATTCTCCTCGTGCTTCCTTAATTGTCTCGAGGCATACGAAATTACCCTGTCCCTCTGCATAAGGACACAACCCAAACCAACGCTAGACGCGTCGGTGTATATAGTATATCGAACCCCTTGCTCTGGTAATACTAGCACAGGGGCGGACGTAAGTCTGTCCTTCAGCTCCTGAAAAGCTGACTCCGCCTTATCATTCTAGGCAAACTTCACGTCCTTCCGTGTCAACTGAGATAAGGGTCTCGCGATCTTCGAGAAGTCCTGAATGAAGCGCCGATAGTAGCCAGCGAGACCCAAGAAGCTCCTCACCTCAGTGACAGAACCAGGCTGCTCCCAGTCCTGCACCGCAGCTACCTTAGACAGGTCAACTGCCATGCCATCCTTGGACACCACGTGTCCCAGAAACTTCACCTCCTGCTTCCAGAAGTCGCACTTCTTATACTGTGCGAACAACTGATGCCGTCTGAGCGTATCAAGGACCAAACGCAAGTGCTCCTCATGCTCCTCTCGACTCCTAGAGTACACCAAAATGTCGTCAATGAAGACAACGACGAATCGATAGAGAAAAGGCCGAAATATCCGGTTCATCAGATCCATGAACACGGCCGGTGCGTTCGTGAGACCGAACGACATCACGAGGAACTCGTAGTGGCCAAAACTGGTCCTGAATGCTGTCTTCTGCACGTCCTCATCCCTGACGCGCAGCTGATGATAACCTGACTGAAGATCAATCTTCGAGAAGTACTGCGCTCCTCTCAGCTGATCGAACAAGTCATCGATCCTGGGCAAAGGGTACTTGTTCTTCACTGTGAGCTGGTTCAGCCTCCGATAATCAATACACAATCGCATCGAACCATCCTTCTTCCTCACGAATAAGACCGGTGCTCCCCAAGGAGACACGTTAGGCCGTATAAAGCCAAGCTCTAGCAGACCATCAATCTGCATCCTCAACTCCTCCATCTCACATGGTGCCATGCGATACATCAGCAGTGAGACGGGTGTAGAACCAGGAATCAGATCGATAGTGAAATCGATCTCACGTCGGGGCGGCAAACCAGGGATCTTCCTGAACAGATCCCCGAACTCAGAAACAACTGGCGTCTGCTCAAGTACCTAGGCACCAGCGTTGCGTAATAGAGTGGAGTAGCTAAGTATGTGGAAAGGAAGATTTACCCGCACTGAAAACGTGAAAGGCGTGCCCTCAGGCTCGTACACCGTCACCACACGAGCCTCGCAGTCAATCTTTGCTCTCGCTGCAGTCAACCAGTCCATGTCAAGAATGACGTCGAGATAAACAAGCGAGGGATCGACGACCAGATTAAGAGTCATCGTCCTGCCTCCCAGATCAACCAAACAACCCTCACACATCTGGGTGACATCCGAATAATCTCCATGAGCTGCAAAGACTCGCACGCTATCCATAGTGATAGTCTGTAACCCAAGACGTCTGACTACGGCACGCGATATCAAAGAAATCGTGGAACCAGTGTCCACCATGACAAGAACGGGAGTACCTCCGATATGGGCCGTGACCTCGAAGGCTGAATGCTGGAAAGTCAGCGTCGCAGCTGCCTCAGCTGTCAATGCATGAACCTGAGCCTGCTGTGGCCGGTTCGGCCGCTGTGTCAAGGGCCGCGGAGGCTGTCGGATCTGCGATACCGTAGGTCTGAAAGAAGGATGCGCAGGAGCTGACCGTATAGGCGGTGCTGATATCGCCTGCGGACGTACACGGTCAATCTTCTGCGGTGGCGAGAACCCACTGTCCCGCATCCTCGAAAAGTAGCTCTGCGCCAAGTGGCCCGTCCTCCCACAGTATGTACATGTCAAATCAGGGCGCCAAAACGATGGTATAGGCTCCGTAGTCCTAGTAGGAGGATCAATGCGAGGCCTCTTGCCCGCGAAGGGCCTGTCTGGCAAATCCGGTCGTGGCCTAGAAGCAGCCGGGCCTCGAGATCGCGCAAGTCGATCCACGTCGTGCTCTGCCCGCATGGACATGTGAATCAACTCCGCATAGGAGGGAAAACTAACACAACACATCTTCGACCGAATATCCGGTCGTAAGCCCTCCAAAAAGCGTCGTATGCGCATCTGCTCATCAGCTAGGATCGTCGGGACGTACCTGCCCAACTCTGTGAACCGATGCTCATACTCGGTAACTGTCATCGCTGCCTGTCTGAGACGGAGAAACTCATTCTCCCTGTCGTGCCTGTAGGTCTGGGGATAATACTTCTCATGGAAGCGGAACTCAAATGCTGCCCACGTCCATATAAAGTCTGCGGCAACGGTCCGCAGTACGCTATCCCACCACATGCTGGCCTCTCTCTCAAACAGGAAGGTAGCCAGCTCTACCTGCTCAGCCTCGGTGCAGTGCAACATCCGTAGAATCTTCGACACCCGGTCGAGCCAGTACTCAGCCTCCTAGGGTCTGTGAGAACCCGTGAAAGTAGGAGTCCGCAAGCGCTGAAATCGCTCCAAAAGGCCCCGTGTGTCGGCACGATTCCCCGCAGGGAAAGCAGGCGGTGCAGGATGAGCCATGCCCTCATCCTGGGCGTATGTATAGGCATCCTCAGCTGGATGCGCACGTGGTGCAGGTGGAGTAGATGTAGTCGCACCCCCACCCTGGGCTAATGTCCCCACTATGGTGGTCAGAAGCTGCTGCTGCTGCAGCATCATAGCCATCATCTGCTCGAATCTATCAGGGGGTGGAGCAGGCTGTGGCGGATGCGGTGTGGAAGTAGATGGGCGATGTGGCTCTCTAACTGATGGTGTAAATGGCGGTGGTCCATCTGTAGGACCAGCAGCAGGCTGAGACGATCGAATCGCCTCAGGAATCGGGCCCACAGCAGGGTCCGAACGAGTGCCAGACTGAGAGGGAGTCTGATCCATATGCTCTGACAATGCAAGCCGAACCGCGCTCCGCGTAGTCTTAGGTGGCATTCCCTATATTCAAAATAGGGCGCAACCTTGTCAGTCTCAATGGCACAAATACACCACAATCATCCACATAAAGAGTCAAAGGCATTCCATGCATTTCAATTAATCAAAATTGTCACAATACAAGGGATATATCCTTACAAGCATCATGACGAGAATTACATGGAAATTAAGACAGTTAAACAACAGCAACATGAACAAGCACTAGCCCTGACAGGCTTACACACATAAAGCAGGAAATGACTAACTACTGATAATAACATCAAAGATCGCATCGCTAGTCGGAGTCTGGTGACGGAGGAGGAGTACCCTTATCCTGTAAGCAACACAGGATCGCCTTCAAGGTGCGAGTCACCTTGCCAAATTTCTTCTTTGTAACGGCCTTGGCATCAGCGACTTCCGTTCGAAGTTCTTGGACTTCCCTACGCAAAGCAGTCTGACTCTCCTCCATCCGAGCAATGCGATCGTCGATAGTAGCCTGCGTAGAAGGAGGAGGGCTCTCATCAGTATCCTGAGCCTCCTCTTCTGCTTCTTCCTGAGCTTCCTCCTGAACCTCTGCTCTAGGTTCTTCTTCGCTTTGATCTTCCTCATCATCAAAGTCATCCCCACTATCCCTTTCAAGTTGATTTTCACGGTATTGCGACCCAATCTTCATCTTGACCATTGTCGACTCATCGATGGTGTGAATCGATACGGGCAATTCCGGCCCAAGTCTATAGGCAAACTCAAGCACAATCTTACAAATAAGTCGGCCAAAGGGAAGCGATTCGGATGTTCTTCTCGACCTGGCTATGAGAACTATCTGTAGTAAGATGAAAGTGGCCATACATACATTCTCTCCCTGGGCCACCAGAAATAAGAAATCGACCATAAGACGTGTACATTCAATGCGGTTCGTCGACCTGGGATAAACATTGAACGTGCAGATATGGTGCAGCAGGCGCAAATCCTCAGACATGTACGTCGCCTTGAGGCTATTATTAGGCTGTCATGGAACCAACTTACCGCACAGAAACCTGGTGCGGCAATCTCGTTCACGTCTAGTCCTCAGGTTCTTCTCACTAGGATGCACATCACCTAGAGGCACGTTGAAAAGTCGCGCAATCAACCGAACGTCGATCGTAGCCATCCGATCTCTACTAAAAGGGATTTTGAACTGCAAAGGCTCCAAGGTAGGATTCTGGATGCTAGCATAGAAGGCACGAACGGTGCTCACATTAGCACGAGTGCGAGCTTCAAAGATCGGACCCCAATGCGCAGCTTCAATGCGTTCAAACAACAGATACTCACCGAACAATCGTCCATCTACGTCCGCCTCAAATAACACTTTTCGATCAGTGTATTGGCCATGAGGCATCTCCGACAGAATTGTTCGCCCAAGGTGTGCATGGGGATCCAAATCCCGCTTTGTACGGCACTCCTGGACCGCAGCTGGACCTGCGGCGGCGCTTGAACTTGCGGCACCACCCCGCGGTCTTCTCGATCGAGCAGGGCGGCTTGGCCCGGCCTCGTCTGTTGCGGTTTTCCTCTTACCCATCAAAGATATGATGGATGAGAGTGACAAAAGGCCCAAAATGGCTTCCACGAAAGCCATGGAAAATGGCAAAAATGCGAAGAAGCGGCTGCCCAATCTGAGAAAAGGAAATCTAGAAATCGTAGAGGGATGCTTCAAGCTTCCCAAAACTGTAGTTTCAAGAAAAAATACAAACAAAAAGATAGAATGGAACACCTCACGATTTCAGCTCTATTTGGTGAATTTTGGAGCTCCAAATGGTGAGATCTTCAAGAAGAGGGGCTGCCAACACCCAATAAATGATGGGTGGTGGTCGGTTTTGGCCAAGGAGTGATCTAAGAGTGCTTTGGGACGCCGGAGTTTGGAAGGAGTTGCTGAAAATTGAAAATAGGGCTATGGAGAGGGCTGTTTGTGAAGGAGGGGTATGATTTGGGGGTTTTCGTGAGATGGGAGCTACCTAGGGAGGATATACATATCATTTAAGGGCGTGCGCCCGACTTTCGTGCCAAATGGGCCCCACCGGTCGGCGATGCATCGCCCGACCGGCGATGGCATTGCCGGCCAACTTCCAATTTGGCCGGTGGGACCACATGGGTCTGGTCCCCCATGGTCCAAGGGTTCCAAAAAGGTATGTCCCACCCCCTAGTTCATCGTATTTTGGTCTGTATGAGCCCAAATATGTGTTCGGGGCTTTCCGGGTGCACATCACAATCCTGAATACCAAACCATATGATGCAGCATATGAATTTGGGGTAGAAGGAGCCAGTACATCTATCTAAATCCTTAGTTGCTAAATAAAGTGAATTTAGAATGGACTTATGGCCATTTTTCATGAAATTTTACTATTCACTGTAAACTTTTGTGAAAGTATTAATTTGTGTTATTTTCACATTAGGTTTGATGCCTAACATGAAATGGATAAGAAATAACTGAAGGTCGAAGTGTTTAGAGGAGAAATTTCGAAGATTTTTGGTGAAACGGGGTTTTTAAGCCCTGGCGATTGATTACAGGAGTCGTGGTCATCCCACGGCCCAAGGATTCACTTTTTCAGTTTAAAACCGCTCATAGGTCATCTCAACCTGACTTCCTACAGCTTAGGGTTGCCTTACGCGACCCGAGATGCATTACAGACTCGATCTTGCGATCGATTCTAATAGACTTCGCCTATCGGCGAATCTGCGATCCTAAAAATATTTCTAGACCCTTCTCGCACCCTCCTAAGTCAAAGGAAGCGACAACGTACGTCGCGAGATCATAACTCAGGCCCAGTATACTCTCATTCATGCTCTGATACCAACTTGTAACACCCTGAAAATCGGGGGTCGTGTATAAACTCAACTCCCGAGTTCCAGACCGTCACTTATGCAATAAAAATGGTTATGATTCAATGTTGTCTGATTTAAAGCATTCACATGAGTAAAAGTATACCAAAACTGTAATTCATACTTCAGATCCAGTGATAAAAGCAAGCGGAAGACTAAACAATGTATATATCACTGTATGGAAAAACAAAGTAATCTCATCTGTCTCCAAAGTATGACTACATCTCTGAGTCTCATATACATATACATAAAAAAGAATAATATTCAAAAAAGAAAGTTCCACTGATGTCCCCTCGATCCAGGTCACCTACGGGAAGCCGTCATGATACTGCATATACGAGAACTCATCCTGGTCCTCGTCGATCTCCGACTCCACCTCCTGGATCTCGACCTCACCTGCACCTACAACAGGGTCTGGTGGGTGTTGCAAACACCATCCCGTAACGTGGGAGTGAGTGATCAACTCAGTGGAATCATAGAGCAAAGATTAGCATGTTCACAATTCAATCACGCGATAATAGTAAAGCAGTAAATCAGACAATCCTAATACTGTTGTTAATGCAAGATGACATGACGTGATGTATGCCCTCACCGACGATCTCCCTCATGCGGCAACATCTTACGACCGCGGCATGCCACACTCCCTAGAGTGCTCCACATCTTCCAGGCACATGCAATGCTATGGTGATATGATTTCCAAGTTGTTATTAAGTCCATTCAAACAGCAGGATTGGGAAACTAAGGTACTTCCCTTGTATCAATCCCAACACAGATCCTGTCTAGGGTCGTCACTCCTAGTAATCTCATACGATGTATATTTCGTAGGTCACTGCCAGGGCTATTGCTCGCACTCGTTGCACTGCTCCCCCATCACCTTATCAATACAGGCCTACCGTACTCTACTGCAACGGAAGGGTCGTCGCCTCCCGTGGACTCAGAATACGCTCGCGGTCACTACAAAGGGCTCGTCGCCTGATCAGTGTAGGCCGACAGCTAGAATATAGTGTCCCATACCACCATAATCTGCTCACGAGTCTAGGTGCTCACTGGTCACTACGGGGAGGTTTGTGGCCCAGCGTAGGCCGACAGCTCGACCACGGTGTCCCATACCACCATGCCCGGCTCATGAGTCTTCGTGGATCAAGGTACCATGGTTAACAGGGTTTACAATGGTAAGTTCAGTACCCTAGGTTCAAGCAGTTATGACTCATACAAGGTGAACATACATCGGCCAGTCGGGTTACTTGACGGGCTCGACTAGCGCGATCGCATCTCAAGTCGAACGACATGAAGTGCGTAAAACACTTCGCGTGGCCTAACCACTGCCGCCAACTCTAAACACGAATCACGTTCATCGACGCGTCGTTCGTGGCTATGACCAGTCAGCCACGAATTCGCTCGGTTACCGACTGCCTGGACTAAGTCTAGTCCCAAACATCTATGAAATCACATTAACAATATATACAAAGGTATTGGAATTGAAATACAATCATGTGAGCATGTTAACACATGTTATAACATTTAACTTAAGCAAATCTTCAAGGCATACTTTCCATGCATGTAATGCAATCATACATAAGGTCAACATGTAGGAAATCATTTAGGTCAGCATATTAATCAAGAAATCAATCTCAAACTACTACATAACATCATTTAATTCAATACGTACTAATACAAGCATTTATACAAACACATACACTACACACTTAAGTCTACATATAGTATGTCGACCCAAAGTGCGCAACTAGGCGAATCTCTTCGCCAAAATGATTATGTAAGCATTCCTAACTCCCTAATGTGACAACAAACCATGCCAATCACGTCAGCAAAATATGCATGTAGACCGTACTTCCTACAAATGACTAAAATGCCCTAAATCTCATATTCTTCGTTAATTTACGAAACAGGAAACGGAGAGCATGTTGTACATGTCAAACGGCGATGCCGTCGATAATCTACTATTAAACGACATTGAAAGCGTTGTAAACCGTCAATCAAAGCCTCTAAAATTCTCACCTAGTCTCTTACGGTTGCGGGATTTTGAACGGAGCATGTACGCTTCGTCTACGGCAGTAGGAGGACCTGATTTATAAAGTACGTTAGCTAACATGCTATGAATCTAGGTAAACCCTAAATCAGCAAGTTTTAGGGTTATTTTATACCTGAAAAAGTGGAGAAATCACCAGCCAGGTGATTGGGAAGAAGCGCTGAAGCAACAGCAATCGGCGGCTCGGAAGCGGGAAAAATCCCTTCCAATCTCTCTCTCAAACTCTCTCTCCTTTTCCTAGGGTTTGCAATTTTCGGATGGGAGAGAGAAATGAGGGTTTCAACCCCTTTTATAAGCTTAAAAATGCCAGAATTAGGCTCCGGAACGAAGTTTACTTGGTGCCTATCCATTTCGGGGCTGTTTCGGTCCAAAAACTGCTTTCTGGTGGTCCCCTGGTCGATTGCGATCAGACTTAAGCTCATGCGTACCAGATGTAGCATGTATTAAGTTTTCAGTCTGGCAGGGTTCGCAGATCGCACGCGGCGGACCAGTTTCAGTTCAGCGATCACCGCACGTAGATCAGGGCTGAAAGTCTCATGATAATAAATAGAAATTTTTCCTGATCTGAGGGTGTAATCTGGATGAATTCTGACGGTCAGAACGCTTAATACTGACGCGTCAAGTCGTGTGCCAGATTTGAATTTGAAATTCCAAATCTGTCCCTGTTCGCGGTCGCTTCAGTCCGGGTTCAACGAAATAGTCTGTGATTATCGGTTTGACTTGATTTTTGAGATGATTGTCAAGTCCAGCTGGGCGGTTCTAACGGTCTAAGATAGGAGGTATCGGACCTTCGACGCGCGGTCTAAATCCAATACAAAAATTCAATGTGGTCCAGAGGACAAACCCACTTAGAGTTTGATCCGAGGTTATAGAGTATTATAGGGTTGTTTGTTCTACTCGATTTGGGTCTTGCAGAACGTATTTAAAGTGATCAGGGACTATTTCCCAGCTACTCTAGCGTTGTGCTAGCTAACTTACGCTTAATTTTCATGGAAATTAATTCTACGCGATTTCGGGTCGAGTTGGTACTCGAGCCCAAGTACGGATTTTTCACGGGCGTTATATATATGCTCGATGATATCAACCCTGCTTGATGATATCAAACTCTGCTATAAATGTGACCGTTTTATATCCGTTGGAACCTTTTGCCTATTTATAAAGAGCTTGTCCTTAGTTGCTAGTAGAGAAAGAAGAGAGTGCTTTTGAGTATTTAACATTAGATCATATACCCAAAGCCCTTTTTTCTTATGGAAGTTCATCCTCCAATCCACCCTTATCATTGACATTTAATAGAGTGGATTGGGGAATGAACTTCCACATTCAAGGATCCTCCAGCTACCACCTTAATGGCAAATCATTAAGCTGGGATGCCTTGAATGCATAGATGATTGAAATCGCTCTATCTTCCTTATAAGAAAACATTTGAGAGTAGGATTCCATCATTACCTTATCCCAACCCGTCGCCATATATTTGTACATCTTCTGAGTTGCAGTTCAAGGAAGCAGAAGATTCTTCATCAACAAAGGAGGAGATCTTCAACAACGCGCTGAATGGGGCTCATCTACTTATCTGTAAGTCATTAGAGTCCAGAGAACGCTTATGATAATTCCTTTGTAGGATTGGGTCTAAGGTGTTTCTCACCCCTTACAAGCCCTCGTAGGAGGCCTCTGGCGGGAGTGTATGTGGTGGGTGCTTTATGTTGACCCTTGTTCTGTGGAGAGCATAAACTGTTAGGTCCTTGTAGTAGGTCTTTGACTAAGGTGGTCTAAAAGTGGTGTTTTGTGTTCACCCTTGCTCGTGGGAGCATAAACTTATGAGGTTCCTTTAGTGGATCCTTGGCCAGTGTGCATAAAATAGGGTGCTATGTGTTGACCCTTGCTCATGGGAGCATAAACTGTCAGCCTAGGTGTAAGTTGTACTGGTTAGAGGTGAACCTGATTTAAAACCTCCGGTTTGAGGTGAACCCATTGTGAAACCTCCTTAGTGAAATCCGATACACTCAAGGGTTGAGTGCGTTTGCTGTGAGTGGAGTAGACAAGTTGTCGAACCACTATAAAAATGACTGTGTTTATGATTGCTATTATTTTTCATTCCTTATGGTGATTATATGTTTTCATATATGATTATCTGAGATCATGTTTCACACAGTCACATCCATCATAAACTCCAATTCGCATCTTGTTTATCTTTCAAAGTAGTTTTATGATTGGATCCTCTATTTGGCATGGAAGCCATTAGAGTTACTCTAAAGGAATCCTGATATATGCTTACTTACTCAGGATAAGATTGATAGGATTTTAAATAACCATAAAATATTTTAAAAGTCCTAGTCACCCCCCTCTAGGACATATTGGCATATTCCTACTTCTACTAAAGCGGTCATTACCTCAATTTCAGATAACTCAAATGGGCCTTCCTAGCCTACATAACACTTTCAAACAATTATTGTGGGGCCCACCCTATAGCGGGCATGACACCGAGATTCAAGAAAGAAGACATCAAGGGTGGACCACACATTCACCTCTACATTCACACCTACCTCCACATCCACATCCCCTTCCACACTGTCATCCACACCCAATTTGCATTCATTCCATTCTAAATCCAATCTACAACCATATATACATTTTCATTCATTCATATTCAACATTCTTATCAAATTCAAAGAATATGATTTGTCCACAAAGAGTGGATGTGGTGGTAAATTGTATGAATACAAGTATGGTAGTGCATGTGAAAGCAAAAGTGGATGCAGCGTTGAATTGTATGAATGTGAATGTGAAAATGCATGTGCATGTGGAAGCAAATGTGAACATTGAATTGTATGAATGCAAATGTGAAAGTACATGTGAACAGGGAAGCAGATGTGAATTTGAATCGTATGAATTGTATGAAAATGTATAAGTGCATGTGCATCTGAAAGTTAATGTGAATTTTAAATTGTATCAATGAAAATATGAAAGTGCATGTGCATGTGAGATGTGGACATGAATTTTGAATTGTAAGGTGTATTGTTTTGTTGGAAGTGGATGTGAATTTTGAATTGTATGAATGTAAATGTGAAAGTACATGTGCATGTCAAAGTAGATGTGAAGTTTGAATTGTATGATGTAAAAGAGCATGTGCAGGTGGAGGTCGATATGAGTTTTGAATTGTATGAATGCATATGTGAAGGTTCATGTGCATGTGAAAGTTCATGTGGAATTTAAATTGAACTAATGTAAATGTGAAAGTGCATGTGCACGTGGAAGTGGATGTGAATTTTGAATTATGTGAATACAAATATGAAAGTGCATGTGCATGTGCGTGTGGAAGTGAATGTGAATTTTGAATTGTGTGAATGCAAATGTGAAAGTGCATGTGCATGTTGGATGTGGACATGAATTTTGAATTGTATAAATGCATATATGAAATTGCATGTGCAAGTAAAAGTGGATGCGAATTTTAAATTGTATGATTATATATGTGAAAGTGCATGTGCATGTGGAAGTGGATGTGAATTTTTAATTGTATAAATACATAAGTGAAAGCGCATGTGCATGTGGAAGTGGATGTGAATTTTAAATTGTATGAATGCAAATATGAAAAAGTCAACCCCGCCCTCCCCCCCCCCGAAAGGTATGGAATTACACCTAGGGTGTGGATCCCCCTTGAGCAGTGTGGATTTCACCTAGTGGGTTGGATCCCCCTGAGTAATGTGGATCGTATTTGAGAGTCGACACCCACATTCATATCTTCATTCACATCCACATCCATATCTACATCCACATACACATCCATATCCACATCCACATTCATATCCACATATCCACACCCACATCCATATTTTTATACATTCACATCCACTTCATGCATTCCACATCCACATCCACATATTTCATAATGTTTTGACCAGAAACAAGTATCGGTGATTGGAATATCAATATTCAATAATAACAAATGAAAATTAATGAACAATCATCATCATTATATTTCATTAATCTAAATTTTTATTACATCCCTCACATTGCTCTTAATTTTTTATATAAAAAAAACATACATTTAATTGAGGTAATTGAGAATAGTTTAATAATAATTTTAGTAGCATCTCAGCTTATGTGGCATCCACAATAATTGACAAAAGAGTTGTGTAAGTTTGAAAACCCTTGCTTCACGACAATATACGTAGAAGATATACACAGGAGATCAAATCCCATCATAATATAAATTTTATATATATATATATATATATATTCTGCTCTTCTCCTTGCATCTTCTTCTTCATCTTCTCTTCTCCCATGTCGCACCGTGGGATACCTGAATATCACAACTCTTGGCTCCTACAAATTCTTGAAGATTCCTCTCATCTCTCTGAAGCTCTTTACTTGTGTATGGCTCAAATGAGAGAGGAGAGGGGTATTTATAGGCCCCCTATTGAGTGTGAAATATTGCATAGTTCCCCTTGTTATTCATTGGTTTCGCTTAATCAATCTAATTTCACATGTTTTCTCTTGTGAGGTGATTTTGATTGCTAAGGATAAAAGAACTCTTAAAGAGAAGATTTAATACTCAAAAGATTACTAAGTGAAGACTTCAAGATTTGAAGATCCTTAATGAAGCATTTACATACCAAAGATCCAAGAAAACCAAGTGAAAAGGGAAGAAAAAAGACTAGTGGAATCACAAATTTTAAACAGCAAGAAATAGACTATTCAGCTTGACCTTTGGCCCGACTGAAAGTACTTAAAATAATCCAGCAAGCATTGTGATTTTCAGAAGTTAATTCAGCTACAACCGAAGGCCACTTCGGTGCGACCGAAGATATGTTTGGGGCAACCTGAGGAGTACAAAGAGTTCAGACATGATTCAAGGAAATTCAATTGCAATCACAAGTTAGTTCGGTGCGACTGAAGTCGATCGACTGTAACTGAAGTGTTTAAATTTGAGGGTTTCAAAGTAGGTCGGGTCAAAGCTTATACATAAGGGTCTTTTAAGAGTTTCTAAGCACAAATTAGGGTAGGAGGAGTTGTTCACTCCCCAAGTGCAAGATTGTGATGTAGTAATAACTCGGTAAGACCGAGGTCGAATCCCAAGGGACTAATACCTGTACGTTATCTGAACCTAACTAGAACTAGAACTAGAATGAGATGAAATCTAAATTGAGTTGTGATTTG
The DNA here is from genome assembly GCA_037074715.1 of Magnolia kwangsiensis. NCBI lineage: Eukaryota > Viridiplantae > Streptophyta > Magnoliopsida > Magnoliales > Magnoliaceae > Magnolia > Magnolia kwangsiensis. The sequence continues at coordinate 67,423,582 of CM073585.1, forward strand.
AAGAATAATTGTGAAATATTAATCTAAAACTTAAGAGAAATCAGAGATAGGAAACTAAGGATTCAGAGGATCCACTTGTAGAGATCAGGGAGATCTTATGCCAGCTTTAAGAATCATGGAATTTAACTGAACTGTTGTTGATATAGTTTTCAAGAGATGAAAGGTATATGAATTAGAATGGATTTCATCACCAAACCATGCCCATGAGACAAAGCAAACAACAGAATTAAACTAATTGCCAACCAATCACAATGCTATGAAGGTTAGGAAGGGTACCGTCACCCGACCATGCCCAGGAGACTATGGTGAACAACAGGGCTTCCTGACGTCATAAACATAAAGGAAAAGAACATGCTCAAAACCATTGCAAACCCATTGTAATTTCAGTCACAATAGACCATTAAAAACTAAAAGCATTCCCATTAATCAAACTATAATCAACGTCAATTCAGTCTTAAACAAAACGCACAAGCATAAACTCTCCCTTCACGCTACAAGCTTCACCTCTTAGCCCTAGCTAAGAGGTTTAGCCTCGAATAGATATGAATAGGCTAAATAATAGAAAACATAAACAAATAAAATATTTATAAAGATTACTCGCTCTATATCTCTTCCTCTACTCCATGGCTTCTGCCAAAACATTCCCTCTCCCTCCCTCTCACTGTTTTTTATACTCGTGAAGGTCGGCTGGAGGGTCCTTACGCACAGGAGATGGTGTGTGCTGAAGTCGGTGGAGAACCGACTCTCTTTACGCGTGCAGAAGTTTTACGCACTTCCCTGCGACAGTCTTGCGCTGAATTGAAAGTGGGACCCATTCTTAATGACCAACAAGAAATCCAATCCATTCATTGGATTGTGCACGAAAAACGGGGTGGACGTGACTGTTTTTTGGATCAAACTCGTGGTGGCCCACAACTTATTTTAATTCACCGTCAGTCCTCCGTTTGGAAGATCAGAAACTGATGTTTGAGGTATCTTGAAATTTTGCCGCCTAGGTCACGTTTATAGAGCCCTTTTAGGCCTAATGGACTGTCCATATTCGTCATATGAACCCTGATGGTGGCCCACAGTAAAGGACCACAAGCGCTGTTTGTGAAACAGAGCTTCCGTCGAAGCGTTGTGTTGATCGGTGGGCCAAAGATTTGTTACGGTTGAAAAATCCATTCCGTTCTTTGAAATCAGTACTGAAAATCGTTAGGGAAGGGCAAAAACGGTTTGATTTCGTTGTGGCCCATGGAACTTTGTTTCTACCATCCGTTAGACGTAGTGGACGAGATTTTCATGCATACATGTGCATGGATCTAAAAAACTGTCCTGTGTACGGTCGGTTTGACGTCCTCGGACGAATGAACGATCCAGATGAACCACATGATGAGCGATGGTGGGCCGGCGTCTGAGTCGGTGCGGACACTGTGTAAACGGAAACAGCAGTTTCCGTTTTCACATGCACATTGTCGGGTCAGCTACGCTGACTGATTTGGTTTTTTATGGTGTACAGCGAATGCACCCTTTCAGTGCACTCCACTTTGAAAAGTGGGTCCCACCATGATGTCTATGTATGATCTTCTCCGTCCATCCATTCTGTCATATCATTTAAACCGTAGGGACTGAAGATGAAGCATATCCAAACAGCAGGTGGGCCTGGAATCATGATTCTGAGGGCTGATCTATCCATTAAGCCACTTCCACCAGGATCCACCGGTCGAAATTCGATGTGTACGGTTAATTTATGGTCCTCAGGCCATGCATGAAGTCTTGAGCCGAATAGATGGTGAGAACCCTATGATCTTGCATTATGGATGTCTTCCAGGCCACTTGAGCTTTAGTTTCTTGATTTTTACGGATCTCTAGCATGTAAATCCGTCGATGGTGGTCCCTTGGAGTCCGTCCCTTGACTTGGTGTCTTAAGATCATTAAATCCATGCTTTTAGCACCTTTTTGCAGCTCATGCTCTCCAATACACCCTGCATCACAAACACGGTTAAATCGGGTATTAAACGGTATCATGCTCATAAATTCAGGCAATTACTGGGTCTGATATGCAATATTTGACCCTCAACACAACCCCCAACCAACATTTTGCTAGTCCCGAGCAAAATATGCGAAAAATAAGTTGAGAACTACAGGATAATTTCTATGTAATCGAGTGAATTTTGAAAAAAAAAAATACTCCAGATACTAGAATTCTAAGATTCATGAATGTCGGGCATTATCCTCTCCTGAACTCAAGTGCACAGTAACTTCATGGTCAAGCTCAAAGTATTAATCCATCAATTAAAAAAATTCTAAACATTGAGTTCCATGGGTGTATAGTGTACTCTCGGCTTATCAACATTAAGATTCACTTTCTTATTTTAAGATATCATTGGTAACCAAAAAGAGAATTCATGGTAACCAAGACTTAAATCAAAACTTACCTCATATATCATCTTTTCATTTTTTCAGCTTTTGATTTTTCTATTAAGAGTAATGTCAAGGAGGGGACTCAAATCCTCACCTATAGGGAGCAAACCTATGGTGAAGACCGTACACCCAAATCTGTTCGCATATTATCCATGGGGAATTAAATCTACACCTATAGGGAGTAAACCTATGGTGAAGATTATTCACCCAAATCTTTCCAAAGATATCTTCTTCTTTCTCTTTTTTTTATTTTATTTCTATGCTAGGTATTTTCTTTTTCTTCAATTGATCATGACAGGCAAATTTTTCAGGCTGGTTCCTAACACGCTTAGTGATTATCAATTTAACCATTCAATATCAAACTGAAACCTTAGTGTGAAAGCAAGATGTGACATGTGAAATCATGACTCAATTAATGTTTACAACTTCTAATCATGGATTAATAACTTGAACTTAACTGTGAAATCTAACAGACAACTGAATTCAAGAGTCATAAATTACCAACATCACGTGTCTTGGAATTCAACGTGCCCTAGATGGCCATCAAAATCACATCAAATTCACAAGAATTTTTAAAAAATTTTAAAAATTTTCACAATTTTTTTTTGCTTAAGACCAAGAAAATACTGATTAGGAAACCTAATCTCCCACCCCCAACCAAAAATCTACATTGTCCTCAATGTAGAAGATATAACATAAATGCAAATGGGACAATGAAAGTAAATGAGGAGTGATGGGAGGATAGTACCTGTATAACGAATCGAGAGAGATTTTTCAAAGAGATCTACATAAGAGCAGGTCAGTACAAGAGAGAAAGTAAAATAAAAATAACAAAAATAAAATCCTACCTACACCACTTTCGCAGGTACTCTCGATTGCATTTAGCGTATGCAATAAGCCTTTAAACCCCTAGGTTGCTCCTAGTGGACGAGTTGTAGTCTCGTGAGGGTTTGCAGCAATGTTACCCACAAACATTGAAGTAAATAACTAGGAAAATGAAATGGAATGAAAAGCTGGGTTGCCTCCCAGGAGCGTTAAGTTTACTTTCTTTAGCCAGATAAATAAAGTAAACTACCATAATCCTATGAAAGCAATAAACCTACCTATACCTCCATCAGACTAAGAGATCAATCTTGGTAAACAGGAGTAGTTAGAGGCATGGACATATCCTCCGAATTAAATTTCTCGACACATGTTTTTAATCGATGTCCATTTACTTTAAACTCCTTACCATTGTCGGAATCTCTTATCTCGACGGCCCCATGAGGATAGACAATAACAACAATGTAAGGTCTGGTCCAATGAGATCAGAGCTTACCCGAAAAGAGATGTAGTCGAGAATCGTACAAAAGGACTTTCTGACCTGGCGTAAATGATTTCCGGAGAATATGTTGATCATGAAACGCCTTCATCCTGTCCTTGTAAATTCTCGAGTTCTCATATGCATCATTCCGAATTTCTTCAAGTTCCTTTAATTGAAGCTTGCGTAGCGAGCCAGCGTTGTCCAGATTGAAATTCATATTTTTGATCACCCAGTACGCTTTATGTTCCAACTCCACAGGCAAGTGACATGCCTTCCCATAGACAAGTCTAAAGGGAGATGTTCCAATAGGGGTTTTAAAAGCAGTACGGTATGCCCATAAGGCATCGGTTAATCGGGTTGACCAATCCTTCCGATCAGGGTTAACCGTTTTTTCCAAGATATGTTTGATCTCCCTATTGAAAATCTCAGCTTGTCCACTTGTCTGTGGATGGTATGGGGTGCTCACCTTATGAGAGATACCGTATTTCTTCATTAAGCTTTCAAATAGTCTATTACAAAAGTGTGAGCCCATCACTAATGATAGCTTTTGGCGTCCCGAACCGCGACATGATGTTTTCTTTTAAAAATTTAATGACCGTGCGATGGTCATTGTTGTGGCATGAAATTTCTTAGACCCATTTAGTGATATAATCTATGGCGAGCAAAATATATAAATTTTCAAAGGATTGAGGGAAAGGTCCTATGAAATCGATGCCCCAGCAATCAAATGCTTCTATAATAAGGATGGGATTCAAAGGCATCATATTTCGATGGGACAATGCTCTCAATTTTTGACAACGCTCACAAGTCTTATAAAACTCATGAGTGTCCCTGAACATAGTGGGCCAATAAAAGCCACATTGTAGAATCTTGGCCGTGGTCTTTTTAACAGAAAAGTGACCACCACAGGCCTGTGAGTGATAGAAGGAGATGACACTCTGATGCTCATCGTCTGGCACACATCTCCTTAAGATTTGGTCTGGGCAATATTTAAATAAATATGGATCATCCTAGAAAAAGTTACGCACCTTGGTAAAGAATTTCTTCTTATCTTGTGTAGTCTAATGCGTCGATATGGAACCTGTAGCAAGATAATTAGCAATATCAGCAAATCAAGGTGAATGGGAGACGTTGAACAGTTGTTCATCAGGGAACATGTCATTGATATGGGTCACCTCAAGGTAATCAGAGGTATTAAGGCGAGAAAGATGTTCAGCCACTACGTTCTCTACTCCTTTTTTATCTTTAATTTCTAAATCAAATTCTTGGAGTAGAAGGATCTATCGTATCAAGCGGGGCTTAGAATCATTCTTAGAAAGAAGATACTTAAGTGTTACATGATCTGTGTAGATAATGATCTTAGATCCGATCAGGTAGGACCTAAATTTATCCAAGACGAACACTACGGCTAAGAGTTCCTTTTCCGTAGTCGAGTAGTTCACTTGGGCAGGATTTAAAGTCCTACTCGCGTAAGGAATGACATAAGGCCTCTTGTCTTTTCTCTGACCTAGAACCGCTCCAAGAGAATAATCAGAAGCGTCGCACATAAGCTCAAAAGGAAGGCTCCAATTGGGTGGCTACATGATAGGTGCAGTGGTTAACATGCCCTTAAGCTTAGTGAAAGCTTCTTGGCATTGCTCAGTCCACTCGTATGGTGCATCCTTTTAAAGAAGATTACATAAAGGACGAGAGAGGAGACTAAAGTCCTTTATGAATCGTCTATAAAACCTCACGTGTCCTAAGAAGGATCACACGTCTCTGATGTTCTTGGGTGGAGGTAGATTAGAGATAAGATCGATTTTTGCCTTATCTACCTCGATTCCTTTGGACGAGATGATATGCCCAAGGACAATTTCCTTTTGAACCATGAAATGTCACTTCTCCCAATTAAGTACCAAATTCTTTTCTTCACATCTTTTCAGCACACATTTAAGCCTCTCTAAGCATTCGCTAAAAGATGAACCGAAAACAGAGAAATCATCCATGAAGACCTCTAAATATTTTTCCACCATGTCAGAAAAGATACTCATCATACATCGCTGAAAGGTGACAAGGGCATTACATAACCCGAATGGCATCCTTCTGTAAGAAAAGGTGCCATAGGGACATGTAAATGTGGTCTTTTCCTGGTCCTCAAGGGTGATTTCAATATGATTGTATCCCGAATACCCGTCAAGGAAATAATAATAAGACTGACCAGCTAGCCTTTCCAAGATTTGATTGATGAAGGGCAAAGGAAATTGATCCTTCCTTGTAACGGTATTCAACTTCGTGTAGTCAATGCACATTCTCCAACCAGTAGTAACTCTCGTTGGCACGAGTTCATTATCGGCATTGGATACGATGGTGATCCTGGACTTCTTAGGAAGCACCTAAGTTGGACTCACCCATTGACTATCAGATATGGGGTATATGATACCCACATCCAATAGTTTGAGAACTTCAGCTTTAACTACTTCCTTCATATTTGGATTTAGTCTACGTTGTGATTGCCAATGGTTTTCGCATTATCCTCAAGATATATGCGATGAGTACAAATCGAGGGGTTAATTCCTTTGAGGTCCGCTATAATCCATCCAAGAGCTCCTTTATGTTCAATGAGAGTAGAAATGAGCATACTTTCCTGTTCTTTTTTCAGGTGGGCAGAGATCACCACCAGGTATGTCTCATCTTAACCTAAATAGACATATGTCAAATTAGAAGGCAAAGGTTTTAGGTCAAGCTTCGGTGGCTTAAGGTTAGACGGTAGAGGCACTACATCGATTTTGGAAAACTCTTCAAATTGTGGCCTCCACCAGTTAACTTCAAGTACCAGTGCAGTATCAAGTATGGCACACGTCTCCCTAATCGTATCATCATCAAGATCATGGGAGTGGGCCAGGCATGTCTCTAGAGGATCAGAGGATAAGGTAAGAGGCGTTATATCTTCCGTGAAAGAATCAATCATGTTAATGTCATGGAAATCGTCATCATCCTCTGAGTTATTGTCGTTATTGAAAAAGATATTTGACTCTAATGTCAAATTTTCAAAAGACATAGCCATTACACCATTCGTACAATTGATAATTGCATTTAAAGTGGAAAGGAATGGGCAACCAAGAATGATGGGAATTTGAGTGCTCATGTCATTGATGGGTACGGTATTCAAGATGATAAAATCTACAGGGTAGTAAAATCTATCGACCTGGACCAACACATCCTCGATTATCCCTCTCGGTACCCGAATAGTGCAATCAGCAAGTTGTAGTATGGTCCGGGTGGGTTTTAATTCACCCAAACCTAATTATTTGTATACGGAGTAGGGAATCAGATTGACGTTCACTCCTAAGTCAAGAAGTGCGTGATTAATTCGATAGTTCCCGATTACACATGATATGGTTGGGCTACCAGGATCTTTGAATTTCTGCGGTACATCTTGTTTTAGGATGGCACTCACTTTCTCAGTCAAGGAAATCTTCTTTTGAACACCTTACCGTTGTTTGGTCGTGCATAAGTCCTTTAGGAATTTGGCATATGAAGGTATCTGTTTTACGCCATTAAGTAGAGGAATGTTGACTTTCACTTGTTTCAACATCTCTAGGATATCCTGAGAGTTAGAGAGACGTTTTGGTGCAACTAACCGTTGGGGGAACGGAGCAACTGGCTTCTCTAGAGGTTCCGGTTCTAATTTTTATAGGGCATCAGTAGATCCATCATTATTGTCCTCTTCTAGTTCTTGAGGATTTTCGGGCCTAACCGGAAGGGTTTTATCAATAATCTTCCCACTCCTAAGAGTGGCGACGGATTTAGCGTGCTCCATCTAATTTGAAGAGCTCGGGTCACTAACTTCATATTGCGGTTTAGGATTGGGAAGAGATTGAGCTGGGAAGCTCCCCTTGCTCCTAATCATATTTTCAGCCTTAAGTCCTTGTATCGCTTTTGTAAGGTCTTGAAAGGCTTGTAGCATACCCTGATTGAAAAGCTCTTGATTTTGGAAGTGTTTTATAACCAAATCCTCTTGAGGTTTCTCTTGAGTTGGAACTTGATTTAAGAAACCTTGAGGTGTAGCGGTTTGTCCATTCCTCCAACTAAAATTAGGATGATTTTTCCAACCAGGATTATACATGTTAGAGGTCGGTCCATTGAAAAGTCTTTGATAGTTATTTACGGCATTGGATTGTTCATTCAACACCTCTCGAAAGGCAGGTATTGTTGGATAATTTTCCGTTGTATGAATGTTACAATCACAGATGCCACAAACACTTTCATTAACCTTATCCTTCTTTCCTTCCATGGCCTCAAATTTTCTTATGAGCGTAGACACCTTATACTTGAGATCATCATCTTCTTTCAAATGATACAATCCATCTTTCTCCTTAGATTGCGTTGGGCTAGACGTGGTGTTCGAATTCGGATAATAGTCACATGCTTGAGTTTTTTCAGCAAGACTATCAAGGTAATCCCATACCTCGTCAACATTTTTATTTATGAATTCTCCATTACACATTGTCTCGACCATTTGGCGCATGGAAGATGTCAGTCCATCGTAGAAAAAATTTGTAATGCGCCACATTTCAAAGCCGTGTTGTGGGCATGAACTGACCAAATCCTTGAACCGTTCCCAACATTGGAAGATTGTTTCATCTTCCTTTTGGGCAAAGTTCATGATTGCTTTTCTGAGGGTAATTGTTTTATGATGTGAAAATTTTTTTTTATAAATTCCCTCTACATATCATTCCATGTGCCAATGGATCTAGGCCATAGTGAATGTAACCACGTCTTAGCCTTCTCCTTCAAGGAAAATGGGAAGAGTTTCAGCCTAATGGTATCCTCAGATACATTCAGAAAGTATAAGGTGGCTATAATCTCGTCGAACTCTTTCAGATGTAGATATGGTTCTTCAGATTCGAGCCCATGGAACTTAGGAAGGAGTTGGATAACCCCTGGCTTAATGTCCATATGTCCTGTATTCTCAGGAAAAATCATGCATGAGGGCGTACTCACCCCCACCGATTGTAAATAATCTCGTAAAGTGCGAGGCGGAGGTGCTTGATGCACCTCATTCTCATCATGTACTTCCTCAACCCTTGGTTGGGGTAATGCTTGAGGTTGATTTGCAACCATAACCTCAATTAACTCAGGAAAATTCGAGCGGTATCTAGTCCTGCAATGGACAGTTAACCCCTCAACTAATCCTCCTACGGTTAAGAGACGTCGAGTGTTGTCACGGGCCCACTTGGGCATGAAACACTCGCAGCCCTTAATTTAAATTCTAAACCTAGACCTGAGAAAGGAAATAAAAATCTAAAAAGAAGAGAGGGTTGGAGAGAAGTTACCAAATTGGAGTCCCTAAGTTAAAAACCTACAAAACAAACAAAACAAGTTAGTTTCTAGAAATAGAAAGTCTAAGAATAGAAAATTCCTAATTATAAGTAACTAATTTCTAAATAAAAAGAAGAAATTCCTAAAAAAGAAAGTAGAAAATAAATTAGGAAAGTCTTAAACTAGAAAGTAAGTTAATAAAAAGGAAGAGAAAGTAGAAATTAGAAAGAACTTACTGAATTAGAAGTTTCTATCTTAAAATCCTACAAAACAAATAGGTTAATTTCTATAAATCAACAAAAATAATCTAACCTAAAATTAGAGAAATCCTAATCTTAAACTAATCCTAAAACTAATTAATTTCAGAAAAACATAGCCGTCAGTCCCCGGCAACGGTGCCAAAAACTTGTTTACTCCCCAAGTGCAGGGTTGTGATGTAGTAATAACTCGGTAAGACCGAGGTCGAATCCCAAGGGACTGATACCTGTACGTTATCTGAAACTAACTAGAACTAGAACTAGAATGAGATGAAATCTAAATTGAGTTGTGATTTGAGGAATAATTGTGAAATATTAATCTAAAACTTAAGAGAAATCAGAGATAGGAAACTAGGTATTCAGAGGATCCACTTGTAGAGATCAGGGAGATCTTATGCCAGCTTTAAGAATCATGAAATTTAAATGAAATGTCGTTGATATGGTTTTCAAGAGATGAAAGGCATATGAATTAGATTGGATTCCATCACCAAATCATGCCCATGAGACAAAGCAAACAACAAAATTAAACAAATTGCTAACCAATCATAATGCTATGAAGGTTAGGAAGGGTACCGTCACCCGACCATGCCCAGGAGACTATGGTGAACAACAGGGCTTCCTGACGTCATAAACATAAAGGAAAAGAACATGCTCAAAACCATTGCAGACCCATTGTAATTTCAGTCACAATAGACCATTAAAAACTAAAAGTATTCCCATTAATCAAACTATAATCAACGTCAATTCAGTCTTAAACAAAACGCACAAGCATAAACTCGCCCTTCACGCTACAAGCTTCACCTCTTAGCCCTAGCTAAGAGGTTTAGCCTCAAATAGAAATGAATAGGCTAAATAATAGAAAAAATAAACAAATAAAATATTTATAAAGCTTACTCGCTCTATATCTCTTCCTCTACTCCACGACTTCTGCCAAAACATTCTCTCTCCCTCCCTCTCACTGTTTTTTATACTCGTGAAGGTCGGCTGGAGGGTCCTTACACACAGGAGACGGTGTGTGGTGAAGTCGGTGGAGAACCGACTCTCTTTACACGTGCGAAAGTTTTACGCACTTCCTTGCGACAGTCTTGCGCTGAACTGAAAGTGGGACCCATTCTTAACGACCAACAAGAAATCCAGTCCATTCATTGGATCGTGCACAAAAAATGAGGTGGACGTGACTATTTTTTGGATCAAACTCGTGGTGGCCCACAACTTATTTTAATTCACCGTCAGTCCTTCGTTTGGAAGATCAGAAACCGATGTTTGAGGTATCTTGAAATTTTTCCGCCTATGTCACGTTTATAGAGCCCTTTTAGGCCTAATGGACTGTCCATATTCGTCATATGAACCCTGATGGTGGCCCACAGCAAAGGACCACAAGTGTTGTTTGTGAACAGAGCTTCCGTCGAAGTGTTGTGTTGATCGGTGGGCCAAAGATTTGTTACGGTTGAAAAATCCATTCCGTTCTTTGAAATCAGTACTGAAAACCGTCAGGGAAGGGCAAAATGGTTTGATTTCGTTGTGGCCCATGGAACTTTGTTTCTACCATCCGTTAGACGTAGTGGATGAGATTTTCGTACATACACGTGCATGGGTCTGAAAAATTGTCGTGTGTACGGTCGGTTTGACGTCCTGGGACGAATGAACGGTACAGATGAACCACATGATGAGTGATGGTGGGCCGGCGTCTAAGTCGGTGCGAAAACTGTTTAAACGGACACAGCAGTTTCCGTTTTCGCATGCAAATCGTCGGGTCAGCAATGCTGACCGATTTGGTTTTTTATGGTGCACAACGAGTGCACCCTTTCAGTGCACTCCACTTTAAAAAGTGGGTCCCACCATGATGTCTATGTACGATCTTCTCTGTCCATCCATTCTGTCATATCGTTTAAACCGTAGGAACCGAAGATGAAGTATATCCAAATAGCAGGTGGGCCTGGAATCATGATTCTGAGGGCTGATCTATCTGTTAAGCCACTTTCACTAGGATCCAACGGCCGAAATTCTACGTGTACGGTTAATTTATGGTCCTCAGGCCATGCATGAAGTCTTAAGCCGTACAGATGGTGAGAACCCTGTGATCTTGCATTATGGACGTCTTCCGGGCCACTTGAGCTTTAGTTTCTTGATTTTCACGGATCTCTGACGTGTAAATCCGTCGATCGTGGTCCCATGGAGTCTGTACCTTGCCTTGGTGTCTTCAGATCATTAAATCCATACTTTTAGCACCTTTTTGCAGCTCATGCTCTCAAATACACCCTGCATCACAAACATGGTTAAATCGGGTATTAAACGGTATCATGCTCGTAAATCCAGGCAATTACTTGGTCTGATATGCAATATTTGACCCTCAACAGGAGTAGAGAAAGGTGTTGGAGAACTTCAAGGAGTCTTCCTTCTTCTTCAATCCTCTTCTTCTAGTTTGTTTTTCATATTTTTCTTTAAGAATTTTAGTTCAATCATGCTTTTAGTTGGCTAATCTTTTAGTTAGAGATAAGAGGTGAAGCTTATAGTTTATTTTAATGTTTTACTTACTTTGATTCACGTTTTATTATCTTTATATTAAATAATTCATAGTTTATGGTTGGAATAATGATGTATTTTTTAATTTACTTTGATCTATCGTCGACTCTAGGCACGGTGGATGCTTAGGAACCTCCTGAATGCTCTCTTCTCTAATTTATGATTGTTTAATATATAGAATATCTACCATTAACTAAGGGCATGGTAGATGCTTTGAACTCTCTATTATCAATACAATAAGACTGTTATATATGTAACTGTTACTATGAATGTTCAGATTTTTATTGGAATGTTTATGATGGTTTAATTGCTGAATTTTTTAAATGGATAGATTAGGACTTCAATTCCAGTCGAGTAATCCATGTTGAAACATGTAAGGCTGCATTAAGATAACTACAAGTGGATCCTTAGTGCTCTAATTTTCATTACATTGATAGTTTCACTTCACCACAAAAATTTTCTTAAATTCCAGATTTTGTTTACAACTAGTTCTAACTCTAAATTAGTTTTAAAAAAATCACGACACATCAGTCCCTATGGGTTCAACCTCGATCTCACTAAGATTATTACTACATTGCAACCCTGCACTTAGGGTACAAGGGAATAAGTTTTTAGCATCGTTGTCGGTGACTGCATTGTATTTTTTGGATTATTCTAGTTTTAGAATTAGTTTTGGATTAGTTTTGATTTTTCATATTTTCTTAGATTAGTTCTGAATTTCCTAGATTATAGTTGTTCTATTTTTAGTACTACTCTGATTTTTTTCTGTTTTGTAGCAACTAACTTAGCGACTATTCTTTGGTAATATCCTTATAACTTTTCTCTTTCTAAGATTTTTCTAGATTCTGAATTTTTATTTTTAGGAGTGTTTGTTTAGAACTAGAGGGATTTAGAGTGTTTCATGCCCAACTGGGTACGTGACAACACTTTACGTCTTTTGAGCGAAGCAGGATTAGTCGAAGGGTTGCTTATCCATCACTAGATTAGTGATCACTTAAGATCCTCTGAGTTAGTAAAAATAATGGCTGCAAATCAACCTTGTCATCCGACTGAGGAACTTTAAGATGAGAATGAGGTGCATCAAGCTCCCCCACCTAGAATCTTATGCGATTACTTACAACCTGCAAGGGCGAGTACACCTTCCTGCATGGTGTTTCAACACAATATAGGAAACATGGACTTCAAGCCGAGAGAGATCCAATTACTCGTAAAGTTTCATGGACTAGATTCTAAAAGTCCATACTTACACCCCAAGGAATTTGATGAGATTGTAGCAACCTTACAATTTACTAATGTCATTGAAGACACCTTGAGACTTAAATTGTTTCCTTTCTCTTTAAATGAGAAGGCCAAGTCATGGCTTCACTCTTTGAAGCCATGATCTATAGGAATATGGGCTAAGTTGACCCAGAATTTCTTTAAAAAGTTCTTCCCGGTTCACAAGACCAATAACTTGAGGAGGGTAATAATGAATTTCTCCCAAAAAGAGGAAGAGACCTTCTTCCAATATTGGGAGAGATTTGAGGATCTCTTGAATTCATATCCACTTCATGGCTATGAAACATAATGGGTAATAAGCTTTTTCTATGACGGATTGACTCGTCCATGAGCCAGTTTGTAAACATGATGTGTAATGGAGAATTCATGAATAAGGAGGTTGATGATGCATAGGATTACTTGGACTTACTTGCTGAAAATGCACAATCATGGACCACCTCCTCAAGGCCTATCACTTCTAAGCCAACCCAATTAAGAGAAAATTGAGGGATGTATGTCTTGAGGGAAGACGATGACATGAGCACTAGGGTGGCCAATTTTACAAGAAAAGTTGAGGCCATGAAACTTAAGAAAGTAGAGACGGTCAAACCCGACAAGGTTGTGGAAGTATCTTATGGTATTTGTGCTAGTAACATACACATAACATAGGATTGTCCCACAATTCTTGCGTTTCAAGAGTTGTTGCATAAGAAATCAAACACCGTGAACAACTACGAATGACCATTCAGCGAACCTATCTCAAATACATACAATCCCAACTGGAGGAACAATCCAAACTTTAGTTAGAGGAACGGACAAACGGCTACCCCTCAAGAGGCCATTTCTCAACTCCTCAATCAAAGGAAGCCTCAAGAGAAAATGGTTTATAAATTCATGCAAAATCAAGAGAAATTTATTCAGAATACGTTATAAGCATTCCAGGATATCAAGACAACTATGGGAGTGTTTGCATCGTTTATTCTTTCCAAAGAATAGAGTCATAACTAGCGGTTAGGGAGAAAAGAACTCTTCCAACCCAACCTCTTCCTAACCCAAAACAACAATGTGAATTAAGTGACCCTAGCTCTTCGAACCATATGGAGCAAGCTAAGTCTATCACCATTCTCAAGAGTGAAAAGACAATTGATAAGACCATCCCAAAGAGGGTTAATAAGCCTAAGGACTCGAAAGAAGCTGACAGGGATGATGGACCTAGCAATGCTCCATAAGAAATAGAACCGAAAAGGTAATACAATCCGGTTGTGTCATTCCCCTAATGGTTGATTGCACCAAAACCTTTGTCTAACACTAAGGATATTTTGGAGGTTCTAAAACAGGTGAAGGTCAACATTCCTCTTTTGGTTGTCATTAAAAGATCTCGGTAGCCCAACCAGCACTTATGTAATTGGGAATCACTGGATTGAGCACACACTTCATGACTTAGGAGAAATCGTAAATTTGATTCTTTACTCATTCTACGAACAGCTCGGACTTGGTGAATTAAAATCCACTAGGACTACACTTCAATTAGTTGATCATTTGGGTCATGTACCAATAGGAATGATCGAGGACATGTTAGTCCAAATTGATAAATTTTAATATCTAGTGGATTTTATTGTTTTGGATACTCAGCCCATCATCGATGCAAGCACCAAATTTCAGTCATCTTAGGCGGTCCATTCCTAGCTACATCAAACGCTATCATCAATTGTAGGAATGGAATCATGAAATTGACTTTCGAGAACATGACATTAGAGCTGAATATCTTTAACATGTGCAAACAACCCAAGGAAGTTGAAGATGTCCACGAAGTTAACTTGATTGATTTACTCGTGGAAGAAAGATCCCTCTTAACTCTTTACTCTGATGTGCTTAGCCCGCTTCCCTGATTGGGATGATGAGATGATTAGGGAGATGGACTCCTTGCTTGATACAACATTGGTACTTGAAATTGACCAGTGGAAGCCACAATTTGAACACTTGCCCCCTTAATGAGACAAAGTCGCTACCACCAAGTTTCAAGGCACCGAAGCTTGAAGTAAAACCATTACCGGCTAATCATAAATTTTCTTACTAAGGTCAATATGAGATATATCCTATGGTGATTTCTTCCCACCTAGATGAAGAACAAGAGAGTATGCTCATTGCTACTCTGAAAGAACACAAAGGAACCCTTGGATGGACAATCATGGACCTCAAGGGAATTCATCATTTGATTTGCACTCCTGCATTCACCTCGAGGATAATGTAAAAACGTCTAGACAACCCAGATCAATAGGAGAAGGTCAAGTCTTAGCTTCATGTTTTAAGACTAAAATCATTTCCTTTTTTTTTAAGGAGAAGGCCAAGCCTTAGCTTCACGCTTTAAGACCAAGATCGATAGGGACATGGGCTGAGATGATCCTGGAGTTCCTTAAAAAGTTCTTCCCGCTTCATAAGACCAATAACCAGAGGAGGGCTACCATGAATTTCTCTCAGAGATCGAAAAAGACATTCTTCCAATGTTGGGAGAGATTTAAGGATCTTCTGAACTCTTGCCCACATCATGGCTACAAAATTTGGAGGGTCATAAGCTTTTCTACGATGGCTTGACTTTGCCCATGAGCTAATTCATAAAGATGATGTACAATGAAAAATTTATGAATAAAGAAGCCGATGATGCATGGGAATATTTTGATATGCTCGCTAAAAACGCGTAGTCATGGGACACTTCGGGTAAGCCCACAACCTCTAGGTCAAATCAATCAAAAAAAAAAAGGGAGGAATGTATGTCTTAAGGGACAAGGATAATATGAGTGCCAGAGTGGCTAATCTCACAACAAAGATTGATACCATGGAACTCAAAAAAGTAAAGACATTTAAACTCGACGAGACCATTGAGGTTGTTTGTGGTATTTGCGCTAATAACAGAACTTGACATAGGAATGTCATATAATTCCTGCGTTCCAAGAATTGTTACATGAGCAATCGAATGCCATGAACAATTATTAAAGGCCATTCAACGGCCCTATCTCAAACACGTATAATTCTAATTGGTGGAACCACCCAAACCACGGTTGGAGGAATAGTCAAACATCTAATCCTCAAAGGGTGCTTCCTCCAATTCTCAATCAAAAAAGACTCGAGAACACAGTTTAAAAATTCATACAAAACTAATAACAATTCAATGAAGGCATGTTATAAGAATTTCAAGATATTAAAATATCATTGGGAGTGTTTGCATCGTCGATCCAAAGGATTGAGTTACAACTAGCCGTTAGAAAGAAATGGATTCTTCCAACCCAAACTTTACCTAACCCAAAACAACAATGTGAAATAAGTGACCCATGCTCTTTGAACCACCATGTGGAACAAGCTAAGTCTATCACCACTCTTAGAAGTGGTAAGACAATTGACAAAACTATCCTGATGAGGGCTGAGCAGCCTAAGGACTCGGAAGAATTTGAAAAGAATGGTGGACCTAGCCATGTTTCACATGAGAAAGAACTGAAAAAGGTATATAAGTCGGTTGCCCCATTCCCGTAAAGGTTGGTTTCACCAAAACCTGTGTTTGTCACTCAAGATATCTTGAAGGTGCTTAAATAGGTAAAAATTAATATTCCTCTTTTGAATGCCATAAAAAAAATTCCATCATATGCTAAGTTCTTGAAATATCTATGTACGGCTAAAAGATGATATATATATATATATATATATATATATATATATATATATATATATATATATATATATATATATATATATATATATATATAAGATCTTTCTAACTGAAAAAGTGAGTGCCATTATCAAGAAAGATGTGTCGTAAGAATACAAAAATCCCAATAGCCTAACCATCTTTTGTGTGATTGGTGATCACTGGATTGAGCACACACTTACTTAACAATGGCTACTCAAAAATCATGCACGTTACCAACTAAAGACGGGTGGAGGTATAACGCAATCCGCATCCCCCATTGAAGCCCCGTTCATCATTGGTACAATAGATGTGATCGGTTGTCAATTTTTCGGACGGGACAAGTAAGAGGTGTGGGTACGTGTATCACACACCACCAACCCCACTGGTATAGGTAGGTGTCGTGCTAAGACGAACTCTACCAACAGTTTAAAGGATATAAAAGCTACATGGGCCAAGAATGATGTATGGGCTCATAACGATGTATTTATAATATCCATTTGGAGAGAACATTTGAGATTTTGATCCCAAAAATAAGTTAGCAAAATTTCTATCACCCCAAAAGGTTTTCAATAGTAGACATACAATCCCCCACTGCTTTTTAAAGTGTGGTCCACTTGATTTCTGGATGTCTTATTTTTTGTCTCAAGACTTGCAACAAGTTTGTCAAGTGGATGAACGGTTTGGATATAACTCATAACTTATAATGGGACCTGTAGAACTTGGTGACGTTAACACACGAGCTAGGTCGGTCGTATGTGGTACACTTGCCAATCTGCTTTCGTAAACGTGTGGAACACCCACCATTGAAACCTTCACGAGACTTACCTTGATGTTTATTGTCCATCCAACCTTTTGCTTAGGTCTCAGAGACTCAGATGATGGGAAAACACAAATATCAGCTTAATCCAAAACTTTTGTGGCTAAGAATTCTTCAACCATAGGTGTTGAATCTAGTGCAGTACGCTTGATCTTTGAATGCGCTTTATTAAAATAAGCTAGAAAAATGGATAGACGGCATGGATATGCCATAAGTAACGATGGCGACAATGTCCGTTTGGGAGCGTGGATTTGAAGCCCTTTAGATTCGGAACCTTTCATTGGAAATCTTCTGAATTTGGTGTTGTGTTTGGCACCCGGGATTCAAAATCTCCTATAATTCAAAAGTAACTATGCATAATATATACTGTTTGACATAATGATTATAATAAGCCTATTGAAATATAAGCCTATTGAAATATATACTTTCTGAAAAATGATGAAATTCGAGGATGAGCCGCAAGCACAAGATCACATCTGAGTCATTGGAGTCACTAACCAACAATCTTTAACTGTTGATTTATATGGACAATGTTTTGACAATGAAGATCATTATATTTAAATAATTATAGTGATGCAATTGATTATTAAACTATCTTGGGATATCATCAATGGATCATGTGCTCAATAGATTTATAGCCCAATGACATACAGGATACACATGCAACTCTTGGTAAGATTTTATATTCAATTTAAGCTTTCACCTTAGATTTCAAAACTTATATTATGAAGCCGATTGGTTGGTATACCACTCACCACCAACCTAGCTGGTATGTGTACCTATCGTGAGAAGATGAGTGCACACTCCGAGTTGTACAAATAGTTCAAAGGAGATAAAAGTTATTTGGGCCTAACAATGATGTATTTATTATAGATCGTTCATTCATTCCTTGAGATCATTTTAAAGCGTGATACTAAAAATGAGTCATATCCAAAGCTCAAGTGGATCACACCACAACTATCACAAATAGCAATGTGGAGAATGATTCTCATTGTTAAAAGAAATCGGATTGCGTACTGAGTTACTCTTTCTCTTAGGGCCTGTTTGGCCTGGCAGATTGGATGGGATTGGAAGGGATTAGAAGGGATTGGAAGATAGATCCCAAGATTGGCCAGGCGGGCCAAACAAACACGGGATCCTGATCCCGGGATATAGCAATCCCATGGATCTTAAGACAATCCATTAACATCACAATCATTACCTTTAAATCCCATCCAATCCACCCTAGTCCCTTCAAAATTGCCCAAGGCGTGTTTGGTTTAAGGGATTGAAAGGGATGGGAAGGTTTAATCTCGGGATTGGCCGGGCATGCTAAACAGACCAGATATAGCAATCCTGGGATATAACAATCCCATAGATCTTGCACCAATCCACTGACACAGATATCATTACCTTGAAATCCATGCAATCCACTCTAACACCATCCAAGCTCATCCAATCTGCCAGGCCAAACAGGCCCTTAACGTATTGAGTAAACTCTGTTGGGCCCTCCATGAATGCATTTGGTTTATCCACGTTGATCCATCCATTTTTTTAGATCATTTTATAGGTTGAGCCCAAAATTGAAGCATATCCAAAGCTCAAATGGCCCATACCACAGGAAACAGTGGAAGCATTGATTTCCACAGTTGAAACCTTTCCAAGACCTCTAGTGATGTTTATTTATCATCCAACCTGTTAGTAAGATATAAAAGACATGAATTAAGTGAAAAAACAAACATCGGCTTGATCTAAAACTTTTGTGGCTCCCAAGAACTTTTCAACAGTAGACATTAAATTTACACTGTTTCCAGTGGTGTGGTCCACTTGATCTTTGAATATGCTTCTTTTTTAAGCTAACCACCTAAAATTAACTAGTAAAATGGATGGACAGAGTTGATAAAATGCATAAATGATGGTGGGTCCCACAAAGTTTACTCAGTATGCCAAGCGTACTGAGTTTACTCAGTGCACAATCCACTTGTTAAAACATTCGTAGGGTCCACTATAAAAAAAAATATTGATCCAAAACTTCCGTGAGCCCCAAAAGGCTCTCAATGGTAGACGTTCAATCCCCCATTACTTTTTTGTAGTGTGATCCACTTGATCTTTGGATATGTCTTATTTTTCTGTACAAGCCTTACAACGAGCTCACCAATTAGATGGGCTGTTTGGATATAACACATACCTTATGGTGGGACCTATAGAACTTGATAATGTAAACACAGCCACTTCAGGGGTGAGGTACACTAGCCAATCTGCTTCCATTTCAAACCCCTAATTTGAAAACCCTCCGTTACTTTACAGTGCCAACTGAATTTGAAATCCCCTGGAGTCTCCTAAAATCATAAATGGATTGGCTACTCCCCTGCCACCCGCCAATGGCTAGTGGTCGGTGCTCTGTGGGCCCCACCATGATGTATGTGTTTCATCCATGCCCTCCATTATAGGAAAAAGTGTAGGATGAGCGTCAACCATTAAAAACTTTTTGGGGGCCATAAAAGTTTTGGATCAAGCTGATCTTTGTTTTTACCTTCATCTAGGTTTGTATTACCTAATCAACAGATTAGTTGTTAAATAAATAGTACATTATGCCTTGGAAGAATTTTAATGGCGGATATCCAATCACTATTGTTTTTCTGTGGTATGGTCCTCCTAAGATATATATCCTTCTCATTTTTTAGATCAATACCTAAAATGATTTTTAAAAATAGACGAAACATATACATCATTATGGGTCCACGGAGCACCAGCCACCGGTAGGGGTTGCCAATCCGACCCTTGAGGGATTCCGTAGAAGACACGTTACCACGTGCTTAGAAGGACGAAAAAAAAAAGCCAGAGGAAGCCGTACTGTAATAATTCCGCATTGAAGTCAGGAGGCCTAGTGTGCGGCTTCATTGGAGGCAGGTGTGTTGATCCTGAAGCGCCACACACCCTCGACCTGTGGTATGTTAACGTCACTAAGTTTGTGGGCCCACCGCGATGTATGTGTAATGTGTAAACCGTCTATTTGATGAGCCAGTTTTAAGGCTTGAACCAAAAAATAGACTGATCAAAGCTCAAGTAGACTACACCATTGAAAGCAGTAGGGATTGAAAGTCTAACATTTAAAACTTCTTAAGGCCACATAAATTTCAATCTAAATTTTGTTTTTTCCCTTCATCCTGGTCTGTGTGGCCTTATTAATTGATTGAACGACAAATATAAACTATGGTGGGTGCAACAAAGGCTTCAACGGCGGGAGTCATCATTCTTAGCACTTTTTAATCTCACCAAAGAGATAAAAGGTATGGATATAAGAAGTATCCAAAACGAAGGTGGACCAAAATCGAAGCATATCCAAAGGGAAGGTGGACCACACCACAGTAAACAGTAGGGATAATGACAGCCATGGTTGAAACCTTAAACCTTCCTAAGCCCCACTAGGATGTTTTTCTGCCATCCACCCTCTTCATAGGGTCACACAGACCTGATGAAGAGAAAATGTAAATATCGGCTTGAACCAAAAGTTGGCCCTGAAGAAGTTCTCGAAGTAGGTGTTCAATCCCTACTCTTTCCTTTGGTGTGGTCCGCTTAAGAGTTGGATATGCTTCATTATTGGGCCAAATCTTAAAATAAGCTAGAAAACTGGATGGACGGCGTGGATAGAACACATACATCTCGGTGGGCTCTACAGAGTCTGGTCACTAGGGGCGTGTGGTGTTGAGATCACCGTCGAATCTGCTTCCTTTTCGGACTCAATAGGTGCGGGCCACACTTTCAATGAGTCAAACCATTGATATGGTGAAACTTCCTATGGATGGATCATTGACAAAACTAATGGAGATGAACAATCCTAACCCTTGGGGACATAAATTATAATGATTGTCCATATTGAACTAGAAAAATGTCAAAGATTCAATTCTAAGATATTCTAATCAGAGAATTCTGTAGTGCATGCGGGTTAGAGCATGGGCATCAGACCGAGTCGGATCGGATTAGATCCAACCCGATTCGGTTCGAAATCTACATGGGTGGACCTGAACTCAATCTGATTCAAGACCGGGTCTGGGGCATCAAACTTGATCCGATCCAATGCATGGTTAGCTTGACCTGAACTGACTCCGACTCGATTAGGGAAACCGAGTCGGATCGGGTTGGGTACAATTCGAATCATTTTTTTTTAACAGTGAAAATCATTATCCGAGCGATGTAATTGTAGGGCCATGTAATTGATAAACGATATGGATATAATAAATACATCATTGTGGGGCCATGTAATTGTGATCTCATTTGAGCAGTTCGTACAACTCGGATCTTGAGACGAGTCTCCCCTAGTCTTTTCACGACACGTATCTACACCTTACCTGCCGCTGCCAAGCACCAGCTGCAGCGTGTTGTCCTGTCGGGCTGCTGAAGTAACGTCACCAAGTTCTGTAGGCCCCATTATGTTGTATGTGTTGTATTGTCATGCCCCAGACTCGGTAACTGGACTCACAAGGAACCCGATGGCCGGTTCTGGCTACAACAGCCTTCTTAGTACCCCATTCTCGGCTCCTGAGACAGGTTCCAATCCTAGGATCCTACAAGGAGGATTTTCATAACAATATAATCATTACCAATACGAGCATACCCAAGATCACAACAAGTACATCTGAGAATAACAAAGAGCACACACCACAAAATCCACTAAGAATTTGAACTTTTACAATTTACATCAGGTTCAAAAGAACATACATAAGGTAATAAGAAAAGAGAGAGAAATCAGCAACACTGGAGTCCTCACTGCTCAACTCTACTCCACGTTCTGCTGCTACGTCTCCTGCCTAGAGTCTCCTACACGCATCAAACGTGCATAAGCTTATAGAAGCTTAAAGGGTGGTGAAAGTGTGTATCAATACTGCACAGAAGAATAGCAGGAGGTACGAAGAAAGAACATGCTCGATGAGAATATCACTATCCTTACCAAGGCTTATCATGAATACCATGCAATGAGTACTGGGAGCCATACCAAGGCAATGCATGAAGGGGCTTACACAGCCAATGCTAATGCAATGCAAGTAATGTCAGTGCTCATAACCAAACCATATGTCAAGTATATTTCCAATCATAAGGAAATCACCGGAGTCCATTACACTGTTGAATGAATGCCGCTCTATAGACCCCGCACAATCAACCAAGCGTAAGAGACTTTACTACCCGCCTATGGACAGCCAATCACCAACAAGGCCTGAAGGTAGCGGACCCATTTACGAGCTGGCCAGACTTAGCCTAGTAATGCCTCCTCACACTAGGCAGGTAAGGTCACACCCCTATCCAACTGACTACACAACAGTGGGAGTCGCGGCTTAACGGTATAAGGCACTCGTGTGCTCATATATTCCACCAGGCCACGGCATTGGAGCAGATCCTTGGTACCAGAGAAGTTTTAAGAATTTCACCCATGGGCATCCTATGCACCCGGTATGCTCAAGTAATATTTTCGGTGTCCACACATGCGCCCATCCACAAACGTCCCTGTGGAGGCAAGACCCTGATGAAGCAAGGGCGATATCATCATGAAATACGATGTCAATGCATGAGTCGCACACACAGATCATACACAAGCTTTAAGCACTCAATGTGCACAAAGGGAGAAACTTGATCTCTCAATGACCACCATATAATGCAATCAATTCATACAGATGATGTATATGGATCACAACGATGTAAGTGTGCTACCTGTAGAATGTATTCCTCCGTCCTAAGGAGGGTTAAGGTTTAGGAACATAGGCATGTGTTCTAAGGAGAAGAAAAATCCTTTAGTGGAAAACCAGTACTTTGGGATGGCCCACAAGCTAAGAGAGTCAAAATCCTAATGAGACGGTCCTAGCCAGGCCTAAGGTGGGCCTTCAACCACCTATAGGGCCTCTATGGGCCTACCTTAGGGCCACCAAGGAGGACATCCAACCTCAACTGGGTTCCAAAAGGTAGTCTGCTACGTATGCAAAGAAAGGTATAAGGCACAATCAATCCATGGCCTAGTGGGCCATACACTAAGCCCAAAACCTAGGCAACTTATTGGGCCCTGAAGCAAGGTTAGGGCCCAACCACAAGGATCATGGGTTCACTCATTGTGATGGGCCTAATGGGTAGCCCATTATCCCAACATATGGGAAATCCTTATATTTTTAACACAAGTAAGTTGGGCCTCACATCTCAGCCTGTGTATGGATTTATTATAGTGGGTAAACAAGGGCCCAACTACTTGAGTATTTGGCACATAAGACCCATCACAATGGTATGGTTAATATAGGACCTAAGGATTCAATGGGCTTATTAAAAGTTCCAGCCCAACCAAGGCTATAGGCCCATACTTAACTAAGAGACTAGCCCAAGAAGAATCCCATTTGGGATGGGCCTTTAATCATGTACTAACTAAGCCCAAAAAAATATAAAATTAAGATGGTAAGATACTGACTTAAATCCTCCTTAAATCTAGTAGGCCATATTGCCCCAAAAGAACATCTATAGGCAACAATTATTGGGCTCAATGCCAAATTCCAGCCCACCCAAATTTCTGGGTTGGTTGGAGTCCAACAATAGAAATATTTCTTAGGATAATTAATCCTTGATGACCCACACACATCACTGTGGACCTCACCAGATGAGAGAAGATATGCAACACATATATCAAGTGGGTCAGGCTGTTGGAATGCAGGCCCAGTAGTAGCCTAAAGCAGGGATGTCCCATGTGTAGGTAGCCCCCTATGGGCCCAGGGTATCTAGCCCAAAAATCCACCCAATGGGCCCCAATTAAATACCAAAAAAAAAGAGGATGATCAATCCCCTAAGGACCCCACGTGGATGGGTGGTGGGATATACAACACATCAAGGTAGGCTCACGAAGTAGGTTGGACGGTCAGCCCAGGCTGGACGCCCCAGCTTGGGCCTTCCTGCCAAGTGGGCCACTCCTAGCAACACCACGGCTAGATCAAAAGTCCGTTGGGTCTGAAATTTTGTAGGGTGATACTTAATTATATGGGTCACACTCCTACAAAATTTATAATTTTTAGATATTCCCAAGTATTTTAATGAATTTAAACAACACAGCCTGTCTAGAAAATCAGACAGACCTAGACGTCCCAACGTGGTGGGCCATTCCAGCCCTCGCCACGGTGTGCACAGGGGTCCATTGGCCGTGAAATTTTATAAGTAAGTCCCAACATGGGTGGACCACCTCCCTATAAATTTTCATAATTTTAGGATCCTCAAAAGTATTTTAATTAATTTAAGGAATACAATCTGTCTAGGGTGAAATATTGCTAGAATATAATTGTGTTGAATTTGGGTCATCCAATGGGTGGGTTCTGGGCCTCCAAAATTCCTGAAATTTAGACCCAAGGTCCCTCATCAAGCATAAAACAATGTGTGACCTATAAATCTGGCCCACCTTCTTATAAATCATTTTTTAAACTTTTTTTTCATGGGACTATGCTGCTTGACTGCACAGCAAAAATTTCTAGCAGTCCGGTATGTTGGCCCACCCTTTTGGATGCCCAAATGGGGTCCATTGGCTTTAAACTTTTCAAGTAGGTCCTACCATGGTTGGGACACTCACTTATAAAATTTTATAAATTTTAGGACAGTAAAAATATTTTATTTAACTCATGCAATTTATGGACAGATAGGTATTCCTGAAGAAATCTACTGCCAAAAAAATGTTGCTGGAAATGTGACTGTCCCTATGTTTGGGACCACATGGGGTGGGCCTGGACCCACCCAAACCCTTAAAAAAATGGAAAAAAAGTGGCCCTACATCTGGACAACAAGTGGGGTCTACTGGGGTGGCCCACGTATTCCAGAAACTCAAGTAAAAATGCTCATTTCCAACTTATAGTGTTGCTGAACTATCCAGAAATTTCTGGACAGTTAGCCCACTTTGGCCCATCCCATGGGTCTCAATCATGGGTAAAATGGTGTAGGCCCCATTCCACATCAAAGTTGGGTCAATGCACTGTAAAATCCCCAAGAAAATTTAAGAGAAAAGGGCATGCAAACAGATCCAAACATTAGCTCAAAAGTCATGTTCCAACTGGGTCTGAATTATGGGCAACAACATATGCTATCCATATTTCGGCCCATATAAATAAATTCAAGGGTTTAATACCCTGATCCATCAAGTGGGGTCCACCTTGATGGGTTAGAAAATTTTTAGATCCATTAGTACATTAAAATCTCCATGAAAAATTAAGTTTGGAGGCCACACAACCCATGCATACATGGTGGGCCTGGACATCCAACAAGGTGGGCTTGGACGTCCCATCTCCCTAATGGATCTGAGATGTTGTTGACCTTCTTAGTGGGCCACACCACATCAGAAATAAATAGAAGAAAAAGGAGAGAAGGGGAGAGAGAATGAGAAAGATCCGGCCATTGGTAGAAGGTCCTGCCACTAATGGACCTTCCATACTACAATTCATGTCATTCACATGTACATATGTTACATGCAAGCTATTATTCATCAAGAAAAGTTGCTGGAGGGTGG
Organism: Magnolia kwangsiensis; assembly: GCA_037074715.1. Lineage (NCBI taxonomy): Eukaryota > Viridiplantae > Streptophyta > Magnoliopsida > Magnoliales > Magnoliaceae > Magnolia > Magnolia kwangsiensis. The sequence goes on from CM073585.1 coordinate 67,449,610, forward strand.
AGAAACCTTTCCCTACTATGCATGCGAAGACCTAAATGGTCTATGAGATACTAGAATGAAGAGAAAGTACGTCATGGTAGGTCCATGGAGAATGGCCCACCATGGAAGGAATGAGTAAGATCTAGGCCCATGGCCTCCATCCTAGGAGACATGTAGGATCTCCACCATAGATTGGTGGGTCCTACATACTTTCATGCATGTAGAAAAAGGAAAAGGAGAAAGGGAAGAAGAAGAAGAACCATCCTTAATGAATCCTACTCCAAAGTTACATCAATCTACTCTTCATGCTCCAAGGGACATGTTTCAATGGGTGAGATGGATTGTTGAAGGTTAGATGAGAGAGGATTAGAGGGAGAAGGGGCTGGATAGAAGGAGAAAGTGGGGACATGTGGAGCTGTTGCTATGAGAAGAGAGAGAAGAGAGTGGAGAGAAATGAGAGGGAGAGAAGAGAAATTGCTAGAAAACAGAGAGAGAGAGAGAGAGAGAGAGAGAGAGAGAGAGTCATCATGAGTTCTCTCTCCTAGGATAGGCAAATCCATCATGAAACTAGGGTGATATAAACAATGCTCATAGACTCATAGGCTTGTGGTATGGATGGGTAGTGTATGGGTAGTAGGTGGTGTAGAGGATGATGTTTAGGTAGTGTGTGGGTGGTGTGCGTTGGAATTTTCATAAAGTAGGTGGCCATCTTAAAAAATGTGCCCTCCACACTAGGTGAGCCGCATGAACATGATCAAGGGCTACAAATGAAAAGCCTACATATTATGATCTATACATCGGATGGACACACAAGACGCGGCGTTGGAACCGCAACGACGAAGCGGACAAGATGGTATAGGTCTCGGCTCGATCCGAGTCGGGTCTATGTGACCAGACTCAAGGATGACCACAAACACAATCCAAGGGTCGCAAGTAGCTGAAATTTGACTAGTAGGACTACGAGACCATGATGAACAAGATGCACACCCACATATACACATACACACATGCGAACTCAGGTCGGGTCTCACATGTATCCACACCGTCCATCCATTTTGAGATATCATTTTAGGGAATGAGCCAAAGAATTATGTAGATAAAAATCTGTAGTGGACCCCACCATAGAAAAATTGGGGAGAGTGATTCCCACCGTTGAAACTATCCTAAGGCCCACCATAATGTTTATTTGAAATCCAACCTGTTCAAATGTTGAAAAAGATATAAATATGGGAAAACATAAATATCAGGTTGATCTAAAACTGTTATGGCCTTTAGAAGTTTTTAATGGTGAGTGACACTGTCCCCACTGCTTTCTATGCTGGGGTCCACTGGAGCTTTGGATTTAATTCATTCTTTGGATATTGCCCAGAAATGATCTCTCCAAATGGATGGAAGGTGTGGATACAAAACATACATCATGGTGGGGCTCATGGAACTTGGTTACTTTACTTTAATAGATACACTCGCGGCCTACCGGTGTTGACGTGCACAACACGTAATACAGTTGTTGCTTGTCTGTTGACGTGTCGTGCAAGTAACTTATAAACGAGTAAACTCTGTTGGGGCCCACCATGAATGCATGTGGTGTTTCCACGCCATCCATTCACTTTTTTCAGATTATTTTAGTGGTTGAACCCAAAATTGATTCATATCCAAAACTCAAGTGGACCACACCATAGGAAAAAGTAAAAGTATTAATTTTCACTCCAGATCGGGTCGGGCCGGATCCATTCGGATCGGATCAGTCCGGATTGACCACTACCCGATCTCGATCTGAAAAACAGTCGGATCAGGATGATCCTACCCGATCCACACCGATACAGGCCGTCAGTTTGCTTCAAAACGAGTCAGATCGGATCTGATCGGGTCAGATCCACCAGATCAGGTCAAAAATGCCTAGCTCTAATGGGGATATTTACAAGGATGCAGATTCCTTTCCCACTAAATCTCACTAAATAGATAGAAGCTATGAATATAATACATGCATCATGACAGGGAAACATAACTTGGCGACATCAAAACTAAGGGTGTACATAGAGTCCAACAGAGTCGAGCTGGCCTGAGCTCAAATCGGCTCGGCCACTAGCTGACCTCAGCTTGAACTCGGCTCAGCTCAACCCTCGAGCCTGATTGGTCACCTTGACTTGGTTCAGTCAACAACTCGGGCCAGTTCAAGCCGAGTTCGAGCCAAGATCGAGTCGAGTTCGCTATTGCAGCATTTTCACAAACACCTGGACTGGACCTTCAAAATCTCATTGTATTTAAGCCAGCAGCAATGGTTTTACAAGTATTTTATCAAACACCTTCTAAGCAACATAAAAATCAAGAAAAAAGGGTGTTAGTTTCATATACATACCTTCCTTGCCACCAGCCACACTTCATTGAGTCATTTCATCAAACACTTGGTGAGCAACATCAATATCAAAGTAACCAAGTCACCGAACTAGTTCGATTTGAGTTCGATTATAGCTGGGTTCGATCCGACTCGAATTGATTTGGGGCCAGCTCAAACTCATTTTCGCTCAAAAAATCAGTTCGACTCGGCTCGAACTCAGCTTCGAACTGAGTTGAATCAAGCTTTTTCGAGTCAAGTCGAGCGAGCCAACTGAGCTAGCTTGGTTTATGTACACCTCTAGTCAAAACACCACTAAGTTCGGTGTGGCACACCAGGTAATTAGCTTCCAGTGGATCCCTAACTGTTGGTCCACCATGATGTGCATACCTTACATCCATGCCAACCATTTTTTTAATGGCTCAATTTAAGGTATGAAAAAAAATATGAAGGAGATCCAAATCTCAAGTGGACCACACCACAAGAAACAACAGTGATTGACAATTAAAACTTCTCATAGGCCACAAAAGTTTTCAATCAAGCTGTTATTTACGAGGTCCTTTTTTAGGTCTATGTGGCCTCGTAACAGTTTAGATGGAAAACAAACATTTTGATGGCTTCTAATAAGTTTTTAACATTGGGTATTCAATCACCACTGTTTCTTATGGTGTGGTCCACCTTAGATTAATTTGGATATACTTCATTTTTGGCATTAATATATAAAATGAGCTGAAAAGATGGCGTAGATGTAATGCACATATACATCATGGTGGGCCCTCAATCATGAATCCACCCACCTGTGGTATCTACTAAAGCTGCCCCTAGGCGAGGGTTTCTTGACTGTAGATGGGGCCATCATCTTATTTGTCACAAATTTGCTTCCTTCATTTGTTTTGCCACTTCATTTTAGTGCATGGGACAAAAAAAAAGCTCTAATGCTGGAAAATTTTGATATGCTAAAATTATAGATTTGTAATTTCTGTAAAATAATAAAAGACATTGAAAAATATTAAGGACTAGCTGAAGCACATGTGATCACGTTGTCCTTAAAACGTTATTCACCCCTTCTCAAGGTAATTGAGACCGCTGATAGGTTCTAGGTAAATAGCTTCTACGATGCGACAAGCTTGTATGTGGTTTTGTGTTCAGCAAGCACGAAGAAATCACTAATGGAACTCTATGTACACAATTTGCTGGCAGATAAAAACTTTAAAGAAAATTTTCAAACCAGAGAAAAAGTTAAAAAAAAAATAGCTAACTTAGACCACTACACTGGTTTGTTTCTTGAGGTCTTGCTAGCTAATGGTTAAGGTTCATATTGAACCTTATTGGCTGATCAGAGAACACTTAAGTGGCTATTGGTTGGTTCGTATGAGAGAGTGCTTCTAGTGGTTGGTGATAATCCAATGAACCATCCAAGCTCTGTTTATATCAACTAAGGTTGTTGGACGTTTTAGTCCAGGGCCATAACTCCAAATGATCGTTTCTGGCTGTTCGTGAGAAACTATCCGTTATTTAGTAGTTTCTAACCGTTTTGCATGTGAGAAAATCTTCTAGCTGTTTAGACCTATTGGCTAGCCATTTATGACTACTGGCTAGCCACATGCAGCAGTTTGTGCATGGTTCAGTTTTAATATTAATTATCAATTACAACACCTCTTAAACAGCTAGTTTCAGCCCCTATGTAAGACGGACATGTCTCTTTCAGACCTCTTACCCATAACACTCTAGCCACCTAACCCATAGCCACTATCGCTCTACGACTCGCATGTATGAAGTGTAAAGTGTGCCACTAGCGCCTCTACAGCCACACTGCTTCACATGCCCATGCCCTCGTACTGAGCCCGAGCCTGTGCACGCACTCCATGGATTCACTAAGTAAATAGTAAGGTACTCAACACCCTACTTATAAACCCAAAATTTTCTTCTCTCCTCTCCGATATGAATCTATTCCCAAAACACTAAAAGCCAAGTTTTTTAAAAGCCTTTTATATATTTTTATATTTTTATTGAAAAATATTTTTAATCAAAACATTTTTTGCAACGATCCCCCATTTGATTGAAAATTATGTTCAAAGAAAAAGCTTCTAACAAGCTAGACACAGCTAATGTGCATAATTATTTTCTTAGTGTAAGTATCTCAAAGCTCTATTGAAACTCCTGGTAGTTGCAGCTTTGAACCAATTATTCCTAGATAACAGAGCCAGAGATACCACACACATATTCACTTTGTGTTATTAGAGTTCCCATAAATCTTGCTCAGTACAATTAACGGCCATATGTTTATCCTATTTCATAAACGATCCTACGAGAAACCTCAACTCTCATTAGAGACGACAACACCTCTATGTTCGTATAAGTAAAATCATTCTATTGTCTTCGTTACTATTAAGATACTTGTCCTTTTAGACTGAATTTCATTAAGAGTTCTAAGACTCAACCATCTATCTATAACGCATAACACTATCTATTATGGATGAGGTTATATGTAATTTTAGTACCAAAACTTTCCATATATCAGTAACTTATTTTTACTTATTGAACCTAAATTTAGATATTTTCTAATTTTATGTTAGGTTTCCATCATTGGTAAAACTTTGGTTGAAGAGTTTCAATCACATCCCTCTAGATGTTGTTTTTAATAGCTCTCTCGTTAGAGGTTTAGTAAAAGGATTAAATAAGTTATTACTTGGTTTCATATAAGAAATTATAATGATTCCATCTTAAATTAATTGTCTCACATAATCATGTAATAAACGTATATGTCTAGACTTTCCATTGTTAGTGTCATTGTATGTTCTAACTAATGTGTCTTCACTATCATAATGTAGTGACACAGCCGGTATATGCTTTATGCAGAAAGAAATTTCTAATAAAAGATCTCTTAGCCACTCGACCTCTTTGTCTGTCGCAACTAATGCTATAAACTTAGACTCCATAGTTGAGTAAGTTATGTAGTTTTGTTTCTTGGATCCCCAAGACACAGTTACACCTCCTAGGGTGAATACCTACCCTGTAGTGGACTTGTTGTTCTCTGCACTCGATATTCAACTCACATCAGTATATCCTTCCAATATGACAAGAATCTCTAAGTAAAATAACCATAAGTCTTTGGTTTCTTTTAAGCAACCAAGAACTCTACTAATTACATTCAGGTGTTCCATATTAGGGTTGCTAGTAAACCTACTGAGTTTACTCACAACATATGCAATGTTTTGGTCTAATGCATTGTATAACATACATTAGACTGCATATAACACATTAATATTCAAGTTATGCAACTACTCTTCAGTTATTCTCATCAGCTTGATACTTAGATCAAATAGGAGTTTTGTCACTTTTATCATTAGATGGTTAAATTTATTTAGTATCTTCACAATGTAATGAGATTTACACAACGCATAACCCCCATTATGTTTCTTAACTTTCATACCTAAGATGGTATCCACATGTCTAAGATCCTTCATTTTGAATACAAAAGACATAAAATTCTTTGTATCAGTTACACCTTCTATTTTATTACTTATTATTAACATGTCATCAACATACAGACAAATAATAGTTACACAATTACCACTAACTTTAGAATATATACATTTGCCAGTTACATTATGCATGAAACCATGAGATAGTATTTTTAAATCAAACTTCTCATATCACTATTTAGGTGTTTGTTTTAGTCCATACAAAGATTTAATCAGTTTACAAACTTTTTTCTCATTGAAGTCAGCATTTAGAAAAGATATCTTTACATCCATTTTGTGGATATGAAGATGATGAATGGATGCTAGCTCAAATAAAATTCTAATGGATGTTATTCTAGATACTGGAGAATATGTGTCAAAATAATATATTCATTCTTTTTGTCTAAACTCATTAGCTACAAATCTAGCTTTAAAAGATTAAATAGTCTCATCAGTGTGATATTTTTTTCTAAATACCCACTTACACCTTATGGGTTTAGAACCCAGAGGTAAGTTCACTAGTTCACATGTTTGATTTGATACTATTGATTCTGTCTCATCGTTAATGGATTCCTTACAAAAAGTTGAGTCTCTATAAAACAGTCTCATTAAAGGTTTTAGGGTCATCTTTTATAGTCATTACTATAGGTATCTTACTAATCATAACATTTTCCCTATCACTTTCTACGAGATGAAAAAAGATGCGCTGAGAGTCTATTTGTTCAAAGTCAAGACTCTTTTCTAATCTTACCCTCTGGATCCTACGAGGTTTACTTGGAGCTTCCATCTCTTGTGAAGCTTTACTCACTTGTTTCCTTATAGGAGTCTAGACTTCATTGTCCTTTGAATCTAAAGATAGTAAGTTCTCAAAGAACTCATCGTCTTTGAATTTTATAATAGTGTTAGACTCTATATCTAAGAGTTTATAAGCTTTGATATTTTGTGCATACCCTACAAAGTTGCACTTGATAGCTCTGGGTCCTAACTTAGTTCTTTTGGGATCAGGTGTTTTGTATTACCCCGAGACACCCCCACACTTTAAGATACCCTAGGTTAGGTTTTCTACATTTTCATACCTTATATAGTGAAGTTCTACTTTTCTTCTAAGGAATCCTATTTAGGATATTACACACTGCAAGCAGTGTTTCACCCCATAAACTTAATAGCAACTTTGATTGTATTAGCATTGAGTTGACCATATTTATTAAGGTCATATTCTTTCTTTCTACTATGCCATTTTGTTGTGATGTATATGGTGTAGTGCACTGGTGTATTAGTCCATGTTCTTTACAAAAGTTGGAGAATTCACTCGAGAAGTATTCTCTCCCTTTGTCACTGACCAGAATTTTTATTTTCTTATTTACTTGATTTTCTACTTCCGCTTTATATACTTGAACATATTTAGCGCTTTATCCTTACCCTGTAGTAGGTATACATACACATATCTAGTACAATCGTTAATAAAGATCATCAGGAGAAACTTTATCTTGTCTTGCCGCCTTAAAAAGTTGGTTCCGTCGAACTGTAACGTCTTAAAAAAATTCGTACAGAGACCCGAGTACCACTTCAATCAGAAATCACTTAGGATTAGTTCCTTTAGAAATTAAGCGTAAGCTAACTAGCGCTATGATAGATTAACTGTGAAATTAGTACTGAATCAATACACAATCGCAGTGAACCATCCTTCTTCGTCACAAATAGCACCGGTGCTCCCCAAGGAGACACACTCAGTCGTATGAAGCCAACCTCCAACAGATCATCAATCTATTTTCTCAACTCCTCCATCTCACACGGGGCCATGCGATACGTCGGCAGTGATACGGGCGTCGAACCAGGTACCAGGTCGATAGTAAAATCAATCTCACGCTGAGGTGGCAACCCAAGAATCTTCCTGAACAGATCCTCATAATCACGGACTACTGGCGTGAGCTCAAGTGTCAGGGCATCAACATCCCTCAATAAAGAAGTGTAGCTAAGCACTCGAAAGGGGAGATTAACCTGCACTGGAAATGTAAAGGACGTGCCCTCCGGCTCCTAGACTGTCACTATACGGGTCTCGCGGTCAATCTTGACCCTCCCTACAGCCAGCCAATCCATGCCAAGAATGACGTCGAGATAATAGAGAGAAGGGTCGACGACAAGGTCAATAGTCATCGTCCTGTCCTCTAGATCTAGTAAACAACCCTCACACATCATAGTGGCATCAGAAAAGGTCTCGTGCGCTGTAAGAACTCGTACCCCATCCATCCGAGTAGTCGGTAGCCCAAGGCGCTTGACTACTGAATGTGATATCAATGAAATCGTGGATCCTGTATCCACCATTACAAATATAGGGGTACCTCCAATGTGGGCTGTGACCTCAAAGGCCAAGGGCAGAGTAGTCTCTGTCCCGGATGCCTCTGCTGTCAATGCATGTACCCGTGCCTGCTGTGGACGGTTCGGCCACGATACCATGGGCCGTTGAGGCGGCCGAAACTGAGATGCGGGAGGTCTGAAAGAAGGATGTGCAGGAGCTGATCATAACGGTGGAACGGATAATGCCTGTTGGCGAGGACGATCGATCTTCTGCGGTGGTGAAAACCCTTTATCTCTCATCCGAGCAAAACAGCTCTCTGCAGTGTGACCAGGTCTCCCACAGTAAGCACAGGTCACACCCGGACGCCTCATCGGAAGTACTGGCGTTGTAGCCCTAGGAGGAGAGTCGACGTGAGGCCTCTTGCCGAGGAATGGCCTGCTCTGGGTATCTGGTCGTGGCCTAGCAACCATAGGGCCACGAGAACGTGTCAAACAATCTACATCCTGCTCTGCCCGCATGGACATATGTATCAGCTCGGCATAAGAGGGTATGCTGACACAACACATCTTCGACCGAATGTCAGGTCGCAAGCCCTCAGAAAATCATCGTATGTGCATCTGCTCGTCAGCAAGTATCGTAGGGACGTATCTGCCCAACTCTGTGAATCGAAGCTCATACTCTGTAACTGACATGCCTCCCTGCTTGAGGCGTAAAAACTCATTCTCCCTCTCGTGTCGGTAGGTCTACGGATAGTATTTCTCATGGAATCGGAACTCGAATGCTGCCCAAGTCCAGATGTAGCCAACTGCAACCGTACGCAGTATACTATCAAACCATAAGCTAGCCTCTCTCTCGAACATGAAAGTAGCCAACTCAACATGCTCTGACTCCGAGCAGTGCAATATCCTCAATATCTTCGAGACACGGTCGAGCCAATACTCGGCCCCCTCGGGTCTGTGAGAACCAGCAAAAGTAGGAGGCCGCAAGCACTGGAATCGCTCAAGTAGGCCTTGGGTATTAGCAGCATTCCCCGTAGGGTAAGAAAATGGTGCAGGATGAGCCATACCCTCATCCTGAGTCAAAGTCCCAGCATCCTCAGCTGGATGCACAGGCGTCACAAGTGGAGTCGTACTCCCACCCTGGGCTAAGGCCCCTGCAGTGGTAGTCAAAAGCTGATGATGCTACTGGTGCATCATGATCATCAACTGCTCAAACGTATCAAAAGGTGGATCAGGCTGAAGCACATACTGCGTCGAGGAAGACGCACGGTACTGCTCTCTAACTGGCGGTGTGAAAGGTGGTGGTTCGACTATAGGACCTGCAAAAGGCTGAGACCCAGGTGCAGTCTCACGAATCAGGCCCACAACAGGGTCCATATGATCATCACTCTGGGGAGGAACCCGATCCATCCGCTCATCTAGCGTAAGACGTGCTGTGCTTCGAGTAACCTTAGGTGGCATTCCCTATATTCAAAATAAGGTGCAACCTAGTCAGTTTCAGCATTAGTACAAACACACCACACAATCATTCACATAACAACCGAAGAAACTCCACGCATTTCATTCAATCAAAATTTGTCACAATACAAGAGATATATCCTTACATGCATCATGACAAGAAACACATGGGAAACTAAGCTAGCCAAAGCTACAACTGCAACATAAACCAACTACTAAGCCTTCACAGGCTCACACACAGAAGAAACACAAACAAACTACATATGACCTACAAACATCTGAAATCTGATCACTCATCCGAGTCCTGCGAAGGAGGAGGAGCACCCTTATCCTGCAAACAACAAAGGATAGATTTCAAGGTGCTGGTCACCTTCTTGAACTTGCCCTTCACAAATCCCCGCAGGTCCGTAATGTCCTGTCGCAAGGCAACCTGGCCCTGTCGTAGGGCAGCATGATCCTCCTCCAGGTGAGCTATACGATCATCCAAAGAAGCCTGACCAGAAGCCTGCCCTGGTACCGCAGGAGGGGAGCTCTCATCTGTGCTCTGGGCCTCTGGTTCTTCCTCTTCTTTGATCTCGGCCCCAGCTTCTTCTTCACTCTCTTCTTCTTCGCTCTCAGTCTCATCTTCTCTCTCCTCAAGTCAAGCTTGGCGTTGCCGTGGCCCGATCTCCATCTGATTGAGAGTAGCTTCATTGATATAATGAGTCGGCACTGGCATCTCCCCACCAAGGCCATAACCAAACTCACGTGCAATCTTGCATATGAGTCAGCCGTATGGGAGCGACTCAGTCCTCCTCCTTAAGCGTACAACCTGCACCATCTGTCGCAACATGAACGAAGTTAAACACAGGTTTGCCCTCTGCCCCACCAGATATAGGAAGTCCATCATAAGGAGCGTACACTCACTACGGTTACTCCACCTGGGGTAGACGTTGAATGTGAAAATGTGGTGGAGTAAGCGGAAGTCGTCTGACATATGGGATGCAAGAAGACTCTGGTTCGGCTGCCACTCAACCAGTCGGCCACAGAGGGAACGTGTGTGGCGGTCCCTTTCACGCATGCTATTCAGATTCTTAGCACTCGTATGTACCTAGTCAAGGGGCACATTCAGAAGCCGAGATATCAACCTGACGTCAACTGTGGCCCACCGATCTATTCCACATAAGAGCCAGAACTGCAAGGGTTCCAACGTAGTCTCGTGAATGTTGGCATAGAAAGCTCGGACCGTGCTTGCATTAGCGCATTGCCTGGCATCAAATAGCGGACCCCACTATGCCTGTTCCAGAAGCTCGAGTAACTGGTATTCTCTAAAGAGTCGCCCATCCACCTGAGCTTCAAAAAGGACCTAACGGTCCTCATAAACTCCATGGGGTTGTTCTGCCAACCAAGCCCTTCCAGCAGGAGATCGGGGATCAAGATCCCACTTCGTCTGAAACTCACGAGCGGCACTTGGACTTGCGGCGGCATTAGAACTAGCGGCGCCACCTCTTGGCTTCCTTAAACGTGAAGGGCAACTATGCCCAGCTTCATCAGCGGCGGTCTTCCTCTTTCCCATGAGAGAGAGGATGATGTAAAGGGAGAAAAAGGCTAAAATGGCCTCTACAAAGGCCATGGAAAATGGAGGAAAGGGGGAAATAGGGCTGAGGTTTTTGTTTCTCCATGATTTTGGGACCCAACAGGGGTTGTAAGGGCCCCAAACAATGAGTTTTGAAGAAAGGAAAAGGAAGAGATGGGTTGGGTTGGAAGCTTACACGATTTGAGCTTCAAATGGAGGGTGTAAGAGCTCCAAATGAACGAGAATGGAGAGAGAGGGGAGTGTGTATGGCTGTAAACGATGGAGTGGCCTGGATTGTGGCCGAAAATGATGATGGGAGCGATTAGGAACGGGATTTGAAAGAGAAAACAGCAAATGGGAGAGGAAATGAGAGCTTGGGGGTGTCTTTTATGAAGGAGAACACGTTTTGGAAGGGTTCCATACCAAGGGGGGTTACCCTAACCCCCAAACTGCATTGGCCCGATGGCACGCCCGAGTGGGGCCCACTGTATGGCGACGCCAAGCCGACTCGACGAGGTCCTCGCCGACCTCTGTGCTGATTAGCGAGGCCTTGCCATTTGGGCGAGGTCCTCCTACCCTGGGGACCCCAAATATATGTGGGTCCCACATTAGATCATCCTAGACTAGCGTGGATAGGCCCACGACTCCGTTTCGAGCTATTCAGGTCACTTTGGGTACTATCTGACGTACATTCACATTTAACGATCTTTAACAGCTGGGATATGGTCAATAGGGGTCTAGACCCGTCCACACATGAACTAGAAGTGATCTGGGGTCGTTTCATGCGACCACGGATGCACACGGACTTGATCAAAATGATCGATTTGAGTGAACTTCGCCAATTGGCGAAACTGGGGTCCTATGAGTGTTTCTACGTTCTTCTCGCACCCACCTAAGTCAAAAAGGCAACAGCGTACGTCGCGTGACCATAACCCAAGTCCGGTTTAATCCAAATCATACTTTGATACCAACTTGTAACACCCTGAAAATCGGGGGTCGTGTAGAAACCCAACTCCCGAGTTCCAGACCATCACTTATGCAACAAATATGCTTATGATTCAATGTTGTCTGCGTTAGTGCATTAACATGAGTAAGATTATACCAAAACTACAATTCATACTCCAGATCCAGTGATAAAACGCAAGCAGAAGACTAAAGAATATATATATCACTGTATGAAAAACAAAACAATCTCGAACTGTCTCCAAAGTATGAATACATCTCTGAGTCACAAATACATATAATAAATCAAAATCAAAATGTCGTATGATAGTCCAACTAGCAGAATCCCGCCGATCCAGGCCACATATGCAAAGCCGTTAGAGAACTGCATGTACGAGAACTCGTCCTGGTCCTCGAAGTAGTCCGGCTCCAACTCCTGAATCGCCTTACAACCTGCATCTAAGATAAAGTCTGGTAGGTGTTGCAAGCACCGTCCCGTAATGTGGGAGTGAGTGATCAACTCAGTGGAATCATAGAGCAAAGATTAGCATGTTATCAAATCAATCACGTGATAATAATAAAGCAAACAATCAGACATTCCTAAATACTATTGTTAATGCAAGAATGAAATGACATGATGGATGCCCTCACCGACATACTCTCTCATGCGATACCATCTTACGTCCGCGGCATGCTTTCTTCCCTCAGTGCTCCACATCTTCCAGGCACATGCAGTGCGATGTGGATATGATTACCGGGTTATTATCAGTCCTTTCATGCAGCAGTATTAGGAAACTAAGGTACTTTCCTTATATCAATCCCAACACAGATCCTGTATAAGGTCGTCACTCCTCGTAATCTCATACAATGGTATATTTCTAGGTGCTGCAAGGGCTGTCAGGGCTGTTGCTCGCACTCGTTGCACCGCTCCCCCATCACTTTATTAATACAGGACTAGTTGTACTCTCGTTGCTACGGAAGGGTCGTCGCCTCACGTAGACTCAGAATACTCTCGAGGTCACTATAATGGGCTTGTCACCCATCAGAGTAGACCGACAGCTCGAATGTAGTGTCTCATACCACCACAATCAGTTCACGAGTCTAAGGTACTCACTGGTCACTACAGGGAGGTTTGTGGTCCCAGCTGTCACGCCCCAAACTCGGAAACCGGGCTCACAAAATTCTCGATCGTCGAATCCGGCGCCGACAGCCTCCGTAGAACCCCATTCTCGGCTCCTAGCTGCCATTCGCCAGGTTCCGATCCTGGGATGCTACGAGGAGGATTTTCAACATCAGTTTGTTTCGTAATAAGCATAACCAAAGGCATAACCCACAACAAGAACCAAGAATTCCATTACATTTCCACTATGATCAAAAACTTTACAAGTACAATGAGCATAAAGGGAAATACAATGATGATAGACCAAAAACTCAAGAGTAATCTGTCACGTGCTCAAGCCTCAGCGCTGCTGCGATCCAACGTCACCTGCACGCAACGGTCTTGCATAAGCTTATAGAAAGCTTAGAGGGTGGTGAAAGTGTGTACGCAAGGTAGTAATATGATCATGCAGTATCAGAATAATGCAGAATATGCAGATGGATCGATGAAAATCATAAGCCATACCAAGGCTATGCAATGCAAAGATGAAGGATGTCGGCCATACCAAGGCTATGTGATACAAAAAGCAAGTCAAGCATACAATCCTCATCTAAGTCCACATATCAATACAGCTCAACTCTGGGATATCACCGGGGTCTAGTACACTCTAAACCAGATCGCGGCCACATCGCGCGCAATAAGGTAAGTGGAAGAGACCTCACTATCCGTCTGCCAATATCGGGCTCGACTCGTCGATAGCAGACCCATTCCTCAAGCTGGTCAAACTCAGCCTAGCATTGCCCCCCTACACTCAGGCGGGTAAGGCCGCACCCCCTTTCAACCAACCACGACACAATGGAGAGCATAACCATCTGGTATTCGGCACTCAACGCTTATCTACCCACTCGGTCTAGACGTTGGAGCAACCTCTTGGTACCATAAGGGTTTAGGGACTTTCACCCAGGGATATCTATAGCACCCCATGTAGAACAAGATTTTCGATATCTAATCCTGTTAACCACGATACGCCTGTGGAGGCTACGGCCCCAATGTCGCTAGAGCGTACAATAACCATGTCACACAAATGTAAAATGCATGAATCACGCTATCCAATCATGCAACAAATCCTGCGCATATCGTGAGCTCATGTAGGGCAACACCGCCTAACCGGGAGCCCATAAACAACCTGCCCGAAGGCATATACTATGATCAGTCAATTCTCATGTCAAGCATACATATGATGCGTATGATCATGAGTCATGGAACTATACTAAACATGTTATCATGAAATGAACTATCCTTGCAATGTAGATGGGCCTGGACGGCCTAAACACAATAAGTACGGGACTAATAATGGGCCCTAAGGAGAGCCGTAATGTGGACATCCAACAAGCATTACACTCGCAATGTGGACGTCAAACCAACATTGCTCCCAAGGCACGATTGTCGCAAACATTGTTACATAAATCCGTGTTGGCATAACACATTGCAATGGGCCTTAGGCACATCTCATTGGTCCTTAAATACATCGAATGGGCCATATCATATGGGCCTTTTATTCATCGAATGGGCCACATAAATGGACCGGACCAATGGGCCTTATGTGCATTGTAATGGGTCATAACCCGTTGGGCCTTGAATGCATCAATTGGACCTAAACCCGTAGGCCTTATACAAATCAAATGGGCCTAACCCATAGACCTTATACATATCAAATGGGCTTATCCCATAGGCCTTATACAAATCAAATGGGCCTAAACTTATAGGTCTTATATGAAACAGATGGGCCACACCAATTGGACCCCCTATGTCCATCAAATGAGTCTCAACCCATGGGCCTTGGAATACTGCAAAATGGGTCTAATCCCATGGGCCTTAAGAAACGATAAATGGGCCTAATCTCATGGGCCCAGAGGCCCCACTGAAATGTTTGTTTGCCATCAAAAAGGGCAAAGGGCCCACTGTAATGTTTATTTTCCAACAAAAGGGCAAAGGGCCCACTGTAATGTTTATTTTCCATCCAACCTATTTATGAAGTTAGGTGAGCCAAAGGGGGTGGGGTCGGTCTCACCGTCCAGGGTGGACGGTGCAGATATAACACATATGCATGGTGAGTCCCACCATCTAGGGGTGGACGATGCGGACGGAACACAGACAGGGTGGGCTCCACCGTCCCACGCTGGACGGTGGAGGAAGAACACAAATATTAAGGTGGGCTTCCACCGTCCGCCTGGACGGTGGATGCAAGTCACGTACATCACTGTGGGTCCCATGTGGGGCCCACCACAGTGTATATTTTTCATCCAAACCGTTCAAAGGTCACATGGACCCCAGGTAAAGGAAAAATAAAAATTTTGTCTTGATCTAAAACTTATGTGGCCCAATAGGAAGGTTTCAATGGTATGTGTTCAATTCCACTGTTTCCTATGGTATGGGCCACCTGAGCGTTGGATCAGGCTGAAACTTGGAGGGGGCCTACTTGAGGAGGGGGCCCACCTCATGAACGGCATGGATTTCCACATACATCATGGTGGGGCCCACGGCGGCAGCCGTGGGTGGCTGCTCGCTCACCCGCCCGCCAGAGGATGTGCAGCGCCTGCTGCAACGTCAGAGAGAGGCAGAGCCTCTTGGGTTGGGTTTTAAAAAAAAATGAAAAACTCATTTTTTTGAGGTTTTTCACGTCTGGGGCCCACATCAAGTAAATCCACCCTGACCATTGGCTTCCCTAGCTCGAAATAAGCCCAACGAGTCTAAAGTTTGAATTTTTTTTATTAGAAAATGAAATAAAATCAGAAAAGGATCCTTGAATGGTAATGATGCATTCTTCGATGCCATGGCCCACCAGATCTTCCAATCAACCCCAACTCTTGGCTCAATGCCTAAAAAGAGATGGGTAAGAGGATAGATGGCTTGGATTTCATACATACGTCAAGGTGGGGCCTATACTAGTGGCCCACCACCCCAAAAGGCTTCCTTTCCTTCTTTCCTTATTTTTTGATTTCCAACAGAGTCCAGGGAACGTCCAGCGTCCCTGGACATAATATGCACATTGAAGTGGGCCCCATCTAAAGATGGATTGGATCCAATACATGCATCCTAGGGGGGTCCATCCAAGTGGGCCACACAATCATATTGTAATCTCATGAAATAAATAGTAATAATAATATTAAAAAAATAAAATAAAGGGGGAGAGAGAGATGGAGAGTGGGACACGCGTGTGATGGAGGGCTCCGCCACTATGAGCCCTCCCTTGAAGAAATTATACAATTAAATGGGTCCCTTTTTCTCATGGGACCACCTAAATCAAAATCAACGATGGGGATCCTTTCCCCACCAATATGGACGTCTAGATGACCTTTAAATGCAATGAAATAAATATCATGATGGGGTCCATGGAGAATGGCCCCATCATGGATGATCATATGATCTAAGCAGGCCATCGGCCACACCTTAGGGTCCCAAGTGAGATACAAACTATTGATCGGTTGGCCTCACTTGGCCCATCTCAAAAACATGAAAATCTAATAGTATTAAGCACCCACCGTCCGATCTTCTAGCTCCTAGGGGTCCCTTAGCACCTTAGCTTTAACTTCAAAGGATGAGATGAGGAATGGATGGCTAGGATGGGAGATGATGGGGTAAGAAAGTGGGCCACACTTGGTGTTTTAGAAGAGAGGGAGACGCTTGGAGAGCTCTCATACGTATGGAGCTTTACTTAGGAGAATGAGATGAGAAATGAGAAAGAGAGAGAGTTTTGTAGAGAGAGATGGGTGATGGATGGATGTGGTGAATGATGGTTGTGTAAGAAAACCTTGACTTTTGTAGCCTTTTGTGTAAGAAAGGCATGGGAGGTGTAAGAACTTTTTGACTTTAGAGGCTTTTTGTGTAAGAGAGGTATGGGTCTTGTAAGAAATTCTTGACTTTTGTGGTTGCTTGGGAATGGGTGAAAGGTGATGTGTACTTGACATGTACTTGACATGTGATGGGTTGATTGATTGATGGATTGATGGGATTGATGTGACACATCGTAGAGATTCTCTCAAATTTCACAACGCGCAGCGTTTCCTCACACTAAACATCGGCCTACAACTCTTGACCAGGGTATCGCCTCGGCGCGCGAGTCGCGGCATCGGAACCGCAGCGACGGCGCGGTCACTAGGGTACGGGTCTTGGGTTGAGTTGACTCGGGTTGATGGCGTATGAATCAGGGTCCCGCGTGACTATCGGTTAAGGGTCGAAGGTTGCCGAAATTTGACCGGTAAGACCGTGAAAGTCTACGGAACGGTACGGACTAAGATAAGGGTCTTACACCAGCGTAGGCCGACAGCTCGACCATGGTGTCCCATACCACCATGCCTGGCTCATGAGTCTTAATGGATTAAGGTACCATGGTTATCAGGGTTTTCACTGGTAAGTTCAGTACCCTATGTTCAAGCAGTTATGACCAATACGAGGTGAACATACAACGGTCAGTCGGGTGGCTTGACGAGCTCAACTAGTACGAGCGCACCTCAATCTGAACGACATGAAGTGCATAAAACACCTTTTGTAGCCTAACCACTGCCCTCAACCAAAGGACGACTCGCGTTCGTCGACGTGTCCTTCAGGACAAATAGAAGCCAACCACAAATTTGAATCTATTACCGACTGCCTGGACTAGAGCATAGCCCCAAGCACTTGTAATCTACATCAGTGATCATATGAGAGTAACAGAAATGAAATACAAACAATCTAAGCATGTTAACAACATGTTATAACATACAACGTAAGCAAATCAACCAAACACATGTATTCCATATATATGAGGAAATCAATTCAATAAAAACATGGAGGAAATCAAGTACATCATCATATTAATTGAGAATTCAATCTCAAAACTAATCTACAACAACAATTACTCAATACATGCTAATACAAATATTTATACAAACACTTAGTCTACACACATTTGTCTACATAGCGTATGTCGACCCAAAGTGTGCATTAGGGCGAATCTCTTCGCCAAACAGATCATGTACGCATAACTAATATCATAACATGAAAAATACACATGGAAATCATTTCAGAAAAATACAAACGTATACAGTATTTCCTACAAATGCCTAAAATATCCTAAATCTCATATTCTCCGTACGCAATCGAAATGGAAAACAGACAGCAGTTCTACATGTCAAACGACGTTCTTGTCAATAATCTACTATTAAACGACATTGAAAGCTTTGAAAACAATTAACCTAAGCATCTAGAATCCTCACCTTTCGCTGTAGAAGCGTATCGAATCGAATAGAAACTCTACGCTTCGTCAACGTCTGTATGACAACCTAAATCATAAGATAAATCAGGTACTTCGCTAATTGTAACGATGGAATCCCTAAAACAGGTTGAGGTTAGGATTTTCTTACCTAGAATGAAGTTGGAATCACCGGAAGAGTGATTAGAACACGGTGATTAGGTACGTGTAGAAGCATGATCGAGTGTCAGGGACTTTCCCTCACAACTTCCACACAATCTCTCACTTTTCTCTCTTCTCTTTTCTAGGGTTTTAGCAAATTCGTATGGGAGGGGTGTGAGAGGGTTTAAGGTCCTTAAATAGGTTAGAAAGTCACCTATTTAGACTTTAAACTAAGGTATACTTGGGTTATAGCCAAATCGGGTCCGTTCCGATCCAAAAGAACGTTTCTAGAGGTCCCCTAACCAAATGCAGTCGGACTTAAGCTCATGTATATTGGATCCTGATCACATTAAGTTTTCAGTCCGATAGTGTTCCCAAATCTCACGTGGCGGACCAGTTTCAATTCAGCGATCACTGATATTCGATCAAGGATTCCAAGTACACTGACCTGAGTGGGAAATGTTCCCTGATCCGAGGGTGTATTTGGGTCAGATTTCGACGGTCTGAATGCTTATACTTAACCCGTAAGTGAAACGTGCCAGATTTATTTAAATCACATTTAATTTTTAAAGAATTTCACTCTTTCTCACACTCCTTGCTCCAAGCTCAACGAAATAGCCTCAGGACATCAGTTGGGCTTAATTTTCGAAGCGATTGTTAAGTCCAGATAAGCGGTCATAATGGTCTAAGATTGTAGATATCAGACTTTCGATGCGCAGTTTAGATCCAATACAAAGTTTCAAAGGGTTCCTGAGAGCAAACGGGTTTAGAGTTTGATCCTAGGTTTCAGGACGTTATAGCGTCAACGATTCCACAAGTTTTGGGTCTTGCAGAAAGTATTTAAAGTGATCAAATTACGGTGAAGAATAGATACCCTTTACCCAGGATTGATGACCTGTTTAATCAACTGAGAGGAGCGCAGTACTTCTCAAAGATTGATTTGCAGTCAGGGTATCACCAGCTGCATGTCAGGGATGAGGACGTGCAGAAGACAGCTTTCAGGACCAACTTTGGCAACTACGAGTTCCTCATGATGTCGTTCGGTCTTACGAATGCACCAGCCGTGTTCATGGATCTTATGAACAGAGTATTTCGGTCATTCCTCTATCGATTCGTCATCGTGTTTATAGATGACATTTTAGTATATTCCAGGAGTCGAGAGGAGCATGAGGAGCGCTTAAGATTGGTCCTGGATACACTGAGAAAGTACCAGTTGTTCGCACAGTATAAGAAGTGCGACTTCTGGAAGGAGGAAGTCAAGTTCCTGGGACATGTGGTGTCCAAGGATGGGATGGCGATGGACCTTGTTAAGGTCACCGTGGTACAGGACTGGAAGCAGCTTAGTTCAGTTACCGAGGTGAGGAGTTTCCTGGGTCTTGCTGGCTACTATCGACGATTCATTGGGGACTTCTCCAAGATAGCCAGACCCTTAACTCAGTTGACACGGAAGGATCTGAAGTTCGCCTGGAATGAAAAGGCGGAGGCAGCTTTTCAGAAGCTGAAGGACAGGCTTACGTCTGCCCCTGTGCTAGTATTACCAGAGCAAGGGGTTAAATACACGATATACACCGACGTGTCTAGCGTTGGTCTGGGTTGTGTCCTTATGCAGAAGGACAGGGTAATTTCGTATGCCTCGAGATAATTAAGGAAGCACGAGGAGAATTACCCTACACACGACCTTGAGTTGGCAGTCGTCATTTTCGCATTGAAGCTTTGGAGACATTACCTCTATGGAGAGGAGTTTGAGCTCTTTTGCACCACAAGAGCCTCAAGTACATATTCACACAGCGGGACCTGAATATGAGGCAGCGGCGATGGATGGAGACTTTCAAGGACTTTAAGTTCGAAGTTTCCTACCATCTGGGCAAGGCGAACCTTGTGGCTGACGTGTTGAGCTGCAAGAAGGCAATAGAGTTTGTGGCTCCGCTGATGGTTGCCGAGTGGGACATGGTTGAGTTTTTGTGAGACTTTGAGCAGAAACTCACTGTGGATGAGCCATTTGATTTTAGCGCACATATTCAGGTGCGACCTCTTATTGATGACAGGGTCATCGGGGCACAGAAGGACGACGAGCGTCTGACTGAGCTTCGAGAGCAGGCCAGTGACGATGCAGACGCCGAGTGGTGAGTTGGAACGGATAGGGGCTTACGTTATCGTGGCCGCCTATGCGTCCCAGATGTCCCTGACTTGAGACGAGAGATTCTCGAGGCTACGCACAGTTCCAGACTTGCGATGCATCCGAGCAACACCAAGATGTATCGCGTCATGAAGAGGACCTATTGGTGGGATGGCATGAAGACCCACATCACAGACTTCGTGTCCCGTTGTCTCACTTGCTAGAAGGTGAAGGCCAAGCATCACCGACCTCCTAGTCTCCTTCAGCCTATGCCTATAGCTGAGTGGAAGTGGGACTTCATTTCTATAGACTTCATTTTGGGACTGTCGAAGATGAGGAATGGACATGATTCTATTTGGGTGATCGTCGACCGTTTGACGAAGTCGGCGCACTTCCTACTGATTAAAGTTACGAACTCTGCAGACGAGTTGGCCAAGCTATACATCAGAGAGATTATGCGTCTATATGGAGTTCCCTTAGAGATCGTGTCGGATAGAGACACACGCTTTACTTCTATTTTCTGGACTCGCATCCAGGAAGCTATGGGTGTGAAGTTGAAGTTCAGTACTGCATTCCACCCACAAACAGACGGGCAGACAGAGCGAGTGAACCAAATTCTAGAGGACATGTTGTGGGCTTGCGTGTTGGACTTCAAAGATAGTTGGGATGACTGTCTTCCATATGCGGAGTTCGCGTACAACAACAGTTTTCAGACCAGTATCGGTATGGTACCTTATGAGGCCTTGTATAGGCGACCTTACTGAGCACCGCATTACTGGGCAGAGGTCAGTGAGCGCAGATTGATTGGCCTAGAGATAGTGCAGGCGACCTCGGAGAAGATTGACATCACCAGACGCTGACTTCTTACAGCGCAGAGCAGACAGAAGAGTTATGCCGATACGAGACGGCGCCCGCTAGAGTTCGCTGTTGGGGATCACGTATTTTTGAGAATTTCCCCTATGAAGAGAGTTCTTCGGTTCGGGAAGAAGGGGAAACTAGCACCGCGATTTATCGGTCCATTTCAGATTCTTGACCGTGTGGGTGCAGTGGCATATCGTCTGGCTTTGCCTACGCCTCTCGCGAGTGTACACAACGTATTTCATATTTCTATGCTGAAGAAATACGTTCCTGATCCTTCCCATATCATTAGATGGGAGCAAGTGCAGTTAGGTGAGGATGTTACATATATACTGTGACCGACGCGTATATTAGATAGGAAGGAGAAGGTATTGCATAGCAAGGTCATCCCCCTTGTGAAAGTGTTATGGACGCATCACACTGAAGAAGAGGCTACTTGGGAGATAGAAGCCGAAATCAGAAAGAACTACCCACAGTTTCTCGAGGAGTATGAAAATGTACAAATTTCGAGGATAAAATTTATTGTTTAAAGGGGATAGATTGTAACATCTCGAAAAAATTCGTACAGAGACCCGAGTACCACCTCGATCAGAAATCACTTAGGATTAATTTCTTTAGAAATTAAGCGTAAGATAACTAGCACTATGCTAGATTAGCTGTGAAATTAGCACTGATCGCTTTAAATACGTTCTGTAAGACCCAAAACTTGTGGAATCGTTGACGCTATAACGTCCTGAAACCTAAGATCAAACTCTAAACCCGTTTGCTCTCAGGAACCCTTTGAAACTTTGTATTGGATCTAAACCGTGCGTCGAAAATCTGATATCTACAATCTTAGACCATTATGACCGCTTATCTGGACTTGACAATCACTTCGAAAATCAAGTCTAACTGATGTCCTGAGGCTATTTCGTTGAGCTTGGAGCAAGGAGTGTGAGAAAGAGTGAAATTCTTTAAAAATTAAATGTGATTTAAATAAATCTGGCACGTTTCACTTACGGGTTAAGTATAAGCATTCAGACCGTCAGAATCTGACCCAAATACACCCTCGGATCAGGGAACATTTCCCACTCAGGTCAGTGTACTTGGAATCCTTAATCGAATCTCAGTGACCACTGAACTGAAACTGGTCCACCACGTATGATCTGGGAACACTATCGGACTGAAAACTTAATGTGATCAGGATCCAATATCCATGAGCTTAAGTCCGACCGCATTTGGTTAGGGCACCTCCAGAAACGTTCTTTTGGATCGGAACGGACCCGATTTGGCTATAACCCAAGTATACCTTAGTTTAAAGTCTAAATAGGTAACTTTCTAACCTATTTAAGGACCTTAAACCCTCTCACACCCCTCCCATATGAATTTGCTAAAACCCTAGAAAAGAGATGAGAGAAAAGAGAGAGATTGTGTGGAAGTTGTGAGGGAAAGTCCCTGACACTCAATCCTGCTTCTACACGTACCTAATCACCGTGTTCTAATCACTCTTCCGGTGATTCCAAATTCATTCTAGGTAAGAAAACCCTAACCTCAACATATTTTAGGGATTCCATCGATACAATTAGCGAAGTACCTGATTTATCTTGTGATTTAGGTTGTCATACAGACGTTGACGAAGCGTAGAGTTTCTATTCGATTCGATACGCTTCTACAGTGAAAGGTGAGGATTCTAGATGCTTAGATTAACTGTTTTCAAAGCTTTTAATGTCGTTTAATAGTAGATTATCGACAAGAACGCCATTTGACATGTAGAACATGCTGTCTATTTTCCATTTCGACTGCGTACGGAGAATATGAGATTTAGGGTATTTTAGGCATTTGTAGGAAATACTGTATACGTCTGTATTTTGCTGAAATGATTGCCATGTGTATTTTCATGTTATGATATTAGTTAGGCGTACATGATCTGTTTGGCGAAGAGATTCGCCCTAATGCACACTTTGGGTCGACATACGCTATGTAAACAAATGTGTGTAGACTAAGTGTTTGTATAAGTGTTTGTATTAGCATGTATTGAGTAATTGTTGTTGTAGATTAGTTTTGAGATTGAATTCTTAATTAATATAATGTTGTACATGATTTCCTCCATGTTGTTATTGAATTGATTTCCTCATATATATGAAATACATGTGTTTGGTTGATTTGCTTACGTTGTATGTTATAACATATTGTTAACATGCTTGGATTGTTTGTATTTCATTTCTGTTACTCTCATATGATCACTAATGTAGATTACAAGTGCTTGGGGCTATGCTCTAGTCCAGGCAATCGGTAATAGATTCAAATTCATGGTTGGCTTCTGTTTGTCAAGAAGGACGCGTCGACGAACGCGAGTCGTGCTTCGGTTGACGGCAGTGGTTAGGCCATAAGAGGTATTTTATGCACTTCATGTCGTTCAGCTGAGGTGCGCTCCTACTAGTCGAGCTCGTCAAGCAACCCAACTGACCATTGTATGTTCACCTTGTATTGGTCATAACTTCTTGAACCTATGGTACTGAACTTACCAGTGAAAACCCTGATAACCATGGTACCTTGATCCATTAAGACTCATGAGCTAGACATGGTGGTATGGGACACCGTGGTCGAGCTGTCAGCCTATGCTAGGGCCATAAACCTTCCCGTAGTGACCAGTGAGCACCTTAGACTTGTGAGCCGATTGTGGTGGTATGGGACACTACATTCGAGCTGTCGACCTACTCCGATTGGTGATGAACCCTTTGTAGTGACCTCTAGCGTATTCTGAGTCTACGTGAGGCGATGACCCTTCCGTAGCAACAAGAGTACAACTAGGCCTGTATTGATAAGGTGATGGGGAAGCAGTGCAACGAGTGCAAGCAACAGCCCTGGCAGCCCTTGCAGCGACCTAGAAATATACCATCGTATGAGATTACTAGGAGTGACGACCCTAGACAGGATCTGTGTTGAGATTAATATAAGGAAAGTACCTTAGTTTCCTAATACTGTTGTATGAAAGGACTAATAACAACCCGGTAATCATATTCACATCACACTGCATGTGCCTAGAAGATGTAGAGCACTAAGGGAAGAAAACATGCCACGGACATAAGATGGTGTCGTATGAGGGAGTATGTCAGTGAGGGCATCCATCATGTCATTTCATTCTTGCATTAACAACAGTATCTAGGAATGTCTGATTGTTTGCTTTACTATTATCGCGTGATTGATTTAATAACATGCTAATCTTTGCTCTATGATTCTACTGAGTTGATCACTCACTCCCACGTTACGGGACAGTTCTTGCAACACCTACCAGACTCTGTTTTAGATGCAAGTATACGAATGATTTAACCAAATGCAAGTATCTAGGAATGATTTAACCTGATGTTTTAATTTAAACCAATATGATTTAAATGATTTTAACTTGCAAGTATACGAATCAGATGTAGATATGGTACGTATTACGAGATCGTTCCCACGAGGACCGGTTATCACAATTCAAAATTTAAGACTCTTCTTAACTAATCCAACGAATGGTTTAACAAACTATTAAGTAAACTAGCATAAATCTATGGAAAATAACTACGAGCAATAACGAGGAAGATTCAATCGATGAGAAGACTAGGACTTTCGAATCCACCCCTAATTATCCTAGCTCTTGTTTTACCTGTTGGTTCACCCTAATTCAGATTGATATAAATTTAATAAACAAAGCACATCCTATGTCCTTGGTCGGGCACACAGAATGTATAATCCTTTAAAGCATATGGATCACATCTTTCCATCCATGGTCAGGCATGGAGAGATGTAAATCTTGTTTCCTCCTCTATAGGAGACCTGTTCATGGTCAGACACAAGCACCTAGAGTAATATTCCAAACAACATCCATATCTAGACTGTGGTCGAGCTCATAGAATGGAGAAGTACAGAAATCTCAGGAAAGCACACTAGAAAAAGAAACAAATCAATCAAATCAACATGAATTCAACAATAAACAAGAGTCAATCAAATTAGGGGCTTCATCTCAGCCTTAGCTAAAAAGTCTAGCAATCCATCGAATTAATTAGAATGAAGGAAAAATAATATTTAAACAATAAAAACATCCTTCCTTTCTTTCTTCCTCTCTCTCTCTCTCTGGCTCTCCTCAAGCTCTGGATCTTCCTCCCAAGGTCTGAATCCCTTGCTCCCCACGTCCAAAACCTCCTTATATAGCTGCTGGAGTGGTGAAAATCGGATTTGAATCGGATTTGAAAAGCTATGTATGCCTAGTGAAAGCTTTTTCGCAGCCAAGTTCGGTTCCTCGAAACATGCCACTTTTCTCACTCAAATTCTAAATAAACACCGTCCCTTAGGACTTTCTTGGGTCCTCTACATGATAGATAGTTCAGATCTGCCATATGATCAAAGATGGTGAGCCAAAACCGCCTGAAAAAGTCAGTTTTCGCGGATGTGCGAAACCTTTCGCACCATTTTGCTGTTCTGATCGGTGGGCCCCACAGAAGCATTTTCTAGAAAATCCACCCCATCCATTGGATTCAGAATGAAATTTCAGTTAAGAATGGGTGGTTTTGAACGTCCATTGACGTGGCCTAGAGAAGAAATCATAAATGGATCAGTTTTGAACGTTGCAGGGCAGCCCTTTTGTGGCCTCTATATCTCACACGTGTGCGCGCATAGCTGAAAAATATCACCCAGGTTTTGTAGTATTCTTAGCCGTCTACAAGATAGACGGTTTAGACCGTCCGTACGGGACATGAGTGGGGCCCACTATCGACCGTAAAAAGGAACTTTTCGTCCGTTAGGCGGCTTGAAAACGGAAATTTCTATTTTTTAGAAGCTGATGCGGGCAGGCGCTGGTCAGCGCTGCTGACCGATATGGTATGGCGCGAGAACTTGTGTACACCATGTACGCACATTGTACATAAGGGCCCACCGTAATATTTGTGAGAAATCTGCACCGTCCATCCTTTTTATCATATTATTTCAACCGTCAGTAACAAAATTGATGTATATCCAGATATCCAGCGGGCCCCACTTAATGAATTAATGGGCTGATCTATCCGTTGGTCCACTTCCCGAGATCTTTAATGGCTGAAATTTAATATGTACGGTTAATTTATGGCCCACATCGCATGTATGAAGTTTCGAATCAATTGGATGGTGGGAACCATGTGATCTTGCCTTTTTAAACGTGGACGGCTTGATTTCCTTGGATCCCTGGCACATAAATCTGTCGATCTTGGTCCTCTGGAGTCCGTCCCTTACTCTGGTGACTTCGGAGTATTAGATCTATGCTTTTAATCTCTTTTTCAGTCCACGCTCCTGGTTACTACCTACAACAAAAATACATTTAAAATACGACATTAAACATTATCATATACGTCAAATTAGGTATTTATCGGGGTCTGATATGCAATATTCGACCCTCATCACAACCCCCAACCAGCATTTTGCTAGTCCCGAGCAAAACATGCGAAAAATAATTTCAGAAATATATGAAAATTTCAGTAAACCTGAGTGACTTGTGAACAAATAGTTGAGATGTGAGAATTCTAAGATTCATGAATGGTGTGTGAAATTTTCTCCAGGAATCAAGCTCACGGTATACTTCATAATCAAATTCAAAATATTAATCCATTAATTAGAACATTCCAAACATTGAGTTCCATGAGTGTATAGTGTAATCTCGTCTTACATTCATTAAGAGATCCAATTGTCAAATTTATGATATCATTGGTAATTAACAATAGAATGCATGACAACTAAAACCAACGCGTGCCTGACAGGTTAACTTTTCATTATACCAGCCTTTGATTTTGTTCATAAACAGTAATGCCAAAGAGGGGAATCAAATCCTCACCTATAGGGAGCAAACCTATGGTGAAAACTTGTCACCTAAATTTTTGTCTAACTATCAACCATGGGGGATCGAATCTACACCTATAGGGAGCAAACCTATGGTGAAGATTATACGACTTACCCTTTCAATTCTTCTTTACTGCACATGAAATTTTATTTTGGCTGGTTCCTTTCATGCTTTGTGATTACCAAGTTAATCAGTCAATATTGAGCCGGAACCTTAATGTGTAAGCGAGATGTGACATGCGAAATCATGACTCAATCAATGTTTAAAACTTTTAATCATGGGTTAACAATTCAAACTTAAATGTGAAATCTAACAGACAACTGAATCCAAGAGTCATAAATTACCAACATCACGTATCTTTTAATTTTAAAATCACAACTATCCTTCAAAATCACTTTAAATTCACAAGAAATTTCAGAAAAATTTAAAAAATTTCACACTTTTTACTCAAGACCAAGAAAATACTGATTAGGTTACCTAATCTCCCACCCCTAACCTAAAATCTACATTGTCCTCAATGTAGAAGAAATAAGCATCAATGATATGGGAAAACGAAAAGAAAAGAGGAGTGATGGAAAGATAGTACCTGGATGAAGAATTAAGAGGCTTTCCAAAGATATCAACGTAAAAGCGAGTCAGCACAAGAGAGAAATCAACAAAACTAAAATAATAAAAATAAAATCACAAAAGAAAAGCCTACCTATACCATTTTCGCAGGTGCTCTCGATTTCATTTAGCGTATGCAATAAGCCTTTAAACCCCTAGGTTACCCCCAGTGGACGAGTTGTAGTCTCGTGAGGGTTTGCAGCAATGTTACCCACAAACATTGAATCAACTAACTAGGTAAATGAAATAGAATGAAAAGCTGGGTTGCCTCCCATGAGCGCTAAGTTTAATGTCTTCAACCAGACAAAAATGGACCATGAATTAATCAATCTTGAAAACCTGGGTCCTCCAAATTAACTTCCTCAACATCTTGATTAACCAAATCCTCTAAATAAGGTTTCAGTCTTTGACCATTTACTTTGAAAATATTTCCGTCCTTAAGATTTTTAATCTCAACTGCTCCATGAGAAAATACTTTTACTACCTGATAAGGACCATACCATCGTGAACGTAGTTTTCCAGGAAAGAGGCGTAACCTGGAATTATACAATAAGACTTTCTGACCCGGTTCAAATGTCTTGCGAAGAATTGGTTGGTCATGAAAAAAT
Organism: Magnolia kwangsiensis; assembly: GCA_037074715.1. Lineage (NCBI taxonomy): Eukaryota > Viridiplantae > Streptophyta > Magnoliopsida > Magnoliales > Magnoliaceae > Magnolia > Magnolia kwangsiensis. The sequence goes on from CM073585.1 coordinate 67,478,138, forward strand.
TTTGTCCGGTCCTTATAAATTTTTGCATTTTCATATGCCTCATTTCGAATTTCTTCTAACTCATTGAGTTGAAGTTTACGGTGTGATCCAGCCTTGTTTAAATCAAAATTAAAGGTTTTAATGGCCCAATAAGCATGATGTTCTAATTCCACAAGTAAGTGACATGCTTTCCCAAAGACAAGCCTATAGGGAGACATTCCAATCGGAGTTTTGAAAGCCATACAATATGCCCAAAGAGCATCATTCAAACGTTGCGACTAATCCTTACGATCAGGGCGAACTGTTTTCTCTAAAATTTGTTTAATCTCCCGATTCGAAATTTCTACTTGACCACTTGTTTGTGGATGGTATGGAGTTGTAACTTTATGGGTGATGGAATATTTCTTCATTAAAGATTTAAACGGTTTATTACAAAAATGAGTACCACCATCACTTATGATTGCCCGAGGATTACCAAAATGAGAAAAGATATTTTCTTTCAAGAAGCGGACTACAACTTTGTGATCATTCGTTTTACATGGCACTGCTTCCACCCACTTAGAGACATAATCAACGGCCACAAGGATATACATATAACCAAATGATGGGGGAAATGGACCCATGAAGTCAATACCCCAAACATCGAATAGCTTAACAATGAGAATATTGGTAAGTGGCATCATGTTCCTGCGAGAAATATTACCCATACGTTGGTATCGTTCACATGTAGAACAAAAGGCATGTGTGTCTCGAAAAAGTGTAGGCCAATAAAATCCACTTTATAAAACTTTTGCAGCTGTTTTCTTTGAACCAAAATGACCACCACATGCATGGTCATGACAAAAGGAGATTATACTATGAAACTCACTCTCAGGTACACATCTCCTAATGACCTGGTCAGGACAGAGTTTGAATAGGTATGGATCATCCCAGAAGAAATGTTTAACCTCAGCAAGAAATTTGGATTTATCCTGTTTAGTCCAATGAGAAGGAATTTGACTTGTAACAAGATAATTTACAATATCTGCATACCAAGGTAATTGAGAAATAGCTAAAAGTTGTTCATCAGGGAAAGACTCGTTCATTGGCACAGGATCCACTGTGGGCTCCAAGACAAGTCTATACAAATGGTCGGCTACCACATTTTCGGAACCCTTTTTATCCCGAATTTCAATGTCAAATTCTTGTAGCAACAGAATCCATCGAATCAATCGAGGTTTAACATCTTTTTTAGAAAGAAGATATTTCAATGCTGCATGATCTGAGAACACTATAACCTTCGATCCAATGAGATATGACCTGAATTTTTCTAGAGCAAATACCACTGCCAACAACTCTTTTTCAGTGGTAGAGTAGTTCAGTTGAGCATCATTTAGAGTCCTACTAGCATAATAAATGACATGAGGTATTTTGTCCAATCGTTGCCCTAAGACAGCTCCAATAGCATAATCAGAAGCATCACACATAAGCTCAAAAGGTAAACTCCAATTAGGTGGTTGGAAGATTGGAGCAGAAGTTAATAAAAGCTTTAACTTGTCAAAAGCTTTTCAACAATCATCATCAAGGTCAAATGCAATATCCTTAGCTAATAAACTGCACAAGGGTCGAGAAATTTTGCTAAAATCCTTAATGAATCTCCTGTAGAATCCTGCATGCCCTAAAAATGATCTAATTTCCTTCACCGTTCTAAGTGGAGGAAGACTAGAAATTAAATCAATCTTGGCTTTATCAACTTCAATGCCTTTACTTGAAATAACATGCCCGAGTACAATCCCTTTTTGAACCATAAAATGACACTTTTCCCAATTCAATACCAGGTTCGTTTCTTTACATCTTTCCAAAACTAAAGATAGATGGTATAAGCATTCATCAAAGGAAGAGCCAAAAATGGAAAAATCATCCATGAAAATCTCAAGGAAACGCTCAACCATGTCTGAAAAAATACTCATCATGCATCGTTGAAAAGTAGCAGGCACATTACATAGCCCAAATGGCATACGTCGATAGGCATATGTACCAAAAGGACATGTAAATGTGGTTTTCTCTTGATCCTCGGGAGCAATGGGAATCTGATTGTACCCAGAATAACCATCCAGGAAACAATAATAGTTATGCCCTGCCAATCTCTCAAGCATCTGATCTATGAAAGGAAGAGGAAAGTGATCCTTCCTTGTGACCGGGTTCAATTTACGGTAATCAATACAAACTCGCCAGCCCGTAGTCATGCGAGTTGGTACTAATTCATTATCATCATTTTTTATCACCGTAATTCCAGACTTTTTTGGAACAACTTGGACTGGGCTGACCCACGTGCTATCCGAAATAGGGTAAATGATACCAACATCTAACAATTTAAGCACCTCTGCCTGTACGACCTCTTTCATGTTATGATTAAGCCTCCTTTGCATTTCACGTGACGTTTTTACATTTTTCTCAAGATGAATACGATGCATACACACAGTGGGGCTTATTCCCTTTATGTCCACTATTGTCCACCCAATAGCTGCCCTATGTTCTCTAAGAACATTAAGTAACTTGCCCTCCTGTTCCTTATCGAGGTTAGAAGCTATGATGACAGGTAGGGTCTCAGAAGGACCTAAAAATGCATACCTGAGAGTTTCAGGTAATTGTTTAAGGTCAAGTTCGGGTGGTTTCTCAACAGAAGGGACCGGTTTAGACTCAGATGGTAGAAGAAGTTCCACTTTCGCTTTCCATTTTGTAGTATCCATTATAGAATTGGAGTCGAGCAATGCATTGACTTCTTCGATGGAACTTTCTATGTCAAAGTCTGTGCCAAAATGTGCTAGACAAGTCTCTAGTGCGTCTTCGGAAGATTTAAAGAAAGAGTCATGCACTAGACTATCAATCATGTTCACCTCAAAAATATCATCCGAGTCTGTCAGTTGTTGTCCAGCATTGAAAACATTAAGTTTAATCTTCATGTTACCAAAAGACAACTTCATGACTCCATTCCTGCAATTTATAATAGCATTGGATGTAGCTAAGAATGGACGTCCCAAGATAACCAGGATTTGACTCGTAGGATTTGGGACAGGCTGAGTATCAAGAACGATGAAATCCATTGGAAAATAAAACTTATCAACCTAGATTAACACGTCCTCAATAATACCACGAGGCACCTTGACAGATCTATCAGCTAGTTGTAGTATTATTTTAGTTGATTTCAGTTCACCAAGTCCTAGCTGCTCATACACAGAATATGGTAACAAATTAACACTCGCCCCTAAATCAAGCAATGCCTTCTCAACCTTATGATCTCCTATGACGCCAGAAATGGTAGGAGCTCCTGGATCCCTAAATTTAGGAGGGGTGTTGTGTTAAATCATAGAGCTGAGTTGCTCTGCAAGGAAGACCTTCTTATGAACATGCATCTTATGCTTCTGAGTGCATAAATCTTTAAGAAACTTAGCGTAAGCAGAGACTTGCTTGATAGCATCAAGCAATGGAATGTTAATTTGCACTTGCTTAAACATCTTCAATATCTCATTAAAGTTGTTTCCTTTCTTAATTAGTGTCAGACATTGAGGAAAAGGTACTTTAGGCACATAAGATGGCACAGGAGTGGTTTCTGGAGGGTCAGAGTGCTTTTGGACTCTTGATGCAATAGTATGTCTCTCCGCTTCATTTTGCTTTTCCGGTTTGGAATTTGATTCTTCCCTAGGCATTTCTACTTTGTTCTCGATTTGTTTACCGGACCTAAGGGTAATGATAGATTTGGCTTGCTCATGATATTGTTCTTGGTTTAAATTAGAGCCAATCTCAAACTGTCCTTTTGGATTTACCACAGGTTGGCTAGGGAACCTCCCCTTCTCTCTCTCACTCAATGTGGTAGCAAGTTAACCCAATTGAACTTCCAGCTTGGCAATAGATTGAGCATTTGCATGTACGCTTTGCTGGTTAGCTAGTAAAGTTTGTTGGGTGTCTTTTTGAAATTGAAGAGAACTCTGCATAAAAAAATTGAGTGTATCCTCAAGAGATGGTTTCCTAGATTGTGTAGGAGCTTATTGATATTGCGGAAACTGTTGAGGTTGTTGACTACCAACTTGTGGGTAAGGTTGCATAGAAGGATTTCCAGATGGTCCTCCTTGTTGTGGTCCTTTTACCCAAGAAAGATTTGGATGTCTAGCCCACCCTGGGTTGTAGGTTTTTGAGTAAGGATTATTCTCAGGTCTCCGAAAGGTGTTCATAGCATGTACTTGTTCAGAGAGAAATTCAGGAAATGCTGCACCAGATGGACACAACTGCGTAGGATGGCCAAGACAAGAACATATAGCACATGACTCGATTTGAGTTGTTTGTGGAGGTCCATTATTCAACATCAGAGCATCGACTTTCTGTGTCAAGCTATCAAGTATGGTATAAATATTTGGCGTGACTCCTATCTCATATATACCACCTTTCTTTGGCAGTTGAGGATTTCTTTCACCTCTATTTGAGTAATCCCATTGTTAAAAATTTTCGCACAAGGTTTCAAAGAAATTCCACGCTTCAATATCACTTTTGGTCATGAATGACCCTCCACTGGTGGCATCAACCATGCAACGGTTTTGAGGTGTCAAACTGTAACATCCCGAAAATCGGGGGTCGAGCAAAAACCCAACTCCCGAGTTTCAAAATGTTATTTATGCAACATGGATATGTATGATTGAATGTTGTCTGTGATAATGTATTAAACATGAGTGAGATTAAGCCAGAACAGCATATCATACTCCAGAGATAGTTAAATTCGCAAGCGGAAGACGATAATAGTATGTATAACGTATATAAACTGTTGTATGTCTCCAGAGTGTGAATATATTATCAGGTTATACACATACATGTATACTTCAAAAGTAAAAAAAATGAATATACATGAGGGCGCTAAAAATACAAAATGACAATGTCAAAGTATCTAATCAACCTCCCTGCAATCCCGTCAACCAGAACACGCATAAAGGAGGAATCCTCCTCCTCATCATCAAGTCCAGCTCCGCCTCACAGGCCGCGCCATCATCTGCAATCACAAAAGGGACTGGTGGGTGTCCGGAAACACCATCCCGTAACGTGGGAGTGAGTGATCAACTCAGTGGGATAAGAGAGCAGAGATTAGCATGTTCACAATTCAATCACGCGATAATAGTAAAGCAGTAAATCAGACAATCCTAATACTGTTGTTAATGCAAGATGACATGACGTGATGTATGCCCTCACCGACGATCTCCCTCATGCGGCAACATCTTACGACCGCGGCATGCCACACTCCCTAGAGTGCTCCACATCTTCCAGGCACATGCAATGCTATGGTGATATGATTTCCAAGTTGTTATTAAGTCCATTCAAACAGCAGGATTGGGAAACTAAGGTACTTCCCTTGTATCAATCCCAACACAGATCCTGTCTAGGGTCGTCACTCCTAGTAATCTCATACGATGTATATTTCGTAGGTCACTGCAAGGGCTGCCAGGGCTGTTGTTCGCACTCGTTGCACCGCTCCCCCATCACCTTATCAATACAGGCCTACCGTACTCTACTGCAACGGAAGGGTCTTCGCCTCCCGTGGACTCAGAATACGCTCGCGGTCACTACAAAGGGCTCGTCGCCTGATCAGTGTAGGCCGACAGCTAGAATATAGTGTCCCATACCACCATAATCTGCTCACGAGTCTAGGTGCTCACTGGTCACTACGGGGAGGTTTGTGGCCCCAGCGTAGGCCGACAGCTCGACCACGGTGTCCCATACCACCATGCCCGGCTCATGAGTCTTCGTGGATCAAGGTACAATGGTTAACAGGGTTTACAATGGTAAGTTCAGTACCCTCGGTTCAAGCAGTTATGATTCATACAAGGTGAACATACATCGGCCAGTCGGGTTACTTGACGGGCTCGACTAGCGCGATCGCATCTCAAGTCGAACGACATGAAGTGCGTAAAACACTTCGCGTGGCCTAACCACTGTCGCTAACTCTAAACACGAATCACGTTCATCGACGCGTCGTTCGTGACTATGACCAGTCAGCCACGAATTCGCTCGGTTACCGACTGCCTGGACTACGGGTAGTCCCAAGCATTTATGGAATCAAATCAGCAATTTATGTAAGAGGTTTGGAATTGAAATACAATCATGTGCGGGTAGTCCCAAGCATTTATGGAATCAAATCAGCAATTTATGTAAGAGGTTTGGAATTGAAATACAATCATGTGAGCATGTTAACACATGTTATAACATTCAACTTAAACAAATCTTCAAGGCATACTTTCCATGCATGTAATACAATCATGCATAAGGTCAACATGTAGAAAATCATTTAGGTCAGCATATTAATCAATAAATCCATCTCAAACTACTACATAACATCTTTTAATTCAATACATACTAATACAAGCATTTATACAAACACATACACTACACACTTAAGTCTACATATAGTATGTCGACCCAAAGTGCGCAACTAGGCGAATCTCTTCGCCAAACTGATTATGCAAGCATTCCTAACTCCCTAATGCGACAACAAACCATGCCAATCACGTCAGCAAAATATGCATGTAGACCGTACTTCCTACAAATGACTAAAATGCCCTAAATCTCATATTCTTCGTTAATTTACGAAACGGGAAACGGAGAGCATGTTGTACATGTCAAACGGCGATTCCGTCGATAATCTACTATTAAACGACATTGAAAGCGTTGTAAACCGTCAATCAAAGCGTCTAAAATCCTCACCTAGTCTCTTACGGATGTGGGATTTTGAACGGAGCGTGTATGCTTCGTTTACGGCAGTAGGAGAACCTGATTTATGGAATACATTAGCTAACATACTATGAATCTAGGTAAGCCCTAAATCAGCAAGTTCTAGGGTTATTTTATACCTAAAAAAGGGGAGAAATCACCAGCCAGGTGATTGGGAAGAAGTGCTGAAGCACTAGCAGTCGGCGGCTCGGAAGCGGGAAAAATCCCTTCCAATCTCTCTCTCAAACTCTCTCTCCTTTTCTCCTAGGGTTGCAATTTTCGGATGGGAGAGGGAAAGGAGGGTTTCAACCCCTTTTATAAGCTTAAAAACGCCGGAAATAGGCTCCGGAACGAAGTTTACTTAGTGCCTATCCATTTCGGGGCTGTTTTGGTCCAAAAACTTCTTTCCGGTGGTCCCCTGGTCGATTGCGATCAGACTTAAGCTCATGCGTACCAGATGTAGCACGTATTAAGTTTTCAGTCTGGCAGGGTTCACAGATCGCACGTGGCGGACCAGTTTCAGTTCAGCGGTCACCGCACGTAGATCAGGGCTGAGAGTCTCATGATAATAAATAGAAATTTTTCCTGATCCGAGGGTGTAATCTGGATGAATTCTGACGGTCAGAACGCTTAATACTGACGCGTCAAGTCGTGTGCCAGATTTGAATTTGAAATTCCAAATCTGTCCCTATTCGCGGTCGCTTCAGTCCGGGTTCAACGAAATAGTCTGTGATTATCGGTTTGACTTGATTTTCGAGATGATTGTCAAGTCCAGCTGGGCGGTTCTAACGGTCTAAGATAGGAGGTATCGGACCTTCGACGCGCGGTCTAAATCCAATACAAAAATTCAATGTGGTCCAGAGGACAAACCCGCTTAGAGTTTGATCCGAGGTTATAGAGTATTGTAGAGTTGTTTGTTCTACTCGATTTGGGTCTTGTAGAACGTATTTAAAGTGATCAGGGACTGTTTCCCAGCCGCTCCAATGTTGTGCTAGCTAATTTATGCTTAGTTTCTAAAGAAATTAATCCTAAGTGGTTTCTTTGGCTATGGAATTGGGTTCTGAACGATTTTTCAGGTGTTTTAATTGACCCACTGCCTAAGGACGTCAAATCCCAGATTAGCCAAAATCCGGGGTGTTACACAAACTGTCATAGAAGTATTGAACTTGTTGCCACTTCTCAAAGCCGTGGTGTGGACATTTAAGGAGCAAGTCCTTCCATCTTTCCCAACATTCATGAAAGTGCTCTCCCTCTTTTTGCGTGAAATTAGTGATTTCACTACGGAGAGCATTTGTTTTGTGAACAGGAAAGAATTTTTTTAAGAACTTCTTAGACAGTTGATCCCATGTAGTGATCGTCCCAACTCCTAAAGAATTCAACCATGCTTTTGCCTTATCCTTCAAAGAAAAAGGAAAAAGGCGCAAACGGATCGAATCATCTGAGAAGTTTTGAAACCTAAAGGTCGAGCAATGTCTAAAAATTCTTTTACATGATGATATGGATCCTCTTTGTCTAAACCATATAAAGATGGTAACAACTGTATGACCCCTGGTTTAAGTTCAAAGTGTGCTGTCGTTGTGGCTGGCAACACTATGCATGAAGGCGCATTAAATTGGATAGGAGCTGAATAATCTCTAAGTGCCTTAATTACAGTCTCGTCCGTCATTCCGAATAGGATGTTTCTAGATCTTTTACGGAAGGTACTTTCTATTTCAGGATCAAAGGGTGCTAGTTCTATGTTCAGAAATCTACGCCCTAGCATAAACTGAATAACTGAAATGTAGAAAGAAAACTAAACTACACTAAGATGCAACCTAAGAAAAATAAGACTAGAACTAAAAATTATGAATTTCAAAAAATAAGAGAAAGTTATGTAAACAAGAATTAGAAGAAAGAACTCGGAAAAGAAGATGATGGATGTCTGAAGATTTGGTAGTTTCTCCTTTTGAAGACAATTTAATAGCTTCCTTCTTCAAATCCTGTGAAAATAAAAACAAAAACAAATTAGATTTCCTAAAATAATGCTAGAAAAAATCCTAAGCAGCGGTTAGTTTCTAAAAAGGAAAAAATTTCTAAAACTAGAAAGAATAATCTAAATCTAAAAATATAAATTAGAAAAAATAAAGAATTTAGAAAGAGATTACTAAATTAGAAGTTCAAGTCAAGACCCTACAAAACAGGAAAGAAGTTATTTTCTAAAATAAAATAAAATAACTTTAACCTATAGTTAGTAAAATCCTAACGCTATGAATTATGATAAGAGAGAATCCTAAATCCAATTTGGACCGAAACAGTCCCCGGCAACGGCGCCAAAAACTTGATGTTTTAATTTAAACCAATATGATTTAAATGATTTTAACTCGCACGTATACGAATCAGATGTAGATATGGTACGTATTACGAGATCGTTCCTACGAGGACTGCTTATCACAATTCAAAATTTAAGACTCTTCTTAACTAATCCAACGAATGATTTAACAAACTATTAAGTAAACTAGCATAAATCTATGGAAAATAACTACGAGCAATACCGAGGAAGATTCAATCGATGAGAAGACTAGGACTTTCGAATCCACCCCTAATTATCCTAACCTTTGTTTTGCCTGTTGGTTCACCCTAATTCAGATTGATATAAATTTAATAAATAAAGCACATCTTATGTCCTTGGTCGGGCACACGGAATGTATAATCCTTTAAAGCATATGGATCACATCTTTCCATCCATGGTCAGGCATGGAGAGATGTAAATCTTGTTTCTTCCTCTATAGGAGACCTGTTCATGGTCAGACACAAGCACCTAGAGTAATATTTCAAACCACATCCATATCTAGACTGTGGTCGAGCTCATAGAATGGAGAAGTACAGAAATCTCAGGAAAGCACACTAGAAAAAGAAACAAATCAATCAAATCAACATGAATTCAATAATAAACAAGAGTCAATCAAATTAAGAGCTTCATCTCAGCCCTAGCTAAAAAGTCTAGCAATCCATCGAATTAATTAGAATGAAGGAAAAATAATATTTAAACAATAAAAACATCCTTCCTTTCTTTCTTCCTCTCTCTCTCTCTCTGGCTCTCTTCAAGCTCTAGATCTTCCTCCCAAGGTCTGAATCCCTTACTCCCCACGTCCAAAACCTCCTTATATAGCTACTGGACTGGTGAAAATCGGATTTGAATCAGATTTGGAAAGTTATGCATGCCTAGTGAAAGCTTTTTCGCAGCCAAGTTTGGTGCCTCGAAACATGCCACTTTTCTCGCTCAAATTCCAAATAAACACCGTCCCTTAGGACTTTCTTGGGTCCTCTACATGATAGACGGTTCAGATCTGCCATATGATCAAAGATGGTGGGCCAAAACTGCCTGAAAAAGTCGGTTTTCGCGGATGTGCGAAACCTTTCGCACCATTTCACTGTTGTGATCGGTGGGCCCCACAGAAGCATTTTATGGAAAATTTACCCCATCCATTGGATTCAGAATGAAATTTCAGTCAAGAATGGGTGGTTTTGAACGTCCAGAGAAGAAATCACAAAAGGATCAGTTTTGAACGTTGCAGGGCAGCCCTTTTGTGGCCTCTGTATCTCACACATGTGCGCGCATGACTAAAAAATATCACCCAGGTTTTGTAGTATTCTTAGTCGTCTACAAGATGGACGGTTTAGACCGTCCGTACGAGACATGAGTGGGGCCCACTATCGACCGCAAAAAGGAACTTTCCGTCCGTTAGGCGGCTTGAAAACGGAAATTTCTATTTTTTAGAAGCTGATGCGAGCAGGCGCTGGTCAGCGCTGCTGACCGATATGGTATGGCACGAGAACTTGTGTACACCATGTACGCACGTTGTACATAAGGGCCCACCGTAATATTTGTGAGAAATCTGTACCGTCCATCCTTTTTATCATATTATTTCAACTGTCAGTACCAAAATTGATGTATATCCAGATATCCAGCGGGCCCCACTTAATGATTAATGGGCTGATCTGTCCGTTGGCCCACTTCTCGAGATCTTTAATGGCTGAAATTTAATATGTACGGTTAATTTATGGCCCACATAGCATGGATGAAGTTTCGAATCAATTGGATGGTGGGAACCATGTGATCTTGCATTCTGGACCATTTTCAGGCCTTTTTAAACGTGGACGGCTTGATTTCCTTGGATCCCTGGCACATAAATCTGTCGACTGGAGTCCGTCCCTTACTCTGGTGACTTCGGAGTATTAGATCTATGCTTTTAATCTCCTTTTCAGTCCACGCTCCTGGTTACTACCTGCAACAAAAACACATTTAAAATACGACATTAAGCATTATCATATACGTCAAATTAGGTATTTATCGGGGTCTGATATGCAATATTCGACCCTCATCAATGCAGGTTGTGAGGTGATTCAGGAGTTAGAGCCGGACTACTTCGAGGACCAGGACAAGTTCTCGTACATTCAGTTCTCTGAAAGCTTCGCATAGGTGGCCTGGATCGGCAGGATGCTGCTAGTTGGACTATCATATGACATTTTGATTTTGGTTTATTATATGTATTTGTGACTCAGAGATGTATTCATACTTTGGAGACAGTTCGAGATTGTTTTATTTTTCATACAGTGATATATATATATATTCTTCAGTCTTCCGCTTGCATTTTATCACTGGATCTGGAGTATGAATTGCAGTTTTGGTATAATCTTACTCATGTTAATGCACTAACTCAGACAACATTGAATCATAAGCATATTTGTTGCATACGTGATGGTCTGGAACTCGGGAGTTGGGTTTCTACACGACCCCAGATTTTCAAGGTGTTACACGAACCGATCGAGAAAAATTAGATCCTGGTTCATCAGTTTGATGGAGGATACGCCTTCAGTTTCCATAGAAATAACACTTTAAGATTATTAAAAACCTAATATTATCAAATTATATATTTGTAATTTCTGTAAAATAATAAAAGAAACCGAAAAATATTAAGGGCAGGTTGAAGCACATATGATCACGCTGCCCTTAAAGCGTTATTTGCCTCTTCTCATGGTAATTGAGATTACTGACAGGTTACAGGCAAATAGCTTGTAAGATACAATGAGCTAGTATGTGGTTCTGCGTTTAGCAAACACGAAGAAACCACTAATGGAACTTTATGTACACAGTTTGCTTCCAGATAAAAAATTTAAAGAAAAATTTCAAATCAGAGAGAAAGTCAAAAAAGAAATGGCTAGCTTAGACCACTACACTAGTCTGTTTTGTGAGGTCTTGTTGGCTAATGGCTAAGGTTCGTGGTGAACCTTGTTGGCTTATCAGAGAACACTTTAGTGGTTACTGGTTGGTTCATATGAGAGAGTGCTTCAAGTGGTTGGTGATGGTCTAATGAACCATCCAAGCTCTATTTATATAGGCTAGGGTTGCTGGACATTTTAGTCTAGGGTCATAACTCCAAATGACCATTTCTGGCTGTTGGTGAGAAACTAGCCATTGTTTGGCAGTTCCTAACTGTTTCCCATGTGGCGAAACTAGCCGCATGCTAGCTGTTTAGACCTATTGGCTAGTCGTTTATTACTATTGGGCTAGTCACATGTAGCAGTCTTTGTACGGTTCAATTTTAATACTGCATGAGCTATTACACCACCTTTTAAACGGTTAGTTTCAACCCCTATATAAGACAGACAAGTTTCTTTTAGATCACTTACCCACAACACTCCAACAACCAGACCTATAGCCAATGTTGCACATGTGAAGTGCAAAGTGCACCACTAACGCATCTATAGACACACTGCCTCACATGCCCATGCTCTCGCACCGATCCCGAAACTGAAATTGTGACCGTGATCGAGCCTATGCACATGCGCGTGCGCGTGTGTTCCAGTGCGAAAACATGCAAGTATCGGTACTCCTCCTATTCACCAAGTAAATAGTAAGGTACTCAACACCCTACTTATAAACCTAAAATTTCTTCTCTTTTCCGATATGAAACTATTTCCAAAACACCAAAAACCTAAGCTTTTTAATAACCTTTATACACACACACACACACAGAGAGAGAGAGAGAGAGAGAGGAACGCTCAACTACGCACCGGTTCGCACATCATTACCTGCGAACCGTTAGATTAGGCAAACGGTTTGGATGAAGGCGCTCTTAGCGCGAGCTTAAATAAGCGAGTTTTCTTCTCTCGCACACCTCTTCACCCTCTCCGAAGGCAGAAGCCTTTTCACATGAAATCCCTCCGTTGGGATGCTAGGTGGGTCCCACTAAGATGTTAGTGATAAATCCACCCCGTCCATACATTTTTAAAAATAATTTTATGGTATGAACCCAAAACTGAGGTAGATTAAAATCTTAAGTGGGCCACACAATGTTGATTGAACTCTCACCATTAAAAACTTCCTGGGGCTACCAAAATTTTGGATCAAGTTGATATTTGTGTTTTTTTTCCATCATCCAGGTCTTTATGACCTAATCTAAAGGTTAGATGTCAAATAAATATCACGGTGGGCCCTAAAAATTATTTAACAGTGAGAATCATTATCACTGCTGCTTCTTGTGGTGTGGTCCACTTGATATTTGGATCTACCTCAGTTTTGGGATAAAGCCCCTAAAATGATAAGGAAAAATGGATGGATGGGGTAGATTTCTCAAAAACATTATGGTGAGCCCCACTTAGGTTTCCAGCGTGCAAAATGCTTTTGCAGAAATCCGCCCTTGAAAAATCGCGCCGTGAATTTTATGCTAAATCCTTTCACATTGCGCTGGAAACCTAAGTGGGACCCATCGTGATGTTTTTAAGAAATCCAATCTGTCCATCCATTTTATGAGATCATTTTAGAACATGCATATAAAAACGAGCCAAATCCAATACTCAAGTGGGCCGAAAACGTAAAGATTGAACTTACACAGTTGAAATATTTGTAGGTCACAGAAGTTTGGAATAAGGATAATATTTGTGTTCCCAGCTAATCCTAGTAGGAATGACGTTATGAATGGTATAGATGGCATGTAAATATCACTATAGACCCAAGGAGGTTTCAATGGTAGGAATTTCCCTAACCACATTTTCCTTTAGTACGGCTCACTTGAGCTTTGGATATTGTTCATTTTTAGTAAAATGTCTTAAAATGAACTCACAAAATAGATGGATGGGGAGGATTTTTCACAAACATTACAATGGCCCCCACTTGGGTTCCCAGTGCAGGAACTTCTTTCGTAGGAAATCCACTCAGGCGTCGATTAGCTACCGACAGGTTGAGGAACCAAACTCCCTAATGAAGTGACATCGCCAAGTTCTATGGGCCACACCATGATGTATGTTTTGTATCTACCCCGCCCATCCATTTGGAGAGATCATATTAGGGCATGATTCAAAGAATGAGTTAAATCCAAAGATCTAGAGGGCCTCACCACAGAAAATAGTGGGGAGAGTGACACCCACCATTAAAAAGTTCTTAAGGCAACAAAATTTTTCGTCAAGCTAATATTTGTGCTTTCCCTTCTTTCATGTATGCGTTAACACATGAATAGATTGGATCTCAAATAAAAACCACGGTGGACCTTTTGAAGGTTTCAACGGTGGGCATCACTCTCACCACTGTTTTCTATGGTGGGGTCCACCCCAGTCTTGGATCTACCTCGTTCTTTGGACCATATCCTAAAATGATCTCTCCAAATGTATGTATGGTGGGGATATAACACACACATCATGGTGGGGCCCACGAAACTTGGTAAAGTCACTTCAGTAGTGTAAGACCCGTGTCCTAGTCAGTACCGTTTCGTATTCTTCCGCGATTCTTCTGGTCAAATTCCGACGACCTTCGACCTATATTCGACGTTTAGGCTCGAACCTAATCCGAGTCCCGCATATCAGAGTCGACTCGACCCGAAACCTGTACCTTAGCGACCGCGCCGTCGCCACGGTTCTAACGCCGCGACTCGCGCACCGACCCGATTCCCAGGGTAAAAGATATATGCTCGCGTTCAATTCGAAGAAACACCGCATGTTGCGGATTACGAGGGAATCTCTACGAGATGTTCCATCAATCAATCCCATCAATCAAGTACACATCATACATCAAGTCAAGTACAACAACCCATACCTTTCTCTTACACAAGCAAGCTCAAAGTCAACTCTCTCTCCCATCACCCATCACTTTCTTACAACCCACCACTCCACCTATCACCCATCACACCACATCACTCCATCACCCTTTTCACCCATCACTTCTCTCTCTCTCTCATTCATTCTCAAAATCAAAATCCCAAGCAACCATAAGCCTCACACGTCCAAGCTCTCTCTCCCTCTCTCAAATCTCAAGTGTGGCCCACCTTCTCATCTTCTATCTACACCTCTCATCTCTCATCCACACCATTAAGGTCCATCATCCACCGTCCAAAATGAAGGTAAGGAGCTAAGGAGGCTAGGGGAGTTAGAAGGAAGCCAAGAGGCGGGTGATCTACCGTTAATTCATGTTTTTAGGGCCACTTGTTGTGGGACCCAAATTGATGTATACAATGTAGAGAGGGGCCCATAGTGGCGGGGTCCCTCTATCTCACCGTATATCTCTCTCTACCTCCCTCTTTTCTCTCCCTTGAATGTGGTGGGCCCCACCAAATTGTGCTAAATCAACTCCATCTATCAAATGGGTGGCCCATCACATTTTAGGTGAGATGACCTAAATCGTATGGTAAATTTATATATATATATATATATATATATATATATATATATATATATATATATATATATATATATATATATATATATATATATATGTGTGTGTGTGTGTGTGTGTGTGTGTGTGTGTGTGTGTGTATACATGTATACATATACGTATGTATACATGTATACATACATCAGGTGGGCCATGTCCCTATGGGACCCACCATTTTGTATCTGTTTAGCACGCTGTCCAGCGTCTCTGGACGCTGGACTGGCAGCACACTGCACGGTTTTTTTTTAAAAAAAAGGAAAAAGTATTCTTTTGGAGTGGCCACTCATACAGGCCCCAACATGATGCATGTATTCAATCCAAGCCTTCCACCATCTTTCTCAGATTATTTTAGGCGTTGAGCCAAAATTTGGGATCAATCTGATTCTCAGGTGGGCCATACCATCTAAAATTATGTGGAGACATGTCTGAACATATAAAAGCACTTGGTGGGGTCTACATGAAATTTGGATGCATCTTAAACTTGGACTGAACGGTCAACCACGTGGGACACACACAATAGACGGATTGGATCATCTTAATGTGGGCCTCATAATTTTTTTCTTTAAAAAAAAAAAAAAGGAGGCAGCAGCGTCAGACGCTTCTGTTATAGACGCCAGGCGGGCGGCCGGTCTGGGCTGCCCCACGGGTCCCAGTTGTGGGCCCCACCATGATTTGTTCGGCCATCAACACCATGCATTTGATAGGTCCCCTTTGGGACAGCTTACCCTCTAAAATTCAGCCGTATACAGAACTCAGGTGGGCCATACCTTCTAAAATCATGTGAAGACATGCCTAAAACATATAAAATACTTGGTGGGGCCTACCTGAATTTTGAATGTAGCTGAAACTTGGTCTGGACCCTTAGCCAGGTGGGACATACATAATGAGTGGGTTGGATTGGTGAACCACCCTGTGGTGGGCCCCCGGCTGTGGCCTCATGAATTAGTTGAATGGCAAATAAACATTTCAGTGGGCCCACGCTGCCGCTAAGGACGTGCCAGCGCCCAGCGGACGGTCTGGCATGGCTGTGGGCCCCACCTAAATGTATGTGTTGTGTCCACGCCATCCATCACAGTGGGCCCCTGGTCCCACGTGACCACATGAACTGGTTTGGATGACAAATAAATAGTACAGTGGGCCCATGTTGGGTAGTAAATATACATTACGGTGGGCCCTGGGTCTATATGACCTTATCAACAGGTTTGAATGGAAAATAAAGATTTTGGTGGGCCCCTTGCCACATGGCCTTATCAACAGGTTGGATGTAAAATAAACATTATAGTGGAGCCCTTGCTCACGTGGTCTTACCAACAGGTTGGGTGGCAAATAAGCATTTCAATGGGCCCAGGATTGGATGGAAAATAAATGTTATAGTGTGCCCACATGGGAGCTTACCATGATGCATGAGTTTCATCCAAACCGTCCAACCATTTTGAGATATTTTTTTTAAGGCCATTGTTGAGGCCCATCTTAATGTATTTGTGGCCCGCCCACTAAGGCCCATTTTGTTATATATGGGCCCATGTGTGTAAGCCCATTTGATGTATTTGTGGCCCATTGTTGAGGTCGACTTTGGTATATATAAGGCCTATGTGATTAGGCCCATTTGATACACATAAAGCTCATGTGATTGGGCTCATTTTTAATGAATTCTTAGGCCCATGGGTTATGACCCATTGCAAAGGACCTAAGGCTCATTGGTGAGGCTCATTAAGGTGATCCATTTGATGAATGTAAAGCCCATATGATACGACCCAATTGATGTACTTAAGGCCCAATTGGGTGTAACTAGGTCCATTGTAATGCGTGATCCCTCCATGGCATATAATGATATTTATAACAAGTAATGCCTTGGGAACAATGATGGTTAGATGCCCACATTGTAAGGATGACGTCGGTTAAATGGCCACATTGTCACTCTCCCTAAGGCCCACTAATAGGCCCATACTTGTAGTAAGTAGGCTGTCTCGGCCCATCTCAGTTATACACGAGCTCATCTCTATATACATGTTTAGTATAGATTCATGATTCATTATCATACGCATCATATGTATGACTGATATGAGAAGTGACTGATCATAGCATATGCCTTCGGGCGAACTGTTTATGGACTCCCTGATAGGCGGAGTTTCCCTACATAAGTGCATGGTACACGTAGGACTGTTGCATGACTGGTAGTGTGACTCATGCACTTGCATTTGTGTGATTGTGATAATTGTATGCCCTAGCGACATCAGGGTCATAGCCTCCACAGATGCATCGTGGGTGGCTAGATTGGATACCGAAAATGTTTGGTTCTAGCATACGGGTGCCATAGATGTCGCTAGGTGAAAATCCTTAAACCCGATGATACCAGAGGATGACTCCAACGTCGAGACCGAGTAGATACACGAGCGCGCGAGGGCCGTATACCAGTAGGCCGCGTCTCCCACTGTGTCGTGGTCGGTTGGAAAGGGATGTGACCTTACCCGCCTGAGTGAGGGGGCAACTTCTAGGTTGAGTTTGACCAGCTTGAGGAATCGGTCCGCTATCGACGAGCCGGGCCCGATATTGGCAGGCGGATAGTGAGGTCTCTTCCGCTCTCCCAGTTGTGCATTCGGATAGGGACGGCAAGCTGGGGTAGAGTGTACTAGACCCCGGTGATTATTCAAAAATGAGAACTGTACTGATATATGATGAGGATTGACATGCTTGACTTGCATTCTGCATCGCATGGCCTGGATGTGGCCGATCGCATTCATATCTTGCACCGCATAGCCTTGGTACAGTTGATTGCGTTCATGTACTCATCAGCATATTACAACATTATTTTGACCTTGTATTCTGAGCACTCTCGTATTGCGCACACACTTACACCGCCCTCTAAGCTTTCTATAAGCTTATGCACGATTGATGTGTGCAGGTGACGCCAGGACGCAGCCTTAGTCTCGCCACAGTTGGAGCGTGCAGTCGAGCTTCTGGAGTTTTTTGTTATTGTCACTATTTTGTATTTTCCTTTCCTACACATTGTAGTTAAAGTTTTTTATCATAGTGAATTTTGTGGTGGTGTTCTTGTTGTTATTGTTCGTGGGTTATGCTTGTGTTATGCTCATTACGAATCAAATGGATATTAGAAATTCTCCTTTTAGCATCCCAGGATCGGAACCTGGTATATGGGTGCGGGAAGTCGAAAATGTGATACTACAGAGGTTGTCAGCGCCGGATTCGGCGATCGGGAATTTTGTGAGCCCGGTTTCTGAGTTTGGGGCGTGACAAGTAGCCAGTCTGGCTACTCAACCTCTCTCGATATCTAATCCACTATAAATCTAGGTGGGGCCCATCATGATGTTTTTGAGAAATCTATCCTATTCATCCATTTTTGGAGCTCATTTTAGGTCTTGAGACCAAAAGTGAGCGGCATACTGTACTCAATTGAGTCGTACTAAAGGAAAATGGGGTAGGGAAATTTCTACCGTTGAAATCTCCTTGGGGTCTACAGTGATATTTACATGCCATTTATACCATTCATAACATCATTCCTACTAAGATTAGCTGAGAACACAAATATTATCCTTATTCAAAACTTTTATGACTTACGAATATTTCAGCTGTGTAAGTTCAATCTTCACGTTTTCGGCCCACTTGAGTATTGGATTCGGCTCGTTTTTGTATGCTTGTCGTAAAATTATTTCATAAAACGGATGGACGGATTGGATTTCTCAAAAACATCACAGTGGGTCCCACTTAGGTTTCCAATTCAATGTGAAAGGCTTTCACAGAAAATTGGCAGCGCGATTTTTTCAAGCGCGGATTTCCTGTGAAAGCCTTTTGTGTGCTGAAACCTAAGTGGGGCCCACCATAATGTTTTTGAGAAATCGATCCCATCCATCCATTTTTTCCTTATCATTTCACGGCATTATCCCAAAATTGAGGCAGATCCAAATCTTAAGTAGACCACACCAAAGGAAGCAATGGTGATAATGATTCTCACTGTTAAATTTTTTTTCAGGCCCACCGTGATATTTATTTGACATCCAACCTATAGATTAGGTCATAAAGACCTGGATGATGGAAAAAAACATAAATATTAGCTTGATCCAAAATTTTGGTAGCCCCAGGAAGTTTTTAATTGTGAGAGTTCAAACAACACCGTGTGGCCCACTTGAGAATTTGATCTACCTCAGTTTTGGGTTCATACCATAAAATTATTTTTTAAAATGTATGGACGACGTGGATTTATCACTAACATCTTGTTGGGACCCACTTAGCATCTTAACAGAAGAATTTCATATGAAAAGGCTTCCACTGCATCTTTTGGAGAGGGTGAAGAGGCGTGCAAGAGAAGGAAACTCGCTCTTTCGAGCTCGCACTAAGAATGCCTTCATCTAGACCATTTGTCGGATCTGACGACTGATAGGAAGGTTCGCACGTAATGACGTGTGAACCGGTGCGTAGCTGAGCGTTCCTCTCTCTCTCTCTCTCTCTCTCTCTCTCTCTCTCTCTCTCTCTCTCTCTCTCTCTCTCTATATATATATATATATATATATATATATATATATATATGGGAAAAGGTACTATGCGCTCGACCTCACAAGTCCATCCCATGAGGTCAAGCTGTGTGGGCCCCACCGTGATGCGTTTCGAACATCTACCCCATCAGTTAGATGCACCATTCCATCATGAGCCTAGGTCTTAAAAATTAAGTCAATCCGTGACTTTTGTGGGCCACACCACATACAGAAGTGGAGAGGGGATGTGCACCATTAAAACATTCATAATCATTTTAATGGCCCACCGAGATGTGGTTTGCAAATCTAGCCCATCCATTATGTGTGTCCCACTAGGATGAGAGGTCATACCAAGTTTCAGAGGCATTCAAAACTCAGGTGGGCCCCATCAAGTGCTTTTATATGTTTTAATGGTGTCTTCAGATGATTTTAGATGGTATGGCCTACCTAAGTTCTATATACAGCTGATTTTTGGGATAGCTCATAATTTAAAGGGTACCCATCAAATGCACGGTGTTGATGGTCGACACGCATCATGGTGGTGCCCACATAGCTCGACCTCACGGGAGCTTATCGTGAGGTCGAGCACATAGTACCTTTTCTATATGTGTGTATATATATATATATATATATATATATATATATATATATATATATATATATATATATATATATATATATATATATATATATATATATCATATCTGATGATTCTGGAAAATCTAAACGGTCCACTTGAAGCAGAACCTTATGAAACCGCCTAGTACCAATTTTTACTTTGAACCAAAACTTTGGTGGGCCATAAAAATGCAAACAGTTTCTTCCCTTGATTTGAATTTCTCTTTACTATGGCCCACCAGAATCTTAGATCAGGATGAAAATTCACCCCCTAAGGTTTTATGGGATTCCACATTTTATGGACCGTTCATATTTGACACTCATGACACATGTGGAAAGGTGCGCACATGCATAGGTGCGTAGGAGAGCATGCCTCTCTCTCTCTCTCTCTCTCTCTCTCTATATATATATATATATATATATATATATATATGGGAAAAGGTACTGTGCGCTTGAGCTCACCGCCCGTCCCATGCGGTCGAGCTGTGTGGGCCCCACCATGATGCGTTTCAAACATCTACCCCATTAGTCAGATGCATCATTCCATCGTGGACCTAGGTCTCAAAAATCAAGTCAATCCGTGACTTGTGTAGGCCACACCACATACAGAAGTGGAGAGGGGCCGTGCACCATTAAAACATTCATAATCATTTTTGAGGCCCACAAAAGATGTGGTTTGCAAATCCAGCCCATCCATTATGTGTGTCCCACTTGTATGAGGGTTTAAACCAAGTTTCAACAGCATTCAAAACTCAGGTGGGCCCCACCAAGTACTTTTATATGTTTTAACGGTGTTTCACATGATTTTAGATGGTATGGCCCACCTGAGTTCCGTGTATGGTTGATTGTTGGGATATCCCATAATTTAAAGGGGAGCCATCAAATGCACGGTGTTGATGGTCGACACGCATCACGTTGGGACCCACACAGCTCAACCTCATATTTGCTTATAGTGTGGTCGAGCGCATAGTACCTTTTCCGTGTGTGTGTGTGTGTATATATATATATATATATATATATATATATATATATATATATATATATATATATATATATAAATAATATTTTTAATTAAAACATTTTCTACAACAATGCTCAAGTAGGCCAAAGCAACGCCATGATTTTTAACAAATCTACCCCGTATATTTATCTTGCCTGCTCATTTTATGTCACGGGCCTCGCTGCTATTGAAACATTTGTGAGGCCACATGATTTTTAACAAATCTACCCGTCTATTTATTTTGCCTGCTCATTTTATGTCACGGGCCTTAAACTGTGTCCAACGGCAAGCCTAGTGGGTCCTGCGAAAGGAAATAGTGCAATAGAGCACCCACTGAAACTTTTGAATGCCATCAACAGGCCGACTCGGAGGTTTGGATCTGCCTTACTTGTATACCCTTGCCCTAAGATGAGCAGTAAAAACAGATGGACAGGAGACTTCTCCCCAACCTCAAAGTCGCCAATGTACGGTTAGGATTTGGTTCCATGGCAATCACTCAAAAGTATGTTGAATTCATGCCCTGCATTCTCTTACTGGTCCACGTTGCCGGAGATGAGAGTTGGTAAAACGTACGGCTCACAATTCAAAGCGGTCGCAGGCCTTAAGCGCGGCTTCAGCCGAAGTTGGTGGGTGGATCCCTGACTCCACCGTGATATATGTACCTTCATGCATGCCATTCATATGTTTTCTCTGCTCAATTTAGATGTGATTAAAAAATAATAATAATAATAAATAAATAAATAAATTTAAATACCAGTTGTACTACACCCGATGAAATGATGGTGACTGGCGAATAAAACTTTTCTTGTGTCAAAAAAAAGTTCCAAAGGAAAGGAATATTTCTGCCTTCCTTAGATTAAGGTCTTTAGGCCTTATAAAAAAATTTGGATGAAAAATAAACTTTCTGTGGCTACAAAAAGTTTTTGATGATAAATAAAAACCATGATCTATGTATTTCATCCAATCTATTCATCTATTTTAACAAATCAATTTTGAACTTCGGCCCAAAATTGAGAGATATAAATATCAAGTGGACCACACCACAGGAAAACAATAGTGATGGGATATCCACCATTAAAATCCTCCTAAGGCCTACTATACTATTATCTGACATACAATCTGTTGATTAAGTCACACGGGCCAAGATGGAGGGAAAAACAAAGATAAGCTTAATACAAAACTTTTATGGGCTCTAAAATGTTTTTAATGGCGAACGATTATTCAATAATGTTTCTTAGAATGTGGCTTATTTTAAATTGAGATATATCTCATTTTTTGTCTCATTTCATAAAATGATCTAAAAAATAAATGGACAACATGAGTGAAATACATACATCATATTAGGACTCGCAGAGCACTAGGCTACCAGCTCATTGGTTGATGGCAGGGGAAGGAACCAATCCGTTTCCTTAACTTTTTATTTATTTATTTATTTATTTTTGCAGTGAAGGACGAGCATATCTTATTCCAGCGATAACTGTTCTGAATCCGTGCAACTTCTCTTAAATCCCCACAGTCACTTCTCGAATCCACAAGGTTAGGCGCAACTCCTTAAAGCCTAATTGTCAATTTGATGATATTTTGCAAATCTAGAGTGTGCACCCTAGCATAGCAGAGATGGGTAGCTAAAGTAACTCATCCTACTCAAAATTATATATTTCACGTCAAATAATTTATCCTGATTTACGAGATATGTCAATGGTAAGTTCCGATGATCCAAATCTTCTTCCTATGGGATTGGACCTTGTCTTATCTACTTGAAATGATCCACACTTTTTAGGCAATTTAAAAAAAAAAAAAAAAAAAAACAGATGGATGTTGAACATTAATGTGGCCCATTTACGGCCATCAACGTTACAGTACGTACCTACCAGAGAGAGGTTTGGTGTACACTTGATCCACATAGGCCCAATGTGGATCGTTGTTTTAAAGGAACGGTCAATTCTTGTCTGCATTATCTGATGAGTCCGGATCCTCTGTTATCGCCAACAGAGATCTCCTGATACCCTAATCCACATTGGTCCATGTCACCACTCACTAAAAAAAATTAAAAATAATAATATAAAATAAATCTTCGGACGCCACACCATTAGGATAACAAGGTTTAACAGGGGATCCCGACTCTACGTCCATGTGCTGAAAAAAACAAAGGTAGTGAAAAGACTGACAATCTGAGAGCGTAAATGATTTTACCGAACATGAAGAACCCGCTTAGGTTGTGAGGCGAGGGGGTAGGTGGGTGAATAACTGGCTGTTGGGCGCACCTTAATTTGTGTACCTTACATCCATGCTGTCCATCGGTTTTGACGAGCCAATTTAGGGAATGATCCGAAAAATGAAGGAGATCAAAATCTTATGTGGACCACACCACAGGAAACAGTTGTGAATGAAATTAAAATTTCCTGTGGGCCAACAAGTTTTGAATTAAGCTGATATTTGTGTGGTCCTTTCATCTTTGGATGGAAAATAAATATTTTGGTGGCCCTCAAAGAATTTTTTAATGGTGATTATTCAATCACCACTATTTCCTGTGGTGTGGTCCACATCAGATTTAGATTTGCTTCATTTTTTGGATCATAGCATAAAATGAGTTGAAAAAACGGATGGACGGCGTGGATTTAAGGAACACATCATGGTGGGCCCCTCAGTCAGGGATCCACCGACTCAGGTGAATCCAAGGATTTACGGAAGCCGCGCGTGAAGAGAGGTTCGCTCGACTGTACGCAGGGAGCTATGATAAAGTACACTGTCCAATGCTCAAGTGAGCCAAACCAACACGAAACAGTCAGTATACGCGTGCCTGTGGAAACATTTGTGATATCACAGGATTTTTTACAAATCCATCCGGTCATCTTTTTTGCCTGGTCATTTTATGGCGTGGAACATCAAAGCCTAATGGACCATATGACAAGAAACAGTAGATATAGTGCCCACCGTTGAAATTTTTTGGTGCCATCCAGAGGTCCACCTGGAACTTGCCTTTACGCCTTGCCCTAAAATGTGCAGGAAAAGCAGATGGATGAGAGACTGCTCTCAAACATCAAAGTGAGCCGCGTGTACGGTTAGGGTATGTTCACACGGCAATCGATATTACTCATTGTGCCTTTATACTAGCTCCAACAGCAGGGGGGAATGGATTGACTACTCCCCCTGACGCCATTTTTCGTGATTCATGTCCGTAACTATTATTTGGAGTGTGGTCCAATTGATCTTTTGATATGATTCATGTATACATGTGGCCCATGTGATTAGAGGCTCATCTTGATGTATTTGTGGCCTAATGTTGAGGCTCACCTGGATATATATGAGGCCCATGTGATACGGCCCATTTGATGTATTGAAGTCCTTGGGTCGAGGCCCAATGAGATATACATAAGGCCCATTGCAATGTGCGATTTCACCATGATTTATGTGATTTTGTTTTAGCGGTCATACCTTGAGAATAATGATGGTTTGATGTCCACATTGTGAGAGCAATGATGGTTAAATGTCCACATTGTCACGCCCCAAACCCAGAAATCAGATTCACAAGAATCTCGATCGCTGAATTCGGTGCCGACAGCCTCCGTAGTACCCCATTCTCGGCTCCCAGCGCAACATACGCCAGATTCTGATCCTGGGATCCTATAAGGAGGATTTTTTTTTTTGAACGTACACTTGTCTTGTAATAAGCATAACCACAAGTTTACCCAAATTATAAAGGAAACATCATCATCACATATCCACTAATATAATCATTTGAGTACAATGCTGAAAGAGAATACATAAATAAAGAAAAATCAAGCTCCAGAAGACCACTGTACGCTCCAAGCTCAACACTGCTGCAACCTAACATCACCTGTACGCATCTATCGTGCATAAGCTTATAGAAAGCTTAGAGGGTGGTGTAAGTGTGTGCATAAGGCAAACGCCAAGTGTACAGTATCAGGACAATGCGGAAGTATGTGGTAAGTCCATGAAAATACCAAGGCTATGTAATGCAAGGCATGATGCGAGATATGGATGTCATCGGCCACACCGATGCAATGTAAGGCCTACATAGCCAAATGTCATATGCGAAATGCAATCCAAGCAAGTCGGTACTCTTCAAATACGTATATCAGTACAGTTCCTCTCTGGATATCACCGGGGTCTAATACACTTCGCAGAGACTGCCACCTCCCTAGCTGCACAGTCAAGCAAGCGGATAAGACCTCACTATCCGCCTGACCAGTAGTATGCCAATACCTACCCGGCTCGTCGATAGCGGACTCATTTGAGAGCTAGTCAAACTCAGCCTAACTTATAGCCCCCTCACTCAGGCGGATAAGGCCACACCCCCTTCCAACCGACCACGACACAGTGGGAGACGCGGCCTACTGGTATTCGGCACTCGGGCGCTCATGTATCCACTCGGTCTAGACGCTGGAGCATCTCCTGGTACCAAAAAGGTTCTGGGACTTTCACCCAAGGATATCCTAAGTGCCCACAGTGCTAGAATAATATTTTCGGTATCCAATACGGTCATCCACGATGTACCTGTGGAGCCACGGTCCTGATGTCGTTAGGGCGTGTAGTGATTAAGTCACACGTATGCGAGATGCATGAATCACATGTCAAATCATGCAGAAGTCCAGCGCGTACTGCGCAATCATGTAGGGCACTCAGTCACATAACGAGTCCCGTAAATGGTCTGCCCAATGGCGTATGTTATGATCAGTCATTACTCATATCAAGCATGCATATGATGCGTATGGGCATGAGTCATGAGGTTATACTAAGCATGTTATAAGGCAATGAATAGCAACGGGTATGGACCTATCAATGGGCCCTAAAGAGAGCTACAATGCGGACATTTAACCAACATTGTACGTACAATGTGGACGTCAAACCAACATTGTTTTCTAGGCACGGCTTGCCGTAAATATCATTTCACGAACCATGATAGACGTACATTGCAATGGACCCTAAGGACATCCATTGGGCCTCGATCCCTAGGCCTTGGATATATCAAATGAGCCGAATTGCGTGGGCCTTACATTCTTCAAATGGCTACGTTAATGGGCCTCGCCAAGGAGCCTTATGTACATTGCAATGGTCCATGACTCATGGGCCATGAAATACATCAAAGTGGGACTACACACATGAGTTTTAAATATGTCAAATGGGTCATTCCATTTGCGCCCCTTGCACATCAAATGGGCCTGATCCCATGGGCTTTATATGTACCAAATGGGCTTAGATCCCGTGGGCCTTATATAGAATAAGTGGGCCGGATCTCATGGGCATTGTATATATCAAATGGGCCGAAACCCATGGGCTTTAGATATGCCAAATGGGCTTAATCCCATGGACATTACACATGCCAAATGGGATTAATCCCATGGTCTTAGATGTGCACCAAGGTGGGCCTAAATGAATGGCCATAAATGGGTCAACATGGCCCTATACACATACCATGGTGGCCCATTTGAACCATAGATCTGGTTCATTTTGGCACAAGCTATGAAATAATTTTACAACAACAAATAAATGGGCGGTTTGGATGAAACTCATGCATCATGGTAGACTCCCATGTGGGCCCACTATAACATTTATTTTCCATCCAATCCTGGGCCCACTGAAATGCTTATTTGCCACCCAACCTGTTGTTAGGGCCGTGTGGCAAGGGGCCCACCAAAAATGTTTATTTTACATCCCACCTGTTGATAAGGCCATGTAGCAAGGGGCCCACCAAAATGTTTATTTTCCATTCAAACCTGCTGATGAGGTCATATAGACCCAGGGCCCACCGTAATGTATATTATTTTTTTTTACCCAACCTGGGCCCACTGTACTATTTATTTGCATCCAAACTGTTCATAGAATCACATGGCCTAGGGCCCACTGTAATGTTTATTGCCATCCAAACCTGTTCATAACGTCACGTGGCCAGGGGCCCACGTGATGGACGGCATGGACATAACACATACATCTGAGTGGGGGCCACCGTCCACTGCCGTGGACGGACGGCGTGAGTGAAACACTTGCATCACAGTGGGTGTCACCACCCACTGTTTTGACGGTGTGGTAAGCCACACATACCACAGTGGATCCCATATAGGGCCCACCAAAGTGTTTATTTGCAATCCAACCCGTCCATTACGTATGTCCCACCTGTTTGAGGGTTCACACCAAGTTTTAGCCACATTAAAAATTCAGGTAGGCCCCACCAAGTGTTTTATATGATTTAGGCATGTCTTCACATGATTTGGATGGTATGGCCCACCTGAGTTCAGTTTGTCGATGATTTTTGGAGCCAACGCACCATTCAAGGGGACCTATTAAATGAACGGTATAGATGTAAAACATACATCATGGTGGAGTCTACAAGTGGGCCAATGCGGCCACGCTTTTTAACGTGGACGTCTCTGGACGTCATGACACAAAGTCATATCAAAAAAGAAAATTATTTTTTTATCCTAGGTGGGACCCACATTAAACAGATCTACCCCGTCCATTGCATGTGTCTCACAAAATTAAGGGTCCAAACCAAGTTTCAACCACGTCCAAATTTTAGATAGGCCCCACCAAATGATTTTGTATGTTTCAGGCATGTCTCCACATGATTTTAGATGGTATGGCCCACCTGAGAATCAGATTGGTCCCAAACTTTGGCTCAACGCCTAAAATAGTCTGAGAAAGGTGGTGGACGGCTTGGATCAAGCAAATACCTCAAGGTGGGGCCTGCATCAGTGGCCCACTGTAAAAGTATACTTTTTCCCTTTCCTTTTTTTTTTTTAAGTGCAATGTGTTAACGCTGCCAGTCCAGCGTCCAGAGACGCTGAACGGCGTGCTTTAAACAGATACAACACGGTGGGTCCCACAGGGACATGGTCCACGTTCACCAAGGTGGGTCCCACATGATCGTGGCCCACCTTGCATGTACATATATATATATATATATATATATATATATATATATATATAATATCATTTATCTAATATGTAGTGGGCCACACCATTTGATGGATGGAGTAGATTTATCATGAATCGGTGGGGCCCACTTCATTTTAGGAGAAGGATAAGGAGAGATAAAGATAGAATAAGAGACGGTGATGGTGGGGCCTCGCTACTATGGGTCCCACATGATACAAATTACACACAAAAAAAATGGGTCCCACAAACAAGTGGTCCCTAAAAAGAAATTTAACGGTGGATCACCCACCTCTAAGCCTCCTCCTTGCTCCCTTGGCCTCCAATGCTCCTTGCCTTCGCCTTGGACGGTGGATGATGGACCTTTGATGGTGTGGATGAGAGATGAGAGGGTGAGCCACACTTGGCTTTTGGAAAAGCTTGGGAATGCTTGGACGTGTGAAATTTTTGCTTGGAGAGATTTTTTTGAGAATGAATGAGAGAGAGAGGGGAGTGATGGGTGAAAAAGGGTGATGGAGTGATGTGTGATGGGTTTGGTGATGGATGAAGTGATGTGAGAGTGGACTTTGGGTTGCTTGTGTAAGAGAAAGGTATGGGCATGACATGGGTTAGTTGTACTTGGGTATGGAGTGACTTGACTTGTACTTGACATGAGTGATTGATTGATTGATGGGACATCTCGTAGAGATTCCCTTGTAATCCGCAACGCGCGGTGTTTTCTCGAACTGAACGCGGGCCCACATCTCCTGGCCTGGGTATCGCCTCGGCGCGTGAGATGCGGCATCGGAACCGCGGCGACAGCGCGGTCGCACTGGTACAAGTCTCATGTCGAACTGACTCAGACCGACAGAATCCGTTTCAGGATTTCGCGCAACGCCGGTTACAGATCGCGAGTAGCCGAAAATCGATCGGAATGACCGCGAAAGTCTAAGGAACAGTACGAATTAGGATATGGGTTTTACACACATTGTAAGGATGATGTTGTTTAAATGTCTCAGTGGGTCCCACTTAAGTTTCCAACTCAATGTGAAAGGCTTTCCCAGAAAATTGGCAGCATGATTTTTTCAAGCGCGAATTTCCTGTGAAAGCCTTTTATGCATTAAAACCTAAGTGGGGCCTACCATAATGTGTTTGAGAAATCAACCCCATCCATCCATTTTACCTTATCATTTTAAGGCATTATCCCAAAATTGAGGCAGATCAAATCTCAAGTGGACCATACCAAAGGAAACAACAATGATAATGATTCTCACCGTTAAATATTTTTTAAGGCCCACCATGATATTTATTTGACACCCAACCTATAGATTAGGTCATAAAGACCTGGATGATGGAAAAAAAATACAAATATCAGCTTAATCCAAAAATTTGGTAGCCCCAAGAAGTTTTTAATGGTGAGAGTTCAATCAACACCGTGTGGCCCACTTGAGATTTTGATCTACCATTGTTTTGGGTTCATACCATAAATTTTTTTAAAAAAATGTATGGACGGCAAGGATTTATCACTAACATCTTGTTGGGACCCACCTAGCATCCCAACGGAAGAATTTCATATGAAAAGGCTTCCACCACATCTTTTGAAGTCTTTTGGAGAGGGTAAAGAGGCGTGCAAAAGAAGGAAACTCACTCTTTCGAGCTCACACTAAGAACGCCTTCATCCAGACCATTTGCCGGATGTGACGGTTGATGGGAAGGTTTGCACGTAATGACGTGCGAACCGGTACGTAGCTGAGCATTCCTCTCTCTCTCTCTCTCTCTCTCTCTCTCTCTCTCTCTCTATATATATATATATATATATATATATATATATATATATATAGAAAAAGGTACTATGCGCTCGACCTCACGAGTCCATCCCATGAGGTCAAGCTATGTGGGCCCCACTATGATGTGTTTCGAACATCTACCCCATCAGTCAGATGCACCATTCCATCGTGGGCCTAGGTCTCAAAAATCAAGTCAATCCGTGACTTGTGTGGGCCACACCACATACAGAAGTGGAGAGGGGCCGTGCACCATTAAAACATTCATAATCATTTTAATGGCCCATCGAGATGTGGTTTGCAAATCCAGCCCATCCATTATGTGTGTCCCACTAGGATGAGGGGTCATACCAAGTTTCAGCAGTATTCAAAACTCAGGTGGGCCCCACCAAGTGCCTTTATATGTTTTAACGATGTCTTCACATGATTTTAGATGGTATGGCCCACTTGAGTTCCGTATACGGCTGATTTTTAGGATATCCCATAATTTAAAGGGGACCCATCAAATGCACGGTGTTGATGGTCGACACGCATCACGGTGGGGCCCACACAGCTGGACCTCACGGGAGCTTATCGTGAGGTCAAGCGCATAGTACCTTTTCCCTATATATATATATATATATCATATCTGATGATTCTCAAAAATTCGAACGGTCCACTTGAAGTAGAACCTCATGAAACTGCCTGGTACCAATTTTTACTTTGAACCAAAACTTTGGTGGGCCATAAAAATGCAAACAGTTTCTTCCCTTGATTTGAATTTCTCTTTACTATGGCCCACCAGAATCTTAGATTAGGGTGAAAATTCACCCCCTAAGGTTTCGTGGGATTCCGCGTCTTATGGATCGTTCGGATTCGACACCCATGACACATGTGGAAAGGTGCACACGTGCGTAGGTGCATAGGAGAGCATGCGTCTCTCTCTCTCTCTCTATACACACACACACACGGAAACGTTCACCTGCGAACCAGTTCGTATGTACTACATATGAACTTTTTTGAGAACTCATCATATCTGATGAGTTTCGAAAATTTGAACAGTCCACATGAAGTAGAACCTCATGAAACTTCATGGTACGAAATTTTACTTTGATCCAAAACTTCGGTGGGCCATGAAAAATGCAACAGTTTCTTCCCTTGATTTGAATTTCTCTTTGCAATGGCCCACCAAAATCTTAGATAAGGGTAAAAATTCATCCCTTAAGGTTTCATGGGATTCCGCATCTTATGGATCGTTCGGATTTGACACCCATGACACATGTGCAAAGGTGCGCACATGCATAGGTGCGTAGGTGAGCATGCCTCTCTCTCTCTCTCTCTCTCTCTCTCTCTCTCTCTCTCTCTCTCTCTCTCTCTCTATATATATATATATATATATATATATATATATATATATATATATATATATATATATATATAGAGGGAAAAGGTACTATGCGCTTGACCTCACTATAAGCTCTTGTGAGGTCGAGCTGTGTGGGCCCCACCGTGATACGTGTCGACCATCAACACCGTGCATTTGATGGGTCTCCTTTAAATTATGGGATATCCCAAAAATCAGTCGTATATGGAACTCAGGTGGGCCATACCATCTAAAATCATGTGAAGACGCCGTTAAAACATATAAAAGCACTTGGTGGGACCCACCTGAAATTTGCATGCGTTTGAAACTTGGTCTGAACCCTCATCCAAGTGAGACGCATAATGGATGGGCTGGATTTGCAAACCACATCTCGGTGGGCCGTTAAAATGATTATGAATGTTTTAATGGTGCACGACCCCTCTCCACTTCTGTATGTGGTGTGGCCTACACAAATCACAGATTAACTTGATTCTTAAGACCTAAGCCCACGATGGAATGGTGCATCTGACTGATGGGATAGATGTTCGAAACGCATCACGGTGGGGCCCACACAACTCAACCTCATGGGACGGACTCGTGAGGTAGAGCGCATAATACCTTTTCCCATATATATACACACACACACCACCACGTACAGAAGTGGAGAGGGGCCTTGCACTATTAAAATATTCATAATTATTTTAATGGCCCACCGAGATGTGTTTTGCAAATCCAGCCCATCCATTATGTGTGTCCCACTAGGATTAAGGGTCATACTAAGTTTCAACAGCATTCAAAACTCAAGTGGGCCCCACCAAATGCTTTTATATGTTTTAACGGTGTCTTCACATGATTTTAGGTGGTATGACCCACATGAGTTCCGTATATGGCTGATTTTTGGGATATCCCATAATTTAAAGGGGACCCATCAAATACATGATGTTGATGGTCGACACGCATCACGGTGTGGCCCACACAGCTCAACCTCACGGGAGCTTATCGTGAGGTCAAACATAATATATATATATATATATATATATATATATATATATATATATATATATATATATATTCGAAACATTTTCTACAACAATGCTCAAGTGGGCCAAAGCAACGCGAAACGGTAAGTATACGGCTGCTATTGAAACATTTGTGAGGACACATGATTTTTAACAAATCTAACCCGTCTATTTATCTTGCCTGCTCATTTTATGTCATGGGCCTAAACTGAGTCCAACGGCAAGTCAAGTGGGCCCTACGAAAGGAAATAGTGCAATAGAGCACCCATTGAAGCTTTTGAATGCCATCAACAGGCTCACTTGGAGGTTTGGATCTGCCTTGCATACCCTTGCTCTCAAATGAACAGTAAAAACAGATGGACAGGAGATTTCTCCCCAACATCAAAGTGGCCCATGTACGGTTAGGATTTGGTTCCATGACAATCACTCGGAAGGTATGTCGAATTCATGCCCTGCATGCTCTTATTGGTCCACGTCGCTGGAGATACGAGTTGATAAAACGTACGGCTTACAATTTAAATTAGTCGCATGTCCTGGGAGCGGCTTCAGCGGAGGTAGGTGGGTGGATCCCTGACTCCACCGTGATATATGTACCATCATGCATGCCATCCAGCTGTTTTCACTGCTCAATTTAGATATGATTAAAAGAATAATAAAAATAAATAAATAAATAAATCTAAATCTAAGGTGAGCTACACCATATGAAATAACGGTGACTGACAAGTAAAACTTCTCATGTGCCAAAAAAAAGTTCCGAATGAAAGTGGTATTTCTGCCGTCCTTTGGTTAAGTTCTTTAGACTTTATAAACAAATTTGGATGGAAAATAAACTTTCGGTGGCTGTAAAAAGTTTTTGATGGTAAATAAATATCATGATGTATGTGTTTCATCCACTCTATTCATCCATTTTAACAAATCATTTTAGGGCTTCATCTCAAAAATGAGAAAGATATAAATATCAGGTGGACCACACGACAGGAAAATAATAGTAATGGGATATCCACCATTAAACTCCTCATAAGACTCACTATACTGTTATTTGACATTCAATCCGTTGATTAAGTCACACGGGCCAGATGGAAGGAAAAACAAAGATAACCTTGATACAAAACTTTTATATGCTCCAAAAAGTTCTTAATTGCCCACGAATGTTTTCTGGAATGTGGTGCATTTGAAATGCTTTGTTTTTTGTCTCATTTCATAAAATATAGAAGGAGACGAAACACATCCATCATATTGGGACCCATAGAGGAATAGCCAACCAGCCCATTGGCTGGTGGCAGGGGGAAGGAGCCGATGCATTTCCTTTACTATTTATTTATTTATTTATTTATTTATGTATACCTGTATGGAAAGACGAGTATATCTCACTCCAGAGGCCGCAACTCCTTGAAGTCTTCCGAAGAGTTTATAATTAATTAAAATTTGTTACTTACAGTAGAAATGACATTAAAATAAAAGATGATTGTCAATTTGATGGTATTTTATAAATCTATAGTGTGCACCTTGGCGTAGCGGGGATGGATAGCTAAAGCAACTCATCCTACTCAAAATTATATATTTTACGTCCAATAATACATCTTGATTTACAAAATATATCCATTGTAAAAATCATCTTCCTTTTAGATCGGACCTTTTTTGATCTACCTGGAATTATCCGCACTTTTAGGCCAAGGAGAAATTTAAATAAATAATAATTAAAAAAATACAGATGGATGTTGAGCATTAATGTGGCCCATTTACGACCATCAACGTTACATTATGTACCTACCAGAGAGAGGTTTGGTGTACACGTGATCCACGTTGGCCCGATGTGGATCGTTGTTTTAAAGGAGCTGTCAATTCTTATCTGTATTATCTGATACGTCCATGTGCTGAAATAAGACAGGCAGTAAAAAGACTGACCATCCGAGGGCGGAGTTGATTTTAGCGAACATGAAGAACGCGTTTAGGCTGTGAGGCGAGGGGGTAGGTGGGTAGATCACTGGCTGTTGGGCCCACCTTAATTTGTGTACCTTACATCCATGCTGTCCATCGGTTTTGACGGGTCAATTTAGGGAATGATCCAAAAAATGAAGGAGATCAAAATCTCAGGTGGACCACACCACAGGAAACAGTTGTGAATGAAATTAAAATTTCCTGTGAGCCAACAAGTTTTGAATTAAGCTGTGGTCCTTTCATCTTTGGATGGAAAATAAATTTTTCGGTGGCCCCCAAAGAAGTTTTTAATGGTGATTATTCAATCACCACTATTTCCTGTGGTGTAGTCCACATCAGACTTAATTTACTTCATTTTTTGAATCATAGCATAAAATGAGTCGAAAAAACGGATGGACGGCGTAGATTTAAGGAACACATCATGGTGGGCCCCTGGGATCCACCGACAGAGGTGAATCCAAGGATTTACTGAAGCCGCGCGTGAAGAGAGGTTCGCTCGACTGTACGTGGGGAGCTATGATAACGTACACTGTCCAATGCTTTAGTGGGCCAAATCAACACGAAACAGTCGGTATACGCGTGTCTGTTGAAACATTTGTGATATTACAGGATTTTTTACAAATCCATCCGGTTCATCTGTTCTGCCTAGTCATTTTATGGCATATAACATCAAAGCCTAGTGGACCATATGATAAGAAACAGTGAATATAGTGCCCACCGTTGAAATTTTTTCGTGCCATCCAGTGGTCCACCTGATCTTACCTTTACGCCTAGCCCTAGAATGTGCAGTAAAAGCAGATGGATGGGTAACTGCTCCCAAACAAACATCAAAGTGAGCCGCGTATTCGTTTAGGGTTTGGTAACACGGCAATCGATGTTACTGTGCCTGTACAGGAAACGGATTGGCTACTCTCCCTGCTACGCGCCTCGTGGCTGATGGTCGATTCTCCGTGGGCCCTTCCATGATGTATATGTTTCATCCATTCCGTTCATCCATTTTTAAAGATCATTTTAGGGCTTGATCTCAAAAATTAGAGGTATACAAATCTCAACGGTCCACACCACATGAAAAAAAATAGTGATTGGATATCCACCATTAAAATCATCTTAAGGCACACTGTAATGCTTATTTGATATCTAATCTGTTGATTAAGCCATACAGGAAAAGCAGCTTGATCCAAAGCTTTTATGGCCTGAAAATGTTTTTTAATGGTCGACACTCATTCAACACTGTTTCTTGTAATGTGGTCCATTTGAGATTGGGATATATCTCATTTTTAGTCTCATAGTGTAAAATGATATCTAAAAATAGATGGACAGCATTGATGAAACACATACATCATTTTAGGGCTTACAAAGCACCAACCATCAGCCCTTAGCTGGTGCCAGGGGGAAGTAGCCAATCCGTTTCCGCCTGTACACTAGCTTCAACAGTAGGCGCTGCGCTGATAGCATGTGCAGAAGGTACAACGTCCAGCGAATTCCTATCCTGCGTTCTCTTATCGGTCCACGTGACTGCCGATGTCATCAGCTGACATAAGTAATAAAAAAAATACGGACGAATTTTGAAATATAAAAAATACATCTTTTTTTTTTTTCGTATGGAAACTGATTGACGCATGGAGCTTCCCTGAACTCACCATGGTGCATGCGTTATATATACAGCGTCCATCCATTTCTCGTGATTCAATTCAGGGAATGAACTGAAAAACAAAAAACAAAGCAGACGTACAGCCAAAGTGAATCACAGTATAACAATAATGTTGAGAGACCGTGGAATTACACATGGAGGAATCAACCAAAGTAATTCAATTGCAGCAACCAACTTCGATACAAACACTTTGAATTTTAACGTGAAGCAGTAGACAAAGAATACCTAATTCGATCAAACTTTAAATCTTTCTTACAGGGCCTTAAAATCGTGAAATAAATTAAAAAGCCCTTGAATTATCCCTTAGATCTGATTACACCCCTATTTATAACCTATAGGAGAATCACAATCGGAAACAAATTCCACATATATGCAATTCTGCATAATTTCTGTGGTCGTTCGATGGTACTTGGATGGCATCGAACAGCCTTTGATGTTATCAAACAATCTTTGATGTGATCAAACTAACATCAAAACAGTCCAACGACTAAACATGAAAAATTCAAAATTTTACGATGTCATCAAGTAAGACTTCGATGTCATCGAACAACCTTTGATGGCATCGAACAACCTTTGATGGCATCGAACAGGACACCCAAAGCGTCCAGCGACCAATAGGAGAAATTTTAGATTTTTACGATGGCATTGAGCAGGACTTCGATGGCATCAAAGTCTAGTCGATGGCATCAAACTGTCATCGACAGACATGTTGATTTACAGATTTAAAACGTCAATCAACAATCACCACCTTGTCTTTAATCGCCATTCTTCATAGCTTCTTTTTCCTCTTCTCTAATTTCGCCTTGCATCATAGCTCCACCATCGCTCCTTGTACATAATCTGTCTTCCTTTTACACCTTCGTCAAGTCTAGAGAAGTTGCATAAAACTTGAACTTCTTTAAGGGAACTGCCTTAGTGAGTATGTCCGTTGGATTCATGTTCTTGTGAATCTTCTCCAGAGTCACACCTCCTTCCTCAAGTACTTGTTGAATAAAATGGT
Organism: Magnolia kwangsiensis; assembly: GCA_037074715.1. Lineage (NCBI taxonomy): Eukaryota > Viridiplantae > Streptophyta > Magnoliopsida > Magnoliales > Magnoliaceae > Magnolia > Magnolia kwangsiensis. The sequence goes on from CM073585.1 coordinate 67,515,238, forward strand.
GAGGAACATCAATATGTTTAGTACGTGAGTGATAAACAGAGTTTTTTAGTCAAATTAATAGCGCTTTCACTATTACAATTAATTGACACCGCCTCCTGCTGAAGCCGCAACTGATTTATCATTCCCCTCAATCAAACACCTTCCTTGAATGCCTCCGTCACTGCCATATAATCAACTTCGATCATGGAAAGAACTATCACAGACTAAATCTTCTATATCCAACTGACCGCTCCACCCACTAGCATAAATGAGTAACTAGAAGTCAACCTTCTACTGTCCACATTGCTCGCATAATAAGAACCCACATACCCCACTAGCTTTGCCTCTGATTTCTCAGAAGATAAGACATAGTCCTACATACCTCAGATGTATCGAAGTAGCTATTTCATTGTTTCCTAATGTTGCTTTCTGAAGTTAGACATGTATCTGCTAACAACACCTACCGCATGTGAAATATCCGGTCTAGTACGGACCATGACGTACATCAAACTGTCAACCACATTCGAATAAGGCACACGAGATATAACATGCTTTTCCTCATCTGTTTTAGGACATTATTATGAGGAAAGCTTGTAGTGAGGTGCGTGGGGAACACTGACTAGCTTTTCCTTGTCCATCCCATACTTGATCAATATATTCTCAAGATATTGTGCTTAAGATAACTAAAGCCCGCTTCTATTCATGTCTCTATGTATACCAATGCCGAGAACCTTCTTTGCAGTCACTAGATCTTTCATCTCGAATGTCCCTGATAACAAAGTCATCGGTAAATCGATTTCAGATATGCTATGACTGGCAATCAACATGTCATCAATATACAACACCAGGATGATGAATTTTTCATCACTCAGTGCCTTGTAATAGACATAGTGATCATACTCACTCCTAGTAAACTTTTGACTCATCATGAAAAAATCAAACTTTTTATATCACTGCCTAGGCGGTTGTTTTAGGCCGTATAAAGATCTCTTCAACATACAAACCTTGTTCTCTGCCTCTTTTATTTTGAAGCCTTTTGATTACTTCATGTAAATCTGCTCTTTCAATTCTTCATGTAAGAAAGCAGTCTTCACATCCATTTGTTCCAGCTTAAGATCGTATTGGGCAACCCGCACCGACACGAATCTGATAGATACTTTCTTAACAACCGGCGCAAATATCTCAGTGAAGTCGACACCTTCCATCTGAGCATATCTCTTCGCTATCAACCTTGTCTTGTATCTATCATGTTTCTTCTTAAAGATCCACTTGCAACCGATCGCTTTTCTGTTAATGAAAAGCTCTACCAGCTCCCACGTCTTGTTCTTGTATAAGGCGTCCATCTTATCATCCATTGTTGCTTTCTAATTTTTTGAGTCCAACTCATCAAAAGCCTCCTAAAGAGTAGACGGATCCCCCTCATCTGTAATGAGGGCATATGTGATATTTGAGTCATCCATGTATCTCGTCGGTAACATGCGATCCTGTGGCGGATTCATTCTCATAGGTGGCTGCTCCACCTACTTTTGTACCTCTGTCTGCATGTCTGTTTTATCCTGAGTTTCATCTCAGTCCAGCTGAACATCCATCACCAACTTTTCTAGTTCCACATGCTCATCCTTACAAAATTAAGATCATTCGTCGAACTTAACGTCACAGTTAATGATATGATTTTCTGTGTGACCTAGTTATATAGTTTGTACCCCTTTACACCACTACCATAACTAACAAGAGATGTACTTTTTGGCTCTTTGGTCTAACTTATCTCTCTCAACTGACGGTACATGAGAGTAAGCTTCACAACCAAAACACAGGTAATCCTGAGTAGCATACTTACTGACCACTCCATACTTCCTCTATAATTTTACAATCAATGGTTGTAGAAGAAGACCGATTCACCAAGTAACAAGTCGTATTAACGACCTTAGTCCACAATTCCTTACCCAACTTATCATTACTAATCATGCATCAGGCTCTCTCCAAGAGAGTCTGATTCATCCGCTCAACCACAGCATTTTACTCTGGTGTGTGGCGCACTGTGTTATGCGTCACGATCCCTTTATCCTTACAATATTGATTAAATTTCCCTGTAGTAACTTCTCCATCATTATATGTCCTTAGAACCTTCACTTTTCGCCCTAAATATTTTTCAACCATCGCCTTCCATTGTTTGAAGTTGGTAAAAACATCATATTTATTTTTCATAAAATAAACCTACACTTTTTTGGAGTAGTCATCAATGAACGCAACAAACCACGACGACTCCCTAGCGAAAACCACGGGCGCCGACCCCCATATATCAGAATGCACATAATCAAGAATACCCTTACATACATGTTTGCTAAATTTAAAAAATAACCTAGATTGTTTACCATATATACAATACTTGCATATATTAAAATTTAAACTTTTAAAAACTGGAATTAAACAATGGTTAAAAAGTACCTTCATGACCCGTTCGCTCATGTGGCCCAGACGTGCATGCTACATACGTGCAGACATGGAATCCGCTACAGCCATTGCAGCTCCACCCAATGAAATGCTACCGATCAACCTGTAAAGGTTCCCGCTCATCTGTGCCTTTATAACAATGAGTGCCCCCTTTGAAACTTTAAGGACATGATCAAAGACGGTGAACTTGCACCTAAGCACCTCAAGTGCTCCAAGAGATATCAAGTTCTTTTTCATGTCAAGAATGTGTCTCACCTTGGTCAAGGTACGTCATGCCATTAAACATCTTGATGCGCACCATTCTAACACCCACCACATTACATGCATTATCATTGGCCATAAATACTTGTCCATATCGCACTCTTTGTAACTGGTGAACCAATTCCAATGAGGATTCATGCGATATGATGCCACAGTATCCAAAATCCACTCATTCCTATGATCAGCATATAAGTGTCCAACCATAGACACTAACAACACATCACTTCCACTGCACCTTCATCAGACTCGTCGGTTTTGGCTTCCCTGGAAGAAGCGTCTGAGTTCTCTTTTCTTGCCTTAGAATTTGTACAATCCTTTTTCATGTGCCTAGACATCCCACAGTTCCAGTACTTCAATTTTTCTTTGCCCTTGCTCTTGCCCTTGCGATTGGATTTGGATCTCAATCGAGAAGATTCACTGTTCCACTTAGAATTCTGCCCCCTCATAACCAATACATCAGTAAAGGCACTCATGTTATCATTTTTCTTTTTCATCACCTTTCCTTGAATGAGTGAGATAACGGTATCAACAGTAAAGGTCAATCTACTAGTGCACGACGAGTCCTTGAATGACTCATATGAAACCGGAAGAGAATTCAATAGGATTCATGCCTGATCCTCATCTTTAATTGTTTCCTTTACATCTAGTAATTTACAAATAATCTTGTTAAAGTAGCTATGTGGGCCACAACATCACCTCCATCTGCCATCTTCAAATTGAACAACTGAAGCTTCAAGTATAGGCAATTTTCATGAGATTTCTTCGCATAAATGTCCTCTAACTTTGCCCATAAACTTGTTGCAGTTTTCTCTCTCATGACATTGTAGAGGACCTCATCCATTAGACAGAATTGGATAGAGGTTCTCGCTTTCTTATTTGTTTTCTTTCATTCATCATCTGTCATGGAATCTCTTCACTCCTTAAGGATGGCCTCATCCAAACCTTGTTGAACTAGGAGCCCAATCATCTTGACCTTTCACCATTCAAAATTATTTTTTCCTGAGTATTTCTCAACATTGAACTTTGGATTAGATGTCATCGATACATCACTTTCAGATTCAATATGCGCTCCAATGTTTCTCTCGATACCACTTGTTGGGAGACCACAGAAGCACACGGAGATGAATCAACCAAACTAATCCAATTGCTACAACTAAGTCCAATCACAAACACTGCAAATTTAACGTGGAAAAACCTTTTCGAAAAAAAAAATCACTGCACCAAGCAACCAAAATCACTATGAAAGTATAAATTACAAGAGATAGAGAGAATATCTGATTCGAACAAGCTCGAATTTTCCCTTACAAGCTCTTGAAACCTTAGGTATGAATTAGAAAGCCCTTGAATTACCCCTTAGATCTAATTACACCCCTATTTATAACATCGAAGAGAATTACAATTAAAATCGGAAACAAATCCAGTAGATATGCAATTCTGCGTAACTTCTGCTCGATGATTTGATGGCACCTTCAATGGGACTTCGATGGTATCGAACAACCTTTGATGTCATCGAACAATCTTCAATGAGATTGAACTAACACCAAAACATTCTAGCGACTAAACATGAAAAATCTAAATTTTTACAATGGCATCGAGCAGGACTTCGATGCCATCGAACAACCTTCGATGACATTAAACTTCTTTCGATAACATCGAACATGACACCTAAAGTGTCAAGAAACCAACATGGGAAATCCCAGATTTTTACGATGGCATCGAGTAGGACTTCAATGGCATCAAAGTCTGCTTAATGGTATCAAACTGTCATTGATAGACATGTTGATTTGCAAATTTAAGGCATCAATAAACAAAAAAGAAGTATGGATTTAACGACTATCGTTGAAACCTTCCCACGGCCTACGTGACGTTTATTTGCGATCTAATATGTTCATAAGGTTATAAGATGTGGAAGAAGGGAAAAAAAATATTAGCTTGATCCAAGCCTTCTTTGGCTCTAAGAAGGTTTCAACGGTAGCATCCATTTCCCATAGTTTCTTATGGCGTGGTCCAATTGAGATTTGTATCTATCTTGTTTTTGGGCTCATGCCCTCGAATGATATGGAAAATTGGATAAACGGTGTGGATCTAACACATGCATCATGTTGGGGTCATAAAAGTTCTACATGTTAAAACATTCCATATTTCTTCTCTCTGGAATCTGACTGGATACTGCCAACTCATTTTTGGGTATCCGTTTTGGACACGATTTGGCTAGTGATCCCAACACTAGCTAGCTAACTGTGTTAAAACTCTATGAGCCCTACCATGATGTATGTGTTTGTATTAAAATTGGTATGGATCAGATGAACGGTATTGATGTTGTCACATGGTGTCAAAGATATTTGAAAAAGTAGGTGATATGTGGTCGAGAATTGACCCGCACATGGATATTTTCTACATTTTAGCCTCATCGGATAAGGGTAAGTGGTTACCCCATCCAAATCAACTTCAAGGTACACATTTATAGGTGAAATCATGGTAGATAAAGTGTAACCACTTGTTCCCAGCTGGTAGCACATAATGTGAACGCGTGGACGAGCAGTTATTATCTTATCTTTTTCCTGGAGTTTATAAATATAATAAGCAAATTAGAAGAGGAGATCCATCGATCATCATCAAGAACACTATCAAGCCAACGCAACGTTTTGCATACTTTGGTTTATTTTAATCTTTTGATGCTCAATAGCAATGGATAGCATAGTGTCAGGAGTAGTCTGTCCCTGTGCATGACCAGACCGACTTAGGTTACAACCAGTAGTTATAATTCCCTTCCATCTGCGTCTATATCTCAAATATGAAGGAAGACCATAGTTTAGTTACTCATCCGCCTGCGCTCATACGCTAGGCCAACCATAGGTATTATCTACGGCATTGCCTTCGCTTCTCTTATCAGCAAGTCACTCTCAGAAGCGTCCTGCTGCTCTTAGTCAAGCAGGTGATTCCCCATAATGGTAACTTATTCACCTTTTTTTCTTAATGTTCACTAGGGTCGTGATGTAGTAATAATCTCAGTGAGACCGAGGTCGAATCCACAGGGACTAATCTTATGTGTTTTCTGAAAGCAACTAAAAGAAGAACTAGAAAAAGATGAAAACCTAAATCTGAAATATTTTAAAGTAATTGTGAGAGATTTAATGAAAAACTTAATAAATTCAAAGGTGGGAAACTAGGGTTTCCAATGATCCACTTGTAGAGATCACAGAGATCTATGCTTGATTCAAGTCACACGATTGGAATCGGAGTCCTATCCTATCCAATTAGAAGATATCTTAGTAAAATCAAATCTGAACTTCCTTTAACCTAATTCTCAATGGATGAGAGGTATGAGAATTAGAAGTGATTCCATCACAAAACCATGCCCCGGAGATAAGGCAAATAACAGGATTTACTAATCCCATAACCAATCTGAGAGAATTGTGAAAGTTAAGGAGGATTCCATCATCCAACCATGCCCATGGGACGATGGTGAACAATAAAATTTCCTAATTTCACAATCTCAATACATGAAAAGAATATACGCAAAGCTATTGCAGACCTATTGTAATTTGAGTCACAACATACTATTAAAAACTGAAAGTATTCCTTATAATCAAACTAGAATCAAAGAGAGTTCAATATAAACATGAATCAAAGCAATAGAAACATCCCATCACGCTATAAGCTTCACCTCTTAGCCCTAGCTAAGAGGTTTAGCTAACCATAGACATGATTGAACTAGAGTCTCTTAAGAAAAATATAAAAAAACTAAGGAAATGAAGAAAAACTCTTGGCGACGGCTTCTCCATGCTTGTGCTCCACTCCCCAAACCCTAGATGATTCCTAGGGATGCCCTACGGACCCCTATTTATAGTTTTAGGTCTTAAACTTTCGCACCGACTTGGAAGAATCTAGAAATCGCTTCAAATTTATGCAGTCTGCGTAAAATCTGCGCAACTGTTCGATGCATCGAAGGTCTTTTGATATGATCTTCAATATCATCGAAGGTCTTTCAATAACATCGAAAAAGGTCCCGAACTGTCCATCAAGTTTGGCTAAAAAATCCTATAATTCTCGATATATAGAAGTGTCTTTGATATGTCCTTCGATATGTCCTTCTATAGCATCGAAAAAGGTCTAGAACTGTCTAGCGAGTTTGGCCTAAAATTTGGACTTTCTCGATATATCGAAGTGTCTTCGATATGTACATCGATATGATCTTCGATAACATCAAAGGTCTTTCGATATAATCGAAGGTCATTCTAGTAATTTTCTAAAATTAGAGCTTTCTGGCCTCGGAATCTATTTTCAGGATAATTTTCAGGATTCCTTTTCTTCATATCAAATCTTTGATTTTCTTCCTTCATCACTTGGTTTCCTTAGATCTTTGGCATATTAATTCTTCAATCTTGGTCTCGTAAGATCCATCTTTGGCTTTGGTGATTCTTAAGCGTTAAATCAGTGCTTTTAACGTCCTTTTCCATCTAAGCTCTTTAAATTCACCTTGCAACACAAACATGATTAAAATAAAATATTAAGCATTATCATGTTCATAAACCAAGTAATAAATGAGGTCCAATATGAAATATTTGACCATTAACACTTAAATACATCCATCTACTTTCCTTGTTCATTTTGACCATACAACTGTTGCACGTTTACAAGTCGTTGGATTTTCAAGGTAAAAAATAGCTCATTTGGGGGAAGAGCCCCAACCTCTGCTAATCACTTGAGTAACAAGAACACGACAGTTGATTGAATATACGAACGGTCAAGCCACGCTCTATTTCAACTTTAGGAGTAGGTGGTCACAGTTTGAATAGGAGCCAAACAGTTTCACACTTACACCACTCTCTAAGCTTTTTATAAGCTTATGCATGATAGATGCATATAGGTGATGTTAGGTTGCAGCAGCATGGAGCTTGGAGCATGTAGCTGACTTTTGGAGCTTTGATTTTGACATATGTATTTCCCTTTAGCATTGTATTCAAATGTTTATATTAGTGGATATGTGATGATGATGTTGCCTTTGTGATTTGGGTAAACTTGTGGTTATGCTTATTATGAGTAAATGTACATTGAAAAATCCTCTTTATAGGATCTCAGGATCGAAATCTGGCGGATGGACACTGGGAGCCAAGAATGGGGTACTACGGAGGCTGTTGGTACTGGATTCAACGATCGAAAATTTTATGAGGCCAGTTTTCGAGTTTAGGGTGTGACAATTAAGTCCCATATTGAACTTAGAGATACGCGCTAAAAGAAATAGTTGGGAGAGAGATGTCCACCCTTTATTTTAAAGGGTCATACATTATACTTACATTAAAATCCACTTCAACAACTAGATTATTAAATATATATATATATATATATATATATATATATATATATATATATATATAAATCATATCGATAAATGGATCACTTGGGCCAGACTAATGGAAACAATTTGGAAGGCGATGATTGTCTATACATTGTCTATAATCATGTGATCAACCTGAATTATAGATAGAACTGATTTTTTTCGGCCTGTGGCCTAAAATGGCGTGAGGCACCTTGTGGTCCAGGTTGATTTTTCAGAAAACATCATAATATGGCCCACCTGAGCCACTAACCATTTTCTCATACAAGTGGCTTTGACAAAGGGGACACTGGTAGCATATACCACCAACTGCAGTACTATGTGTTATTGGAAAAGCTCTATTAGCTCCACCATGATGTATGCATTTTATCCACACCGTCCATCCATTTTTAGAGATCATTGTAGTTTATGAGCACAAAATCGAGGAAGATCCAAATCTCAGGTAGACCACACCACAAGAAACATGGATGACTAGAAGATTAAAAACTTATTGGGGGCTACAAAAGTTTTGGATCAAGCTGATATTTGTTTTTTTTCTCTTCATCCATGTCTTTGTGACGTTATCAGTTGGTTGGATGGAAAATAAACATTACATTCGGCTCTACGAAGTTTATAATGATATGCGTTCAATCACTACTTTTCCTATGGTGTAGTCTACTTGAGATATCGATCTATCTATTTTTAGACTCATGCCCTGATGTAAGTGAGGAAAATAGATAAACAATGTGGATAAAAAAACAACCATCATGGTTAGAGGTGGGCATCGAGTCAATTCAAACCGAGTTAGGGCTAACCCGACTCGATTCGGTTATGAAATATGCTTGACCCAAACTTGGCTTGACTCGGTATCGAGTCCAGCATGCCCAACCCAATCCGAGTCCGAGTCTTGCCTGGACTAATCCGGATTGAGTCTGACTCGATCACAAGTACCAATTCGGGTCAAGTCTTAAAATAATATGAGAAAATGGATGGATGGAGCAGATATACAATGCATAGATCAAGGTGGGCCCACAGTGAGGATCCTACGGACAACACTCATTATGGGTTGCAACTAATATTCCTTACTAATCAAGTAGATTTTGTAATTTTTTTTTTATCTTATAAAATTATCGTGCGATGACATGGCCTAATTAAATTTTAGAAGAAAGAAATTGGAGGCAGATTAGATACCGACAGGTTGAGTAGCTAGACTCGCTATTGAAGTGACGCCACCAAGTTCTGCAGGGCCCACCATGATGTATGTGTTGTATCCACATTGTCCATCCATTTGGAGAGATCATTTTAGGGCATGATCAAAAGAATGAGGTAGGTCCAAAGCTGGAGTAGACCACACCACAGAAAACAGTGACGAGAGTAACGTCCACCGTTGAAGCCTTCATAAGGTCCACCGTGATTTTTATTTGAGATCCAACCTGTTCATAAGTTAACACAGACATTAAAGAAGTGGAAACACAAAGATCAACTTGATCAAAAACTTTTGTGGCCCTTAGAAAATTTTAATGGTGAGTGTACTCTCTTCACTGTTTTCTGTGGTGGGGTCCACTTGAGTTTTGGGTCGATTCATTCTTTGACTCATGCCCTAAAATGATCTCTCCAAATGGATGGACTGTGTGGATACAGAACATACATCATGGTGGGACCGACATAACTAGGTGATGTCACTTTAGTCGCGAGTCTTGCTACTCAATCTGTGCACTGAATCCCTAAATGGAAACTTGAATAAAAATCATGGTGGACCTTAAGTTAACACAGATATTAAGGGAAAACACAAATATTAGGTTGATCAAAAACTTTTGTGACCCTTAGAAGTTTTTAATGGTGGGCGTGACTCTCTCCACTGTTTTCTGTGGTGGGGTCCACTCGAATTTTGGATCTGATTCATTCTTTGGCTCATGTCCTAAAATGATCTCTCCAAATGGATGGATGGTGTGGATACAAAACATACATCATGGTAGGATCCACGTAACCAGGTGACGTCACTTTAGTAGCGAGTGCGCTGAATCCCCAAATGGACGGAAACGGATTGCCTAGTGAGAAACTCACTACGCTTAACGTACTGAGTAAACTCTGTGGGGTCCACCATGATTTATGTATTTTATCCACTTTCTACATCAATTTTACTAGATAATTTTAAGGCTTGAGACCAAAAATGAAGCATATACAATGTTCAAATGTACCACATCATAGGAAACAATTAAATTAAACATTTACTGTTGAAAATTTCTTGGGGGCTACAAAAGTTTTGGATCAATATTATATTTGTGTTTTCCCTTCATCCATGTCTGTATGATCTTATGGACAGGTTGGATGACAAATAAACATCACTGTAGGGCTTATCAAGGTTTCAACAGTGGAAATCATTGTCCCCATTGTTTACTGTGGTATGATCCACTTGATATTTGGATATACTTCAATTTTGGGCTTAACCCTTTAAATTAGATGGAAAAATGGATGGACGGTGTTGATTGAGCACATACATACAAGGTAGGCCCAACTGAGTTTACTCAGTACAATAAGAGCCTACTGTACACAGTACGCAATCCAATTTCCAAAGAGAAATTTACCACTATACGACCCATTTACGGCCCATGTACTCGCTTAAGCCCACCCTTTTTTACCTTACCAGAATAAGCCCCAGTTGTACGGACGACTTGCCAAAGATTGAAAATGCCCCTACTTTTTTCCTTCAAGCGGATCGGCTGGTGTTCAAAGACGAGCCCTAACGCTCCTCGAACTCCAAGTTATACGAACGATTCAAAAGAAATCAAAGTTACATGGCTCCACAGTTATGTATTTATTATATGCACAACGTTCATCCATATTTCAAGATCATTTCGGAGCATTATAAAAAAAAATAAAAAATCATATCCAAAGATCAACTGGACCACACCACAAAGAGCAGCGGAAAATTGATTTTCATCATTGAAACTTTTGTAGGGCCCACCATAACATTTATTTTCCATCCAATCTATTCATAAGGTCACAAAGACCTGGATGAAGAGGAAAAACAAATTTCATAATGATCCAAAACTTGAGTGACCCCTAAAAGGGTTTCAACGGTAGACGTTCAAAGCAAAATGGTAATGGTGTATGCTACGGTTAAAGATATAGCTACGGATTATAACCGTAGCCATAGATATAAAAATCCGTAGCCATAGTGGACTGTCTGGGGTGGGCTCGCCGAACTAGCGGCCCTTACGCCAGTTGCTGGCCTATCCGGCGGGGCCACACCGATCTGGCCGCCCCTATGGCTACGGATTATAACCATAGCCATAGACGAACTGCCATGATGATAGTCTATCCAAAAAAATTTTTATTTTTATTTTTATATTTTTATTTTTTACATGGAGAACTTTATTCTACCTATAATATTCTCAAACACATATTCATATAAATATGTATATATAAGCATATAAAAAAAATTTCCTCTCTTTTTTTCATTTCTTTCTTTATTCATTTAAAAAGTATATCTTCTAAACCAAAATTAGTTACTCGATGAACCCTATATGATTTTGGTGTAGGAGAAGCTACTTTGGCCAACCAACCTGGTTATTTTCCAAGATTTCATCAGGTCGATGATCGTGAAATGCATGGAAATGACCGTGAAATAAAACGGAATCGCTGAAAATGACTGTGAAATGCATGGAAATGACTGTGAAATGCATGGAAATGACCCTGAAGTGAAGAGAATTAACTGCGAAATGCATGAAAATAACCGTGAAGTGAAACGAAATCGTAGGAAATGACCGTGAAAAGAAAAGGAATCACTGGAAATGACTGTAAAGGAGAATTCCATTTCCTTTCACGGCCATTTGCATGCATTTCACAGTCAATTCGCTTCACTTCACGGTCATTTCCATGCATTTCACGGTCAATCCCGGCGATTCCGTTTTGATTCACAGTCATTTCCATGCATTTCATGGTCAATTCCCTTCACTTCATGGTCATTTCCATGCATTTCACGGTCAATTCGCTTCACTTCACGATCATTTTCATGCATTTCACGGTCAATCCCGGCGATTCTGTTTCATTTCACAGTCATTTCCATGCATTTCACGGTCAATTCCCTTCATGTCACGGTCATTTCCATGCATTTCACGGTCAATTCACTTCACTTAACGGTCATTTCCATGCATTTCACGGTCAATCCCGACGATTTCGTTTTGATTCACAGTCATTTCCATGCATTTCACAATCAATTCCCTTCACTTCAAGATTATTTCCATGCATTTCATGGTCAATTCGCTTCACTTTGCGGTCATTTTCATGCATTTTACGGTCAATCCCGACGATTCCGTTTTGATTCACGGTCATTTCCATGCATTTCACGGTCAATTACCTTCACTTCATGGTCATTTCCATGCATTTCACGGTCAATTCACTTCACTTCACGGTCATTTTCATGCATTTCATGGTCAATCCTGGCGATTCCGTTTCATTTCACGGTCATTTCCATGCATTTCACAGCCAATTCCCTTCATTTCACGGTCATTTCCATGCATTTCACGGTCAATTCGCTTCACTTCACGGTCATTTCCATGCATTTCATGGTCAGTCCCAGCGATTCCGTTTTGATTCACGGTCATTTCCATGCATTTCACAATCAATTCCCTTCACTTCACGGTCATTTCTATGCATTTCACGGTCAATTCCCTTCACTTCACGGTCATTTCCATGCATTTCACGATCAATCCCGACGATTCTGTTTCATTTCACGGTCATTTCCATGCATTTAATGGTCATTTCCCTTCACTTATGGTCATTTCCATGCATTTCACGATCAATCCTGACGATTCCGTTTTATTTCACGGTCATTTCCATGCATTTCACGGTCATTTCCCTTCACTTCACGGTCATTTCCATGCATTTCCCGATGATTTCCAAGACCTCAACCCGAGCCCAATCCAAGTTTTATCGGGTTGGTGTTTGTATGGCCCAAACCCAAGACCAAACCCGATACATACTGCCCAAGCCCACCCCAATGTCGGGTCGATCACAGGTTGGTCGGGTTAAACCCACCCAACTTTCAGCCTTAAAATCATATATGATACGTCAAGTAACTAATTTTGGTTTAGAAGATATTCTTGTTATATGAATAAAGAAAGAAATGAAAAAAAAGCGATAATTTTTTTTTTATAAGCTTATATATACATATTTATAGAGAAAAATATAGGTAGAATAAAATTCTCCATGTAATTATATATATATATATAGGTAAAATGAAATGTATAGAAATGATCGTGAAATGAAATGGAATCGCTGGGATTGACCGTGAAATGCATGAAAATGACCATGAAGTGAAGGGAAATGATCGTGAAATGAAACGAAATCACCGGGAGTGACCGTGAAATGCATGAAAATGACCGTGAAGTGAAGCGAATTGACCATGAAATGCATGGAAATGATCGTGAAGTGAAGGGAATCGACCATGAAATGCATGGAAATGACCGTGAATTAAAACGGAATCATCGGGATTGATCGTGAAAAGCATGGAAATGACCATGAAGTGAAGCAAATTGACCGTGAAATGCATGGAAATGACCGTGAAATGAAGGGAATTGACCGTGATATGTATGGAAATGACCGTGAATCAAAACGGAATCGCTAGGATTGACCGTGAAATACGTGGAAATGACCATGAAGTGAAGGGAAATGACCATGAAATGCATGGAAATGACCTTGAAGTGAAGCAAATTGATCGTGAAATGACCGTGAATCAAAACGGAATCGCCCGGATTGACCGTGAAGTGAAGCGAATTGACCATGAAATGCATGGAAATGACTGTAAACTAAAGGGAAATGACTGTGAAATGAAATGGAATCGTCGGGATTGATCGTGAAATGCATGAAAATGACCGTGAAGTGAAGCGAATTGACTGTGAAATGCATGGAAATGACCGTGAAGTGAAGGGAATTGACCGTGAAATGCATGGAAATGACCGTGAATCAAAACAGGATAGTTGGGATTGACCGTGAAATGCATGGAAATGATCGTGAAGTGAAGTGAATTGATCGTGAAATGCATGGAAATGACGGTGGGTCAAAACGGAATCGCCAGGATTGACCGTGAAGTGAAGCGAATTGACTATGAAATGCATGAAAATGACCATGAAGTGAAGGGAATTGACAGTGAAACGCATGGAAATGAACGTGAATCAAAACGGAATCGCCAGGATTTACCATGAGTGCATGGAAATGACCGTGAAGTGAAGCGAATTGACAGTGAAATGCATGGAAATGACCGTGAATCAAAACGGAATCGCTAGGATTGATCGTGAAATGCATGGACATGACCGTGAAGTGAAGGGAATTGACAGTGAAATGCTTGGAAATGCCCATGAATCAAAACGGAATCACCGGGATTGACCGTGAAATGCATGGATATGACCGTGAAGTGAAGGGAATTGACCGTCAAACGCATGCAAATGACCATGAAATGAAAGGGAATTGACCATGAAATGCCTGAAAATGACTGTGAAATGAAACAGAATTATCAAAATTGGCCATGAAATGCATGGAAATGGCCCTGATATGAAGGGAATTGACCGTGAATTGCATGGAAATGACCGTGAAATGAAACGGAATCCCCGGAATTAACCATGAAATGCATGGTAATGACTGTGAAGTGAAGCGAATTGATCGTGAAATGCATGTAAATGACTGTGAAGTGAAGGGATTTGACCGTGAGATGCATGGAAATCACTGTGAAATGAAACGGAATCACCGAAATTGACCATGAAATGCATGGAAATGACCGTTAAGTGAAGGGAATTGATCGTGAAGTGCATGGAAATGACCGTGAAGTGAAGGGAATTGACCATGAAATGCATGGAAATGACCATGAAGTGAAGGGAATTGACCATGAAATGAGTGGAAATGACCATGAAGTGAAGAGAATTGACCGTGAAATGCATAGAAATGACGTGAAATGAATCGGAATTGCTGGAATTGACCATGAAATGCATGGAAATGACCATTAAGTGAAGGGAACTGACCGTGAAATGCATGGAAATGACCGTGAATTGAAACGAAATCGCCAAAATTGACCATGAAATGCATGATAATGACCGTGAAGTGAAGGGAATTGACCGTGAAATGCATGGAATTGACCATGAAGTGAAGGGAATTGACCGTAAAATGCATGGAAATGACCGTGAAGTGAAGGGGAATCACCATAATTGGCCGTGAAATGCATGGAATTGAAAGTGAAGGGAATTGACCATGAAGTGAAGGGGAATCGCTAGAATTGACCATGAAATGCATGAAATTGACCGTGAAGTGAAAGGAATTAATCATGAAATGCATGGAATTGATCACGAAATGCATGGAATTCATCGTGAAGTGAAGGGAATTGATCGTGAAATGAATTGAGTTGATGCAAAGTGAATGAAATTGACTGCGAACTGATTGAAATTGACCGTGAAGTGAATGAAATGGATTTTCGACCATCTACCTGATTGAATCTTGGAAAATATTCAGGTTGGTTGGCTAAAGTAGCTTCTCGAACCCTAAAATCATACGTGGTACGTCAAGTAACTAATTTTGGTTTAGAAGATATTTTTATTAAATGAATAGAGAAAGAAATGAAAAAAAAAAGAGAGAATTTTTTTTATATGCTTATATACATATTTATATAAATATGTATTAGAGAAAAATGTAGGTAGACTAAAGTTCTCCATGAAAAAAAAAAAAAAAAAAAAAGAGAAAAATATGCATAGCACTACAGTTAGGCGACGGTTATAATCCGTAGCTATAGGCCCTGCTCCAACCCGTCGACCCCGACTCGTTGTCTCCCTCTTGCAATTGCCGGATTAATGCTACCATTATGGCTATGGTTATAATATGTAGCCAAATGGAGTCCCAGCTTTTGCAAAAAGCTGAAATAGCAGGGGCATTTTTGACCTTTGGCAAGTTGTCCGTACATATGGGACTAATTCTGATGAGGTAAAAAGTGATGGGCTTCAACGTGAAAATAGGCCATAAATGAGTCGTACAGTGGTAAATTTCTGATTCCAAATCGAAACCGTCTACTATTTCCGTTAGAGTTTCCGTGGAATGTAATATTTTAAATATATTTAATAAAACTAGTGACGTGGCACTTACAGTGACGTGAACCAATAATAAGGCTGGATTCAGCCTTTCACTGTTTCCACGAAACAGATGATCCGCACTCCAACAGAGAAAAAAAAAAAAGGAACTTTGGAACTTGTTCAAGTCTTGTATTTTTTGGAATTATTGCAAGAAATGTATTTTTGGAACTGATTGCAAAGAACTATGAGAAGAATGTGGTCATTCAGTCCCACTTCGTTGCACCTTAATTATCACAATCAGAGCCGATTGTGCATCCAAACAGACCCAAAGCAAATGACCTACTTCATCAATAGCTGAAAAAATAAAAAGTGGGCAATGATTATGATACTATACAAGTAGAAATGATTTGTGTTGGACAATTGGAGAGTCCAAAACACTGATCCAGTCTATTCATATAGTTCAGCCTAGAATCACACCCGATCAGATAATTGGGATCATTCGATCAAAGCCTTATCATAACCATCTGTTTTTACACAACCTGATTATATGGTTATGATCATTGGATCAAAGTGATTCATGAGAGAAATAAGCAATCTAATTAGGGGTCCACCACATGGACATCCTAGTTTGATGTTAGACATTTTTTCTTGAAACTCTATACGTGTACCGAGAGAGCAGGTCTAACTAAATGGATAGCTCAGATGGATGAATACATGACCTAGGCGACTTAGTACAAAGTAGACTAGGAATAACCAATACCAGATGGAAGATTAGAACTTCTCTTATTCATGACAATTCTTCCAGGCGGAAGAAGATTGACAATAGTAGGAATGTGGGCAAGAATCTAGTTTCGTAACACCAGCAAACCCATGAGAATGAACTGTAAATTGACAATTGTCTATGTGGAAAATCATGCCCATCCAACCTAACGAAGACACACGTATGGTAGTCCATATCTTTTTACCATTAATTGTGAGACTCTTACATGAAGAAGAATGATTCTGAGTTTAGTGTGAATTTTTAGGTGATGGATAACCTGAGTGAGGAAGAGTTAGGGCATTATATCATTCTTCTTGTCGCGGTTGCTTGTGTAGCTGCCATTGGGGAATACTGCCGACTATACATGTTTAGACAACTAGTTCATTTAGGAGATGATGAGCTGGCGAGGTTCATCAATTTTATTGCTAGTAGCTCTGATAGGGACTTTATTACCCAACTGAAGATAACGAGAGAAAATTTTTTCCGATTGTGTAATGATTACGTGAGAAGACATTTTTACGTGATACAAGACACGTTAGCCTGTAAGAGCAATTGGTACTATTCCTACACACAGTAAGACATAGCATACATAATCGGGTAATTGGACACGAGTTTATACGTTCAGGTGAAACCGTCAGTTGTCACTTCAACCGGATTCTTGATGTAATTGTGTCTCTTTATCCTACGTACGTTCAACAAGAAGGCACTGAAATGCCTATTGAGATTCAATCATACCCATTTTGGTTGACATAATTTCGGTTAAAAGTTTGATTGAAAGTATATTTGAAAATTGACTATTGGTCGTTTAGTTATCTATTATTAACTAATAAAATCAGTTTCGACTATGTAATTCTAGGATTGCGTCAGGGCAATCGATGGGACTCACATTCCTATCCATATATAAATGACCCACGAAGCCAGCTTTCACAACAGAAAAAGTTTCTTATCTTAGAACGTGCTTGGTGCATGTGGATTTGATATAAAAATTTTATATATCTTAACCGATTGGGAGGGTTCTGCTTCAGACGCACGGGTTTTGCATAACGCTTTCACACGATCTGATAATCCTTTAAATGTCCCAAACGGTAACATTTACATTTACAACAAAGCTCTTTTGTATATTTTATTTTGTTAACCACTTTCATAAACTATGATAGCAATATGTAGGAAAATACTATGTCGTCGATGCCAGATACACGCATTCACCAAGTTTTATGGCCCTATACCGTGGTGTCAGATACCACCTCCAAGAATATCGTACTGGGAGATCACCCGCAAATCATAAAGACTTATTTAACTATAAATATGCACAGCTTTGAAATGTAATTGAGCGTACTTTTGGAGTATTGAAAGGTTGATTCCCAATCTTGAAAATGGCTGTGTAATATCCTCTGAAAACCCAAGTGAAAATTGTAGTTGCATGTGCGGTGCTCCATAACTTCATTTTGGCAGAACATTATTCAGATCAAGATATAGGTGGTGTTGGTATACCTATGGGAGATGTGGAGAGTAATCCAATGCCATATGAGGTTTCGGTAAATGACGAGAGGCACTGTTTGGTATAGGTTACTCAGTAGGAAAAAGATGTGTGGTCTAGACTGCACGATTCAATCGCCGAAAGAATGTGGGCAGACTCCCTCACCAATAGTAGGAACTGATAGTCTTCTTCTATCTTATATTTCACTGCAATGTAGTTTAAGTGTTTCATTCATGCTATAATGAAAATACAATCCTCAATGTGGAATGTTGAAAGCATTTTTTTATATTAAAAAATTGAAGGAATTTCATAATTGTCTGTATTTAAGTGACGAATAAGTTACATGCCTCGTATTTGTTTGTACTACTCACAGGTCAGATGTTAGAGATGTGGACTAGTCCCAGTGTGACACGTAAACAATCGCTCGATAAAACTCTGACTCTTTCGACGCAATGTTTGCTCCATGCAAAACCCGCCAGATCACTTGTTGAGCCATCTTACCGAGCACAGAAAATAAAGTGGACCAATGTGATGGATTAAGTTATGTTGAACACGTTGCTAGAGAAGATTGCGCTAGGATGCAAAGCAAACAATGGGTTTAAGAGGGAAGCATACCAAGATGCAGCTGAGGAGGTGTCAAAAGAAACTCATGTGTGCCTGAATTGGTCGAATGTGCAAGACCGTATGAAGTATCACAAAAATTTCTATAATGAAATGAAAGATATACTCGCTGCTAGCGGCTTCGTATGGGACAATGACCGAATGCTTGTAACAGCACCGGACGAAGTATAGGAAGCCTATATCAGAGTAAGACTTTCTCACTGGTTGTTTAAAATACTGTAAATATTATGTTGTCAATACTAGTATTATCCGTTTTAAAACGAGTCTATAGCTAATTATTTACCCATAATATTTTTGTAGTCTCATCCACGAACTGAAAGACTCTGAGGAAGGAGAATCAAGAGGATGGATGATTTAAATGTTATCGTTGGTGATAATCAGGTGACTGGTCGTTATATACAAGGCAGTAGGAATTTGGCTACATCCTCATCATGTGTCCAACGAGATTTAAATGAAACATGGTCAGATGCGGATAAAGATATAGAAGATAGTGTGGATCTATCCGTCAAAATTTTAGGGGACTCGGCCAGGAACTCGCAATTTTCTTCCGACAGTCAGTCGTGAGAAAATCAATCAGGTCAAAATACACCTAAACATACATCTGATTCTGAGAATAAAAATGGCGGGAGTACTACGACGAAGCGGTTGCGTCTTGGTTGTCCTTGTGACGTACTCGGGAAGTCTCTAACTAACATTGCTAAGGCCATGCGTGATTTTGGTCTTGGAAAGGAAGTGAACCAAATCAGTAAAGTGTTGGACATCCTTGAAGAGGTGTAAGGGTTGACCAACTCTGAGTTCATTGACATTGGCCAGTTCCTGTTTAAGGACAAACAACTTGCTTCCTTCTTTGTTAGTTTCAGAGAGGAACGCCGTGTGGAACGGTTGAAGTAAATTCTCCATAGTTCTCAGAAAAATGTTGGTGGTGTAGATCCATGACAAGCCATGTTTTATTTATGATGCAAATTTGGTAGACGTTTGTGCTAGTATCTTATGTTCCTGACATTTAATCTCTCAACTTTTTGGACAGTTAGAACTTGAATTTTGTGCTAGTACCTTGTGTGGAGGCAGTTAGAACTTGAAACATTTAATCTCTCAACTTTTTTATTTCGTTTGGATGGTAAGGACACGTAATAAGTCTATAACTTGAACATTTGTGGATTGGCTTTATGGTTTGCTTTATTTCGCTTGATTTCTTTATAATATTATCTTGTTAATCATAAATCAAATAGAATACTAGATTTTATATATCGTATGTAATCATTTATAAATATTATTACCTACATAAGAGGACTAATATATTATGTTGTAACGTAGATGGGAAAAGATAAGAAATATTATGTTGTAGTGGTCGGCCACCGACTAGGTATTTATTTATCTTGGGAAGAGGTAAGGCTGCAGGTTGAAGGATACAAGGGATGTGATCATCGCTCTTTCAAATCGTTGGAAGAGGCGAGTGAATGGTATAATTATAAATTGAGCACTGGTGTTGTGGAGTTTATGGGCGAATGGATTGAATTCCAAAAAAATCATCCTGGTCATCCTTCTTCTTCAAATGAGGTAATCAATATAACCCCACCATGCTTGGTGGGCCAACGTACAAACCCTAGCCTGTCTTCTACGGCTATGTTCACGGAGGGGATCCCCATGAATGGGCAACAACGTCTTATACTAACTTCGGTATTGGTTGGGATATGTGTAGTTTTTTTTTTTAATACTTTGTATGTTATTATTAACTTTTAGACCAAGTCATTACACTATATGGATTGATGATTGCCACAACACTAAACCGAACAAGCCAAGTGAATAATTTAGTATATAAATCTTGTTTTGGATCTTAAATCTAATAGCACATTTGGTCTGTTATGATTTTCCCATCAGTTGGGATACTGGGCCGATATACATCCATTCAGTTCAAATTTCATTCGTGCTTAAAGTTTTGCAGGACGTAATGTTTGATAATGAGCACGATATGAGACAAATATTTGACCATGCGAATTATGAGAATATGGATAGTATGATGTAATTAGTGATACAGGTAATTAAATGACAATCTTTTACGTATACTAATATGAAAAAACAACGGCTTCTTAATATAACGTACATATTTTTTAGACTAATACTTCTTGTGGCACAGGTATTTGATGCGACATAGACCTCCAGGTTATGTCCGTTTCCTATATATCTATTCTGATTCAACACTTTACTAAAACGTCCTGTTATGTCATTTATATATTTGTCGTTTTTAATTGACTTCATTCATTTTTCTATTTTTTTATATATAGGTGGGCGGAAATATTGCAGTACTGCTTCTAGGGGATTTGATCATCCAATTTAGAATACCCGCCTGACTGCGGTGTAGGTTGTACATAGTAATACTTAAGCACACATTTTAAATTTTTTTTAATGATCTGTATTACTGAATCATACTCTTGATATAATAAGTGCATAGTGTGGTGCATGATACACACGCACTTAGAAATTGATTAGTTATTAGGCACGTGACATACTCCTAATATAAATTGAATGAAACTGATATTCGGACTGTAACTTAGCGACGGTGAGTTTCAAAATTTAATCAGTTGTGAGTTTGAGTTAATCTATGCCATGTGTACAATTTCTTAGTGCCTGCTTATCAACTGTCATATACAACCGGAGAATCAAATACCTCCTTTTTTATTTTTATTTTTCTACATGTCTTGGTTCGGGCGGCATGTAAACGTGTTGGGTGATTGGAACAGTCCAGTTTCTGGATGATGATATGATTCAACACTCCGGTCGAAATTTTATAAGGTACTTTCATGTTCTATGTTGGTATAAGAGGGGCAGTAATCCAAACCGTTGAAATGGTGGACCTCATCGTTGGGGTTGGAAGATCTTAGCTCCTAAGTATTTGGCTGTTGTTTTGGTCTGAATATGAACCGTTGTTGTTTTACTTTTATAGTCATTTATTTTTGGGTCCGCTTATTGAAGTGTTAGGTTTGTTTTTATCCTTGGGTGCGTAGGCCACTCATATTGGTGCCATGTTATCAAATGGACCATCGCCCCGCTTTTAAAGACACGCGAGAATCTTCGATAATCAGGCAGATTGATAGATGATACACAGGCCCTAAGAGATTGTACACATGGAATAAAAGCAATTCAAATTGAAGTGGTCCCACTTTGGAAGTATCATGAACAAAAAAAAAAAGAATTTGAAGGATCCCATGTAGGACCAGACTAGAGAGATATGTCAAACGAGGGTGAGATGGGATCCTACAGTGGGTTTGTGCAAGATCCCATGTAGCTTGGGCAACCACCCAAACAAGACAAAGGGTGATACCGTGGGATGGGTTTGTGAAAACCACCATCCAAACATCCCATGGGAGTTGGTTGTAGCAGGTGGTATGTGATCCCAAGTCATCCAAACATTGGGGCTTAGGAACCCATGCAAGCCCAATACCCCTGCAATTCCACGATAATGACCAGACAAGGGTAATAAATGGGTTTTTTAAAACCCATCCCACCTAATCCCATCTATGACCCTGCGCCAAACACCCCCTAGGTGTGTGGGAGGATATAAAGTTCTCGGTGCTTCATTTTTTTCTCACCTAGAATATACTAAGTGAATTTGACCCAGTAATAGAATTTGACCGAGTACTAAGTGAATTTTCACCTGTCAATTTCACTGCAAAAAATGAATGTATTTTTCACCTAATACTTGGTTAAATTTTTCTAGTCAATTTGACTAGAACTGGATGAAAGGAAAATGCAAATATCAGATTGATCCAAAACTTGTGGCCCATAAGAAGTCTTCAAGGGTAAGCATTCAATCTCCCACCTTTCCAATGGTGCAGTCCACTTGATCTTTGGATGAGCTATATATATATATATATATATATATATATATATATATATATATATATATATATATATATATATTGAATCATTCCCTAAAATGAGCTTGGAAAATGGATGGACGGCGTGGATAAAACACACACATCATGATGGCCATACAACGCACCGTTCAGTAATGACTATCACATACCAGATTACAATCCGCATCCTATTTGCATGTTAAAAAAAATAAAATTAAGCATAGGTCTTGTCATACCTTTCAAGCCGAGATTATTTGAAAGGGAATTTGACTGTATTGACCTCGAAGTTTGGTTAAATAACCTTGGGAGGTACTACCATCTAGATATCCCAAGAGTGGCCTTCTGACAACTTTTGGATATAGTTTCGGATGAAAATGCCCATCCTTGGTTCAGAAGTCATACGGTCCTGGAGTGAATAAGAAGTTATATTCTTTTTGCCAACCCGAGAAAGTGATGGATTGGCTACTCCCCCTGTAAGGCCTGTATCCTAGATCGTGCCGTTCCTTAGACTCTCACGATCTTTCCTGTCGAATTTCGATGACCCGCAACCTATAGACAGTATTTGCGCATGACCTTAAGTCACATCCCATAAATCTGAGTCGACTCGACTTGAAAGTTGTATCTTAGTTACCGCGGTCATGTCTTGCGCACCGATGCGATACTTAGGCTAGGAGTAGTGGGCCCCCGCGTATATTTCAAGGAAATGTCGTGCATTGTGAATCCCGAGAGAAGAATCTCTACCAACCTATTACATCAATCAATCAAGTACAAGCCATCACAACCCATACCTAGTCCATCCATATCTTACCAACAAGACATGACACCCATTCCTCTCTCACCCAAAAGTCAACACAACCCATGCATCTCATGTCATTCTTCTTACACACTCATCGCTCTCTCCTTACATCTCCCATCTTTCATTCATTCCATTCTTTACCATTTTTCCTAGAAACTAAGAGAGAAAAATACTAAGAAGAAAAAAAGAGAAGAACCCAAGTGTAAGACCCGTATCTTAGTCCGTACCGTTCCGTAAACTTTCGCGGTCTTACCGGTCCAATTTCGGCAACCTTCGACCCTTAACCGATATTGACGCGCGACCCTGATTCATATGCAGACAACCCGAGTCGACTCAACCCAAGATCACTACCATAGCGACCGCGCCGTCGCTGCGGTTCCAATGTCGCGACTCACGCGCCGATGCGATACCCTGGTCAAGAGATGTGGGCCAACGTTCGGTATGAGGAAAACGCCGCGCGTTGCGAAACCCAAGAGAATCTCTACGATGTGTCACATCAATCACATCAATCCGATCAATCAATCAATCCATCAATCTATCACATGTCAAGTACACATCCCTTTCACCCATTCCCAAGCAACCACAAAAGTCAAGCTTTTCTTACAAAGCCCATACCTCTCTTACACAAAAAGCCATAAAAGTCAAGCTTTTCTTACAAAGCCCATACCTCTCTTACACAAAAGGCCTCAAAAGTCAAGGATTTCTTACACAACCATCACTCACCACATCCATCCATCACTCTCTCTCTCTCTCTCCCTTTACAACTCTCTCTTTCTCTTTCTCATTTCAAACTCAAAAAAAAAATCCCAAACACCTCCATACGTATGGAATTTCTCCAAGCTTCCTAAGTTCCAAATGTGGCCCACTTTCCTACCCCATCATCTCCCATCTCAACCCTTCATTCCTCATCTCATCCATTGAAATCCAAGCTAAGGTGCCAAGGAACCCCTAGGAGCAAGAAGATCGGACGGTGGGTGCTAGATCATACTAGTTTTTCCTGTTTTTGAGATGGGCCAAGTGAGGCCAACCGATCAATGGTTTGGATCTCACTTGGGACCCTAAGGTGTGGCCGATGGCCCACTTTGATCATCATAATCGTCCATGATGGGGCCATTCTCCATGGACCCCATCATGATGCTTATTTCATTGCATTTAAAGGTCATATAGACCGTCTATATTGGTGGAGAAAGGATCTCCACCGTTGAATTCAATTTTTTTGCTAGTTCCATGTGTAATAGGGGCCCATTTTATTGTGTAATCTCCTACAAAAGAGGGCTCATAGTGGCAGAGCCCTCCATCATACACGTGTCCCACTTTCCATCTCCCTCTCCCTTCTCATTTCATTTTTATTTATTTTATTTATGTTATTTTATGTCATGATGTATTTGTGTGGCCCACTCGAATGGACCCCACCTGGATGTATTATTTTATCCATGTTATTCTCAAGTGGGGTCCACCTTATATAGGTTATGAACATGCCATCCTCATGAGGTGGCCCACCTAAGCCAGGCCCACCCTTAATGCATCATGCACGTCCAGCGTACGCTGGACGTGGATTGGAAAGAAAAAACAAATATAAGCTTGTTTTCAAGCTTTTGGGTGACCCACTCACCTGGGCCCCACCTTGATGAATGTATTCAATCTACGCCGTCTATTCCGTTTCCAAGTTTGTTTTAGGCGTTGAGCCAAAGAAAGAGGTCAATCCGATGATCATGCGGGTCGTACTAGAGAAAACGGTACTTTTACCCTTCTAAGGCTATTAGTGCCCATTTTCTTGTTTCTACACGCCAAATAAATGCCAAAAATTGTACTTATACGGCATGTTTGGGCCCTAAAATTTATTGGGCGGAGTGGATTTTCAAGAAGTGGGCCCCACATGTAATTTTTTTCAAGAGAACAAAACAAAAAAAAAGAAAGGAAAAAGAGGCAGCGCCTGCTGCCACTAACGCAGCAGCAGGGCTGCACGTTGACGGGCGGGCGTCCCAGCAGCCACCCACGGCTGCTGCCGTGGACCCCACCATGATGTATATGTTTAATCCACGCCGTTCATGTGGTGGGCCCCCTCGTCAGGTGGGCCCCCTCCAAGTCTCGGCCGGATCCAAAACTCGGGTGGCCCACACCACACGAAACAGTGGGTTGAACCCCTACCATTGAAATGCTCTTTTGGGCCCACAGGAGTTTCGGATCAAGTTGAAATTTATTTTTTTCCTCTTCAATCCAGGTCTGCGTGACCTTGTCAACAGTTTGGATGGCTTATAAACATTGTGGTGGGCCCCACATGGGACCCACAGTGATGTATGTGTAGTGATGTATGTGTCCTATTTCCACCGTCCAACGGACAGTGGAGCCCACGGGACGTTTGTGCTCTTGTCCTTGCCGTCCATCTGTTTTGATGGTGGGGCCCACTGTCCCCTAGCAACAGCGACTTCTGTGGGTCCCACCATTATATATGGATACATTACATATTATATATTATATATCTTATATCATATATTTTATAATATGTATATAGTGGTGGGCCCTACGTGGGACCCACCTCTATTCCCTTTTTAAATGCTTAAAAAGCTACAACAACAGCTATTTATATATAGATATTTTATATACATTCATGCCCTTAATGTATAAGTTGTTGTTGTAGTTATAATGTATGTATATTACTATACATATTATATATGTGGGCCCAAGGTCCGTATGACCTTTTGAACATAATGGATTTCAAGCAAACATTACCGTGGGCCCCTTGCCAACCAGTTTGAATGACAAATAAACATTTCAGTAGGCCTCTAGGCCATGGGAGTGGACCCATTTGGTGTATTTTAAAGCCCATGAGATTAGGCCATTTGTTGTTTTAAGGGCCCATGGGTTAAGGCCCACTGAGATGTACTAGGGCCTATGGGATTAAGGTCCATTTGACGTACTTTTGGGGCCCAATTGGTGTGGCCCATTTATTACATATAAGACCCATGAGATTAGGCCCATTTGATACAATCTAAAGTCCATGGGTTATGACCCATTGCAATGCACATAAGGCCCATTGGAGAGGCCCATATGATATGGCCCATTTGTATATTTAAGGCCCAATGGGATGTACCTAAGGTCCATTGCAATGTGTGACCCCGGCACAGTTTATGTAATGAGATTTGCGACGATCGTACCTTGGGAGCAATGTTGGTTTGACGTCCACATTGCAAGTGTAATGTTGGTTGGATGTCCACATTACGACTCTCCCTAGGGCCCCATTGAAAGGCCCTTACTTATTATGTATTGGTCGTCCAGGCCCATCTGCATTGTAAGGGTAGTTCATCTCATTATAACATGTTTAGTATAGTCCCATGACTCATGATCATACGCATCATACGTATGCTTGACGTGAGAATTGTCTGATCATAGCATATGCCTTCGGGCAGGTTGTTTATGGGCTCCCACTTAGGCGGTGTTGCCCTACATGAGCGCACGATATGCGTAGGAATTGTTGCATGACTGGATAGCGTGATTCATGCATTTCGCATTTGTGTGATATGGTTATTGTACGCCCGAGCGACATCGGGGCTGTAGCCTCCACAGACGCATCGTGGTTGGCAGGATTGGATACCGAAAATCTTGTTCTACATGGGGTGCTATAGATATCCCTGGGTGAAAGTCCCTAAACCCTTATGGTACCAAGAGGTTGCTCCAACGTCTAGACCGAGTGGGTAGATGAGTGTTGAGTGCCGATTACCAAACGGTTGCGCTCTCCACTGTGTCGTAGTCGGTTGGAAGGGGGTGCGGCCTTACCCTCCCGAGAGTAGGGGGCAATGCTAGGCTGAGTTTGACCAGCTCGAGGAATGGGTCCGCTATCGACGAGTCGCGCCCGATATTGGCAGATAGATAGTGAGGTCTCTTCCACTTACCTTATTACGCGCGATGTGGCGACAATCTGGTTTAGAGTGTACTAGACCCCGGTGATATCCCATATTTGAGCTGTATTGATGCGTGGACACAGATGAGGATCTGTATGCTTGAGTTGCATTACACATCGCATGGCCTTGGGATGACCGATACCATTCATGTCTTGCATCGCATAGCCTTGGTACGGCTCATGATATTATGGATCCATCTGCATATTTCGCATTACTCTGACATTACATGTTCATATTACTACCTTGCGCACACACTTTCACCACCCTCTAAGCTTTCTATAAGCTTATGCACGACTGTTGCGTGCAGGTGACGTTGGTTCGCAGCAGCGCTGAGGCAGGAGCACGTTGCAGATCGTTTTGGAGTTTTTGTTCTTTACCATTGTATTTTCCTTTATGCTCATTGTACTTGTAAAGTTTTTGATCATAGTGGAAATGTAATGGAGTTCTTGGTTGTTGTTTGTGAGTTATACCTTTGGTTATACTTATTACAAAAAAAAAACTAACGTTGAAAATCCTCCTCGTAGCATCCCAGGATCAGAATCTGGCGAATGGGAGCTAGGAGCCGAGAATGGGGTTCTACAGAGGCTGTCGGCGCCGGATTCAGCGATCAGAAATTTTGTGAGCCTGGTTTCTGAGTTTGGGGTGTGACACCAAGTGTGTGGCCCACTTCCTACCCCTAATCTCTCATCTCAACCCTTCAATCTTCATCATCCTCCATCAAAGAAGAAGCCAAGGAGCTTAGCATTCTAATGAACCAAGAAGAAGTGTAATCGGTGGGTGATTATAGGATTAGATTTGTGATTTTGATGATGGGCCAAGTGGTGCCTACCAATTGATGGTATGGATCTCATTTTGGACCCTAGGTGTGGCCGATGGCCCACCATGATTCATATGTTCATCCCATGTTGGGGCCATTCTCCATGGACCCCATCATGATGTTTTTTTTTTGTAAGAAGGTCACCTAGACCTTAATCTTGTGGGTGGGAAAGGGATTTCCATTGTTGATTTTTGTGATTGTGGGTCTACACAATCTTGGGACCCATCTTGATGTATGTATAGCACACCTAGAGGGAGCTCATAGTGGTGAAGCTCCCTCCACCATTCGTTCTTTCTCTCTCTATCTCTCTCTCCCTTGTATGATGGCCCACCTTAATAAAATATGTTTCATCCAGATCGTCTAAACGGCCCACCTGGCTGTCCGTCTGGACAGGCATGGACGACCCATCTGACACGTGCAAGGCCTACCATGATGTACGTGTTGTATCCACACCGTCCAACTGGTTGGGACGGTGGGAACCAACCGTGATGTATGTGTTGCACCCACGTTGTCCAACAACTATGGACCCCACGTGATATATGTGTTTCATCCACACCATCCAATAGGGACAGTGTGACCTACCATGATATATGTGTTGCACCAACGACGTCCAGACGCTATGGGGCCCTCGTGATGTTATGCATTTCATCTAGACCATCCAGATGGCCCACTTGGCTGTCTATCTAGACAGGCCTAGATGAAGGGAAAATGTAAATAGCAACTGGGTATCCTAGTTGGTGGGCCACCCACGTGTCTCCACCTGATGTATATGTTTTATTTGCACTGTCAAACAGCTAGGATGGTGGGACCCACCTTGATGTATGTGTTGCAACCACGCCATCCAACGGTTGTGGGGCCCTCGTGATATATGTAAACATCCACACCATCCAATAGGGATGGTGGGATCCACCTTGATGATATGTGTTAACCTTGATGATATGTGTTATATCCGCGTCGTCCAGTTGGGACGGTGGGACCCACCACGATGTATTTTATCCACGTCGTCCAGGGAAGGCAGCCCACCATGATGTATACGTTGTATATCCATGCTATCCATTTGGTGGGGCCTATCTGGCACGTGCAGGGCCCACTTGCCCCATGTGCAGGGCCCACCTACTATATATTCTATATCCATGCTGCCCATTTATGTTGTACGAAGGTCCACCTTGATGTATATGTTTCATACACTCCATTAGGCCATTTTTCAGGGCCATGGGCCCCATTACTATGTAAGGCCCACTTTATGTACATGAGGACTAGACTGTCCAGATTTTTGGACGTCTAGCCATTGGAGCCCACCTTATTGTATGTGTTATATATGTTGTCCATTCATTTTTTTAAAGCATAGGAGCTGCCCCATGAGGTCCATGTGATGAGGCCCATTGTGATGTATATGAGGTCCATGAGATGAGACCCATTATGATGTGTGAGATCCTCCATTATGTATGTGATAACATTTATGCTGCTCATCCATTTCTAGCTAGTATAAGGGCCATGGGCCCCCATTGTAAATTAGATTCTAAATGGGCGGCACTTTAGGAGGCAATGGTGGTTAAATGTCCACATTGCAAAACTCCTTAGGCCCATTGTAAGCCCATTCTCATCCTCTCTTAGTGGGCTAACCCAAACTGTTGGGCCCCCATTATTTATAGTGCTTCCACCGTGTCTTGTAGATTTGTCCAAGCCATAAAGCCCATCTTGTGCTCATTAGACTCCATAAGAGGCCCAGTTTATTACGTGATGGAGAGGGTGAGGAAGCCCACTCTTGTACTTAGACTCATCCTCTTGACTCCCCTTGTTATATACATTAGACTTACCCATGAGGCTCATTAAGATGTATGTGTTACACATGCTGCCCATCAATGTTGCTGGAACATATGGGCTGACCCGAGAGGCCCACCTACTATATGTGAGGCCCATTGTGGTGTGTGAGGCCCCCTTGTGATTGTATGAGGCCCATTGTGATGTATGAGGCCCGTGTGTGAGGCCCATTGAAATATGTAAGGCTTATATGTGAGGCTCATTATACGTGTGAGGTCCATAGTATGTGTAAGGCCCAATTGTAATGTGTGAGGCCACCATGGTGTACGTGGTTCTATTCATGCTGGCCATGGGTCCCATTGTAAGTTAGATTCCATGGCGGGCTGCACTCTAGGAGCAATGGTGGTTAAATGTCCATGTCGTGAACTCCCTAGTGCCCATTGCTAAGTCCATTCCTCATTTATCCTTATTGGGCTATCCCAAATCATTGGGCCCCATTAATATTAGCATGATCCATCTCACCCTATTGGGTTAACCCCAAATCGTTGGGCCCCCATTAATACTAGAGGGATTATCCAAACCTTGAAGCCCACCTTGCGTACTTACTAGACCCCCAGAAGAAAGCCCAGCTTGCTATGTGATAGGGTGGATGAGGAAGCCCCCTTATTGTACTTAGGCTCATCCTCTTGACTTCCTTTGTGTATGTGGCACCAGGTTGATATATCCTCTGTTTAGAGCATATCTTGATGTTTGGATTAAGTACTCATCCTTCTATGGACCCCACCATAAATACGGGCCGATCATTATTTATGTTTGATATGCATGCTCATACGTATCATTAGTATGCCTGTTATGAGTAATGATTGATTATAGTTTATTTCATTGGGTTGGGATGTTTATGGGACTCCTTATGAAAAGGAGTTGCCCCACATGATCGTGCGATACGTGTAGGTTTGATGCATGACTGGATGGTATGACTCATGCATCTCACATTTTGTGTGACACGATCGATACATTAAGAACATGCTTAGTATAACATCATGATACATGCCCACGTGCATCACTGCATACTTATCACGAGTGATTGATCATAGCATGTGACCATTGGGCTGATTATTTATGGGACTCCCTGAGAGATGGAGTTGCCCAACCTGAGCATGCGGTATGCACAAGTTTAATGATCGGAGCATGTCGTTTAGTTTACACCCTTGGGATGTGACATTTATGGCTACTATTGTTTGCCTTATCTGATAATCAGGCCAATGTACCTTATTACATCATGACACATGTCCATGCGCATCATATGTATGCTTGTTATGAGGAGTAGCATATACCATTGGGCTAATTGATTATGGGGCTCCCTATGAGATGGAGTTGCCCCACATGAGCTTACAGTATGCGCAGGTTTGATGTATGATTGGATAGTATGACTCATGCATCTCGTGGTTTATGTCATATGTGTGCCCTAGCAACATTAGGATTGTGGCCTCCACAGGTATATCATGAATGGCCAGATGGGACACCAGAAATGTTTAGTTCTAGCATATGGGCACGTTGGATGTCTATGGGTGAAAGTCCCTAAACCCATGTGGCAAGGGGATGCTCTAACATCTACACTGAGTGGATACATGAGCACCCGAGTGTCGAATACTAGTAGGCCACATCTCCCACTGTGTCAGGGTCAGTTGAAAGGGGATGTGGCCTTATCCACCCGAGGGTAGGGGGCAAGCTAGGTTGAGTTTGACCAGCTCGGAAATGGGTCCTCTATTGACGAGCCGAGTAGATATTGGCAGACTACTAGCCAGGCAGGTAGTGAGGTCTTTTCTACTCGCTGGGTAGCATGGCTGGGAAGGGCGACAACTAGTTTTGGAGTGTACTAGACCTCGGTGATGATCCCAGAGATGTGCGGTACTAATATGTGGACTTACTGAGCAAGGGTTGCGTACTCAACATTTGACTCATTTATTTATTCGCT
The DNA here is from genome assembly GCA_037074715.1 of Magnolia kwangsiensis. Lineage (NCBI taxonomy): Eukaryota > Viridiplantae > Streptophyta > Magnoliopsida > Magnoliales > Magnoliaceae > Magnolia > Magnolia kwangsiensis. The sequence goes on from CM073585.1 coordinate 67,547,257, forward strand.
ATCCACTTGGGCTGGTGGTGCGTAACCAAAATATTATGTTTACCTTCGTAATGGATATGATTTCAGTTGGGGCGTGCGACCAACCTAAGATCAAGAGTTTACAAGATTAAGTCTAGCTATCCAAATTTAGGTATGAGACTGTTTTAGATAAAAGTCCCTTGTTATGAACCCCACAGCTTAGGATACCACGTACTATTATCCTGACTACACACTCAAGCTTTGTTATTTCTTTTGCATTTGCATATTGTATTACACCCTCAGCATATGACATTTGGTTTACTATGATTCTGCATTACATGGCCTAGATATGATATTTGACTTACTATGTCTCCGTATTGCATAGTCGGTCTACATTACTTCTTTAGTATATGACATTGGCTTATTCTATCTTTGCATCGCATAGCCCGGATAAGGCTGATGAAATTTATGGATTTGCTAATATTTTCACTTACTCTGATATTTATATGTCTAGCACATGCATTGCACACACATACATCATCCTCTAAGCTTCTTGTAAGCTTGTGCATGATAGATGCGTGCAGGTGACGCTAGGACGTAGCCGAGATGGGGCAGGAGTGTGCGGCTGAGCTTTTGGAGTTTTGATATCTATCTTGTATTTTCCCTTTATGTATTGTACTCTAAAGTTTTTTTTATCATAGTGGATATGTGGTGATGTTATTATTTGTATCTGGGTTAAATCATTCTTCCCCCTACCACCAACCAATGGCTGGCGGTGCTCTGTGTGACCCACCATGATGTATGTGTTTCATCCATGCCATCCATATATTTTTCTTGATCATTTTATGGTATGAGACCAAAAATGAGGTGTATCCAAATATCAAGTCAACCACATTACAAGAAACAATGTTGAATGAGCGAAGACCATTAAAAACTTTTGGGGTCCATAAAAGTTTTGGATCAAGATGATCTTTGTTTTTTCGCTTCATTTGTGTTTGTATGACCTAATCAATAGATTGGATGTGAAGTAAACAGTACAGTGGGCCTTAGGAGGATTTTAATGGCTAAGTGGTATAAGAAGTGAACTCGTTGAAAACCACGATCCGTACAACATAACAACTACGACTCATATAACATGGTAACTACGACCCATGCAAATCACGGCCCATATGGGGCCACATTGATGTATGTGTATAATCCATGTCGCCCATCCTTTTTGTCATGTCATTTTAGGGTTACGGCCTAAATATCAACCTTATCTAGAGCTCGTGTGGGCCACATAATAGAAAATAATGGTGACAATGGAACCCACTATTGAAACTTTCTAGGCTCACTATGATGTTTGTTAGAAGTGGACTACCCAGTCAGGACTTTCTGGGCCCACACTGAGTTGACAGACAAGGTGGACGAAACGGATCACCCCATTATGGGCTTTAGGCTATTGTACCAATAGTTATCCTTTCATTTGCTAGTAAAGGAAGTGAACATGTAACAATCGTGACCCATATAACATGACAACCACGACCCATATAACATGATAACTACGATCCATGACAACTACGACCCATGACAACTACGACCCATATAACATGACAACCACGACCCTTACCGCATTACAACCACGATCGGGAATGGGTTGTGGTTGCCATGTTATAGGGGTCGTGGTTGTCATGAGGTAAGGGTCATAGTCTTCATTTTATAGGCTTAGGACCAGCTAGTGGGCCTACATTGATGTATGTGAATAATTCATGCCACCCATCATTTTTGTCGTTTCATTTTATGGCCTTAGGATATTGTACCAATGACGATCCTTTCATTAGGTACTGAAGGAAGTGAATATGTAACAACCGCAACCCATATAACATGAGAACCATGACCCATATAACATGATAACTACGATCCATGATAATTACGACCCATGACAACCACGACCCATATAACATGACAACCACGACCCATATAACCTGCATTTTCTGCTCCTGCAGTCTATCAGTAGTCATCTCATATTTGAAAAATGACAGGCTAGCTTTGGTACAGATGTCCACGTTACTTTTCTAACTTTATACGGTATAACTTCATGGTGATAAGATCCACACCGTCTGTTAGATGCCCTACCTTATATTTAGATTGACACCCAAGGATGAGAATGATTCAATAGTTAGGTGGGCTACTCCATGGGAAACGACGACCCATATAACAGGACAATCATGATCCATATGATATGATAACTATGACCCATGACAACCACGACCCATATAACATGACAACCACGACCCATGGAGTTTCATCTGATGGACATTAAGGATCTTATGTATGTTTATCCCATGTATTCACCAAGTTAGTGGAAGTCACGCCTTAGTCGTGCAAACGATATCTGTATAGTAACATATGTCGCATTAGGTGGTTGTAATGCGGTAAGGGTTGTGGTTGTAATGTGGTAAGGGTTATAGTTGTCATGGGTCGTGTCATGAGGTAAGGATTGTAGTTGTCATGGTATATGGGTCATGGTTGTCATGGATTGTAGTTATCATGTTATATGGGTCGTGGTTCTCATGTGATATGGGTTGTGGTTGTAATGGGTCGTAATTATCATGGATCATAGTTATTATGTTATATGGGTTATGGTTGTCATGTTTTATGAGTTGTGGTTATCATGGATCGTAGTTATTATGTTATATGGGTCATGGTTCTCATGTGATATGGATTGTGGTTGTAATGGGTCGTAATTGTCATGGATCGTAGTTATCATGTTATATGGGTCGTGGTTGTCATGTTATATGGGTTGTGGTTGTCATGGATCGCAGTTATCATGTTATATAGGTCGTGGTTCTCATGTGATATGGGTCGTTCTTCTCATGTAATGGGTCGTGGTTGTCATGGATCGTAGTTATCATGTTATATGGATCATGGTTGTCATGTTATATGAGCTGTGGTTCTCATTTTAGGGTCAAGGCCTATAAAATGAAGACTACGACCCGTAGAGCATGACAACCACAATCCTTATCTCATGACAACCACGACCCTTACCTCATGAAAACCACGACCCATATATCATGACAACCACGACCCATGACAACTACGACCCTTACGACATTACAACCACGACCCTTACCACATTACAACCACCTGATGTGACCTATGCTATTATACAGATATCGTTTGTACGACTATGGCGTGACTTACACTAACTTAGTGATTACATGGGATAAACATACATAAGATCCTTATCGTCCATCAGATGAAACGATCTATTTACACCTTGGATACTAAATTTCATTCAAATATAAATCTTAAATGGACCATAACGTAGAGAATGGAGTAGAATTCTGAGTAAAATTTTCAATCTCAATTGTTTCCCATGGAATAGCCCACCTAACCGTTGAATCATTCTCATCTTTGGGTCTCAATCTAAATATAAGGTGGGGCATTTAACAGACGGTGTGGATCTTATTCTCATGAAGTTATACCATACAAAGTTAAAAAAGTAAGTGCCCATCCCTAAAAAACCTAGCCTAGCGTTTTTTGAATATGAGATGACTATTGATAGACTGCAAGAGCAAGAAATGCAAGCTATACATATGGGTCGTGATTGTCATGTTATATGGGTCGTGGTTGTCATGTTATATGGGTCATGGTTGTAATATGGTAAGGGTCGTAGTTATCATGGGCCGTGGTCGTCATGTTATATGGGTTGTGGTTGTCATGTGGGTCATGGTTCTCATGTGATATGGGTCGCAGTTGTTACATGTTCACTTCCTTTACTACCAAATGAAAGGATAACTATTGGTACAATAGCCTAAAGCCCACAATGGGGTGATCCATTACGTCCACCTTGTCGGCCTGCTCGCCGTGGGCCCAAAAAGTCCCGAATTGGGTAGTATCCACTTCTAACAAACATCACAGTGAGCCTGAAAAGTTTCAACACTGGGTTCCATTGTCACCATTATTTTCTATTATGTGGCCCACACGAGCTCTGGATAAGGCTGATATTTGGGCCCTAGCCCTAAAATGACACGACAAAAAGGATGGGCGGCATGGATTATACACATACATAAATGTGGGCCCCACTAGTTTGGTCCTCACCCATACGTAAAAAAAAAGTTCCGTACACATCACTTTCTTGGCATTAAATACGACATAACTTCTTATTTCCTAAAAAACTGTACAACTACTGAAACAAGGACAAGGGCATTTTGGTCCAAGTAATTTATGAAAGCTTGTCAGAAAGACACCCTCGGAATATTTGAAAGGTTAAATCTCGTTAGGTAATTTGACCAAACTTTGAGGTTAATACGGTCAAATTTCCTATTTGAAAAGGCAAAAAAGGCTTACGCTTGCACCACACTGACTCTGCATTTTAAGTCCAGATTGGGAACACGGATTGCGTCTTGTTACCGCCTCTCTCCAGCATGGGATGGGCTAGAGCTTTGAGTAGCCACCATGATGCATGAATCTTATCCACACCGTTCATCAATTTTAAGCCTAAAAATGAGACAGATCCAAGGCTTAAGTGGAATACACAATGGGGATTAAAGTCTTACAATTGAAAACCTCTTAGGGTTATATAAGTTTTGGATGTAGCTGAAATTTGTGTTTAATCTTCCTACATGTCTACTTAACTTTATGAATACATTGGATGGCAAATAAACATTACGGTGGGCCATAGAAAATTGAGAAATTTACCACTGTACGACCCATTTATGGGCTAGTAACCTTTTTAAGCCCACTTCTTTTTAGCTCACCAGAATAAGCCCCAGTTGTACGGACGACTTTTCACAGGTCAAAAATGCCCCTGCTCATGTTCGAATGCACCTCCTTTACGCATCCAACGCACCTTCGAACACATCAGGACGCGCCTTCGCACGCTGCCAGCCCCATTCTTCAGAAATTAGGTTTTTCCTTCCTTCATCTCCCTGATCCTTCATCTTAGCCATAGAATCTCATCTTCTAATTACCTCTCCCCCCTGTGACTGTCCACCCTAATAGTAAAACCCTCCCTTTACTGCTTTCTTCTTTCCCCTTTATCTGGTCGAGAATACACACCCCACACACATCATTTTCAACTTTTGTGAACCAAAGTTAGGACGAAATGGTCTCCCCATCCAAGAAGCTTCGAACGACAGGTATATTCAAATCCCTGATTTCTTTTCATGGACCCCACTATATATATTATACTATATATGTGCACGGTCCACAATCCATTTTCATTTTTTTGAAACATTGAATGGCATGACATGTCCTAATAAATGAGAAAATTCAATGCTCAAATGGCCCACATTGAGGGTTTTTGAAAGAAAGAATGAAATGAGATGTGAAACTAAACGAAGTCGGTGAAAGAGACCGAGCACTGACTGAGTTAAAAGACCGAGGACCCACTGAGTTTTAATGAGGACTATAAACTGAGTTAAAATAACTATGAACTGAGTTAATGTAAGACCCCTATCCTAGCACGTACCGTTTTATAGATTTCTGTGGTCCTCCCAGTCAAATTCTAGTGACCCGCGATCTGTAATCGACATTTACGTGTAATCTGAGTCACACCTTGCAACCCAAGTCAACTCAACCTAAAACTTATACCCTTGCGACCACGTCGTTGCCGCGGTTCTGACGCCTGATCTTGAGCGCCAATGTGATACCTAGGTAAGGAGATGTGGGCCTGCGTTTATTTCGAGAAAATGACTTGCATTGCAATCCTGAGAGATTCTCTACAACCCGTCCCATCAACCACATCACTAGACAAGTACTAGTCAAGTACACAACCACCCCTCCCCAAAGTTAACTCTCTCTCTCTCTCTCTCTCTCATTTCTCTCTTCACTCCCAAACAACCCATGAGAGTACAATCACCTAAGCTTCCATGAGAGAAAGCTAGGTGTGGCCCACCTTCGTACCACCCAATCCCACCCTCTAAAATTAATCTTAACCGTTCAATCTTGTTCCCTTGGAGCTCTAGAACGCATTTGTGGAAGAAGAAGTCTAAGATCTAAGGTGAGTGTTTTCTTTTAGATTAGATTTGTATTTTTTGCTTGGATTTGATGATTTGAGGGTCCGCTTAGGGTGGGACCCATCTTGATGTATGCATTGTAGCATGGAGGAGCTCATAGTGGCGGAGCTCCTCCCATTTCCTCCAATCTCTCTCTCTCTTCTTCTTCTCTCTCTCTCTCTCTCTCTCTCTCTCTCTCTCTCCCCCTTTTTCTCATTTTCTTTTGGTGTTGATGATATGTATGGCCCACCAATGATGCATGTGTTTCATCCATGCTGTGGGACTAGTCGTGATGTATGGGCCTATCCACACCATCCAGAAACTGGACGTGTGGGAACCACCTTGAGGTATGTGTGATGGCCACACTGTCCAGAAGCGGGACGTGTGGGTCCTACCATGATGGATGTGTTGTATCCCCACCGTCCAATCCCTGGACAGTGGGAAGTGGATTGGCTAGAGTACCTCAAACCAGCTATATAGTTGCTGTATTGCGTCAGCGAGTTCTGTGGGCCCCATCATGGTATGTGTATTATCCAAACAGTCCATTTGAATGGTAAGTCCTATGCAGCAGCCAGCTGCTGTTGCCTTGAATGCCAACAAGTTTGGTGGGGCCCATCAAACGATATATGTTATATCTCAACCGTCCATCAGTAGGTCCCACCACTGTTGCCTTGACGTCAGCAGGCTGTGGGCCTTATTATTAGGTATGTGCTATATCAGACCATCCATCTATGGCCCCACGAGCAGCACAATTGTTGTATATGATGTCAGCAAGTGCTGTGGATCCCACGTGATGTATGTATTTCATCCTATGCCATCCATCCATCCATCTGGATGGGACCCACACATGATATATGTGTTTTATCCATGTTGTTTACCAACACCGTCCAACACTCTGGATGGTGGGACCCACCTCTCTGGATGTGTTGAATCCACACTTTTCGATCAGCTGGTGAGCTTGTTTTAAGGCTTGAGACTAAAAATAAAGCAGATCTGCATATCAGGTGGACCACACTGCAGAAATCAATGGGGATTGAACGTCTACCATTAAATCTGTTGGGGTCACAGAAGTTCTGGATCAATATGGAATTGTTTTTCCTTTTAATCCAGGTCTTTGTGACCTTATGAACAAATTGGATGAAAATAAATGCTATGGTGGGCCCTGTAGAATTTCAATGGTGAAAAATCATTATCACCACTAGTATTTGTGGTATGGTCTAGATGATCTTTCGATGTGATTCATTTTTGGGTAATGCTCTATAAAGATCTCTAAAATAGATGAATGGTGTAGATGGTGTGGCCCATTGTTGCGGCCCATCTTAATGTATATGAGGCCCATTGGTGCGGCCCATCTTAATGTATATGAGGCCCATTGGTGCGGCCCATGTGATGTGACCCACTTGATTTATATGAGGCCCTATGTTATGTATATAAGGACCATGAGTGAGGCCCAATGAGACGTATGTGAGGCCTTTGTGTGGGGCTTAATGTGAGATATATGAGGTCCATTGCGATGTGTGGACTCCACCGTGATGTATGTGTTCAATTCACACCGTCCAGACAGTGCTGGAGGGTGCTGAACAATGTGGACGGTGCTGTGAGATCCACCATGATTTATGTCTTTTGATCCACACTGTCCAATGCTTAGACGGTGCTAGATAGTGCTTAGTCGGTGTTGTGTGCCCCACCTTGTGATGTGTTGTATTTTCATACCATCCATTCGCGTGGCCCCCACGTGATGTACGTGTTTGATCCTAGCTATCTACCTTGTAGGGATCATTTGGAATGTGCAGGGCCCACTTGTTGTGTATTTGAGGCCCATATGATGAGGTCCGATGTGTTGTATACGTGGCCCATGAGATGCAGCCCATTGCAATGTGTATGGTGATGTATATGAGGCCCATTGTGATGCATTTGAGGCCCATGTGATGTGGCCCATTGTAATGTATGTGCAGCCCATGTAATGAGGCCCATTGTGATATATACCAGGCCCATGTGAGCGGCCCATTGTTATCTTCGTGTGAGCGGCCCATTGTGATGTATACTGAGCCCGTTGAGTGGCCCATTGTGATGTATACTAGACTCATGTGAGCGGCCCATTGTGATGTATATTAGGCCCTTGTGAAGGGCCCATTGCGATGCATATGAGACCCACGTAATGCGGCCCATTGTGATGTATTTGAGCCCATTGGTTGCGACCTATGGTGATGTATTTAAGGCCCATGGGTTGTGGTCCATTGTGACGTATTTCTGGCCCATATAATGTGGCCCATGAGTGAGGTCCATTGTAATGTATCTAAGGCCCATGTGATGTGGCCCATTGTGATGTGCATTAGGCCCATGGGTTGTGGCCCATTGTGATATATTTCTAGCCCATATAATGTGGCTCATGAGTGAGGTCCATTGTGATGTATCTGAGGCCCTTGTGATGCGGCCCATTGTGATGTGTATTAGGCCCATGGGTTGTGGCCCATTGTGATGTATTTTCGGCCCATATGACGTGGCCCATGAGTGAGGTCCATTGTGATGTATCTGAGGCCCATATGATGCGGCCCATTGTGATGTGTATTAGGCTCATGTGATGCAGCCCATTGTAATGTGTATTAGGCCCATGCGATACGACCCATTGTGATGTACATATGGCCCTTGAGTGAGGCCCATTGTGAGGTATATTAGGCCCTTATGTGAGGTTATGGGCCCTACTATATTTTAGACTTTATGTAGGCCACTCCTTAGAAGCGATGTTATGATTTTTTCACATTGATGGGCAATGATGGTTAAATGTCCACATTGTGACCTTCCCTTAGGCCCTTTGTTAGGCCGATTGTCGATTCTGATTATCGATACCAATTATGAGTATGTGACAATATAGTATCATGATACATGTCCATACGCATCATCTGCATGTTTTCTATGAGATGTGGTTAACCATTGCATATGCCATAGGGCAGGTTGTTTATGGGACTCCCTAATAGGCAGAGTTGCCCACATGAGTGCACGGTATGCACAGGTTTGATGCATGATTGGATGGTATAACTCATGCATCTCACATTTGTGTGATGTAACTACTGTATGCCCTAGTGACATAAGAGTCATGGCCTCCACAGGCATGTCGTGGATGGCCAGAAGGGACACTTGAAATGTTTGGTTCTAGCATACGGGCGCTATAGATGTCCCTGGGTGAAAATTCTTAAATTTTCGAGGCTAGGGGATGCTCCTACATCTAGACTGAGTGGATACATGAGCGTCCGAGTGCCGAATACTAGTAGGCCGCGTCTCCTACTGTGTCATGGTCAGTTGGAAGGGAGTGTGGCCTTACCCGGTAGAGGGTAGGGGGCATAGCTAGGCTGAGTTTAACCAGCTCGTAAATGGGTCTGCTATCGATGTGTCGAGTAAATATTGGCTGATTGCTGGCCAGGTGGATAGTGAGGTCTCTTCCACTTGCATGGTTGCGTGTCCAGTGGGCGATGATCGCATGTTGAGTGTATTAGACCCCGGTGATGATTCCAAAGATGTACAGTATTGATATGTGGACTTATTAAGGAGTTACATACTCAGTATTTTACTAATTCATTTTTTCATTCATTATCAACTCGAGCTGGTGGTGCTCAACTAATTGTTATATACCTTCGCAATGGCCAGGATCTCGGTTGGAGCACGTGACTAACATGAGGTCAGGGGTTTACCACAATGAGTCTGGCTATCTAAATTTAGGTATGAGACTGGTTTGGATAAAAGTCCCTTGTGATGGACCCCATAGCCTGCGATACTACGTACTATCATCATGACTTCACACTCCAGCTTGGTCATTTCATTCGCACCACATATTGCATTACATCCACGGAATATGACATTTTGGGTTGCTATGTTTCTGCATTTATATGGCCTAAAAGAGGCTGATAGTATTCGTGGACTCGTCAAGATTTACATATTGCATTGCATCCTCAGTATATGATATTTTGTTTACTATGTCTTCATATTGCATAGTTAATCTGCATTGCATACTCTGATATTGTATGACTTATAGACATGTCAGTATTTTTGCTTACTCTGATATCGTATGATTCTTGAACTTGCCAGTATTTTTGATATTGTATGATTTATGACATTGTATTCAATGCTTGACACTTACCTTGAGCACACACTTTCACCACCCTCTAAGATTTCTATAAGCTTATGCAAGATAGATGCGTGTAGGTGGCGTTAGGTTGCAGCAGTGTTGAGCTTGGAGCATGCAGCTGTCTTCTGAAGCTTTGATTTTTGATATATGTATTTCCCTTTCAGCACTGTATTTAACTGTTAATATTAGTGGATATGTGATGATGATGTTGCCTTTGTGATTTGGGTAAACTTGTGGTTGTGCTTCTTACGAGATAAATGTATGTTAAAAAATCCTCCTTGTAGGATCCCAGGATCTGAATCTGGCGTATGGGCGCTGAAGTCAAGAATGGGGTACTACAGAGGCTGTCGGCACCAGATTCGGTGTTCAAAAATTTTGTGAGCCCGATTTCTAAGGTTGGGGCGTGACAGTTAAAATGACCATGATCTGAGTTAAAATGATAGTGATCTGAGTTAAAATGACCGTGAACTTAGTTAAAATGACCGTGATTTGAGTTAAAATGACTGTGAAATGAGCTAAAATGATCATGAACTGAGTTAAAATGACCGTGAACTAAGTTAAAATGACTACAAAGTGAATTGAATTGACTGAGGACTAAGTGAAATATGACTCACAATTGCAAGAAACATATAACTAACTTCACGGTCAATTCCCTTCACCTCAAGGTCAATTCCACGCATTTCACGATCAATTCTCTTCACTTCACGGTCAATTCCATGCATTTCATGGTCAATTTCCTTCACTGCACGGTCATTTCAATGCATTTCACGGTCAATTACCTTCACTTCATGGTTAATTTTATGCATTTCACGGTCAATCCCCTTCACTTCAACGTCAATTCCATGCATTTCATGGTTAATTCTGGTCAATTCCCTTCACTTCACGGTCAATTCCATGCATTTCACGATCAATTCCCTTCACTTCACGATCAATTTCGTGCATTTCATGCTCAATTTCCTTCACTTCACGGTCATTTCAATGCATTTCATGGTCAATCCCCTTCACTTCACGGTCATTTTCAATGCATTTCACAATCAATTCCCTTCACTTCACGGTCATTTTCATGCATTTCACGGTCAATTCTGGCGATTCCGCTTCACTTCACGATCATTTCCATGCATTTCACGGTTAATTCAATGCATTTCACGGTCATTTCACTTCACTTCACGGTCATTTTCGACTATTTCCCTTCTCTTCACGGTCAATTCCATGCATTTCACGGTCAATTCCCTTCACTTCACGGTCATTTCCATGCATTTCACGATCAATCCCCTTCACTTCACGATCATTTCCATTCATTTCATAGTCATTTCCCTTCACTTCCCGGTCAATTCTGTGCATTTCATGGCCATTTCCAGTGATTCCCCTCCACGTCACGGTCATTTCCAGGCATTTCACGGACATTCCCCTTCACTTCACGGTTAATTCCACTGATTTCACGGACAATTTCTTTCACTTCACGGTCAATTCCATGACTTAACGGTCATTTACAGTCCTTAAACAAATCCACTCACGGTCAATTTCACAACGTTCTCGGCCAAAATGCAACATATAACTCAGAAAATTGACCCATAACTAAGTGAAATTGGCCGCGGGGTTGTTGAATCTCACCTATGAGTTGACCACTTTGACATGGAATTCGTCAAAATGACCAATAACTGTTTGATATTGACATTTTTTTTACCGACAACCTGTTATAAATTTACCGACAACTTCTTGAAACTGACTAATAAATGAGTGAAACAGGCCCAAAACTTGTGAGAATTCACTAATAACTCTTGTACTTTCATTTGGAATTCGCCAAAAATTGACCGCTGACTCGGCAGACTCACATCATACTTAATGATTTTCCACCACAACATGTCAACTTTCACATTATGCTTCGTTAAATATTGAATGTTATCGTTGATATAATTTTCAATTCATCCTTGCAGATGACAAACCCTTGCATAAGGGATTTGGCGAGTCGGCCCCCACCCTTTCATGCAGATGTTCTTTGACATGGTGGTTTGATAGTGTTAAGAGTGGGTTGGAAAAGAATAACACTACATTAAATATATTCAGGCAAACTCGATTCTTATTTTTATTACACATTCTATCATTTAGGTTCATAGGAGCCATTTTTCACTCACTTATTGAGCGATATATAGAAAATCTTGTATTCGAGATACAGGGGAACCATGTAAAATTTTCCAAGATGAACTTTACCCTAATAACAGGGCTGAAGACTGATGACCTCTCCATACCTAATATCCATCATTTGAAGAAGTCAATAAGAGAAAAATACTTCAATGAATATCCTATCCTAAAGAAACATGTACATGAGTTGTTCAATAGGAATTGATAGCAATAAGCACGAAGATGTCATGAAGGTAGCCTTAATATTATGTGCAGAGTGGTTTGTTAGGGGAACCGATACGAATAATATATGTTGTACAAACTTAATCGACCTTGTCAACTCATTGGAAGACTTTAATATTTACCCTTGGGGTAGTTTCGCCTTCTTGACGATGACGGAAGGGATCGAGATTGCCTTGATGGCATCGCAGGGGCTTCATTACAATGTCACCGGTTGCATATTTTCCCTACAAGTAAGGATTCTTTCCTTGTCTATTTTAATTTATAGTTTATAGCAAATTATATTTATTTAAGATCATCTTGTTATTTCATTGTAACAAATATAGGCCCTTGAGAGAGTACAGGCTCTCCGAGAATGTATAATTTCATACGTTCCCTCTCAAATTCCATGATTCATACAATATCGGGGATAAAAGGTTTAGAAGTATAAGAAGATTCATCAAATTCTAGAGAGTAAAGATCTATGAAGCTAAGTGGTCACTCATTCAACTATATATGTGTGTGTGTGTGTGTGTGTATTTCTGTACATGAAAATGAAGATGTTCTCTTGCAGATTGAGATAGTTCTTATATTAGAGCCTACCATCAAGGAGTTGAAGAAGGAGGCCGTTCATTTGTTTCGTGATAGATTTGACGTAAGATGTCATAAAAGTCTTCTTTTATGTTGATATTTTATATTTATTTTGTGACATGTTATATAATTGATACATACATTACTTCATTTTGTAGGGCACTAAAGATGAAGATGATGAAGATATGGAAGAGAGATTGGGACAGGGAGAGGGAGAAGAAGGGGGAGAGGAAGAGAGTAGTGATGAGGGAGAGGGAGAGGGAGCGGGATTGTAATTGATTGGGGAGTTGAGGGAGGATAGGGAGGAGCAGAAAGTGCAGAGGCTTCAATTGGAGAGAGACAGAGAAGAGTTGAAGTTCCTCGAACACATGCTAAAAGAGAGAGGAATTGATGGAGAGGGAGAGAGAAGTAGTACTCAAGGAGGTCGAACTAATGCTAAAAGTGAAAGAAGCTTTGAGGTAAGAGAAGAAAAGTTGAATGAGAGGGCGATTTTGAAGAAGAAGAGGGAAATGCTAATGAGGGAGAAGAAAGAACTGAAGAAGTAGAGGGAAGAGTTAGAGGAAGGTAAGGCAGAGTTGAAGAAGCAGATGGAGGCATTTCGTATAAAGAAGATGCGGTGTTGGAAGGAGAATGAGTTAGAGAAGGAGAAGCAAGAGTTTGAGAAGGAGGATGAGGAATTCGAAGGTAGGGACCAGGGGAACAGAGAGGTGGATGTTCAACACTTGGATGCGTCCGGTGTTGATATATGCGAGAAATCACTGCATTTTATTTCAGTATATAAGAGGAGAACTAAGAGGGTGGTGAAGTTATCTGTCTACAAGCGTTCTCCATTCACTTCCATTAAAATCACTCCAAGTAATGTCGCCGATAATTAAAAACTGAGAGAATTTTTTACTTTTTCGATACCCTTACAGGCCAAGATCGATCCATTTAGGGTAATATCAGGGGACGAACTCCATGAATTGGAAAGTTGGGCCAACACAAACAAAGAATCACCAGAATTTGTTTGGTTCAATACCATATGGGAGAAAAATGCATGGGTTGATAGCATGGTAAGTAATTCACACACATACATATATGGTTATTAAACACTTATAGTACAGTAGAGCTTAATTTTTCATATTTATTGATTAGACTATTGACAAGTACGTCAATTTCTTGGAGACAAGGCATCGATCATTTCCTACTTTATATAAACAGGAGTATAAGTTCTGTCCCACATTTTTTTTGGTAACTGTATGAATTGGATCATGGTTATTATGTTATTTCATTACATGATATATATTTTAATTTGGTATGTTGTTTGTAACAACCATCTATCGGCATGCAAATGTGGATATTGAGAATGTATTGGTATCTTAGCAGTGACGAAGCACGTTTATTATTCGAAGTAGAAAAACTCACAGTGATCAGCATTGTTAAACCTCGTGAAGGGCAGAAGGCCATGCGGCAGTATGATGAGGTAATGGTGTCGTTACAAGTTATCAACGCTAGGTGTAGGCATTTTTATAATTTTTGAATATTGATATCTTATCTTGTCAAACATGGATAGGCATACGTACCAGTCAATCACGCCAACAGTCATTGGTACCTGATGGTCATCTACTCTCGAGATTGAGAAATCATTATACTTGATAGTTTATACTCGAGAGCACTCAGTCGATACAGGGAACATATTGAGCTAATGAAGGAGGTCTTGCTTGTATTATTCTATGCCGCAGGAGATGTGTTTGCGTTGGAAGGAAATGCTTGGACGGTCAGAGAAGAGACTTCTATACCAAAGTGGACGAATGGATATGATTGTGGCATTTTTGTCATGAAATATATCGACATTTTGTGTAACGATCAAATTTTGTCAGGAAGAGACTTGCAACAATTCACTCCCAGCTTTAGGAAGTCAATAGCCTATGATTGCCTGGGTGACCTCAAAATATGATATATTTATTTTAGGCATGAGAGGAATAAAATTTTTTTGTGAAATGTTGTAAATTGTTATAAGTAAATGATGTCATGTAAAATATTTACGGTGAAATGATGTAAATGATGTCTTGTATATTTTGTTAAAATTTTATAGTAAATGATGTCTTCCAAATAGTGATTTCATTATGAATGGTGAAGACATCATTTTGTAGTAAATGATGTCTTCACTTCACGGTCATTTCCATGCATTTCACGGTCATTTTCATCCATTTCACGATCATTTCCCTTCTCTTCACGGTCATTTTCATGCACTTCACGGTCAATTTCGACGATTTCGCTTCACTTCATGGTCATTTCCATGCATTTCACGGTCAATTCCCTTCACTTCACGGTCATTTTCATGCATTTCACAGTCAATTCCAGCGATTCTGCTTCACTTCATGGTCATTTCCATGCATTTCATGGTCAATTCCCTTCACTTCATGGTCATTTCCATGCATGTCACGGTCATTTCAATTCACTTCATGGTCAATTCCATGCATTTCATGGTCAATTCCAATGATTCCGCTTCACTTCATGGTCATTTCCATGCATTTCACGGCCAATTCCCTTCACTACACGGTCATTTCCATGCATTTCACGGCCATTTCCCTTCACTTCACAGTCATTTTCATGCATTTCATGGTCATTTTTTACGATTCCGCTTCACTTCACGGTCATTTCCATGCATTTCACAGCCATTTCCATTCATTTCATGGTCAATTCCATGCATTTCACGGTCAATTCGGGTGATTCCGCTTCACTATGCGGTCATTTCCATGCATTTCACGGCCAATTCCCTTACTTCATGGTCATTTTCATGCATTTCACAGTCATTTCCCTTCACTTCATGGTCATTTCCATGCATTTCATGGTCATTTTCGGCGATTTCGCTTCAGTTCCCTTCACTTCACGGTCATTTCCATGCATTTCACGGTTAATTCCCTTCACTTCACGACCATTTCCATGCATTTCACGGTCATTTCCCTTCATTTCACGGTCAATTCCAACGATTCTGCTTGACTTCATAGTCATTTCCATGCATTTCATGGCCAATTCACTTCACATCACGGTCATTTCCATGCATTTCATGGCCATTTCCCTTCACTTCATGGTCATTTCCATGCATCTCACGGTCATTTCCAGTGATTCCGCTTCACTTCACGGTCATTTCCATGCATTTCACGGTCAATTCCCTTCACTTCACTGTCATTTCCATGCATTTCACGGTCAATCCCGGCGATTCCGTTTTGATTCACAGTCATTTCCAGGCATTTCACAGTCAATTCCAGCGATTTCGCTTCACTTCACGATCATTTCCATGCATTTCATGGTCAATTCCCTTCACTTCACGGTCATTTCCATGCATTTCACGGTCATTTCCCTTCACTTCACGGTTAATTCCATGCATTTTATGGTCAATTCCAATGATTCCGCTTCACTTCACGGTCATTTCCATGCATTTCACGGCCAATTCCCTTCACTACACGGTCATTTCCATGCATTTATGATTCCGCTTCACTTCACGGCCATTTCCATGCATTTCACGGCCCTTTCCCTTCACTTCACGGTTAATTCCATGCATTTCATAGTCAATTCCGGCAATTCCGCTTCACTTCATGGTCATTTCCTTGCATTTCACGGCCAATTCCCTTCACTTCATGGTAATTTCCATGCATTTTAAGGTCATTTCTGGCGATTCCGCTTCATTTCACGGTCATTTTCAAGCATTTCACGATCAATTCCCTTCACTTCATGGTCATTTCCATGCATTTCATGGTCATTTTCCTTCACTTCACAGTCATTTCCAAGCATTTCACGATCAATTTCGGCGATTCGGCTTCACTTCACGGTCATTTCCATGCATTTCACGACCAATTCCCTTCACTTCACGGTCATTTTCCTTCACTCCACAGTCATTTCCCTTCACTTCACGGTCATTTCCATACATTTCACGGTCATTTCCGGCGATTTCGCTTCACTTCACGATCATTTCCATGCATTTCACGGTCAATTCCCTTCACTACACGGTCATTTCCCTTCACTTCATGGTCATTTCCATGCATTTCAGGATCAATTCCCTTCACTTCATGGTCATTTCCATTCATTTCACGATCAATTCCCTTCACTTCACGGTCATTTCCATGCATTTCACGATCAATTCCCTTCACTTCACGGTCATTTCCATACATTTCATGGTCATATCTGGCGATTCCGCTTCATTTCACGGTAATTTCCATGCATTTCACGGTCAATTCCCTTCACTTCACGGTCATTTCCATACAACATCGTGCACACGCAAGATCCAATCTATTCATCAGATGGGCCAACAATGTAGTCTCATGGTATTTAAAATCAGCCCTCCCTGATAATCAAGTGGACTATAGACCATTGCTCATTTTCTTCATAACAAACCAAAATTCCATAACTGACATGAATAAAGAGGCAAAAAAACCACACCATTAAGTTAATGGAAATCCAAATATCGATTCAAATTCACACAAACCGGTCGTAAAAGTAATTACCGTTATAAATCAAAACTACCTAATACCTAAAAAACCATGAATACTTTGCTAAAATCAAATTAAGAGGTATAGCGTGGATTTGATGTGGGGCCACCAAGTGAAAAACATAAATAACACATCTACTTCACAGTCAATTCAATGAATTTCACTAAAACACAAAGAAGTTTCTATTGATGGTATGGTGTGGATTTGATGTGGGGCCCACCAAAACCATGAACATTGAGTATATGACAGGTGGATGTGGGTCTCACCAAAACCATGAACATTGAGTATGGGGCCCATTAGAAATTGGATTCTTAACAAGTCCAGGCGGCAATGCCGTCGAACCGGCGGTAATGTCGCCTGCCTCTGGACATCCGTGTGGTAGTGCCACATGCTTTTTTTTTTTTTATAAATTTGGGTGGGTCCCATAGTGGGCCCCACATTACAATGGTATATATACTCTCCACATGCCCAAACCCTCATTCCTAACCCTATCTTCATCTCCCTTCCTAAAACCCTCTCTTTTTTTAAACCTTCTACCATCGTCTTCACTTCTAAACTATCTCTTCATCTTCCACAAACCTTTCTCTTCATCATCCAAACTCCCAACTCTTCATCATCCAAACACCCCACTCTTTATCTTCCGAACAACCATCTTTTCATCTTTCAAACAACTCTCTCTTCATATCCCAAACCTTATTTACACAACCATCTTCACATTTTCTAAACCCATCATCCTCATGGGTATCATTGCATTCTTTATCTCGATATTTTCCATCCCCATGATTATCTTGCTAATGGGGAAGAAGGGAGGGGTTGAAGCGGGTCCATCATCTCCGGGAGTTGAAAGAAGGACTAGGCGGGCCACTGCGAATGACACGATTCCATCATTGTAAGACCCGTATCTTAGTCCGTATCGTTCCGTAGACTTCCGCGGTCTTACCAATCGAATTCCGGCAACCTTCGACCCTAAATCGATATTTGCACGCGACCCTGATTCGTATGCCGTCAACCCGAGTCGACTCAACCCAAGACCTCTACCATAGAGACCGCGCCGTCGCTACAGTTCTGATGTCGTGACTCGCGCGTCGAGGTGATACCCTGGTCAGGAGATATATGTCAGTGTTTGGTGCGAGGAAAACGCCGCGCGTTGTGAAACTCAAGAGAATCTTTACGAGGTGTCACATCAATCCCATCAATCAATCAATCCCATCACATCACATGTCAAGTACACATCACCTTTCACCCATACCCAAGTAACCACTAAAGTCAAAAAAATTCTTACAAGGCCATGCCTTTCTTACACAAAAGGCCACCAAAGTCAAAAAGGTGTCTTACACACCCATCACCACCACATCCATCACCCATCACTCTCTCTCCCTTTACAACTCTCTCTCTTTCTTATTTTTCAAAGATATCTCCAAGCAAAATCCCCATACGTATGAGCCTCTCCCTCTCTTCCAAAAAACTCCAAGTGTGGCCCACCTCTCCATCCTAAGATCTCCCATCCTAGCCATCCATTTCTCATCTCCTCCATTGAATTCGAAGCTAAGGTACTAAGGAACCCATAGGAGCAAGAAGATCGAACGGTGGGTGCTTGATAATGGTAGTTTTTCCTATTTTTGAGATGGGCCAAGTAAGGCCAACCGATCAATGGTTTGGATCTCACTTGGGACCCTAAAATGTGGCCGATGGCCCACTTTGATCATCATGATCATTCCATGATGGGGCCATTCTCCATGAACCCCATCATGATGTTTATTTACTTACATACCTAGGGTCATCTAGACAGTCTATTTTAGTGGAGAAGGGATCTCCACCATTGGATTTTGTATTTAATGGGCCCATGTGTAATGGGACCCACTTGATGTATGTTTCAAATCATGCAAGGGAGGGCCCATAGTGGCGGGGTCCCTCCATCACTCGATCTCTCTCTTTCTCTCTCTTTCTTTCCTTCCCTATTTTGTGGCCCGCTTAATAAGTTGTGAGATGTCTAAACCGTTCATCAAGGGGCCTTACCTTGATGTGGGTCTCATGTACATCATCCAATCATTTGGCGGCCCACCCTGGTAGTATGCATGAGGGTGGGGCCCACCTTAAGTACATGTGTTATATACAACCGTCTAGCGTCCAAGGATGCTGGAGGCTGCCAAAGTGGAGTGTGAGTTACCGTGGGTGTACAGACGGCAGCAAGGCATAAGAAATTAAATTTTTTTTTTTGGGAAGGGCTATACATGTGGGCCCCACCTCAATGTATGTTGTTAATCCATGCCGTCCATCTCATCCCCTAGATTATTTTAGGCGTTGAGCCAAAGAATGATGTTGATCCGAGGTTCTAGCGGGCCATACTGTTCAAAACAGTGATTCTCACCATTTATAAATTATTTTAAAATTTTCATCAGGCTAAAAATATTCAACATTGGACTCTTTTGGCTTGTCTTAGGCCAGGGAAGCCAATGGATGGGGTGAATCTACTTGTTGCGGGCCCTAGATGCGAAAAACCCCTGAAAAATGGGTTTTCCAAAATTTTTAAAAAATATATATATGAGAGGCCTCTGCCTCTCTGACATGCTGCAGCAGCAGCACGCTGCTACGTGCAGCAGGTGAGTGGGCAGCGTCCCACGGCCCCTGCCGTGGGCCCCACCATGATGTATATGTCTTATCCACGCCGTTCATATGGTAGGCCCCTCTCTGAAGCAGGCCCCTTCCAAGTTTCAACCAAATCCAAGACTTAGGTGGCCCACACCACATGAAACAGTGGGATTGAACCTCTGCCATTGAAACTCTTTTGGTTGGCCATAGAAATTTTGGATCAAGATGAAATTTATGTTTTCCTTTCATTCAGGTCCGTGTGACCTTGTCAACAGGATTGGATGGAAAATATATGCTATGGTGGGCCCCACATGGGACCCACAGTGATGTATGTGTTCTACATCCACCGTCCAGGTGGACGATGGTACCCACCGTGATATATGTGTTTCATTTCCACCATCCAGTGGACGGTGGAGCCCACTGGGTGTGTGTACGTGTGCATGCGTGTGGGTGTGTGTGTACGTGTGCATGCGTGTGGGTGCATGTGTGTACGTGTGGGGTTGTGCATGTGTGAATATATATATATGTATATATATATATATATATATATATATATATATTATAGTATATTGAATATATATGTATACATATATTATCGTATATACTATATACATATATATTATATTATGTAATATACCTGATGGTGGGCTTTTGTGGACCCACCATGATGCATGTGTTGCATCCTGTCTGTCCACCCATTTTAAAAGCTCACACATGAGTTAAAGAATGAGTCAGATCGTTAGCTCATGTGGACCCCCCCACCGTGATACATATGCTAAATTCAAACCGTCTATCCATTTTAAAAGCTCATAAATTGAGGCTTAGATGAGCCAAATCATAGTCCAAGTGGACCCCACCTTGGATTGTTTTGAGGCCCATCTTAATGTAGTTGTAGTAGTTCATTGGGGCCCACTTTGATGTGGATGTAAGGCCCATGGGTCGAGGCCCATTTAATGTATTCTAAGGCCCATGGGATTAGGCCCATTTGATGATTTAGGGGCCCACGGGTTAAGGCCCATTGAGATGTACTAGGGCTTATGGGTTGAGGCCCACTTGATGTACATATGGGGCCCAATTGGTGTGGCCCATTTGTTACATATAAGACCCATAAGATTAGGCCCATTTGATGCAATCTAAGACCCACGGGTTATGACCCATTGTAATGCATGTAAGGCCCATTGGTGTGGTCCATTTATGTGACCCATTTGACAAATAAAAGGCCCATATGACATGGCCCATTGGATGTATTTAAGGCCCAATGGGATGTACCTAAGGTCCATTGCAATGTGTGATCCCAACACAGATTATGTAACGATGTTTACGACGATCGTGCCTTGGGAGCAATGTTGGTTTGATGTCCACATTGCGAGTGTAATGCTGGTTAGATGTCCACATTACGACTCTCCTTAGGGCTCATTATTAGGCCCGTACTTATTGTCTATAGGCCATCCAGGCCCATCTGCAATGTAAGGATAGTTCATCTCATTATAACATGTTTAGTATAGTTCCACGACTCATGATCATACGCATCATATGTATGCTTGATATGAGAAGTGACTGATCATAGCATATGCCTTCGGGCAGATTATTTATGGGACCCTGATTAGGCGGTGTTTCCCTGCATGAGCGCACGATATGCGCAGAATTTGCTGCATGATTAGATAGTGTGATTCATGCATTTCGTATTGTGTGATATGGTTATTGTACACCCTAGCGACATCGGGGCCATAGCCTTGACAAACGTATCATGGTTGGCAGGATTGGATACCAGAAATTTTATTCTACATGGGGTGCTATAGATATCCCTGGGTGAAAGTACCTAAATCCTTATGGTACCAAGAGGTTGCTCCAATGTCTAGACTAAGTGGGTAGATGAGCGTTAAGTGCCGATTACTAGAGGGCTACGCTCTCCACTGTGTCATGGTCGGTTGGAAGGGGGTGTAGCCTTACCCGCCCAAGAGTAGGGGGCAAAGCTAGGCTGAGTTTGACTAGCTCGAGGAATGGGTCCGCTATCGACGAGTTGAGCCCGATATTGGCAGACGGATAGTGAGGTCTCTTCCACTTACCTTATTACGTGTGATGAGGCGGCGATCTGGTTTAGAGTGCACTAGACCCCGGTGATATCCCAGATTTGAGCTGTATTGATGTGTGGACTTAGATGAGGATTTTATGCTAGACTTGCATCTTGCATCGCATAGCCTTGGTATGTCTCATGATATTTATGGATCCATCTGCATATTTCGCATTACTCTGATATTGCATGATCATTAATATATTACGCACACACTCTCATCACCCTCTAAGCTTTCTATAAGCTTATGCATGACCGTTGTGTGCAGGTGACGTTGGCTCGGAGCAACGTTGAGGCAGGAGCGCTTAGCAGATCGTTTGGAGTTTTTGTTCATCATCATTGTATTTTCCCTTTATGCTCATTATACTTGTAGAGTATTGGATCATAGTGGAAATGTAATGGAGTTCTTGGTTGTTGTTTATGGGTTATGCCTTTGGTTATGCTTATCACAATTCAAACTGATCTTGAAAATCCTCCTTGTAGCATCCAAGGATCGGAACTTGGTGAATGGGAGCTGGGAGCTGAGAATGGGGTTCTGCGGAGGCTGTCGGCGACGGGTTCGGCGATCGAGAATTTTGTGAGCCCGATTTTTGAGTTTGGGGTGTGACAATCATCACCACCCGTTCGAAGAAATGTGAAGAGGGCTAATGTTGAAGCAACGAGTTCTTCACCAATACCTCGTGAGAGAAGGTCGACGAGGGCCCATGATCAGAATGTACAACCATTGGATGCGGATCGATATCGCGATCGAGAAGTGATTTTCGAAGTCACGGTGGGGGACCAACTATTTTCTGAAAACGACGTGCTAGATTGACTCTTGCACGGTGGTTGGGGAGCTATTTTTAAAGGTAATTCTCGAGCCAATGAGAATAATATATGGTTTTTCTACTCTCAAATTGTTAACACAAGACTCAACCCACCTGGATTTGACATTTCATATGGAGACGCGGTGCGTCCCTTTGGCGTACAACACATAACGAACATACTTGGTGTGTCACTAGGAACGGTCCATATCCCCCCAAACACAAAGGACATAAACACATCGCAACATAGGAATGAGCTGAGTATGCATTTGTGCGGCCACCTCGTTGAGTGGAGGAGAGATAGTAGTTTCAGAAACAAAGAAATGATTCCAATTTACAGACTGCTGCACTACATCTTCACATAATTTATATCTAAGAGCGAGAAACAACATGGAGGTTTCTGTCTACCATGTAGAGATAATGTACCAAATAGGGCGTGGGGAGAATGTGTGCCTTCCCTTCATTATCCTTTACCAAATAGTGAAGGCCACGAGGATAAAAAGAGGTAATCTTTCCCTCCCATTTGACTGCCCAATTTGTAAGTAGCCCAAGATAATGGGTTAAGAGCATCCAGCGGCCCTTCACATACAGAAAGAGTGATAACTGAAGACACCTTAAATCGCATATAATGTGGCCCTAGACAACAAGCATGGTGCTTGGAAGAAATTGGAGACTAGATAGACGAAGAAGAAGACGAGAAAGAAGGCGACGAAGAGGATGAAGCTGAAGAAGAAGAAGAGGGTGATGATGCAGCTGAGGTGCCCTTTGCACATCTGGGTCTAGATGAGCGTTTAAGGGCGATTGAGGCCAATATATTTGAGCTTAAGAAGGACCAACACTACCTGAAGCGTAAGATCTAAAGTATGCATCGAACGATAAAGGCGGTGTTGTGTTGTGTACAGAATGAGGAAGCGCCCCCTCCCTCGCCCGACTCAGAATCATAGTAGGGAGTTGTGATGGATATGGATTCCCTCGCTTCATTTGTCTTCATATATTAGATAACATCCTCATGATAGTCCTTTCTAACTTATGCATGTATTAGGTAGCATCGTCATGCATTTCACATGTTTCTTTGCATCTTCTCTACTGAATGTCTTGCATCATGACTAGTCACTAATGACGAGAAATAAATACAGATTTTACATTTTCATCTCGAATGTTACTTAAAAGATCAGGTAATGATGGAACAACAACATTTTTATTTGTTATTTCTCAAGCATTTCTTTACATGAGCTGCACCCATACAAGCACATCTAATAGTAGATCTCTAGCATGCCACAATTTGAAATGTCCAAGCCTATCTATCTGACATGTAAAGAAATATTTTCAATGGGTAGATGTCATAAAGATAGAGCTTTTAGCAGTCAAATTAGTCAAAAGACATGAACAAGAAAAAGGATGAAATAAATCTTTAATCAAAACAAAATTCTTCATTTTAATGGGGTAAATAATGACCAAAACCATAAGCTGAAGTGGGTGGCCCACATGTAACCATATTGAAAAGCATAAACTTATAATTGGGCAAATTCTCTAAGCATGCGTTTTGGCCAAAATTGAATATTGGTATGTTCGAGATTCCATGGGTGTTATTGAAGTTTCACTTTCTTGCTTCACACGTGCACCTAATTAAGCCTCTCTCTTCTCTGTGAACAACTCCACAGATCATGTAATCTAACTCCCAGATCCATAGCTCAACTGGCAGACTAAGTGGAGATATCTCGTTTCAACACTTGAGGTCTTGGTATTGATCCTTAGTGGGGGTGGCTAACATGGAGTGTGTGTACTGACATGGGTGTGTCCTAACAAGCTAACCCCCCCCCCCCCCCCCCCCCAAGAAAAAAAAAAGAAAAGAAAAAAAGATCGTGCAATCTATATTGGTCAATTACACCTACTAGACACCTTTTTTGGAGTTATGACTTCTACTCGATTTTAATAGCATTGACACAAAATTATTAGTTGAAGGAAATGGAGTACATCATCCAAATGATTACCCTCTCTACAAAGATGGGACAGAGTAATAGTCACTAAAAATTTCAACCATGTAAATTCTAGGCGTTGCTTGTATTGCCCGCATTTCTGGTTATCAACAATATTATCGACATTATCGATATTGTTTCCGTATCCCTGGCCAGCGAAACTTGTAACGATACTGATACTTCGAACACTGGTCCCAAGACTTTCTCCAGGTGGAAAGCATTACCCAAATAGTTGATGGATTTTTATAATGGAATGTAGACCATATGCAACTCCGGCGAATTCCAAGACAATTCCATTCACTCCCTTATTGAGAAGTGAAGGGAATTGACCGTGAAATGCATGGAAATGATCATGAAGTGAAGGGAATTGACTGTGAAAAGCATTGAATTGACCATGAAGTGAAGGGAATTGACCGTGAAATAAAGGGAACTGACCGTGAAATGCATGGAATTGACCGTGATGTGAAGGGAATCGCCAGAATTGTCACGCCCCAAACTCAGAAATCGGTCTCACAAAATTTTTGATCGCCGAATCCAGCGCCGACAACCTCCATTGTACCCCATTCTCGGCTCCCGGTACCCATATACCCGGTTCCGATCCTGGGATTCTACAAGGAGGATTTCAAACATGATTTTGATTTAGTATAAGCATAACCATAAGCATAACCCATGAACAATAACCACAAGAACACCATCAAAAAATCCACTATGATCAAAAACTTTGAGTACAATATGTATGAAGAAAAATACAAGATAATGACAAACTTTAAAAGCTCGACTGCACGCTCCAACTATGACGAGGCTACGGCTGCGTCCAGGCATCACCTGCACGCATCAATCGTGAATAAGCTTATAGAAAGCTTAGAGGATGGTGTAAGTGTGTACACAATATGAGCGTGCTCAGAATGCAAGGTCAGAGTAATGTGGAATCATACTGATGAGTACATGAATGCAATCAACCATACCAAGGCTATGCGGTGCAGGATATGAATGTTATCGGCCATATCAAGACCATACGATGCGAGATGCAAATCAAGCATGCCAATCCTCATCCAAATTTACACAGCTCATCAAATATCAGTACAGTTCTCATTTTGGATAATCACTGGGGTTTAGTACACTCCAAATGGTATTGCCGCTTTCCCAAGCGCGCAGTCCAAGTGAGAGTAAGAAACCTCACTATCTAATAGCCAATAGTCTGTCAATATCTACCCGACACGTTGATAGCGGACCCATTCACGAGCTGGTCAAAATTAGCCTAATAATGCCCCCTACCCTCAGGCGAGTGAGGCCACACCCTTTTCTAACTGACCACGACAAACTGGGAGACGCGACCTCCTGGTATTCGGCCCTCAAGCGCTTATGTATCTACTCAGTCTCGACATTGGAGTCATCCTCTGGTACCATCGGGTTTAAGAATTTTTACCTAGGGACATCTATGGCGCCCCGACGCTAGAAACAATATTTTTGGTATCCAATCCAACCACCCACGATGTGTCTGTAGAGGCTATGACCCTGATGTCACTAGGGCATATAATAATCACAATCACATAAATGCAAGTGTATAAATCACCTTACCAGACATGCAACAATCTTACGCGTACCGCGTACTCATGTAGGGCAACTCCGCCTATCAGGTAGCCCATAAACAATCTGGCCGAGGGCATATGCTATGATAAGTCACTCCTCATATCAAGTATACATATGATGTGTATGAGTATGAATTATGGATCTATACTAAACATGTTATATGGTGATGGACTCTGTTCATAATGAAGATGGGCCTAGACGACCTACACACTAGAAGTATGGGCCTATCAATGGGCCTTAAGAAGAGTGACAATGTAGACGTTAACCAATATCATCCTTATA
The DNA here is from genome assembly GCA_037074715.1 of Magnolia kwangsiensis. Taxonomy (NCBI): domain Eukaryota; kingdom Viridiplantae; phylum Streptophyta; class Magnoliopsida; order Magnoliales; family Magnoliaceae; genus Magnolia; species Magnolia kwangsiensis. The sequence goes on from CM073585.1 coordinate 67,574,024, forward strand.
ATGTGGACATCAAACCATCATTGTTCCTAAGGCACGGCCTGCCATGAACGTCATTACATAAATCATGGTGGAATCTCACATAGCAATGGGCCTCATATACATCACATTCGGCCCACACATAGGCCTCACATACATCTCATTGGGCCTCATATACAATAAATGGGTCAACCAAACGGGCCAATCGAATGGGTCGATCAAAATGGGCCGAGTTGAGTGAGCCAAGTCAAATAGGCCAGTTCAAAAAGGCCAAACCTAACTCAACTATTTAGAAATCAATACACACACACACACACACACACACACACAAATGAATTGTATCAAAAGATCAACTGGACCATATCACAGATGGCAGTGGAGATAATGATTTTCACTGTTATAAAATTTCAGGGCCCACCATCAAGTTAATTTTCCATTCAGTCTATTGTAAGGTCACAAAGACCTAGTTGGGAGGAAAAATAAATATTAATTTAACCCAAAACTATCGAGGTTCAAAGGATTTCAATGATAGGCGTGCATCCCTCCACTACTTTCTATGGTGTGGTCCACCTGATAAATCTGCCTCATTTTTATAGTCTCAAGCCTTAAAATTATCTTCCAAAATGGTTGGACAATTTGAATGCAACACATGCATCATGGTGGGGGCCACACTGATGGAAAGCGTGGAACACATACATCAATGGGTCCCATGTGGGGCCTAAGGTCAGCAGACCTGAAATGAAGAGGAAAATAAATTTCATACGAATCCAAAACTTCTGTGACCCCAACCAGGGTTTCAATGACGTTCAATCCTCACTACTTTTGCTGGGTGGTCCACTTGATAGGCAGATCTACCTCATTTTCCTTAAGCTCTAAGACAACTCGCCAACTAGATGGACGGTTTGATGTAACACAGACATCAAGGGGTGGGATCCACTGGCCGTCCGGCAGCCCAGCTGGCTGGACGACATAGATGAAACACATGCATGGTGGCTGGGACCCACGGTCCAGTCCCTGCCCTCCCATCCAATGGTGCAGCAGCAGGAAGCTGCTGCATGTCAGCGGCAGTGCCTGTTGTAGTTATATTTTTTAAAAAATTAATTTTTTGAGGTTTTTCCTAAGTGGGGCCCGCATTAGTAAAATTCACCCCACCCATTGGCTTCCACTGCTTAAGACAGACCCATAAAGCCCAATATGCGATATGTTTTGGTATGTAGAAGTATCAGGGTGGATTTTAACGGTAAAACCACTATCTCCTATGGTATGACCCGCCCAATAATCGGATTGGCCTCATATTTTGGCTCAACGCCTAAAATGGGCAGGAGAATGGGATGGACGGCGTGGATCGGGCTCATACGTCAAGGTGGGGCCTGCATGAGCGCCCACCCCTGAACGCTGGACAGTTGGATACAACACAAGCATCATGGTGGGTCCCACATGTACGTGGCCCACCTATTTGGATTGGCCTGATATTTGTGTTTTTCCTTCCGTCCAGGCCTGCCAATGGGCTGGATGGTGTAAATCCAACACATCCATCAGGAGGGTCCCACATGAAGGTGAATGGCATGGATAAAATATATGCTTCATGGTGGGACACACACACACACACCAGATGGGCCATACACCCCTTCATCATCATCATCATCATCATACAAAGAGAGAGAGAGAGAGAGAGAGAGAGAGAGAGAGAGAGACGGTAATAGAGGGACCCCGCCACTATGGGCCCCTCATAGTTACATCACATACATCAAAATGGGTCCCATCAACAAGTGGGCCTTAAAATAAGAATCAATGGTGGATCGCCCACCTATTACACTCCTCCTTGATCCCTTAGCCTCCTTAGCTCCTTGCCTACAATGTTGATGGAGGTAGATGATGAATGAATGGTTGAGATGTGAGATGAGAGGGTGGGCCACACTTAGTTTTTTGGGAGAGAGCTTGGTTGTTGGATATTTCTCATGGGATTGGGAAGGTTGCTAGAGAATGAGAAAGAGAGATAGAAATAATGGATGAAGGGATGGATGGAGTGGTGGTTGTAAGCAAATGAGATGGAGAGGTAAGGTTTTGTTTAAAATTTGTAAAAGAGGGATGGGTAGGGGAGAGAGAGAGTTGACTTGTGAAAAAAGGAGAGATGGATGCTTGTACTTGAGGTATGGGGTGTACTTGACTTGATTTCTTGATTGATTGAAGGGACATGTTGTAGAGATTCCCTCAAAATTTACAACGCGCAACGTTTCTTTAGAATGAACGCGGGCCCATATTTCCTGACCTGGGTATCAATTCGCTGCGCGAGTCACGGTGTTGGAACCTTGGTAACGGCATGATCGCTAAGATATAAGTTTTAGGTCGAGCTGACTTTGGTATGCAGGACTTGACTTAAGATCGCGCACAAACGTTGGATACGAGTCGAGGGTTGCCGAAATTCGATTGAAATGACCGCGGAAGCCTACGAAACAGTACAGACTAGGATACGGGTCTTATAGGAATTGACCGTGAAATGCATGGAATAGACCGTGAAGTGAAGCGAATTGACCGTGAAATGCATGGAAATGACCGTGAAGTGAAGCGAAATGACCGTGAAATGCATGAAATTGACCATGAAGTGAATGGAATTGATCGTGAAATGAATGTCTTATTGGAAATTTGAATAGTAGTGCTAAGAAATTCACAATTTCAAATAATGCAACAAATGTATTCAATATATAACATGCATAGTTGTATTACAAAAAATGCACTACAATTTACATTATTCCGAAGGTGTTGGAAATTCACAACTCCGACGATTATGCTCTGTTTGTTTACAATGTCTACATTTCTTTGTTGTTCGTTCCTCTCTACGGGAAAGGATCCGTGCCTTCTTCAGTCTCGTCTGCAGCTGGGGTTTGATACTCAAATAATACTCCTTGAATCCAGAAGAATTTTTCCATTGACTCTTATCCCGTACTGGGTACACGGAATCTTCATACGTGATCTGGTAATTCCTCACCATGTACAACGGGGAGCAATACGAATAATGAGAAAGACTATAGTTTATACATGCTGAAAGAACATGAAAACAAGGTAATCCGTTTACTTTAAACTCGCGACATGTACATGAAAGCTCATTGAGCTTGACGGTATCATTGTAGTCTCCTACAATATAGTACGGTATCATTGTAGTCTCCTACAATATAGTATTCATCTCAGAAAATTGTATGGAAACGAACATCTCGTGCCTTCGGTATGAGATCCTTTAATTATTTCTCGGCTCACAGTGTCAACGGTCCAACGAATAATAATGCTAATTCTCTTCTTTTATAGAACATCTCTTGAATTTTCATTCTAACCGTCTCTATTAGCATAGTCACCGAATATTCTCGTGCTTCTTTGAATAGCACATTAACACACTCAACTATATTTATAGTGACCAAATTGAATTTTTTTTCCTGGGAAGTGTGAAGATTCCCACTTTTCATAACCTATTTCCCTCAGCCATGCATGTACCGGGGGGTTGGCCAGTTCGATTTCATGTATTAACTTTTCGAACTCAGCCCTCCTACAAGTCTTTACAGCTTGCCAGTAGTAGATTTCTAACGACTTATCTTTGAACGTGTCTACCAAGTTTCGGTATATATGGTATGCGCAGTAGCCATAGATTGCTGCTTGGAAGACCTGGGGAACTTCTTTCATTAGACCTGTATGCCGATCTGATATGATGACAAGACCAGGTAGATCCTCTAACGAATTGATGAGGTATGTAAGGAACCAATTCCAACTGCTGCTGTTCTCTTATTCTCCAATACCAAAAGAGAATTGAAAGATATGATTGTCTCCATCGAAAGCCGTAGCAACGAATAGAACACCCTTATACTTACCTTTTAGATACGTCCTGTCAACGGCCAAGACCCTTCACAGAGATGTTTGAAAACTTCTGACGCACTGCCCGAGCACAACAAAACATCTCTCGAACCTCATCGTCTGTTGATTCACAAGTAGGAAAGTCAATGTCCCCGAGTTTGTTATCCTCAACTCATGCAAGTACATCAGGAGTTCTTTATAAGAGTCTTCATAAGATCTCATTATGTGATCGATTGCAATCTCTTTAGCGTGCCATGCCTTCCTATAGCTAATAAGAATATTATACTTCTCTTGCATTGCGAATATAATATCCTTCAGTCTTAACCACAGGCACTGCTCAATGTGATTGACAACCAGTTCATTGGCCAAGTTACTGCTTGCCTGCCGATGATCGATCTTCATCCATAACATTCCACTTGTATGTATGGACCTGTAAGTCTTAATCTTAAATATCCTTGCATCATTCACCCTAGATGCGTTACCCTCCATTCACACTTATCTTCTATACGTGCCCCGATGAATTTCTTAGATGTGGAATACAACACCTTGTATTGAAAGTTGTTACGAATTGTAAATTGGCTCAAAACATACTTACACCGGCTCTTGTCCTTAAACGTTTGGCCAACGGCTATATCAATCAGGTCATCAAGTGGATATGAATACAGTGACAAGTCTGCACTGGTGAAACTAGCATCCTTGAAAGGCACAATGGGAAGCCTTGTGGTGAAGTCTGATGTTCAAGCCTGCTCGAGTAATGGAATGTCGCTTCCACTTATGTTTCTGGCATTGGATGTTGAGGGAAAATCTACTCTCGTAAATCAAGGTGATGCCGTATATTCACTTCTAAGGTTCATATCACCCGATGCCCTCACTTGACTTGTCATGAAGTTTAATGTTTGAGCCGGCTCAGGTACTAGAGTGTTGCTTAGAGGAAACTGTGAAGGTGATGCCATATATTCATATTTCAAGATATGTTCCTTAGCCAAACTTCCTACTGCTGGGGCGTCATGTTCGAACCTATTGTAAGCCACCGGGTCTTCGAGTACTGCCTCATTAATGCGCTGCATTATCTCGATGAATAAAGGGATGTAGTGTTCTGGGTGCTTCAGTTGTGCTGCCAAGAACATTCTCACATCTTCATCGTCTTCAATTACAGCTGGAGGGATTGATTCGTTTGCGCAGGGATACAATACTTTCAACCTTATATTGTAATCCTCATGTCTACTCTTCATAATTTTGTACATTTTTAATAGAAGCTGTTCATATGAAATGTCAACGCCCACAACAATAGGTTTCGAGTCCCACCCTTATACGTATATCGATTATTTTCACTAACTAACTCCCCACCATATAAGCATATGATGATTACCGAAACCATTTTCTGAAAACAAATACAATAATATAACTCGTTTAGTATTCACATGTATATGGTGGATTTAACTGAGTAGTAGGAAATCCACCATTGTACTAGCTCAAATATGACTGACTTATCGGTCAGATTTTCAAAGTTCTAAATTGTAGGGATGTATGTCACTTAGTCTGCGATGATTTTCACTCACTTTGTAGTCAATTTCACTCATTTCTAGGGCAGGTTCGCTCACTTCGCGATGAATTTTCCTTCACTTCTCGGTCCTGAAGTGATTGAAAATGACTTCAAAGTGAGTGAACTTAAGGGCCTGTTTGATTGTTAGGCTCACTTGTAATTACCATGTAAATGGGTAATAATTTTTTACCTAGGTAATTACCATATCTTTCCCAATGTAGATGTGAAAACTTACTTTTTTTAACACTTAAATCAAGAAATTTACAAAATCAACGTGGGGCCCACTGTGATGTATGTGATTTACATGCATGATGGAAAATCAAACAGGCCCTAGGGGAATTGAATTAACCATGAAACGACAGAATTGACCATGAGAAGTGAAGGGAATTGACCGTGAAGTGAAGAGAATTGACCAAGAAATGCATGGAATTGACCGTGAAGTGAAGGGGGAGTTGACCGTGAAGTGAAGGGGATTAACCGTGAAGTGAAGGGAATTGACCGTGAAGTGAAGAGAATTGACCGTGAAGTGAAGGGGGAGTTGACCATGAAATGAAGGGAATTGACCGTGAAATGAAGGGAAATGACCGTGAAATGCATGAAAATGACCGTTAAGTGAAGGGAAATGACCATGAAATGCATGAAATTAATCGTGAAGTGAAAGGAATTGACTGTGAAATGAATGGAAATGACCATGAAGTGAAGTGAATTGACTGTGAAATGCATGGAATTGGCCATGAAGTGAAGGGGATTGACCGTGAAATGAATTGAATTGACCGTGAAATGCATGGAATTGACCGTGAAGTGAAGGAAATTGACCGTGAAATGCATGGAAATGAACGTGAAGTGAAGGGGATTGACCGTGAAATGCATGGAAATGATTGTGAAGTGAAGGGGATTGACTGTGAAATGCATGGAAATGACCGTGAAGTGAAGGGAATTGACCGTGAAATGCATGGAAATGACCGTGAAGTGAAGAGGAATTGTCGGAATTGATCGTGAAATGTATGGAAATGACCGTGAAATGAATTGAATTGACCGTGAAATGCATGGAATTGACCATGAAGTGAAGGGGATTGATCGCGAAATGCATGGAAATGACTGTGCAGTGAAGGGAATTGACCATGAAATGCATGGAATTGATCATGAAGTGAAGGGGATTGACCGTGAAATGCATAAAATTGACCATGAAATGCATTAAAATGATCGTGAAGTGAAGGAAATTAACCATGAAATGGATGGAATTGACCGTGAAGTGAAGGGAATTGACCTTGAAATGAATGGAAATGACCGTGAAATGAAGGGAATTGACTGTGAAATGCATGGAATTGACCGTGAAGTGAGGGGATTGACCATGAAATGAATTAAATTGACCGTGAAATGCATTGAATTGAATGTGACGTGAAGGGAAATGACAGTGAAATGCATGGAATTGACCGTGAAGTGAGGGGAATTGACCGTGAAGTTAGGGGGATTCGCATGAAATTAACTGTAAAAATGCATGGAATTGACCGTGAGGTGAAGGGGATTGACCGTGAAATGCATGAAATTGACCGTGAAATGAATGTCTTATTGAAAATTTGAATCGTAGTGATAAGATATTTGTAATTTCAAATAAAGCAACAGATGTATTCAATATATAACATTCACAATCATATTACCAAAAATGCACTACAAATTCACTGTCGTATTATAGAAATGCACTACAATTTGACGGTAAAATGAGTGAAATTGACCAAGTAGTGCATGGAGTTGACCAAGTAGTGCATGGATTGACCGGGAACTATGTGAAATTGACCACGCAACTTCATCAAATTGACCACGAACTTCTTGAAGTTTATTGGATAGCCACGTAAAATTGACTTAGCATTATTGCATGAAATTAACCACAAACTTCTAGGTAAATACTTAAGAATTTACCTAGAATTTAAACTTCAAGGTAATTGACCGTGGACTCCAATCACTCCCTAACACTTAGTGAAATCCATGTTCGAGAAAAAAATAAGAGTGCGTTGATGTGAAACACGTTCTTCGGAGAAAGGTCTTTAAGATTTCACGTTTATCAATGCATTCATGTCCTCTTAGAAAAAGAATGCACTTAGGCTTGAGTAGAATGCAACATGGAAGATGTAATGTGATAGTATGATGGAGATTATATGGAGATTTAGTGAAGAAAATAGGTGAAAAGAAGAAATAGGGATGATAGAGATGAGTCCGGACGTGTATTTGGGCGTAAAGGAGAGAATGGAGTGAATTTGATAAAGCAGGGGCATTTTTGACCTGTGAAAAGTCATCCGTACAGTTGGGGCTTATTCTGGGGACCTAAAAAGAAGTGGACTTAAAAAGGTTACTGGGCCATAAATGGGTTATACAGTAGGAAATTTCTCAGGAAATTTTCAAAGAATCATTATCTCCACTTTTTTCATTGGTGTTGTCTACTTAAGTCTCGATTCTATCTCATTTTTATGATTATATACTAAAATATATGAAAAATGAATGGACGGTGTGGATAAGACTCATACATCACAGTGGCCACTTAAAGCTCCTACTCGTTCGCAGCTCATGACGGGTGGGACACAATGCAATCCGCATCCCATATGCGTGGGTTGATCCACCTTAGGTGGGGCCACCATAATATTTATGACAGCTCCATTCCATTCACATGTTTTTCCACTTCACTTTAAGGGCACTTGATAAAAAATGAGGTCAATTCAAAACTATGATTAAATTCTAGTAGTCCTTGAAAACATTCACGAGGCCACAGGAAATTTTTGACAAAATCCACTGCTTCCATCCGTTTGGCCTACTCATTGGATGGTGTGGGCCAAAGCTGAGGCCGATAGCAAGCTTGGTGGGCAATATGATAGGAAACTGTGGGAAACAACAGGATGGAGTGTCCATAGTCAGAACATTGTGAGACTTAATTTATATGCGGAATAGGTCCACGGATCTATCTGTGTATGGGACATGGTGTCATGGTTTCAAATAGAGTACCTAGATGAGACGCCGCCATGGAAGCCGGATAAGAATACCAGATTTCCTACAGAGCTTAGGATCTTCCTCTCCTTCATACCCATTCTGCAATTCACAAGATGAGACTCGAATTCTGCTGTGGTGTAGGATCGGGGACCCAGCTCTCTTTTATAGAGATTGTGAAGGGGGAGTTTAAAACCCATTAAAACTTCCTCTCCTATGCTCCACATTGTTGTGTCCTAGTTCGACTCAAATTGTTGTCTGCATAAACAGCTATAGCATTCCAACCCTAATAGGCACTGCTGCGCAATTAGAGTTGTGCAGCAAATTACCTGAAGTGGGGCCCATTGGTCTACTTAATCATCCAATCCAACTGAATGACAATCCAGACCGTTGATCAGTAAGGCCCACTAAATAAAGTTCTTACATTCTCCCACTTGCGCCTCATTGAGCAACGTCAATGATAGTCATATAGAATAATTTTGAAAACAAGTTTTGATCTTTTAAGAAAATATTTAAATGGCTAACTAATGAAATAGTTGGACAGTATGAGTAATGTTATTCAATCTGGTCCATCAAGACAATCAGTATTGAAACGCGGTAGTCATCACAACATTTAATTTAGGCAAAGTGAGTCTAAGCGCGATCACAAATACTTTCAATCTTAATGACGTATATTAGGAACTAGGCAATGTGATATAAGGATTACACACTTTAGTGAGATAATATGTGTCAATCATTAAAAGGTCCTGAAGCTTTACCTGTCTCCAACGAGACACGACTGGAGTTCTACTTACTCAAAATTTATGCATATATATAGAGAAATAGAAATAAAGCTTTATATCAAAATCATCCAAACAAACTGTATAAAGTGAGATCTCTAAGTGTCTGTGAAAATCAAAGTACGCTCAAATCCCACTAACTGAAAACATCTATGAGATCAATGATTCCCATGGATGTTACATGCTCCTTAAATGGCATGATAGGGAGTCATTTAGTGAGTGGATCTGCAATCATTTACTTAGTTATGATAAAATCTATGGACACCTGATGATTCTGAATTCTTTCCTTTACAACAAGATACTTGATGTCGATATGCCTTGACATTGACGAATGCTTGTTGTTACTAGAGAAGGAAATAGTAGACGAATTATCGTAAAATATTCTCAATGGTTCGGGATATGCTCCAGTACTGGCAAACCTAAGAAGAAACTCTGCAACCATAGTGCCTGATTAGATGCCTCATGATGGGTAATAAATTCATCTTCCATAGTGGATGAGGCTGTGGTAGATTGTTTCACGCTTTTCCACGACACAGCTCCTCCCACCATCATGAAGATGTATCCTGAAGTAGACTTATTATCAATGCAGCTTACAAAGTCTGTATCTGAATATCCAATGAACTCTAATTGATCAGATCTTATGTATCTGAGTTTAAAGTCTTTCGTTCTCTGAAGATACCGTAATACTTTCTTTACAACTATCCAATGTTGCATTTCTGGATTAGATAGATATCTTCCCAACATTCTAGTGAAAAAGATAATGTCCGGTCGTGTACAGACTTGAGCATACATGACGCTCCCTACTACTGATGTGTAAGGAAATTCTTTCATTCGATTCTTTTATAAATTATTCTTTGAACATTAAAATAGACCAAATTTGTCGCCCTTTACAATGGGTGACTTTCTCGAAGCACAATTTTACATGTCATACCTCTCGCGTACCCTAGTAATATAGGCTCTCTGTGACAAGCTAAGCAGTCCAAGTGTTCTGTCATGGTGAATCTCAACGCTAATGACATAAAAAGCTTCATCAAGGTCTTTCATTTCAAATATTTGAGATAAGAATTTTTTGGTGTCGCTCAATATCCCGGTATCACTGCTAGCCAACAGAATGTCATCAACATATAAAATCATCATAACAAACTTACTCCCACTGATTTTAATGTAGATGCATTCATCTGCAGTATTTTCTATAAAGTCATATGAGGAAATAACTTCATAAAACTTTAGGTACCACTGTCGCGATGCCTGTTTCAACCCATATATGGATTTCTTTAGTTTGCAAATCAAGTGTTCTGAGCCATTCGCTACAAAACCTATGGACTGCAACATGTATACATTCTCATTCAGATTTTCATTGAGAAATGCAATCTTTACATCCATTTGATGTAACTCTAAATCCATATGAGCTACAAGAGCCAGTATGATCCTAAATGATTTGTTCTTAGATATTGGTGAGAAAGTTTTCTTAAAGTCAATGCTCTCACGTTGGTTAAAACTCTTGGCAATAAATCTGGCTTTATATCTTTCGACATTACCTTTGGAGTCCATATTGGTTTTAAATATCCATTTACAACTAATCGGCCTTATTCCAGTGGGTAACTCTACAAGATCTCATACTTTATTATCCTTCATGAATTTCAACTCATCTTTCATGGCATCAAACCAACGAGAAGGATCAACACTTTGTTTGACTTGTGTAAAGAATTCAGGATCCTTTTTCACCCCTATGTTAAAGTCATGTTCCTGTAAGTATACGATGTAATCGTCTCGATTTACAGGTCTTCTCTCTCTTTCAGATTTTCTCAATGGTTCAGTTTGTTAGGTCAGATCTTAATTTTTCTCATTAGTGGTTTATATATGAGGTTCTACGTGGTGTCCTACAGTGACTGCAGAATCGACTGCATCATTAATATCCACCTGATCTGGATTGATTATGACTGGAGTCACAGTCCTTTATTCCTTATATACAAAATTTCTTATGTTCATTCTCCCACTATTTTCAGTGTCCTCAATGAATCTGGTATTTTCAGTCTCAACAATCTTGATATAATGGAAGGACAGTAGAATCGATAACCTTTTGATCTTTCTAGGTATCAAATGAAGAAACAACTTACGATTCTAGGATCAAGCTTCTTTTCATGCGGGTTATAAACTTTGGCCTCAGCAGGACAACCCAAAACATGTAGATATCAGAGACTTAGTTTTTTCCCATTACACAACTCAAAAGGAGTTTTGCTTCCTGCTTTGCTGGAAACCCTGTTTAGTATATGAACAACGGTTTTGATCGCATCACCCCAAAGAGATTCTGATAATGTCGAATTACTGACCATGCTTCGCACCATATCCATAACGGTGTGATTGTGTCTCTCAGCCACACCATTCTGCTCTGGAGTACCAGGCATAGTGTACTGAGCAATAATGCCACAATCCTACAGGTATCTAGTGAATGGCCCTGAATTGCCTTCTGATTCGTCATATCTGTCATAGTATTCACCACCACGGTCAGATCTACAACTTTAATCCTCTTATCGAGTTGATTTTTAACTTCGGCCCTATAGATTTTAAAAGCATCCAGGGCATCTAATTTCTCATTAATAAGTTAGAGGTACCCGAAACGAGAGTAGTCATATGTAAAGGTAATAAAATATTTGTGTCCACTCCATGAAGCTATAGGGAATGGTTCACAAATTTTATATGTATCACCTTTAATAGACCTACACTCCTGGTTGCACCTTTCTTTCTAGTTCTGATCTGTTTTCCTTTTATGCAATCAATACACACTTTATAGTCAGAGTAGTCTATAGAATGTAAAATTTCTTCTCACACAAGCCTGTCTAATCTCTTATGAGATACATGGCATAGTTGCCTATGCTACAATATGGAGGAATTCTCATAGTCTAGCCTTCACTTGGATCCCACTTTATTCCCATGCAAGGTATTAATATTATAGACGTGAGAGGCAATTAAGTCTGTCTGGTATAAGTTCTTTACCATAGAGTTGGTACCAAATTTAATCGAATTAAAATAAATACTAAAACTTTTATTTTCAAAGTGGAATGAATATCCCAACTTATCCAAACAGAAAATTGAAACTAAATTGCGTCTTATAGACAACACACAAAATGTATCTACTAAATCCAAAAAATAACCAGACTTCAACTTAAACCTATAGACTCTTATTGCCTCTACGTCCACATTGACACCATTACCTACGTATACTGAGCGCTTTGCATCAGTTGGTGGCATGGCCTGTAGTAATTCCTACATAGAAGTGCATATGTGAATAGTAGTTCCTGAATCTATCCACCAAGAATCTGCTGACACATCGATTAGATTAAATTTAAAATAGACAAGAACAGAATGATTACCTTTCTTTATGAGTCAATTCTTAAACCCTTAGCAGTCTTTTTTTAGATGACCCGCCTTTTTGCAAAAGAAGCATGGTTTGCCTTTAACCCATTTGCATTTAAATCCATTTTCAAATTGATTCTCATGGTTTCCAAATTGAGGACCAGAGAATCCACTGTTAAAACCTTTTTTTCTTTTTCCTTTACCTTTATTCCCATGACCTGACGTCACCATATTAACATTTTGAATTTTAACCACCTGCCTGATCCTATCTTCTTCTTGGACGCACTGAGTGATAAGTTCATCCAATGTCCACATGTCCTTTAGAGTGTTATAGTTTACCAGAAACGTGGCAAATTGAGGAGGTAGGTTATTCATGATCAAATGAACCAGTTGATCATCAGTGAGTACAAGCCTCAAAGCACAGATCTTAGAAACAACCTCGATTTGCTCTACAATGTATTCACGGATATTGCCTTTTTCCTCGTAGGATGAGCGAGTCAATTTATTCAAAAGGATGCCCACTTCAGATTTATCAGATTTCTTGAATCATTTTACCATTTAAGTCAGGAAAGTTTTAACATTGTCTGTTTCAGGCATGGCGCCCTTCATAGATTCAGAAATTAAATATTTAATCACTTTCAGGCATGTATCATTTGATATAAACCATGCAACCCATCAATTATATTCAGCTTCGGTGGCATCATCAGATGGTTCTAGCGGTTTCGGTGTTATCAGGGCCAGATCTAATTGAAGATAGCCCAGTACAACTTCAATGACGTTCTTCCATTGAGCGTAATTAGATCTATTTAGGGCGGAGACTTGATTTTAATTAGTTGGAATTGAGATTGAAATAAAAGAGATACATATATACTCACATTAGTTCATAATTTCACAAAATAATTTTGTGAATGTAAACAAATATCAGGCAAAGATAATTAATTCAGTTAGCTAAGTGAGGCATCAACTGAATCATCCAAGATGAAGATGGGCCCAACCATCACATCCTGGTGAGAATCTGTCACATCATCATCATTCATCCTGTGGGTGGTACTAATAACATGTCAGTGATCCTCCTGAACATGAAACTAAGTGATGTCAGTGATGCAAGTCTGAGACACTCAACACTTGTGGGTAAGATGAGTCTTTCAGCTTTACATTACCTACACCATTTATTTCACTCGTTCACGTGTCTGCCAAACGGTAATCGTTTGTGTTTTCGTTACCGTACGCATGAAAACCTGAACGCAACTATATGCAATCCGTTTATCCTAATGTTACAAGTCTGTACTTGTAATATTTTCATCAATTGAGTTCACTATGGTGGCTAACACAACCGAATCCAACATTATAAAAATGGACTTAGGATCACGATTATAATCATGTCTCTCAATGGATTATATCTAAAATTAGTCTGATGTAGCCCATAAGTTTAGTTGGTACTGACCTTTTGAAAAATAAAAGAACCTTAAAGTGAAACATACAGATAGGTTTCACACCATATATTCCAATAGTCCATATCAACTCCTAAGGATGGGTGATGGGCCAATAATAGGGCCGAATTAGAACTCCGCATAGTTAGGTCATTATAAATGAGGGACTCAAATCTAATTCAAGGCAATTCTCATGACAGATGGGGAATGTTGACCTTTAATAACTAAATGTGTAAACCCATTTAGGGGTGTCTACAACATGGATGGATCAACCCATATGCCGCATATTTGTCAAATATAGGCTATTATCTACTTTATTTATTTAGAGGATGAACTAGGTTGAGTGCTCATTACGAACCATACATCAGATGTGGGCCTGGATATGATCTGAACTTAATGTGAACCACATGGTCCAAAAAAATGGGCCCAACTAACATCCATGCTGAAAATTTGCCGATGACGCCCACTGGAGACAAAAGGAAACTAGATCTAATGTCCTAGAGTATACTAAATGGGCCTAGAATAGGTGTCAGGCCTAATAAAAAATTAGGTGGATCCATAACTCGAAATGGGCCCTAGAATGAGTGTCAGGCCTAGCTAAAAAAAAAGTACCCGAATATATATTAAATCAGGTCCGAAACTGAAATAGAATAGACAAAATCGGGTCCATAAAACCCAATCTGATATAAGGTCGTTCTCGACCTAAAACCTTCAGAAAATACAATCGTTCTCGACAGTTAGAGAGCGGCAGCTGGGAGAAAACTCATGCGAGAGCTCCGCCGCCAGCATCTGCCAGCAGAATCTCTCCATGCGACAATGATGACTGCCACAGAGAAAGATCATGGCGCTGGTGGTCATGGCTTCGACGATGGACATCTCAGGGAGCAAACCACCATCGTCGACGAGGCTACATGAAGAAGATGGCCGGAATCTGGGTCTGTTGAGATGAAGGCGCACAACCGACTATCAGAGATGCCGATGAAGTCCTAGCATCCACGACTGTCTCCCCAATAGTTACAGGTGAGGGTATAAGATGAATCCCTATGCCCTAATCACTGGATTTGGGGATATAGAACTGGAATCCCTAATTGGAACTGATATGGGATTCGAACACAATAAAATCCCCAAATTGATCTAAGGTTTAGGGTCTAAAATCCCTAATTAGCTGTATTTGGGGTTCGAATAATCCCTAATTGACTGAATTTAGGGTTTCGAATTCAAAATCCCTAATTACATAATCTGGGGATTCAAATCTGAAATCCCTAATTTTGATTTGGGGATTCAGATATGAAATCCCTAATAATGATTTGAAATTCGAAATCCTAATTTGCCTGATTAGGGAATTCAAAAATCTAATTCTTGAATTTGAATCCCTAGAGGATGAATCTAGAATTGATGAATCTGATCATCTATGCCTATGCACAGATTGTCTCTGATACCAACTGTAGGACTTAATCTATATGCGGAATAGGCCCACGGATCTATCTGTGCATGTGACATGGTGATTAGGGTTTCAGATAGCGTACTTAGATGAGACGCCGCCATGGAAGCCGGATAAGAATACCAGAATTCCTGCAGAGCTTAGGATCTTCCTCTCCTTCACACCCTTTCTGCAATTCACAAGGTGGGACTCGAATTCTGCCGTGGTGTAGGATTGGGGACCCAGCTCTTTTTTATAGAGACTGTGGAGGGGGAGTTTGAAACCCATCAAAATTCTCTCTCCCACACTCCACATTGTTGTGTCCTAGTTCGACTCAAATTGTTGTCTGCATAAACAACTATAGCATTCTAACCCTAATACGCACTGCTGCACAATCAGAGTTGCACAGCGAATCACCTAAAGTGGGGCCCGCTGGTCTACTCAATCATATAGTCCAACTGAATGACAATCCAGACCATTGATCAGTAAGGCCCACTAAACAGAGTTCTTACAAACATATGGAAGGTGAATTTTTCAAAATTAATAAGGTGGCCCCATGTATGGTTAGGGTTTGTTTACGCGGCAATGAACGTTACTCGAGGGGCCAATCTTGAAAAAGCTGAGCTCATTTTAAAGTATGAACTAAAAAAATAACTCGGATTTAAAGTTCAGGTGGACCACATCATAGTAAGCAGTGGGGATTGAACTCCCATGTTGAAAATTTTCTAGGGCCCACTATGATATTTATTTTCCATCCAACCTATTCACAGGATCACAAGACACGAACAGAAAAGATAAAAATTAGCTTATTCAAAACTTATATGGCTCACAAGTTCTCAATGGTAAGTATTTGATCCCCACTGTTATCTGTGGCGTGGTCCACTAGAGATTTGGAACTGTCGTTTTTTAGATGATGCCCTACAATGAGCTAGCATGAGTTGGCAAAATGGATGGATCGTGAAAACGCATGCATCACGATTGCCCACGGAGCTGGGGGCGGATTAGGTACTACCCCCGCTCGTCTGGAGCTCAGGACGGGCTGGATGTGTAGCTCGTTGAGTGGTGGTAAGCGGTTACGTCATGAGGTATGAGGCCACGTCAGTAAATGGAGGCCTTAGCTCACGTCGACAGAGAACCCCAACCGTCTCCTATTTTTTTTTTTTTCCACCTTTTTCTATGCGCCGAGGTTGAGTAGTGAGACTCCGCTACTAAAGTAACGTGGCCAAGTTTTGTGAGCCCCACAATGATGCATGTGTTTTATCCACACTGTCATACATTTGGAGAAATCATTTTAGGGCATGATACAAAGAATAAGTCAGATCCAAGGCTAGAGTGGACCCTACCACAAAAAACAGTGGGGAGAGTGATGCCTACCGTTGAAACTTTTCAAAAGTCCACCATGATGTTTATTTGAGATCCAACCTATTTATGTATTAACTCATACATGAAAGAAGGGAAAACACAAATAACAACTTGATCAAAAACTTTTGTTGCCCTTAGGACTTTTTAATGATAGGCGTCGCTCTCTCCACTGTTTTGTATGGTGGGGTCCACTCGAGATTTGGATATAACTCATTGTTTGGACTATGCCCAAATATGATCTCTCCAAATGAATGGACGGTGTGGATACAAAACAGATATAATGGTGGGGCGCATAGAACTGGGTTACGTCACTTCGCGCAAACAGATAACGTGCATTCCAAGAAGCCCAAATACAATTAGGAAATCGAATTGTGTATTAAGTACACTCTTTTTGTATTGAGTAAACTCTATTGGGCCCGCCATGAATTCATGTGTTTTATCCACGCTGTCCATCCGATTTTTCAGATCATTTTAGGGGTTCAACCCAAATTTGAAGTATATCTAAAGCTTAAATAGACCATATCACAAGAAACAGTGGAATTATTTATTTCCACCGTTGAAACCTTTCTAAGGTCAGTGATGTTTATTTGTCATCCAAACGGTTCATAAGCTCACACTGACATGGATGAAGGGAAAACACGAATATCAGCTAACTTGATCTAAAACTTATGTTGTCTCTTAAAAATTTTTCAATAGTAGACTTCAATTCAGTGGTGTGGTCCACTTGAGATTTGGATATGCTTAATGTTTGGGTTAAAGCTCTAAATTTACATGATAAATGAATGGACGAAGTTTATACAATGCATGAATGATGGTAGACGCTATAAAATTTACTAAGTGTGGTTAGCATATGTTACTCCGTTAGCAATCCGCTTCCTGCAATTACCTCGATGGGAGACGCGAGCTAACGCCTTCATCTACTGACGTGCCTCGTGCCTTCTGATGTAACCACCACGCCCGTCCTGAGCTCCAGATGGGCGGGGGTAGTACCTAATCCGCGCCCCACGGAGCTTCCACCAGTACCGACCAGTGCCAAACTCGGGATCGCGGGTTGCTCGACCGTAGGTGGGAGGCACCGCGAAATATGTGACACGTGGATCGTCTTGGTCACAAGTTGCTCGACAGTACGTGGGGCCCACCGAGATAATTGTGACGTGTGGATCGTCTTCGTCGAAGGCACGGGGAGATTATCTTGTGGCAAATCCACTCCAATCCCCAGATTTCAATTGGCTCTATAAAGTGATTCCCTGGGGGACTAAAGAGAAACACCTCTCTCTCTCTCTCTCTCTCTCTCTCTCTCTCTCTCCACCATGGAATCAAAAGATCTTCACGTGTTCTTCATCCCTTTCATGGCCCATGGCCACATGATTCCCATGATGGAGACTGCTCGAGCCTTCGCAGAACGTGGCGTGACTGTTTCAGTAATCACCACCCCCGCCAACGCCTCGTATTTTCAAAAGACCATCGACCGTGCTGCTCGCACCGGCCACTTTATCAAGCTCCATTTCGTCCATTTCCCTTGTTCTGAGGCTGGCTTACCAGACGGCTGCGAAAATACCGACCACGTTACCTCCCCAGCCATGCTCCCGGGTTTCTGGAAAGCCATCGGCATGATCCAGAGCCCAGTAGAGCGACTCATCGAAGAATACCGCCCAAGCTGCATCGTCTCTGACATGTGCTTGCCATGGACAGTTGACATTGCTCGCAAGCACGGCATACCGAGGCTCGGTTTCGGTGTGAGCAGCTTCTTCTCCATTGTTGCTTGGGAATGCTTAAGACGTTACAAACCCCACGACAATGTTGATAGTGACTTTGAGAAATTTGTTGTGACTGGTCTCCCACATCGAATTGAGATGACAAGGTCTCAATTGCCTGACTTTTTAAGAGTCCGAAGCGGTTTCACCGACTTCATAGATCGTATCGACAAAGCTAACGATATGAGCTACGGCATCCTTGTCAACACTTTCTATGAAGTGGAGCCAGCTTACGTGGACTACTATAGAGAGTCGGGTAGGAAGGCATGGACTATCGGCCCAGTTTCTTTCTGCAATCAAGACATCCTAGACAAGTCTGAGAGAATAAAAAAGGCTTGCATTGACGAAGACGAATGTCTGAGATGGCTCGACTCCATGAAGGTGAGCTCGGTTATCTATGTTTCTTTTGGGAGTGTCGTCATCCACTCCGACCAACAGCTGCTCGAGACAGCATTTGCACTGGAAGCATCCGGCCATCCATTCATTTGGGTGGTGAAACGCCATGATTCATCATCATCAGATGAAGCATGGTTGCCGATCGGATTTGAGGAGAGGATGAAAGGGAAAGGCCTAATAATAAGAGGGTGGGCCCCACAAGTCGTCATCCTCAACCATCCATCCATTGGAGCGTTCGTGACGCACTGCGGTTGGAATTCGGTGCAGGAGGGGGTGCATGCAGGCCTACCGATGATCACATGGCCTTCCTTTTCGGAGCAGTTCTGCAATGAGAAGTTGATAACGGACGTGTTGAAAATCGGGGCTGGCGTAGGGGTTATGGAATGGGTTGGGTGGATGCAAAAGGAGTGGCCATTTGTGAAGAGGGAGGACATAGAGAAGGCTATAAGGCGTGTGATGGACGGAGGAGAAGAAGCTGATGGAATGAGAAAGCGAGCGAAAGAGCTTGGCGAAATCGCCAAGGGCGTTGTGGATGTAGGTGGATCGTCTTACAATGACCTGACCCGTCTGATCGAGGAGCTGAAGACGTGTGTCCAGCAACAAAGCAGCCAACATTAAGATTGCACGATGGACGGTGAGCATCAGCTATATGTAGCAAAATAACAAACTAGTAACGTAAGATTACGTGTTCCCTTCCACGCGTATTTTGATTAACGGTCTTGTTTTAATGTAGCTTGCTATTATATTTGCAGTTGTGGTTGTAAGGCTGATTAATCTACACCGTCCATCTAGCTTGTTTTAGCTTACTAAAATCCCATTATCCGCACCTGGAACTTTGGTAAGTCCGTACGCGTATGCAATAAAGCTCAAGTAACTGCGGACGTGGATTGCGTCCTACCCCCGCCCGGACGGTAATCGGTCCGGGCAGGGCTCTGTAGGGTCCATCCTGATGTAAGTGTTTTATGGAAGCCGTTAATCGCTTTTCTCATATAATTTTAAGGTACCATACAAACATTGAAAACGCTACAGAGCTTAAGTGGACCACAAAGTGGGGATTTAATTTCCACCATTAAAAACTTTGGGAGCTTGAGAAGTTTCGGATCAAGATAATACTTGTTTTCTCACTTCATCCACGTTTACATGACCTTATTAATAGGTTGGATGATAGAAAACACATCACGGTGGCCCTTAGAAATGTTTCAACAGTGGGTGTCATTATCACTGCAGCTAGGTGTGGTCCATTGAAGGTGTGGGCCTGCTTCAACTTTACTTATATATCTTAAAATGATATGAGAAAAGAAATTAAAGGCATGGTTAAAACAGTTACATCACAGTGAGCCTTACAGAGCCCCGCACGGACGAATTACCGTTTAGGATATAATCCACGTCCATGTACCTGCATGATAGGTCTGAGGTCCATCCATGTGCCGGATCAGGATCGCTACTATATTGACGTCACCAACTTCTGTGGGCTCCACCATGATGTATGTTTGTATCCACATCGGTCCATCCATTTAGAGAGATCGTATTAAGGCATCATCCAAAGACAGAGTGAGATCCAAAGCTCGATTGGACCCACTACAGAAAATAGTGGGAGGAGTGACGCCACCGTTAAAAAGTTTTAAGGGCCACAAAAGATGTGATCAAGCTGATTTTTGTGTTTCCCTTCCTTCATATCTACGTTAACACATGAACCGGTTGAATCTCAAATAAACATTACCTGGACCTTTCCAAGGTTTCAACAGTGGGCGTCACTCTCTCCACTGAATTCTGTGATGGGGTCTACTCCAGCCTTAGATTTCCCTCGTTCTTTGTATCAAATACTGAAATGATATCTCAGAATGTATGTACGGTGTGGATATAAAACATACGGTGTCCTACGTGACTTGGTGACGTCACTTCAGCAGGGAGTATACTCAGCCTATCGGAGGCTGCAGATAGGTTGAGTATACTTGCAACCAGTACGTTGAGTATACTCGCTACTAATGTGACGTCGTGTGATGTCGTTACGCAAATCAATGTGATGTTGGATTACTGTTAAAGCCTTTAACACGAAGTTACCGGTAACCTAGTGGGCCTACTGTATATTAGTGAGAAACCCATCTCGTTTATTTTAATACAGGAGTTTAAAAAAATGAGCCGGATACAGTAGTTTAAAAAAAAGAGCCGGATCGTGTGCATTGAACGTCCACGGTTGAAATATTTGTGGTGCCACGCATGTTTTGAATATTGCTTCCTACCCGGCCCATCTCCAGCTGAGAACCGTGCTGCATGGGTCTTATGCACACCGTCGATTCATTGTTTTGTATTATTTTAGAGTACAAGCCCAGAAATGAGGCAGAGATTAAACTCTTATGGCTGAAAACTTATCCAGAGCTACAAAAGTTTTGAATGAAGCTGATATTCATGTTTTTTCTTTATCCAAGTCCATGTCTATATAACTTTATCCATATGTTTGATGGCAAATAAGCATCAGGGTGGGCCATAGAAAAGTTTCAATGGTGAGAATCATTATCATGGCTGTTTCCTCTGTTGTGGTTCATTTGAGCCTTTGATCTGCATTATTTTTATATTATAATCTAAAATGAACTCACAGAACAGATGTACGGGGTAGATTTTTATGGAAGCGGATATAGTTGGCGTACACACACCAATGATATAGCTGGTGTTGGTGCGTGTTGTGCGAAGACGAGCACTGATGCTCTTTGACCTCCGAGTTATACTAACGGTTCAAAAGAGATGAAAGTTATATGGCACAAAAAATGATGTATTTATTATATCCACACCTTTAATCTATTTTTAAAGATCATTTTAGAGCATGAGCCAAAACATAAATCATATCCAAAGCTCAAATAGACCACACTAAAAATAAGAGCGGGATAATGATTTTCACCATTAAAACATTCTAAGTACTATAATAAATTATTTTCCATCCAATTTGTTCATAAGGGTAAAATTACGTGGATGAAGAGGAAAACAAATATCATATTGATCCAAAACGTCAGTGACCCCCAAAAGGGTTTCAATGGTATGCGTTCAATCTCCCGCTATTTTTTTTAATGTGGTCCTCTTGATCTTTAGATGTCTTATTTTTAGGCTCAAGCCTTATGACGAGTTCGTCAAATGGATGGACAGTTTAGATATAACACATACCTTATGATAGGACCTATAAAACTTACTAATGTCAATACACCAGTTAGATATAGCATGTGATACAAAGTCAATCCACTTCCGATTTTTATCAAATATTACGATGGGCCCACCTAGAGTTCTCAGTGCAGCTGTGTAGGTAGGGGTGTACATGAACTGAGATACCTCGGTTAGCTTGAAAGACTCGACTCAAAAAATCTCGATTCAACTCGGTTCGAAGTTAAGCTTGAGCCGAGTTGAGCTAATTTTTTTAATTTGAAAATGAGTTCAAGCCAAGTTCTCGACTCGACTTGAACCGAATTCAGTTTGAATCAAACTCATATCGAACCAGTTTAGTGACTCGGTTACTTTAATATTGATGTTGCACACAAAGTGTTTGATGAGATGACTCAATGAATTATGGCTAGTGGAAAGGAAGGTATGTACATGAAATAAATACCATTTTTTCCTTAGTTTTTATGTTGCTTAGAAAGTGTTTGATAAAATACCTTGAAAACCATTGCTGCTATATTCCCATACAGTGAAATTTTGAAGGTGCAATTAAGCTATTTATGGAAATGCTGCATAGATGAACTTAGCTTGATCTTGGCTTAAACTCGGTTTAAATTGGTCTGAGCTATTGATCGTATCGAACTGAGCTTACTAGTTAGGCTCGAGGACTGAACCGAGCTGAGTTCGAGTTGAGGTCAGCTGGTGGCTAAGCTGAATTGAGCTGTGGCCAGCTTAACTTGGTTCAAATTGATATATACCACTGCGCACAGGAACTTCGTGTGAAAGGCATTTTTTTAAAAATCTATGTCTATAATAGAAGTTATGTTGTGGCCCGTAGCTGGCATGAATTATCTGTTCAGTCTGCCCATCTTCATGGCCTTGCATGTGTTATTATGGTGCTTATAAATTTTATTGCATACGTGTAGTTTTCCGTATTACTTTGACGTGGCCAGTTGGTTGAAATTTCGGTTCAACTTGATGTACACCACGATGTACAGGAACTTCATGTCGCCAACCCGGGGTGCCGTGGCACGTGGCAGGTATGAATTATCAGTTCAGTCTGTTCTCTACATGGCCATAGTAACACTATGCGTGTGTATAAATTTTATTGTACACATGTACTTACTAAGCTGCTTTTCATATTAATGCGACGTAGCCAGTTGGTTGAAATTTCAGTCCGGTCTGTTTGTTTTCAGGGCATGATAAGATGGCCTGCACGTGTGACCCGTGTATATAATTTTTATTGTACACACGTCCGCATCGAAAGTTTTCCAAATTAATGTAATGTTTCTACAGCTAGATGTAGCCTGAGCTCTGCTGGGGCACGTGGGAGGTTGAATTATCATCCCAGGCTCGTGATAAAGAGGGCTTGCACGTGTGACACATGTACGTAAGTTTTATCGTACACACATGCTCCTAGCAAGTTTTCTAAATCAATGTGATATTTATAAATTTAGATGCGGCCTGAGTTGTGTCCTGGGAGGTGGTAGCTAGGTTGAATGAGCAGTCCAGTCTTTTTATCATGGGGTCGATAAGGATGGCTTGGACGTGTGGTATATTTGCATGAGCTTATTGTACACGCCAGCACGTGTGGCATATATATGAACTTACTGTACACACATGCATCTGGTACGTTTTCCAAATCAATGAGATGTTTCTACAATTAGACGTAGCTTGAGCCATGCCGTGGCATGTGGGAGGTTGAATTATCAGTCCAGTCTCTTCATCTTCATCGCCCTAATAAAGAGGGCTTGCACGTGTGGTGCATGTATGTGAGTTTTATTGTACACACTTGCGCTTAACAAGTTTTCTAAATCAATGTGTTATTTATAGAGTTAGATGTGGCCTGAGTTGTGTCTTGAGAGGTGGCAGGTTGAATTAGCTAGGCCAATAAGGATGGCCTGCACGTGTGGAACATGTACGTAAGCTTATCATACACACATGCGTCTAGTAAGTTTTTCAAATCCTTGTGATGTTTGTACAATTAGATGTGGCCCGATTTATGCCATGGCATGCGGTAGGTTGAATTTGTTGGAAGCTCGGTTTGTTGTGTCACGTGTATGTAGTGTGTGCCAGAAACGATAAAGCGGTTTCATATAAAAGATCAACTTCAACTCCAAGCCCCAAATAAGCGGATACACGTACATCCAATATAAACTTATATGATTAAATTTTGAAAAAATTGATTGCTTACTCCATTTGTATAAAAAAATTAATGATCAGGCCCTAATCATAATCAAATGGTGGGTACTTTCTTGAAAGATGGGCTGTTGCGTGACTTCCACAAGAAAGGACTTTCAAAGTACCGGTATAATCAAACAAAAGAAAACAATCACAATCGATCACCAGGAGTGACCGTAAAAATACACGTCTTGAAAAAACTGCGTAATATTAGATAAAGAACAAATCCAATGTATGAGCAATGATTTAGATTATAACCAAATATTATAGTTAAGAATTAGTACTACTCGTAAGATAAGCTAAGATAAAAGATAAATTTGTTTGATTTAATTGGATGTTGTTGTTGGATTCATCTATTATTTATAGAGTTTTTTTATAACTTGTTCTTCTAAATCCTTCTTCCATTGCTACAACGGTTATAATAGTCGAAAAGCCTCTTTCTAGATCATTCTCTTGCAACCTTCCCCTTTTGTGATAGTTCCTCTTTTGTCAGTCAAGTTTTGTGTTTCTCGGTTGTCTTCCGTATCTTGAACTACTCGATCGCGTTTCTCTCTCCTCTCAACTGCGTGCCACATATGAAATCTCATCCGCGTTCCTCTCCCTACTTGACCGCATGTCCTACAATGACATGTTTTGGTTCCTAATTTTCGGGAACAAACAGAAATAGGGTATAACATTGCCCCCCAAGTCGCTTCGCCTTTGGGTAAAAGGTGAAAGCGATGTTGATGTGTTGTCCGATGTAATTAATAATATCGACCGTCTTTCCACGTATCGACTCCCCATTGATTTGTCTTGACCTATAAAAATAAAAAAAAATAAAAAAAACATTAAAACCAGTCATCTTGGTCGAAAAATATCAAAATCAACCATTTTGGTAGAACTCGGCCATCTTGGCCGAAAAACATCAAAATCGACTATTTTGGTCAAATTCGCCCATCTTGATCGAAAAACATCAAATCTGGTCATTTTTATCGATCTCGACCACTTTGGTAAATAAATAAATAAATAAAAATCAAACTCGACCGTTTTGGTCGAACTTGGCTAACTAGGTTATCCATTTTGGTCAAATTCAACCATTTTAGTAGAACTCATCCATCTCGATCAAGAGAAACATCAAATTTACCCGTCTTGGTCAAACTCAACCATCTTGATCAATAAACAACAAATCCAGTCATCTCGGTCGAACTCGACCATCTTAATCGAGAGACAACAATTCGGTCATCTTGGTTGAACTCGACTGTCTTGATAAAAAAATGACAAAGTCGGTCGTGAAAATGGAGACTATTGGTCAATCCATTCTGAATGGTTGACTAATGTAGTAATACGGTTGAGAAATTTGTCCTCAATTTCCTAAACTATTTGAATAATTTGGTTACGATTTAAACGGTTAGATTTAGCCATTGGAGCTGGTTTAAGGCCTACCCGATTTTATCTTCTGTGATACGGTGGATTCCTAAGGAATGACTGCTTGCCAGGTATACCCTGGTTTCTTTCTTCAGGAACAACATTCCTCACCTCCCGTTTTGGTGACCTAAATTTAACAAGTAGTGAAAGTGTAACACCTCAGATTTTTGCCAACCTGGGGTTAGACGTCCTTAGGCAATGGGTCAACTATAACACTCTCAAAGCTCAATCCCAAGGCTAAAGAAATCACTCTTCAACCCATTTCCTTCAAAACTCACCTTTCACTACCTCATTCTTCAAACTTCTCCAAGTACTTTCATATTAGACATGACTCCTCAAGCTTAAATAGTAAAGAACACCAATCATAGGGTATTAATGATGAAGAACAATACCGAAGCTAAAAATTACTGTGAATAGTAAATAAATGGGTAAAATGGGTTTCGACCCTTAACCTTTTGGAATCTAATAAAATAGATAGGTTAGTTGGATGGATTAGAGTCTCTTACCCCAAAATCATATGCTATATGATGCATAAATTCATTCTGGTTTACAAACCGGCCCCGAAATGCCCCAAATGGAGTCTTGGGCATATCCAAGCCCAAATACAATGAACTAGGGTGGGTCCCACATATATTTGAGGTTCCTAGGGTAGGGGAAACCCAGCCCATATGGTCAGCCTCACTGGAAAGAATTTTCATCGGCGATGGCATCGCCGGTTCGGAGATGCATCGCAGGTCAAAATACTCGGTTGGGTCCGGGCTTCAGGCCGGAGGTGTTTGGGGGCTAGGGTAGCCCCCTGGTATGTTGCCCGTCCCTTAAAACCTCCCCGATCAGGTACTTCCTTCACAAAGTGACCCTCCAAGCTCTCTTTTCTCACCAAAACGCCTGATTTTTGACAAAAACCATCCCTCCAAACTCTTCCTTCTTCCATTTCCAAACACCCTCGCTCCACCTTTCAAATCTCATATCAAACAAAAATCAATAAAGGCTACTTCCTTTAGAAATCCAACGAGAATTAACTAGCGCTGCACTAGATGGCCTATGAAATTCTCACCAATCACTTTCAATACGATCTGCTAAAGTCAAAACGTATAGGATAGGTGATGCTATAATACCGTAAAACTTAGGATCAAACTCTATTCCCGATTGCTCTCAGGAGCACCTTGAAACTTTGTATCGGCTCTGGACCGCACGTCGAAAGTTCGATTACCCCGAACTTAGACAATCCTGACCGCCTAGTTGGACTTGACAATCACCTCGAAAATCAAGTCCAAATGATATCTCACGACGATTTTCTTGAGTCCAGAGTGAAAAGTGTGAGAAATGTTAAAAATTAATATAATTTATGAAATCTGGCACGTGTCGCTTGCGCGACATTTTCTAAGCATCCTGACCGTCAGAATTCGATCAAATTTTATCCTCGGATCAAGATAGGTGGCCCTTACATGTCAACGCACTTGTGGCCCTGATCGAGTACCGCTAGCTGTTGAACTGAAACTGGTCCGCCACGTGAGATCTGGGAGCACTACCGGACTAAAAACTTGATGTAAGCAGAATCCAGTATCCATGAGCTTAATTCCGACCGCATTCGGCCAAGGGACCTCCAGAAATGCTCCGTTGAGACGGAACAGTCCATATTTGGACATAAAATAGTATACCTTGGCCCCAAGTTTATTTTCATTGCTTTTGGACTTATAAAAAGGGCTTAAACCCTTGCTCTTTCATTCCATACGAATTTGGAGAGAGAAGAGAGAAAAGAGAGGGAGAAAGAGAGAAAAAGGGAGGGAGATTTGGAGCTCTCTCCTGGGATTCTTCCCTGCTGCTCCATGTTCCATAACCGCCGCTTCTGCCCAGCCATTCCTGTGTTTTCAGCTCCATTCTTAGGTAAGAACTCCTAACCCTAACCTGATTTGAAGCTTAGAATAGTTGTAGTGTTGGCGTAGCTAACCTGTTTCATGCCATAGGTAGCGTACCCGCAGTTGACGAAGACTTATCGTCTGAATCAACTCCGTTTCACAATTTCTGGTTTAAGGTGAGGATTTTTTACGCTTAGATTGACTGATTTCAAAGCTTTCAATGTCGTTTAATAGTAGATTATCGACAGCAACGCCGTTTGACATGTACAACATGCTGTCCGTTTTTCGTTTCATAAATGTACGGTAAATATGAGATTTAGGGTATTTTATGCATTTATAGAAAATACTGTATATGTACGTATTTTGCTGAAATGCTTGACATGTAAATTTATCGTGTTATAATATTAGAAATACGTGTATGATCGGTTTGGCGAAGAGATTCGCCCTAATGCGCACTTTAAGTCGACATACGCTATGTGGACTAAAGTGTGTAGACTAAGTGTTTGTATAAATGTTTGTATTAGTATGTATTGAGTAAAATGGTGTTGTGAATTAGTTTTGAGATTGAATTCTTAATTAATATGCTGATGTATATGAATTCCATCATGTTGGCTATATGTATTGATTTCATTATATATATGAAATGCATGTGTTGGAGGATTTGCTTATGTGGTATGTTATAACCTGTAACAACATGCTTGTGTTGTTTATATGCATTCTTGTTACTCTCATGTGTTTACTGACGTTGGTTTACAAATGCTTGGGGCTATGACCTAGTCCAAGAAGTCGGTAATGGATTGAATTCGTGGTTGGTTTCTATGTACCATAAAGGACGCGTCGATGAACGCGAGTCGTGTTTTGGGTTGGCGGCAGTGGTTAGGCCACACCAAGTGTTTCATGCACTTCATGTCGTTCAGCTTGAGATGCGCTCGTACTAGTCGAGCCCGTCAAGTAACCCGACTGGCCATTGTATGTTCACCTTGCATGAGTCATAACTGCTTGAACCTAGGGTACTGAACTTACCATTGAAAACCCTATTAACTATGGTACCTTGATCCATAAAGACTCATGAGTCGGGCATGGTGGTATGGGACACCGTAGTCGAGATGTCGGCCTACGCTAGGGCCACAAACCTCCCTGTAGTGACCAGTGAGCACCCTACTCTGAGCAGATTATGGTGGTATGAGACACTATATTCTTACTGTCGGCCTACACTGATCAGGTGACAAACCCTTTGTAGTGACCTTGAGTTTATCCTGACACCGCATGGGGGCGACGAGTCCTGATGCAGTCTTAAGGATATAACTAGGCCTGTATTGATAAGGTGATGGGGGAGAGGTGCAACGAGTGCGAGCAACAGCCTTGGCAGCCCTTGCAGCGACCTACAAATATAACATCGTATGAGATTACTAGGAGTGACAACCCTAGACAGGATCTGTGTTGGGATTGATATAAGCAAGGTACCCTAGTTTCCCAATCCTGCTGTATGAAAAAGACTAATAACAACTCGGTAATCATTATCCATATCGCATTGCATGTGCCTGAAAGATGTGGAGCACTGAGGAACGTAAGCATGCCGCGGGCGTAAGATGGTCTCGTATGAGGGAGTATGTCGGTGAGGGCATCCATCATGTCATTTCATGCATACATTAGTAACAGTATCTAGAAATGTTTGATTGTTTGCTTTACTATTAATGCGTGACTGATTTGATAACATGCTAATCTTTGCTCTATTCTCCCACTGAGTTGAACACTCACTCCCATGTTACGGGATGGTGTTCCGGACACCCACCAGTCCCTATTTTAGTTGCAGATGATGGTGCTGCTTGAGAAGCGGAGCTAGACTTGTATGATGATGAGGAGGACTTCTCATCTGTGTTCTGATCGACGGGATTACAGGGAGGTTGAGTAGAAGTCTGGACACTTGTCATTTTATATTTTTGAAGCACTCATGTATATTCTTTTCTTTCCATTTTTGGAGTATACATGTATTTAATTAACCTGGTAACATGTTCACACTTTGAAAACTTATAATTAATTATATATTTTATGTATTTATCACAGTCTTTCGCTTGCTAATTTAACTGTCTCTGAAGTATGATATGCTGTTTTGGCTTAGTCTCAATCTTGTTTAATGTCATTTTATAGACAACATGCATTTATCATTATCTATGTTGCATAAGTGACGTTCTGGAACTCGGGAGTTAGGTTTCTACCCGACCTCCGATTTTTGGGGTGTTACAGATGGTATCAGAGCATGATTTGGATTAAACCGGACCTGGGTTATAGTAACATAACGCACACCTACGCACTCTGACTTAGGAAGGGGGCGATGGAATATAGAAACCATATTAGAATCCCAAGTTTCACCGACAGACGAGATTAACTACCGAAGCATAGATGCAGGTGTAAGGTATTGCCCCTAGATTAGGTGTATCCCATGATTTTTAATACCATGTTTAGAATGTATATAATTAGAAGTAAATCCCGGGATTTCCTTATGAATTACACGTAGAAATTTTTCATCTTGGGATTTGGAAATCCCATCTCCTACTTTCCAACACAAGACTCATTTTCCAAAGTCTATGAATCGATTTCAATCCCCTCCCACCCTCCTACCACATATGTCATTCCCAATCCCGAGGTGGGATTAGCAACGCTATCCATTTAATACAACTTCATACCACTAGCTCAAATAGGCCCTTAGAATTTTGGACCTAGAGTTGGTATTCCTAGATTTAGAAAGATCTGACAGTATAGGAAATCTAATAAATTAATGATATAAACCCTAGGACCTCCTTAGTTGATATGAGCATATGTGTAGTGCTCGAGCGTAGTTACGTTTAGGTTTAGGTAACTCAATTCCAATTAGGTGACCTTTCACCCTAAGTGATAAAATAAATTTCGTGTTTTAGAAATGATATCAAATCATCTCGCTTATGAGCATAGACTTTAGATTACAACTAGTGGATTGCCACTACCCATAAGTTAAGACTAGGCTACTAGTTACTAAGGAATGTAAAAGACTGATTTTGCTAAGATAAGAGAAATATAGACTTAGTTAGTCGGCTTGATTAGGTTGAAGTGAGACCTCATTCTTTTGATAGATCCCCTTAATACTTATATACTTCTTTTATAACCCTTAGGAAAGTTGTTTTAACTTAGAACCATTCACTCTCAAGAAAAATTTATAAATCCCTCAGATTGAACTTAGAATAAACCAGCACGCCCCTTAGAATTTTTCTCAGAATTGCCTTCCCAAAGATTTATTGCAATCGGGAACGCGGA
Source organism: Magnolia kwangsiensis (assembly GCA_037074715.1). NCBI lineage: Eukaryota > Viridiplantae > Streptophyta > Magnoliopsida > Magnoliales > Magnoliaceae > Magnolia > Magnolia kwangsiensis. The sequence continues at coordinate 67,604,718 of CM073585.1, forward strand.
GTAAAGTAATTGTATATTAGCAATGTATTCGTGGTTTGAATCGACTTCTGAATCCTAGTAGTTACCAATGAATCCAATGCTCTGATCAAGCGGAAGATCGGCATCGACTAGGATTGAGGATTGATACAACATATTTTCTGTCATCGCAGGGCAGAAGGTTTATGTATCCGACTTGGACCCACTACATAACTTTTCTTCCGTGTTGGCTCGACCACATACAACCAAAAGTTATTGCTTTGCCTTTGAAAAATGTTGAGGACATCTAGCCAATAGAGAGTAGGCTTATTTCTACAACCATAGGTACCAAAGCCATAGAACGCATCACTAACAAAGGAAGACCAATGTAGTGAGAGGTTGTTTACCATTTTATGTCAAGGATAGCCCCTAAGTTGCACCTCGTTCTGATATACGGATCGATACATAGATTTTTGAACCTTAAGTAGAACTAAGTTTTAAGGGGGGTAGAACATTTTGAGTCCAATCTAGTTAGGTCAGCCAATGCAACCTTTAGATCAGAGTGGCGCAGCGGAAGCGTGGTTAGCCCTTCCCCACTGGCCCAGGATCAAAACAGTTGACTTAGGTTATATGTAAGGTTAGGTCATTAAATAGGATTTGAACCTTCCTTAAAACGTCAATACAAAAGTCTCTTTAAGTACTCATTACCCTTAGCCAATTTTGGGGACGAAATTTTATTTTAAGGGGGGTAGATTGTAACACCCCAGATTTTTACAAACCTGGGGTTAGACGTCCTTAGGCAATGGGTCAACCATAACACTCTCAAAGCTCAATCCCAAGGCCAAAGAAATCGCTCTTCAACCCATTTCCTTCAAAACTCACCTTTCACCACCTCATTCTTCAAACTTCTCCAAGTACTTTCATATTAGACATGACTCCTCAAGTTTAAATAGTAAAGAACACCAATCCTAGGGTATTAATGATGAAGAACAATACCGAAACTAAAAATTACCGTGAATAGTAAATAAATGGGTAAAATGGGTTTCGATCCTTAACCTTTTGGAATCTAACAAAATAAATAAGTTAGTTGGATGGATTAGAGTCTCCTACCCCAAAATCATGTGCTATATGATGCATAAACTTATTCTGGTTTACAAAATGGCCCCAAAACGCCCCAAATGGAGTCTTGGGCCTATCCAAGCCCAAATACAATGAACCAGGGTAGGTCCTACATATATTTGGGGTCCCTAGGGCAGGGGGAACCCAGTCCATATGGCCGGCATCACCGAAAATGATTTTCATAGGCGATGGCATCGCCGGTCAAAATGCTCGGTTGGGTCTGGGCTTCGGGCCAAAGGTGTTTGGGGGCTAGGGTAACCCCCTGGTATTTTTCCCGTCCCTTAAAACCTCCCCGATCAGGTACTTCCTTCACAAAGTGACCCTCCAAGCTCTCTTTTCTCACCAAAACACCTGATTTTTGGCAAAAACTACCCCTCCAAACTCTTCCTTCTTTCATTTCCAAACACCCTCGCTCCACCCTTCAAATCTCATCTCAAACAAAAATCAATAAAGGCTACTTCCTTTAGAAATCCAATAAGAATTAACTAGCGCTGCACTAGATGGCCTATGAAATTCTCAACAATCACTTTCAATACGAACTGCTAGAGTCAAAACGTATATGATAGGTGACGCTACAATACCGTAAAACCTAGGATCAAACTCTATTCCCGATTGCTCTCAGGAGCACCTCGAAACTTTGTATCGGCTCTGGACCGCACGTCGGAAGTCCGATTACCCTGAACTTAGAAAATCCTGACCGCCTAGTTGGACTTGACAATCACCTCAAAAATCAAGTCCAAATGATATCCCATGACGATTTTCTTGAGTCCAGAGTGAAAAGTATGAGAAATTTTAGAAATTAATATAATTTATGAAATCTTGCACGTGTCGCTTGCGCGACATTTTCTAAGGGTTCTGACCGTCAGAATTCGATCAAATTTTACCCTCGGATTAGGATAGGTGGTCCTTACATGTCAACACACTTGTGGCCCTGATTGAGTACCGGTAACCGTTGAACTAAAACTGGTTCGTCACGTGAGATCTGGGAACACTACCGGACTGAAAACTTGATGTGAGCAGGATCCAGTATTCATGAGCTTAAGTCCGACCGCATTCGGCCAGGGGACCCCCAGAAATGCTCCGTTGAGACGGAACAATCCGTATTTAGACATAAAATAAGTGTACCTTGGCTCCAAGTCTATTTTCGTCGCTTTTGAACTTACAAAAAGGGCTTAAACCCTTGATCTTTCATTCCATACAAATTTGGAGAGAGAAGAGAGAAAAGAGAAAAGAGAAGGAGAAAGAGAGAGAAAGGGAGAGAGATTTGGAGCTCTCTCTTGGGATTCTTCCCTGCTGCTCCATGTTCCATAGCCGCCACTTTTGCACAGCCATTCCGATGTTTTCAGCTCCATTCTTAGGTAAGAACTCCTAATCCTAACCTGATTTGAAGCTTAGAATAGTTGTAGTGTTGGCATAGCTAACCTGTTTCATGCCATAGGTAGCGTACCCATCGTTGACGAAGACTTATCGTCTGAATCAACTCCGTTTCACAATTTCTGGTTTAAGGTGAGGATTTTAGACGCTTAGATTGACTGATTTCAAAGCTTTCATTACGTTTAATAGTAGATTATCGACAGCAACGCCGATTGACATGTACAACATGCTGTCCGTTTTTCGTTTCGTAAATGTACGGTAAATATGAGATTTAGGGTATTTTAGGCATTTATAGAAAATACTGTATACGTCCGTATTTTGCTGAAATACTTGACATATAAATTTATCGTGTTATGATATTAGAAATACGTGTATGATCGGTTTGCCGAAGAGATTCGTCCTAATGCGCACTTTGAGTCGACATACGCTATGTGGACTAAAGTGTGTAGACTAAGTGTTTGTATAAATGTTTGTATTAGTATATATTGAGTAAAATGGTGTTGTGAATTAGCTTGAACAGTCCGATCCGGGAACACTACCGGACTGAAAACTTGATGTAAGCAGGATCCAGTATTTCCGACCGCATTCGGCCAAGGGACCTCCAGAAATGCTCCGTTGAGACGGAACAGTCCATATTTGGACATAAAATAAGTATACCTTGGCCCCAAGTCTATTTTCATCACTTTTGAACTTATAAAAAGGGCTTAAACCCTTGCTCTTTCATTCCATACTAATTTGGAGAGAGAAGAGAGAAAAGAGAGGGAGAAGGAGAGAAAAAGGGAGGGAGATTTGGAGCTCTCTCCTGGGATTCTTCCCTGCTGCTCGATGTTCCATAACCGCCGCTTCTGCCCAGCCATTCCGGTGTTTTCAGCTCCATTCTTAGGTAAGAACTCCTAACCCTAACCTGATTTGAAGCTTAGAATAGTTGTAGTGTTGGCGTAGCTAACCTGTTTCATGCCGTAGGTAGCGTACCCGCAGTTGACGAAGACTTATCATCTGAATCAACTCCGTTTCACAATTTCTGGTTTAAGGTAAGGATTTTTTACGCTTAGATTGACTGATTTCAAAGCTTTCAATGTCGTTTGATAGTAGATTATCGACAGCAACGCCGTTTGACATGTACAACATGCTGTCCGTTTTCCGTTTCATAAATGTACGGTAAATATGAGATTTAGGGTATTTTAAGCATTTATAGAAAATACTGTATATGTACGTATTTTTCTGAAATGCTTGACATGTAAATTTATCGTGTTATGATATTAGAAATATGTGTATGATCGGTTTGGCGAAGAGATTCGCCCTAATGCGCACTTTGAGTCGACATACGCTATGTGGACTAAAGTGTGTAGACTAAGTGTTTCTATAAATGTTTGTCTTAGTATGTATTGAGTAAAATGGTTTTGTGAATTAGTTTTGAGATTGAATTCTTAATTAATATGCTAATGTATATGAATTCCATCATGTTGGCTATATGTATTGATTTCATTATATATATGAAATGCATGTATTGGATGATTTGCTTATGTGGTATGTTATAACCTGTAACAACATGCTTGTATTGTTTATATGCATTCTTGTTACTCTCATGTGTTTACTGACGTTGGTTTACAAATGCTTAGGGCTATGACCTAGTCCAGGAAGTCGGTATTGGATTGAATTTGTGGTTGGTTTCTATGTACCACAAAGGACGCGTCGATGAATGCGAGTCATGTTTTGGGTTGGCGGCAGTGATTAGGCCACATGAAGTGTTTCATGCACTTCATGTCGTTCAGCTTGAGATGCGCTCGTACTAGTCGAGCCCGTCAAGTAACCTGACTGGCCATTGTATGTTCACCTTGCATGAGTTATAATTGCTTGAACCTAGGGTACTGAACTTACCATTGAAAACCCTGTTAACCATGATACCTTGATCCATAAAGACTCATGAGCCGGGCATGGTGGTATGGGACACCGTGGTCGAGCTGTCGGCCTACGTTGGGGCCACAAACCTCTCCGTAATGACCAGTGAGCACCCTACTCTGAGCAGATTATGGTGGTATGGGACACTATATTCTTGCTGTCGGCCTACACTGATCAGGTGACGAGCCCTTTGTAGTGACCTTGAGTTTATCCTGACACTACATGGGGGCGATGAGTCCTGATGCAGTCTTAAGGATATAACTAGGTCTGTATTGATAAGGTGATGGGGGAGAGGTGCAACGAGTGCGAGCAATAGCCCTGACAGCCCTTGCAGCGACCTACAAATATAACATCGTATGAGATTACTAGGAGTGACGATCCTAGATAGGATCTGTGTTGGGATTGATATAAGCAAAGTACCCTAGTTTCCTAATCCTTCTGTATGAAAAGGACTAATAACAACTTGGTAATCATTATCGATATCGCATTGCATGTGCCTGGAAGATGTGGAGCACTGAGGAACGTAAGCATGTCGCGGGCGTAAGATGGTGCCATATGAGGGAGTATGCCGGTGAGGGCATCCATCATGTCATTTCATGCATACATTAACAACAGTATGTAGGAATGTTTGATTGTTTGCTTTACTATTAATGCGTGATTGATTTGATAACATGCTAATCTTTACTCTTTTCTCCCAGTGAGTTGAACACTCACTCCCACGTTTCGGGATTGTGTTCCGGACACGCACCAGTCCCTATTTTAGCTGCAGATGATGACGCTGCTTGAGAAGCCGAGCTGGACTTGTATGATGATGAGGAGGACTTCTCCTCTGTGTTCTGATCGACGGGATTATAGGGTGGTTGAGTAGATGTCTGGACACTTGTCATTTTATATTTTTGGAGCACTCATGTATATTCTTTTCTTTCCATTTTTGGAGTATACATGTATTTAATTAACCTGGTAACATGTTCACACTCTGGAGACTTACAATTAATTATATATTTTATGTATTTATCACAGTCTTCCGCTTGCTAATTTAACTGTCTCTGGAGTATGATATGCTGTTTTGGCTTAGTCTCAATCTTGTTTAATGCCATTCTACAGACAACATGCATTTATCATTATTTATGTTACATAAGTGACCTTCTGGAACTCGGGAGTTTGGTTTCTACCTGACTCCCGATTTTCGGGGTGTTACAGAAAGATTCCACCCTTCATGTATTCATGTACTGGAAGAGGCGTATGTCGTTGCGGAAGAGGTACCCAAAGTATCAATTATGGTGTTGGCACCATGGGTTGTACTGGTTGTGTCAGTGCTAAATTTTCAACAGAACTAGTATTGACTTATTACTAAGGCACCACAGGTGTTCTTTCAGCAAAGAGACTCATCATCTGATTCATATTTTTGACATTATTAGTCATCCATCAACCTAAAGTTTCAGCTTGAACTCCTAATTGTTCAATGATATGTTGAATTCCTCTTTGCATATCTAGCATTTTGGCCGACTAAATCTCAAGAGGATCAAATTGAGATGAGGATGCCCTATTCAGGTTTAATGAAAATGCTACCGGATTCAGTAGAAAACTTAACCACTTAAGTGCTTAATGAACTCGTCTTTGGCTCATAGTTCTAAAGAATTAATGCACTAGTAAGTAAACTAATACTTTGGGTTCCATCGGGTGTGTTAAAAATGTTAGACGCTCATAAAAATTATTACATGGCCAGTGTACAATGAGTTTTTATGGTAACCAAGTAGTTTGTAGTCCCACCAGACGTGCCAAAAATGTTGGACACTCGGTTTGTTCTGTCATGTGTAGTGTGTGTGGGCGTGCTAAATTGATAAAACGGCTTGATCCAAACCAATCAACTTCGACCCCACGGCCAAAATAAACATATACGTCCAATATGAATGTTTATGACTAGATTTTGAGAAGGTCATTTACTTACTCAACCACTTACATAATTTTATAATGATTAGGTGATAATTAGAGGGTGGATTTTTTCCTTGAAAGATGGGTTGCTTTGTGCTTTCCACAAGATAGGACTTTCAGAATAGCAGTATAATCAAATAAAAGGAAAAACTCATAATCGGTCACTAGGAGAGATTGTAAGAATGCAACTCTTGAAAGAACTGTGTGATATTGATAGAGAAGAAATCCAGCGTATAAACGTAGATTTGGATTACAACTAAAGATTATAACTAAGAATTACTGCTACTCCTAGGATAAGTTGAGATGAAAGATAATTTTGTTTGATTTGATTGGTTGTTGTTGTTGCATTGGTTGACGTCTATTGGATTCCTTTGGTATTTATAGAGTTTTGTTACAGCTTGTTCTTCTAGATCATTCTTCCATTATTGTAACGGTTAAAGTAGTCGAAAAGCCTTTTTCTAGATCCTTCTCTTGTCTAGATCCTTCTCTTGCAAAGTTTCCCTTTTGCGGTTGTTCCTCTTTCGTCGGTCAAGTTCTGTATTTCTCGGCTTTCGTATCTTGAACTACTTGACCGTGTTTCTCTCTCCTCTCGACCGCATGCAGCATTTGGATTCTCTGCCTTGTTCCTCTCCCCGATCGACTGCATGTCCTACAATGACACATTTTCATTCTTGATTTTCAGGAACGAACCGAAATAGGGTATAACAGAACATCTTTAGGGCCCTAGTAAAGATGGCTTGGTCTTTATTAGACAACTTATTCATTACTTGGCTTTGAATAATTTAGGGGTTGTTTGGATACCACCATATAAGTTTCTTTTCTCACTTAAGTTAGTTTAGTAAACATGATTGGCAAAGTGATTTACATGCTTAAAGCTACTTATCCTCATAAGTTTTATTTATTTATTTAGCTTTTTAACTTATTACTTTTCTACTTCTTTCTTAAGTTCTTGCATGGTCTAGGTTAGGACCCATGTAGTGCCTCGTCCTGGTTTGGAGGGTTACATGGAGGAGGCGAGATGTAGTTGAGTTGGATGTCAATACATGGAGGACGTCAACCAACATCGATGAGTTGGTGGCGATGTTAGCTTCTTCGTTATTGTGTGCCTGGATGACCACCCAAAAGAGGTGGGTCACATGTTTAGATATGATGGAGAGATTTTTACATGTGTCATGAGGATCGAGAGCATTGAATTAGATGTATAGGACAAGGAGGGAAGGGGGGAACTAGGTTGGCTTAGGCCCCCAAGTTGCTCCGTAGACCTTCCATGGGTTGCCGAGTGCCGTTGGCTTCTTTAGAGCCTCAGCCAGGCTTAAGCCAGCCATGCCAGTTACCCCAACGACTAGGGCTACGGGTGTTTCAAGCTCCATGAGAGAGAGAGAGAGAGAGAGAGAGAGAGAGAGTTATTTTTTAAGGATGTTGGACTCTACAATTGGGAACTCTTTATAAAATTTGGATCCTCGCTATCCACAAACACCTAATCTTATTTTCCTGCATCTTGATTGGTCCACATGATCACTGACTGTGGGGCGCAGTAGGACACGGATTGTGTCCTACCCCGCCCGTCTCTAGCCCCGAATGGGCAATTCTGTGGGTGGGCCCACCATGATGTATCTATACATCTAAGCCATCCATCCCTTTTCTCATATCATTTTAAGGCATAAAAACAAAAATGAGGCAGATCCAATGCTCAAATGGACCACGCCACAAATGACTCTTGCATGTGTATTAAATGCAACCAGGTTTATTATTTGGTGTGATCCACTTGAGCATTGGATCTGCTTCATTTTTATGTTCATGATTTGAGAAAAGGGATTGACGGCTTGGATGTATTGGTACATCATGGTAGGCTTGCCCACAAAATTGCCTGTTCGGGGCTAGAGAGTGCGGGGGTAGGATGCAATCCGTGTCCATCGCTGTAACACTAAAGTGGACACGGTTTGGCTAGTGACGCCGCCACTAGCCAGGTGACTAGTGGTCGATGCTATGTGGACCCTCCATGATGTATGTATTTTATCCATGCCGTTCATCCATTTTGAAAGATAATTTTAGGTCTTGATACCAAAAATGAGGTAGATCTAAATCTCAAGTGGACCACACCATGGGAAAACACTTATGATTGAATGTCCACCGTTAAAAACCTCATAGGGCTCACTGTAATGGTTATTTGACATTTAACCTGTTGATTAGGTCATACATAATTGGATGAAGGGAAAAAATATATATTAGCTTGATCCAAAACTTTTGTGGCCCTAGGAAGTTTTTAATAGTGGACGTTCAATCAACACTCTGCGATCTACTTGAGATTTGGATCAGTCTCATTTTTGGGCTTATATCATAAAATGATATGGAAGAAAGGGTAGATGGCATGAATGATATATATATATATATATATATATATATATATATATATATATATATATATATATATATATATATATATATATAGTAGGGCCCACATATTACCGGCCACTAGCCATTAAGGAGAGTAACCAATTCCTTTCCTCCAAAATGGGTTGGCTACCCACCTTGCCGTTAGCCAATCGTTGCTCGGTGGGCCCCACCATGATATGTCTGTTTCATCCATGATGTCCACCCATTCTTTTGGATCAATTTATACCATGAGGGGACCGCACAATGTTGATTGAACGGGCCACAAAAGTTTTAGATCAAGCTGATATATATATTTTTCCCTTCATCCAAGTCCATATGACCTAATTACCAGGATAGATGTCAAATAACCATTTAAGCGGGCTCTAGGAAGTTTTTAATGGTGGACATTCAATCACTACTGTTATCTCATGGTGTGATCCACCTGAGATTTAGATCTACCTCATGTTTTTCGGATCAAGCCCAAAATTATCTTTCAAAAAGGATAGACAGCATGGATAAAACACATACATCATGGTAGGGCCCACATATTACTGACTGCTAGTCGCCAAGATGACGGACACAGGTCGCGTCCGTTCTCTCCCCTATTTTCCTTGTCCCCTACCTTTTCATTTTTATTTTTATTTTTTAATCCAACCGACATGGTGAACCCCACCTTATCTTGAATACCGCGTGAAAAAAGAACTATCATTGAAAGATTTCGACTCTTCGTGCTTTTCATGGGCTGCTTTACCTATTCATACTAATCCAAGCTATCTACTCATTAGACCCACCGAGATTCTGAATATCACTAAGAGCTATTATTAAAATATTTCAACTTGCTTGATTATTTAATATTTTTCACTAGGACATAGGTAGTTGCCTTAGTCATCCTGTCTTTTATTTATTTATTATTATTTCGTGGCCAGCGAGAAGAAATTTAGGATTTGCCAATCTTGAAGAGTTTCTAGTAGCACCTTACTCAGGCATAGGAGGTGACTGATAGGGTTGGATGGGAATCATCTGCAACATCTGTTTCATGCACCACGTAATAGACCCCACTTCTTTGGAGCCACCATGTTTTATTTGTGATAGCCAGTTTGCCCATCAAGTCATCAATGATATGGTCTGCAACTAAAATTCATACAGATCCACAACTCAAGTGGGCCACACTAAAAGGAAGAACGAGGATGTGATGCCAACCATAGGTTTGTATTGGGAGACGATGATGTGTACCTTTCGCAGTCCTGGCCCGGTTAGTCACAGGCCAGGGCCTTTTTAAACCTAAGTCGAGCCAGGATCGGACCAAGGCTCAAGTGGATTAAGGTCGGACTAGGGTCAACTCCAGTCCGGTCCGAGACTAGCGGAGCCCACTGGCACCCGCAGGTCTAACTTATATGTGAGAATAGAACCAATCATGGAAATTACAAATCAAACCGTTAAAAAATAAAAAAAAAAGAAAAAAGATTAACATAATAGATGGATTATTATTAAAATGCCAAGAAAGGAAATCCACTATCCCCAATCAGAATTCAAATCACCACATTGCATTGCACTACATCAGCATCGTGTCTTCTTACTCTCACTTGCATTGCCAGAGATAGCATCATGTCTTCGTACTCTCACTTGCATTGCCAGAGATAGCATCTTTGGCCGATTGAATCGAATTCGCTACGGCCGCTGTGGCTCCGGACAACGCCCCACCATGCCCCGAAGTTCCATCGAGTGGATGAAGCTGATGAATCACCTCCACGACCCTCTGCCTCTCCATTTGCCCCTGGCCTGCCGATGAGTGGTAATCCACCGCCTGGACCCGCGTCTCCTTGTCACCATCGGCTTTCCTTGTTTCATTGCTCTGAAATTGCATTGAGCCGAGGAATTTAACTCACGGTTATGCATCAGAATCACTGACCTGATAGGCCCCACAATGGATTACGGATAACCCAAAAATTATTTCATACCGGAAATCATAAACATGTCGTATTTGTCCTTTCATTTTAACCAACCGTTCGTAGGCTGCGTAATAAAGAGGTGTGATCTTCTAAACTGAGTGGGATTTATTTTTATTATTTTTTTAATGTGGAGGAATAGCATAGCTGTTTGATAACAGATAGCCAGTAGAAAATTTTCACAAACCAAAAAGGATAATGTTTTTCTTCCTATTTTCTCCGAATACATGTCATATTTGTCATCACACTTGCTTTTGGATCTATCCCTTACTATGGGAATTTTTTTTTTTAAAAAAAAATTGTATATTTATTGCATCTGTAGTTGGAGAAGGGAATTTCATTAATTGGAATTAGGCCATTAATAGCCATACGTTCCAACAAATTTGGGGTGTCCCCCCATTCAATCTACAAGGTTCCCATAAATCAACTGTCCTGATCATCCAAAATATGGCTTACTCGATTGAATTGGCATCCGGACACCATTCATTGTACGTTCTAGTATGTCTAGGACCATAAAAATGTACGCGGAGAGAGAGAGAGAGAGAGAGAGAGAGATTTTACCTTTGTAGACAAGTTAGATGCCATGACAGGAACCGCAAGGGAATAAACAAGAACCGATTTTGTGATGTTTTTCCTTTTCCTTCTATCCCTTTGGATATTGGTTTCCTTTCTCTTATAAAAGCAAAAAAGTCTGGCTTTTGCGAATATAGTGCTGCGTATGAAAAGGCAGTAATACGGTAGAGCCCTTGGCACCAAATATAGTACACGTGGCAGAGGATATGTCATTCAGAACCGTCCATCTACTTTCCCTTCCAGAGGATGTTATAAATGATATAAACCTACTAATATTGGATGATCGTATCCACCAGATCAATGGTCGTTAAATAAACCGTGATGGATCAACGGTAGACATCCAGCGTCAGAAAGAGCAAAGGGAGAGATGTAAGAGACTTGTATGTATCCACCGTGGACCCTACCAAATCGAGAGTACTGATGAAATGTTTCTGTGCCACATGTATAGAAAAGGTCTGCTCTTCGGTACACCAGTGTACCTGCTTTTACCTTGTCATAACGGCGACCGTGAGCCGCATGCAATCCGACGCATGGCCACCCTGTTGTCAGCTGGGGATTGCGAATGGCATGCAGCTCTTGGCCGATGGCCACGTAGCACTTCGGCTACGCTGGATCTCCGATGGCCTCCGGGACGTGTGGATTTTATTCGCTCCGTTCAACCATTTTATCGTATCATTTTGAATACGAGCGCAATAAGAGTAATTTCCAACTGTACAACTCATATACGGCCACCAGCCTTTTTAAGCCGCTTTTTACCTCCCAAAGAATAATCCCCAGCTGTACGGCCCACTTCTCAGGTCGAAAATGGCCTTACTTTTGCTTCCGCAAGTGGATCGCCCGTTTCTTGAAGAAAAGCGCTTACGCTCCTCGAACTCCGAGTTGGACGAACGGTTCAAAAGATATCAAAGTTACGTATGCCCCACAGTTATGTATTTATCATATCCACAATGTTCATCTATATTTTGGAGTCATTTCCGAGCATTAAAATTTTTTTTTTTTTTTTTTAAAATCATATCCACAGATCAGCTGAACCACACCACATAGCCTTGAGAAAATTAATTTTCACCGGTAAAAATTTTGTAGAGACCACCATAACATTTATTTTCTATCTAATTTATTCATAAGGTCACGAACACCGAATGAAGAGAAAAAACTAATTTCATAATGATCCAAAACTTCTGCGACCCTAAAAGGGTTTCAATGGTAGACGTTCAATCCTCCACTGCTTTTTACAGTGTGGTTCACTGGATAGCTAGATTTATCTTATTTTTTGTCTCAAGCCTTAATACAAGTTCACCAAATAGATGGACAGTTTGAATATAACACAAACCACATAATGGGACCCACAAAAAGCGGTGGGAATTATAACTGGAAAAAAAAAAAGAAAAACAAGCAGGGAATCGGGGTCGACCGGGTCAGGTCAGTGGCTACGGTTTATAACCGTAGTGCCGCGACAGTCTATGCACTTTTTTTCTTAATTTTTTTTTATTTACATGGAGAACTTTATTCTACTTACATTTTTCTCTAATACGTGTTTATATAAATATGAATACATAAGCATATTAAAAAATTTCTCTCTCTTTTTTTTTTTTTTTTTTTTTCATTTCTTTCTTTATTCATTCAACATAAATATCTTCTAAATCAAAATTAGTTACTTGATTTACCATATATGATTTTGGGGTAGGAGAAGCTACTTTAGCCAACCAATATTATTATTTTCCAAGATTCCATCATGTCAATGGTTGAATATCCATTTCATTCACTTCGTGGTCAATTTCAATCAATTCGCAGTTAATTTCATTCATTTCATTCACTCCGTGGTCAATTTTATTCACTTTGTGATCAATTTCAATTAGTTCGCAATGAATTGCATTAACTTCACGGTCAATTTCATTCACTTCATGGTCAATTTCAATCACTTCATGGTCAATTCCCTTCATTTCACGGTCAATTCCATGCATTTCATGGTCAATTCTGGCGATTCCCCTTCACTTCACGGTCAATTCAATTAATTTCATGGTTAATTCCCTTCACTTTATTATGAATTCCATGCATTTCACGGTCAATTCCCTACACTTCACAGTCAATTCCATGCATTTCACAGTCAATTCCAGTGATTCCCCTTCACTTCACGGTCAATTCAATTCATTTCACGGTCAAATATTCCCTTAACTTCATGGTCATTTCCGTGCAATTCACGGTCAATTCACTTTACTTCATGGTCAATTCCATGCACAGTCAATTTCGGCAATTCCCCTTCACTTCACAGTCAATTCAATTCATTTCACGGTCAATTTCTTTCACTTCACTGTGAATTCTATGCATTTTACGATCAATTTCCTTCATTTCACGATCAATTTCATGCATTTCACAGTTAATTCTGGCAATTCCCCTTCACTTCACGGTTAATTCCCTTCACAACACGATCATTTCCGTGCATTTCACGGTCAATTCGCTTCACTTCACGGTCAATTCCATGCATTTCAAGGTCAATTACGACGATTCCCCTTCAATTCCGACAATTCCCCTTCACTTCACAGTCAATTCAATTCATTTCACGGTCAATTCCCCTCACTGTACGGTCATTTTCATGCATTTCACGGTCAATTCCATGCATTTCATGGTCAATTCCTACGATTCCTCTTCACTTCACAGTCAATTCAATTCATTCCACGGTCAATTTCCTTTACTTCATGGTCATTTTCAGGCATTTCACAGTCAATTCGCTTCACTTCATGGTCAATTCCATGCGCTTCGCGGTCAATTCTGGCGATTCCCCTTCACTTCACATTCAATTTCATGCATTTCACGGTCAATTCCCTTCACTTCAAGGTCATTTCCATTCATTTCACGGTCAATTTCGGCAATTCCCCTTCACTTCACGATTAATTTCATGCATTTCACGGTCAATTCCCTTCACTTCACGGTCATTTTTATTCATTTCACGGTTAATTCCCTTCACTTCACGATAAATTCCATGCATTTCACGGTCAATTCCTGTGATTCCCCTTCACTTCACGGTCAATTCAATTCATTTCACAGTCAATTCCCTTCACTTCACGGTCAATTCCATGCATTTCACAGTTAATTTCGACGATTCCCCTTCACTTCACGGCCAATTCAATTCATTTCACGGTTAATTCCCTTTGTGCAATTCACGGTCAATTTGCTTCACTTCAAGGTCAATTCAATTCATTTCACGGTTAATTCCCTTCACTTCATAGTGAATTCCATGCATTTTGCAGTCAATTTCCTTTACTTCACAGTCAATTCCATGCATTTCACGGTCAATCCTAGCAATTCCCCTTCACTTCACGGTCATTTCCATGTATTTCATGGTCAATCCCCTCATTTCACGATCACCATAACATTTATTTTCCATTCAATCTATTCATAAGGTCACAAAGACCTGGATGAAGAGGAAAAACAAATTTCATAATGATTCAAAACTTTTGCGACCCCTAAAAGGGTTTCAATCGTAGACGTTCAATCCTCCACTACCTTTTACAGTGTAGTCCACTTGATAGCTAGATTGTAACACCCCGAATTTTTGTCAACCTGGGATTAGACGTCTTTAGGTAATGGGTCAACCACATCACTCTTAGGAATCAATTCCAGAGCCAAAGAAATCATTTAGAACCAAATTCTTTAGAAATTAAACGTAAGTTAGCTAGCGCTACGTTAGAGTGTGTAAGACCCGTATCTTGGTCCGTACCTTTCCGTAGACTTCCGCAGTCTTATCGGTCGAATTTCAGCAACCTTCGACCCTTAACCGATATCGACGCGCTACCCTGATTCATATACCGACAATCCGAGTCGACTCAATCCAAGACTATTACCATAGCGACCGCGCCGTCGTTGCGGTTCCAATGCCGCGGCTCGCGCGCCGAGGCGATACCCTGGTTAAGAGATATGGATCAACATTCGGTGCGAGAAAACGCCGCGCGTTGCAAAATCCAAGGGAATCTCTACGATGTGTTACATCAATCACATCAATCCCATCAATCAATCAACCCATCAAGCCATCACATGTCAAGTACACATCACTTTCACCCCTTTTCCCAAGCAACCACAAAAGTCTCCCAAACCCATACCTCTCTTACACAAAAAGCCACAAAAGTCTTCATCACCCATACCTCTCTTACACAAAAGCCTCAAAAGTCAATACTTTCTTATACAACCATCATTCATCCATCCATCCATCTCTCTCTACATCACTCTCTCTCTTTCTCATTTTCTCATCTCAATCCCAAGCAACAAAGAGTCCATACGTATGGAGTTTTCCAAACTCTCCTAAGCTCCAAGTGGCCCACCTCTTCATCCCAAAATCTCTCATCTCAACCCTCCATTCTTCATCTCATCCATTGAAGTTGAAGCTAAGGTGCCAAGGAACCCCTAGGAGCAAGAAGATTGGACGGTGGGTGCCTCTATAGGGTAATTTTACTTGTTTTTATGATGGGCCAAGTGAGGCCCACCGATCCATGGTGTGGATCTCACTTGGGACCCTAAAAGGTGGTCGATGGACCACTTGGATCATCATGATCATTCCATGATGGGGCCATTCTCCATGGACCCCATCGTGATGTTTATTTTCTTTTCAAAGGTCATCTAGACCGTCAATGTTGGTGGGGAAGGGATCTCTACCGTTCAGTTTGGATTTCGGTGGTCCCTCATGCTTTAAGGCCCACTTGATGTATGATTCATTGTAAGGGAGGGCCCATAATGTCGGGGTCCCTCCATCACAAGGCGTGTCCCACTCTCCATGTCTCTCTCTCTCTCTTTTATTTATTTTATTTTATTTTATTTTATTTTTATGCAATAGGATTGTGTGGCCCACTTGAATGGATCCCACCTTGAGGTATTTTATTTTTATTTAAGTGGGGCCCACCTTAGACGTTGTACCCACGTCAAACATCCGTGGTGGCCCACTTCATCAGGGCCCACCACAATGTATTTTGGGAGTACTACACCGTCCAGCGTCTGGTCCCTGTAACAAAAAAAAAAGGTGAAAAAGGGAAGCCTTTGGGGTGGTCCCCTAGTGTAGGCCCTACCTTGATGTTTATGTTTGATCCAAGCCATCCACCCCCTTATCTACAGTGTTTTAGCCGTTGGGTAGGAGTTTGGGGCTGATTGGAAGACCTGGTGGGCCATAGCATCAAAGAATGCATCACTACCATTCAAGGATCCTTTTTCTTATTTTATTTCATTTTCTTTCATCAAAAAAATTCAAAATCTAGGCTCATTGGATTGGTCTTGAGCCACTGAAGCCAATGGACGGGGTGGATCTGCTGGATGTGGGCCCCAAATGCAAAAAAACTCCAAAAATTAGTTTTTTTAAAATTTTGTTAAAATAATGTAAAGAGGCAAAGCCTCTGACGCTGCAGCAGGCAGGCGGGCGGGCTACCGTGCAGCCACCCACGGCTGCTGCCGTGGGCCCCACATGATGTATATGTCTTATCTACGCCGTTCATGAGGCGGGTCCCCTCCTCAGGTGGGCCCCCTCCAAATTTCGGCTCGATCCAGAACTCGGTTGACCCACACCACAGGAAACACTGGGATTGTATATCTACCATTGAAATCTATTTTGGGGCCCACAGAAGTGTTGGATCAAGCTGAAATCTATGTTTTCCCTTCATCCAGGTCCGAGTGACCTTATGAACGGGTTGGATGGCATATAAGCATTGCGGTGGGCCCTACATGGGACCCACAATGATGTATGTGTTTTAAAGCCACCATCCAGGCGGACGGTGGCACCCACCACGGTGGTGCCCACCTCCTGTATGCGTTGCCTCCACCGTCCAGCAGACGGTGGGGCCCTTGTGATGTATGTGCTCTATCCGCACTGTCCACTGGACAGTGGGACCCGCCTTGATGCATGTGATGCATTCAGGCCGTCCATCCACTTGGTGTGATCATTTTTAAGGCATGAGCGGTTGGTTGGGTGGGCCACTCATGTATGGGTTGGGCCCATTTAATTGCAAAAGGCCTATGGGTTAGGCCCATTTGATTTATGAAATGCTTATGGGTTAGGCTCATTTGGTTCATACAAGGCCTATGGACTTGGGCCCACTTGATATGTAAAGCCTATGGGCTTTGGCTCACTTGATATTTAAGGCCTATGGGTTTAGGCCCACTTGATATGTTTCAAGTCCATGGGACTAGGCCCATTTGATGTATTCCAAGGCCCATGAAATTAGACCCATTTGATGCATTTTTAAAGCCCATAGAAGTAGGCCCATTTGATATATATGTAAGGCCTAGGGATTTAGGCCATTTGACTCACATAAGGCCTATGGGTTGAGGCCCATTTGATGTACATGCGGGGGCCCAATTGGTGTGGCCCATTTGATACATATTAGACTCATGTGACTAGGTCCAATTGATGCAATCCAAGGCCCACGGGTTATGACCCATTGCAATATACCTAAGGCTCATTGGTGTGGTCCATTTATGTGGCCCGTTTGACAAATACAAGGCCCACATATCATGGCCTATTAAATATATTTAAGGTCAAATGGGATGTACCTAAGGTCCATTGCAATGTGTGTTCCCAGTACAGATTATGTGGCAGTGTTTACGGCGATCGTGCCTTGGGGGCAATGTTGGTTTGACGTCCACATTACGACCCTATTACTGGGCCGTACTTGCTGTGTATAGGCCGTCTAGGCCCATCTGCGTTGTGAGGATGGTTCATCACTCATTTACATGTTTAGTATAATTTCATGACTCATGATCATACGCATCATATGCATGCTTGATATGAGGATTGACTGATCATAGCATATGCCTTCGAGCAGGTTGTTTATGGGCTCCTGGTTAGGCAGTGTTGCCCTACATGCGCGCACGATATGCGCAGAAATTATTGCATGACTGGATAGCGTGAATCTTGCATTTCACATTTATGTGACATGAGTATTGTACGCCCTAGCGACATCAGGGCCGTAGCCTCTACAGACGCATCGTGGTTGACAGTATTGGATACCGAAAATTTTGTTCTACATGGGGTGCTATACATATCCCTGGGTGAAAGTCCCTAAACCCTTATGGTACCAAGAGGTTGCTCCAACGTTTAGACCGAGTGGGTAGATGAGCGCCGAGTGCCGAATACCAGATGGCTGTGCTCTCCACTGTGTTGTGGTCGGTTGGAAAGGGGTGCGGCCTTATCCGCCCAAGTGTAGGAGGCAATGCTAGGCTGAGTCTAACCAGCTCTAGGAATGGGTCCGCTATCGACGAGTCGCGCCCGATATTGGCAGACTGATAGTGAGGTCTCTTCCACTTACCTTATTGCGCGCGATGTGGCGGCAATCTGGTTTAGAGTGTACTAGACCCCGGTGATATCCCATATTTGAGCTGTATTGATGTATGAACATAGATGAGGATCTATATGCTTTAGTTGCATTACACATCGCATGGCCTTGGGATGGCCGATACCATTCATGTCTTGCATCGCATAAGCCTTGGTACGACTCATGATATTATAGATCCATCTACATATTTCTCTTTACTCTGACATTGTATGTTCATATTACTACCTTGCGCACACACTTTCACCACCCTCTAAGCTTTCTGTAAGCTTATGCACCACCGTTGCTTGCAGGTGATGTTGGATCGCAGCAGCGCTGAGGCAGGAGCACGTTGCAGATTGTTTTGGAGTTTTCGTTCTTTACCATTGTATTTCCCTTTATGCTCATTGTACTTGTAAAGTTTTTGATCATAGTGAAAATGTAATGGAGTCCTTGGTTGTTGTTTGTGGGTTATGCCTTTGGTTATGCTTATTACGAATCAAACTGACATTGAAAATCCTCCTCGTAGCATCCCAGGATCGGAACCTGGCGAATGGGAGCTAGGAGCCGAGAATGGGGTTCTACGGAGGTTGTCGGCGCCGGATTCGGCGATCGAGAATTTTGTGAGCCCGGTTTCCGAGTTTGGGGCGTGACAGAGTGGCTGTGAAATTGTCCCTGAACACTTTAAGTACGTTCTGCAAGACCCAAAACTTGTAGAATCAATGACGCTATAATACCCTGAAACCTAGGATCAAACTCTAAACCCGTTTGCTCTCGGGAACCTTCTGAAACTTTGTATTGGATCTAGACCGCGCTTCGAAAGTCCGATACCTACAATCTTAGACCATTTCGACCGCTTAGCTGGACTTGACAATCATTTCGAAAATCAGGCCCAACCGACGTTCAGAGGCTATTTCATTGAGCCTGGAGTGAAGAGAGTGAGAAATGGGTTAGATTTGGAAATTTTAATCCAAATCTGGCACGTGACTTGGCGCGTTATTATTAAGCGTTCTGACCGTCAGAATTCAGCCAAATTACACCCTCGGATCAGGAAAAATTTCTCTTTCATATCATGAGACTTGTAGACCTGATTTAGATACGATGATCGCCGAACTGAAACTGGACCGCCACGTGCGATCTATGAACTCTGCCGGACTAAAAACTGGGTGTGGACAACATCCAGCGACCATGAGCTTAAGTCTGACCCCGTTCGGCCAGGGGACCTCCCGAAATGCTCTTTTGGATCGGAACAGCCCCGATTTGCTTATAACTTAAGTATACTTTGTTCACAAGTCTATTTAGGTTAGAATTTATGCTATATAAAAG
The DNA here is from genome assembly GCA_037074715.1 of Magnolia kwangsiensis. Taxonomy (NCBI): domain Eukaryota; kingdom Viridiplantae; phylum Streptophyta; class Magnoliopsida; order Magnoliales; family Magnoliaceae; genus Magnolia; species Magnolia kwangsiensis. The sequence continues at coordinate 67,624,498 of CM073585.1, forward strand.
TCTTAAACCTTCACATACCTCTCCCATCCGAATTTGCTAGAAACCCTAGATTGAAAGAGAGAGAAAGTGAGAGATTGTGAGAGAGTAGTGGGAGAGAATTTCAGCCACTTGCTGCAGCTTTTGCACGTGCCAAAGCACCGCACTCCAATCACTTCCCCGGCGATTCCAACGCACTCCTAGGTAAGAAAAACCCTAACTACTTGCTGTTTTGAGATTCTTTCGATTCAAATATCGAAATAGCTTATGTATCTTGTGCATTAGGTCGCATTTTTACCGGTGACGAAGCGTATACGTTTTATTCGAAACGATACACGTCTAAGGGGAAAGGTGAGGATTTTAGACGCTTAGATTGACTGATTTCAAAGCTTTCAATGTCGTTTAATAGTAGATTATCAACGAGAACGCCATTTGACATGTAGAACATACTGTCCGTTTTCCATTTCGTATACGTACGGTGAGTTTGAGATTTAGGGTATTTTAGTCATTTATAGGAAATACTGTATACGTACATATTTTGCCGACATGATTGCCATGGGCCTTTGCCGTGTATTTATACTATTTATGAATGTATGATCTGTTTGGCGAAGAGATTCGCCCTAATGCACATATTGGCCGACATATGCTATGTAGACTAATGTGTGTAGACTAAGTGTTTGTTGAAATGCCTAAATCAATATGATTTATGCCTGCCATATGTTTTGAATGTAAGAACATGATTGTGTGTACTAGACAACTCCTTGATATAAGGATCCGTCATATTATATGTTGAAATCAACATACGTCAAGTACGTTGGAATTGTGTGGACTAAGTTTTTGTGTAAATGTCTGTATTAGTAAGTATTGATTAAGTGGTGTTGTAGATTAGCGTTGAGAATGGATTCTCAACTAATTTAATGATGCACATGATTTTCTCCATACTTGTTGTATTTGAATTGGTTACCTTATGTGTGAAATACTCGTGTTTGGTTAACTGCTTGTGATGTACGTTACAACATGCTGATAACATGCTGGAATTTCTTGTATTTCAATTCTTCCTCTCTCATTTGATTACTGTTTCACATTACATGTGCTTGGGGCTATACTCTAGTCCAGGCAGTCGGTAATGGATTGAATTCGTGGTTTGTTTCTAATTGCCACGAGGGACGCGTCGATGAATGCGAGTCGTGTTTTGAATTGGCGGTAGTGGTTAGGCCACACGATGTGTTTTATGCACTTCATGTCGCTCAGTTTGAGATGCGCTCGTGCTAGTCGAGCCCGTTAAGTAACCCAACTGGCCATTGTATGTTCACCCTGTATGAGTCATAACTGCTTGAACCTATGGTACTGAACTTACCATTGAAAATCTTGTCAACCATGGTACCTTGATCTATAAAGACTCATGAGCCGGGCATCGTGGTATGAGACACTGTGGTCTAGCTGTCAGCCTACGCTGGGGCCACAAACCTCCGCGTAGTGACCAGTGAGCATCCTACTCTGAGCAGATTATGGTGGTATGAGACATTATATTCTTGCTGTCGGCCTACACTGATTAGTGACGAGCCCTTTGTAGTGACCTTGAGTTTATCCTGACACCGTATGGGGGCGACGAGTCCTGATGCAGTCTTAAGGATATAAATAGGCCTGTATTGATAAGGTGATAGGGGAGAGGAGCAACGAGTGCGTGTAACAGCCCTGGCAGCCCTTGCAGTGACCTATAAATATAACATCATATGAGATTACTAGGAGTGACGACCCTAGACAGGATCTGTGTTGGGATTGATATAAGGAAGGTACCCTAGTTTTCTAATCCTGCTGTATGAAAAGGATTAATAATAACTTGGTATTCATTATCCAAATCACATTGCATGTGCCTGGAAGATGTGGAGCACTGCTGGAAGAAAGCATGCCTCGGACGCAGATGGTGCCGCATGAGGAAGAATGTCGGTGAGGGCATCCATCATGTCATTTCATGCATGCATTAACAACAATATCTAGGAATGTTTGATTGTTTGCTTTACTATTAACGCGTGATTGATTTGATAACATACTAATCTTTGCTTTATTATTTCACTGAGTTGATCACTCACTCCCACGTTAAGGGACGATGTTTCCGGACACCTACCAGACCCGGTTGTAGTTGCAGATGATGGCGCTGCTTGTGAAGCGGAGCCGGACTTGTATGATGATGACTTCTCCTCTGTGTTCTGATCGACGGGATTACAGGGAGGTTGATTAGACGCCTTGACACTTGTCATTTTATATTTTTGGAGCACTCATGTATATTCTTTTCTTTCCATTTTTGAAGTATACATGTATTTAATTAACCTGGTAACATGTTCACACTCTGGAGACTTACAATCAATTATATATTTTATGTATTTATCAGTCTTCCGTTTGCTAATTTAACTGTCTCTGGAGTATGATATGCTGTTTTGGCTTAGTCTCAATTTTGTTTAATGCCATTCTACAGACAACATGCATTTATCATTATCTATGTTGCATAAGTGACATTCTGGAACTCGGGAGTTGGGTTTCTACCTGACCCCCGATTTTCGGGATGTTACAGTTGGTATCAGAGCATGATTTGGATTAAACCGGACCTGGGTTATGGTAACACAATGCACACTGACGCACTCTAACTTAAGAAGGGGGAAATGGAAACTTAGAGACTACATTAGGATCCCAAGTTTCGCCGACAGGTGAGACTATACGGTAATTTAGGCCGTAACATATCTTCAGTCGCGTGAAGCGACCTAAGTCACCTCTAGACCGTCAGTCGACGGGTTTAAGTCATTCCCTAAAGAATTCCAAACCTAGAAACGGATGTCCTTGGGTTGTAGGGCAACCACAACACCTTTACACTCAATTCCAAGGCCTAAAACCCATTTTCATCCAAATCCTTCAGAATCTCTCCTTCCACCACCCCATGCTTCAACTTTTTCTAAGTCCTTTCACACTATATATAAATCCTAATGTGTGAATGATACTGAATCATACTTAGATAAAAATTTACTATAAATAGTAAATATAGGTAATAATTGGACTTTTAGTCATTCCAATTAGGGAATATCTTGAAATAAATGAGTTAGTTTGATGGATTAGCCTCTCCTACCCCAAAATCATATGCTATATGATGCATAAAATCATTCGGATTTACAAACTGACCCCAAAACGCCCCAAATAGAGTTTTGGGCCTATCCAAGCCCAAATACAATGAACCAAGGTGGGAGCAACATACATTTGGGGTCCCTAGGGCAAGGGGAACCAGCCCCATAGGGCTGCCATTTCCAGATGTGAGTTTGGTCGGTGATGCATTGCCGATCAAATTCCTCGGTTGGGTCCGGGCTTCGGGCTGGAGGTGTTTGGGGGCTAGGGTAGCCCCCTAGTAGGTGGGGCGTTTGTTAAAATCCCTCCAAAATAGTACTTCCTTCACAAAAATACCCCCCAAGCTCTCCCTTTCTCACATTTTTACTGATTTCTCTCTTAAACCTCAGTTCCAATCACTCCCACCGTCCATTTCTGTCTCAACCCATGCCACTCCACCATTTAAAGCAATACACACTCCTCTCTCCCTCCATTTTCGTCCGTTGGAGCTCTCCCATCCTCCATTGGAGGCTAAAAATCGTGTGAGCCCCCATTCTTATCTATTTTACTTTTTTTCCTTTGAAAATCTAGCCTTTGAGGGCCTGATTTACTCCTCTACAGGGCCTAGATTCATTTCAGTTCATTAGGGCAGCCATTTCTTCCCATTTTCCTCATTTTCCATGGCTATTGTTAAGGCTATTTTAGCCTTTTTCTCCTTTTCCACCACCTTCCCTCTCATGTCCCTTTTATTTGAGCCTTTACACTCTTTTTGGTCTCAAATCGTGTAAACCTCAAATCCCATTTCTCCATCTTCTTCGCTTGAGGAGTAGCGAAAATACATGGCTGATAGAGCTCTAATGGGCAACAGACAGTGTTAAACTAGACAGTATTAAAGAAGGTAAGTCGGGACCGTGGTAGAAGTCATTTGGTAGAATTAGGCATCTATGTCGTTGTCCTGTAGATTGTTTGTTTACCATTTTAGAGATTTCTGTGTTTTGTTGTTGTTGGGTTTAGTGAAGTCATTGGTAGAAAGTGTGTTTGTGTTTAGTGGTTTGGGCTTAATATAGTCGAATGCGTTCCTGTCATAATTCATGTGGAACTTTATTCCATATATTGTGACATATTTTGTTAAATGAAGTGCATGCAGTTTCATTCGCTGTAAGGTATTGTCCCTAGATTGGGTGTATCCTATGGTTTCCACTGCCATGTTGTAAATCCCAGGATTAAGCCTACAAAATTAGTTTTTATCCTACCCCACCCTCCTACCAAGCATGTCACTCCCAATCTCGACGTAGGATTAGGAAAGCAGTTTCATTTCATACAACTTAATGCTACTGGCCATATAGGCCCTTGGCATTTTGGACCTAGAGTTAGTGCTCCTAGATTTGAAAGATCTGACGATATAGGAAATCCAATTCCATTTAGACAATCCTAACCCTAAGCCATAGAACAATCCCTATAGTAGAAATGGTATGAAACCATCTAACGTATAAGTATAGATTATGGCTTGTGAGTTACAGATTAGGCTACTAGTTGTATTAGGCAGTGTAAAGCCTGTACATGCTAAGGAATAGTAGGTTAAATCTGGTTGGCGTAGAACCTCATTCTTCGATAGATCCCCTTAATACTTATAAACTTCTGTTATACCCCTTAGGAAAGTTGTTTTAACTTAGACCCATTCACTCTCAGGGAAAGCTTATCAAATTCCTCAAGTTGAACTTAGAATAAACCAACACACCCCTTAGAATTGCCTTCCCCAAGGGCTTATTGCATTCGGGAACGCGGAGTAAAGGAACGGCATGTAAGCGATGTATTCGCGGTTTGAATCGACTTCTTAATCCTAGTGGTTAACAATAAATCCAATGCTCTGATCAAGCAGAAGATTGGCATCGACTCGGATTAAGAATTGATACAACAAAATTTCTATCCTAGTTAGACAGGAAGTCAATGTATCTGGCTCAGACCCACTACATAACCTTTCTTCCGTGTTGGCCCAACCACCTACAACCAAAAGTTGTTGCTTTGCCTTTGAAAAATGTTGAGGACATACAGCCAAATAGAGATTAAACCTCTTGCCACAAACTCACATCCGTTCTTGGAATTACCCACAACACCCATCTTTTTAGCTCCTTTCTATAAATCATAGGTACCAATGCCATAGAACGCATCATTATCAAAGGAAAACCAATGTAGTGAGAGGCTGTTTCCCATTTCGTGTCAAGGATAGACCCTAAGTTACACCTCGTTCTGATAAACAGATCGAGACATAGATTCTTGAGCCTTAAGTAGGACCATGTTTTAAGGGGGGTAGAACGTGTTGAGCCCAATCTAGTTAGGATTAGCTAATGCAACCGTTGGATCAGAGTAACGCAGCGGAAGCATGGTTAGCCCTTCCCCACTAGCCCAGGATCGAAAGAAACTGGTCCAGGTTAGACGAAAGGATAGAGACCCTTAACCCTACCTTGGTCATAGCTTCAAACGAGGACTCCCTTAGATCAAGACCTAAAGAGTAACCTTATAAATAGGACTTTGAACCTTTTAGTGATTGATATTCTCTAAGCTTTTAGAGTGATCGGACTACGGAGTTACTGAAATGAACAAATGCATAACATTCGCGGCTTGACCCAATTCTCAATCCTGGATGACTACCAAGGGACTCACTGCTTAACCGAGCAGAAGACCAGGATCCACCAGGATTAAGAAGGGATACAACGTTGTCTACCCTGGCTAGGCGGACACTCGACGTATCAGGATCAAGCCCACTACAACCGTCTCTCTGTACTGGTCAACCACTGAAAATATATATCTTACTCTAAGTAGATGGAAAATTGTCGTCAAGACGTCAAATAGGTAAAGGAATGAATTGTAGTAAACCTTTGGAATGTGTAAGTGATGCATAAAGAAGTAAGTTTTAAGGGGGGTAGACCAAAAGGAATTAGACTCATATAGATCGTATGCACCTTACCACGTATAGAGTGATTAGTCTTTCTTTATTACCCTTAGGCAAATTTTGGGGATGAATTTTTTTTTAAGGGGGTAAGATTGTAACACCACAGATTTTTGTCAACTTGGGATTAAACGTCTTTAGGCAATGGGTCAACCACATCACTCTTAGGAATCAATTCCAGAGCCAAAGAAATCATTTAGAACTAAATTCTTTAGAAATTAAGCGTAAGTTAGCTAGCGCTATGTTAGAGTAGCTGTGAAATTGTCCCTGAACACTTTAAATACGTTCTGCAAGACCCAAAACTTGTAGAATCAATGACGCTATAATACCCTGAAACCTAGGATCAAACTCTAAACCCGTTTGCTCTCGAGAACCTTCTGAAACTTTGTATTGGATGTAGACCACGTGTCGAAAGTTCGATACCTACAATCTTAGACCATTTCGACCGCTTAGCTGGACTTGACAATCATTTCGAAAATCAAGCCCAACCGACATTCAGAGGCTATTTCATTGAGCCTGGAGTGAAGAGAGTGAGAAATGGGTTAGATTTGAAAATTTTAATCCAAATTTGGCACGTGACTTGGCGCGTTATTATTAAGCGTTCTGACCGTCAGAATTCAGCCAAATTACACCCTCGGATCAGGAAAAATTTCTCTTTCATATCATGAGACTTGTAGACCTGATTTAGGTACGATGACCGCTGAACTGAAACTGGACCGCCACGTGCGATCTTTGAACTCTGCCAGACTGAAAACTGGGTGTGGACAACATCCAGCGACCATGAGCTTAAGTCCGACCGCATTCGGCCAGGGGACCTCCCGAAATGCTCTTTTGGATCGGAACAACCCCGATTTGGTTATAACTTAAGTATACTTTGTTCACAAGTCTATTTAGGTTAGAATTTAGGCTATATAAGGGCCTTAAACCCTCACATACCTCTCCCATCCGAATTTGCTAGAAATCCTAGATTGAAAGAGAGAGAAAGTGAGAGATTGTGAGAGAGTAGTGGGAGAGAATTCCCACCACTTATTGCAGCTTTTGCACGTGCCAAAGCACCGCACTCCAATCACTTTCCCGGTGATTCCAACGCACTCCTAGGTAAGAAAAACCCTAACTACTTGCTGTTTTGGGATTCTTTCGATTCAAATATCGAAATAGCTTATGTATCTTATGCATTAGGTCGCATTTACGCAGGGGACGAAGCGTATACGTTCTATTCGAAACGATACACGTCTAAGGCGAAAGGTGAGGATTTTAGAAGCTTAGATTGACTGATTTCAAAGCTTTCAATGTCGTTTAATAGTAGATTATCAACGAGAATGCCATTTGACATGTAGAACATACTGTCCGTTTTCCATTTCGTATACGTACGGTGAATTTAAGATTTAGGGTATTTTAGTCATTTATAGGAAATACTGTATACATACGTATTTTGCCGACATGATTTCCATGGGTCTTTGCCGTGTATTTATACTAGTTATGGATGTATGATCTGTTTGGTGAAGAGATTCGCCCTAATGCACATATTGGCTGACATATGCTATGTAGACTAATGTGTGTAGACTAAGTGTTTGTTGAAATGCCTAAATCAATATGATTTATGCCTGCCATATGTTTTGAATATAAGAACATGATTGTGTGTACTAGACAACTCCTTGATATAAGGATCTGTCATATTATATGTTGAAATCAACATACGTCAAATACATTGGAATTGTGTGGACTAAGTGTTTGTATAAATGTTTGTATAAATGTCTGTATTAGTAAGTATTGAGTAAGTGGTGTTGTAGATTAGCGTTAAGAATGAATTCTCAACTAATTTAATGATGCACATGATTTCCTCCATACTTGTTGTATTTGAATTGGTTACCTTATGTGTGAAATACTCGTGTTTGGTTAACTGCTTATGATGTACGTTACAACATGCTGATAACATGATGGAATTTCTTGTATTTCAATTCTGCCTCTCTCATCTGATTACTGTTTCACATTACATGTGCTTGGGGCTATACTTTAGTTCAGGCAGTCGGTAATGGATTGAATTCGTGGTTGGCTTCTAATTGTCACGAGGGACGTGTCGATGAACGCGAGTCGTGTTTTGAGTTGGCGGCAGTGGTTAGGCCACACGAAGTATTTTATGCACTTCATGTCGCTCAGTTTGAGATGCGCTCGTGCTAGTCGAGCTCGTCAAGTAACCCAACTGGACATTGTATGTTCACCCTGTATGAGTCATAACTGCTTGAACCTAGGGTACTGAACTTACCATTGAAAACCCTGTTAACTATGGTACCTTGATCCATAAAGACTCATGAGCCGGGCATGGCATGAGTTGGGCATGGTGGTATGGGATACCGTGGTCGAGCTGTCGGCCTATGCTGGGGCCACAAACCTACCCGTGGTGACCAGTGAGCACCCTACTCTGAGCAGATTATGGTGGTATGGGACACTATATTCTTGCTGTCGGCATACACTGATTGATGACGAGCCCTTTGTAGTGACCTTGAGTTTATCCTGACACTGCATGGGAGCGACGAGTCCTGATGCAGTTTTAAGGATATAAATAGGCCTGTATTGATAAGGTGATGGGGGAGAGGAGCAACGAGTGCGTGCAACAGCCCTGACAGCCCTTACAGCGACCTATAAATATAACATCGTATGAGATTACTAAGAGTGACGACCCTAGACAGGATCTGTGTTAGGATTGATATAAGGAAGGTACCCTAGTTTTCCAATTTTGTTGTATGAAAAGGATTAATAACAACTTGGTAATCATTATCCATATCGCATTGCATGTACTTGGAAGATGTGGAGCACTGCGAGAAGAAAGCATGTCGCGGACGCAGATGGTGCCGCATGAGGGGGAATGTCGGTAAGGGCATCCATCATGTCATTTCATGTATGCATTAACAATAGTATCTAGAAATGTTTGATTGTTTGCTTTACTATTAACGCGTGATTGATTTAATAACATGCTAATCTTTGCTCTATTATTCCACTGAGTTGATCACTCACTCCCACGTTACAGGACGGTGTTTCCGGACACCCACCAGACCCGGTTATAGTTGCAGATGATAGCGTTGCTTGTGAAGCGGAGCCGGACTTGTATGATGATGAGGACTTCTCCTCCGTGTTCTGATCGACGGGATTACAGGGAGGTTGATTAGACGCATTGACACTTGTCATTTTATATTTTTGGAGCACTCATGTATATTCTTTTCTTTCCATTTTTAGAGTATACATGTATTTAATTAACCTGGTAACATGTTCACACTCTGGAGACTTACAATCAATTATATATTTTATGTATTTATCAGTATTCCGCTTGCTAATTTAACTGTCTCTGGAGTATGATATGCTGTTTTGGCTTAGTCTCAATTTTGTTTAATGCCATTCTACAGACAACATGCATTTATCATTATCTATGTTGCATAAGTGACGTTCTGGAACTCGGGAGTTGGGTTTCTACCCGACCCTCGATTTTCGGGATGTTACATAGATCTATCTTATTTTTCGTCTCAAGCCTTAATACAAGTTCACCAAATAGATGGACGGTTTAGATATAACACATACCTCATAATGTAATCCACAAAAAGCAGTGTGGATTACAAGGGAGGGGGGGGGGGGGGGGGGGTTTCCCCCTTTTCTAATCCCCACCACTTTTTATGGGTCCCATTATGAGGTATGTGTTATATCCAAACCATCCATCTATTTGGCGAACTTATATTAAGGCTTGAGATGAAAAATAAGACATATCAAGATATCAAGTGGACCACACTGTAAAAGGCAATGCAAGATTGAATGTCTACCATTGAAACCCATTTAAGGGTCACAAAAATTTTGGATCATTATGAAATTTGTTTTTCCTCTTCATTCAGGTCTTTGTGACCTTATGAATAGATTGGATGGAAAATAAATGTTATGATGATAGTGAAATGAAGGGGATTGACTGTGAAATGCAAGGAAATGACTGTGAAGTGAAGGGGAATCACCGGGATTGACCGTGAAGTGATGGGGAATCGCCGGAATTGATCGTGAAATGAATGGAAATGACTGTGAAGTGAAGGGAATTGACCATGAAATGCATGGAATTGACTATGAAGTGAAGGGAAATTGTCGGACTTGACCGCAAAATGCATGGAATTCACCGTGAAGTGAAGGAAATTGACCATGAAATGCATGAAATTGACCATGAAGGAAAGGGAATTTACTGTGAAATGCATGAAATTGACCGTGAAGTGAAGGGAATTAACCGTGAAATGCATTGAATTGACCATGAAGTGAAGGGAATTGACCGTGAAATGCGTGGAATTGACTGTGAAGTGAAGGGAATTGACCGTGAAATGCATTGAATTGATCGTGAAGTGATGGGAATTGACCGTGAAATGAAGGAAATTGACCGTGAAATGCATGGAAATGACCGTGAAGTGATGCGAATTGACCATGAAATGAAGGGAATTGACCGTGAAATGCATGAAATTGACCGTGAAGTAAAGGGAATTGACTGTGAAATGAATTGAATTGACCGTGAAGTGAAGGAAAATCGTCAGAATTGACCGTGAATTGAATGAAATTGACCGTGAAATTAAGGGAATTAACTGTGAAATGCACAGAATTGACCGTGAAGTGAAGGGAACTAACCGTGAAATGCATAGAATTGACTGTGAAGTGAGGGGGAATCACTGGGATTGACCGTGAAATGCATGGAATTGATCGCAAAGTATATGAAATGAATGAAATTGACCGCGAACTGATTGAAATTGACCGCGAAGTGAATGAAATGGATTTTCAACCATCGACCTGCTAGAATCTTGGAAAATAACCAGGTTGGTTGGTTAAAGTAGCTTCTCCTACCCCAAAATCATATAGTGTACGTCAAGTAACTAATTTTGGTTTAGAAGATATTCTTGTTAAATGAATAAAGAAAGAAATGAAAAAAAGAGAGAATTTTTTTTTATATGCTTATATATACATATTTATATAAATATGTATTAGAGAAGAATGCAGGTAAAATAAAGCTCTGCATGTAGAAAAAAAAAGTGCATCCATAAAACAGCCTGACCCGATCGACCGGGTCCCAACTCGGTCAACCCCAACTCGCTGTCCTACTACACACTTATTTTTTTAATGGCTACGGTTATAATCCATAGCCATAGGCAACCCCAGCTTTCAGATATCGCTTTTTTGAGAAGCAGGAGCATTTTCGTAATGTGAAAAGTTGTCTGTATGTCTGGGGAGTATTCTTGGAAGCTAAAAAGCAGTGGGCTTAAACAGGTAAATGGGCCATAAATGGGTCGTATAGTTGGAAATTTCTGGCTAAAAAATAAGGCAGATCTAAAATTCAAGTGTATGACATGGTGGGAATTAAATGCCTATATTTGAAAACTTAGCAGGACACTGGAGTGGCTGATCAAGCTAATATTTTTGTGTTTACCCTTTATCTAAGTTTACATGATCTTTTGATTGTACTGGATAACGAATAAACTTCACAATGATTTAGTAGAATTTGAACTGAGTGTCATTATCACCATTGTTTTCTGTAATCCAATCCACATGAATCTTGGATGTGGCTTATTTTTAAGCTTATATCCTATAATGATAGGGCAAAAGAAATGGACATTGTGGAAAAAACCATATACTACTATAGACGGGTATTACCCAATTCCCTTATGGCAAGGAAATACAAGTAGAATTGGAAATACCCATGTTTTTTTTTTTCCTTTCACTACAAGACAACAAACCTTTACCGACAGCCAAAACTACCAATAAAACCCCCTAAAAATGCCGACATACCCTTTTCCCGGGGCTAGACAAGAGCCGGTAGAAGGGTATGTCAGTAAAAGTTTTTCCGGCACTAAGCCATTTTTATCGGCGCCGCTAATTGTAGAGTCTTTCGTGGCGGTCTCTCTGGTTTCACTGACGCTTTTGCTGGATGCTCATATTTCTGACAGAAGCGTCGTTAAAAGTGAGAAAAGTGTCGGCAAAAGTCTATCCAAGTGTAATGCCCCAACTTTTCATGACCCGAGTATATGACCCGTGTCCCAAAAACCCGAGTGTTAACTTTAAAGGATGGTCAAATTCGAGTGTACAGTTTTTTCAACTATCATCAGAGTAGGCAAATGAGCGTAGTGTGGACAAATCAACATAAAGGAAAATTTTTTTATCATTTAAATATACAAGCTGCTCATAATGACTTATACAAACCAATGTCTCTGAGTTTAACAAGTACAAGATTTACAAGAATTTAATACATGAAAAATAATAGAAAGCATATAAATAATAAGCCACAAGATTACACAGCTCCTCCAGACAAATACAGTCATGCATCCCTAACAATCGTGCCCTGGTCCTCATCAAGTTTGAACATGCATATCACTTAAGCCACCTGTACTACCTGTGCAGTTGTATATTTGATGGATGAGTGGCCAACTCAGTGTGAATTCCTCTCAAGATTATACACTGCCACATTAGGTAAGAAATAGTATAAAACACCCAGACAACCAAAACAGAGTAAATGCAGTCTTATTAAATGCGTGGATGCATGAATGCAATCACCGACCATGGGAAACATCATCCAGTCGGGTCACCTATGCAATCATTGACTCGGGTAAAACATCCGGACAGTCGGTGCCCCGGGTAAAACATCTAGACAGGCATGGGGGTCATCACCCAAGGATGTGACTGGTCATCAGCGCAACACCTGGCATAATCGCATGGGCATGAAGATCCAAGTCATCATCATAAATTGAATGACTAGTCATAAGCGCAACATTTAGCGTAATCGTAGGGCAAAGTAATCCAAGCCATCGAATATGCCATGTATGCATGATTAGCCAAGTCATTATTAATCCATTTACAACTAACCAATTTAGATAAGCTCAAAGGTCACTAAGGGGAGCACATGGCCCAGCATAGGCCGACAGCTCGAGCATAGTGTCCCATTACCACCATCCCCGACCCATGAGGCTACTATCTTAGGATGTTTAATGGAAACCTGTCAACTAGTGGCCAATCATATTACAATATATGGGGCTTACCATCACATGGTTGCATAGTTTAAAATATCGAACCTATATAGGAAAAACATCAACATAAAATCACGTAGGGCGAGTATCAAAATATGCCACATAGGACGAATATTAAAACCATAAGACAAAGACCATCCTTAAAAATCATTGGGCACAACAACCTTGGATGGTAGGCCCACATCAATGTTCCATCTAGACCACCACTCAATCATCACCAAGTCGAAGGTCCATTACAATTACAACTAGTCAAGTTACATCCCAAGTATGGGTGTACATTCATATGTGAGAATTTTCCACTAATGTACCAGTTTAAAGTCCATAAGCAATACACAAATAATCCACAAGCATGAACAAATATACAGGATGAACACTAAACAGGCAATATAGCAATTCAATTTCCACCAGCTAACTCATGTGATTATAAGAGAGAGATATCAATTATAATTTTTAATAAAAACTATAACTTAAACTAATGAGAAGATGGAAAGCTCAAGGGGAAGAATCATCACCTTATTTGTCGACTCGCCTTCAATCACCGCTAGGGAATATGCGTTCCCTTAAAGTCAAGTCCTACCATAAATTAGGAACTTGTATAATTAGATCCAAATTCTACCTACTATCTATGGTTTAAGGTCATGGCCTAGAGTTCGAATCATTTATCTTAGGTTTTTTAGTGTAAGATCAGGACTTTCATCCTAGGGTTTAGTCTTAACTTAGATCCTAGGATTTGAACTCTAGTTGGCGTGCTAGTTACAATTTGAATCTCAATAATCATAAGATAACTACTAGCGTTAGTGTTATGGTGGAAACTATGATGATTAACATTATGGTCTACTATTAGTGGTGATATTTAAGAGTGATAAGATAAAACACTAATATTTAATACTGATAATTGTATGTAATAAATGATATCGGTACAGACAATTTACTAATGGTTACTCATATATAATATTAATATCCCAAGTAAGAACGGGCCTCACACATGGACCTCATATGTATCAGGTGGGTCCCACCCATCAGGGCAAGCTCCAGAATTTGCTGCTGCCAATGCAACAGTTAATTATGTGGTGGGTTGTTGGTCCAGCATCAGATGGATGGCTAGGATTAACAGGTACATCACCACGAAGTTGCATGGATGGTGCGGATATGCAACACATCATAAGGTGGGCCCCACCCATCCAGAGGGCTAGATGATGTGGATGAAGAACACATATATCAATGGTAGGGCCCACCGTCATATGGACGTTGTCAATAGAACACTTACATCAGGTTGGGATCTACTGCACAGATCGTGCAGATACAACACTTATATCATGGTGGGGTCCACTTCACAGATGGATGGTTTGGATGAATCATATATATCAGGGTGAGGTCCGCATACGAGGCCCACTGTCATATGGATGAGCTCGTTAAATGGGTAGACGGATGGGATGGAACTCGTCCATCAGTGGTGCTCTCCACGCTATGTGGCCCCATGGGATATGTATATATTATGTATAAACACATACTCCTGGTGGGTCCCACGTGGATGTGGGGCCCATATAATATTTTCTTATACTTTTCATGTATTGGAGGGGTACTCCATCCAATCACAACAGGTGGGTCCCACGTGGGGTCCACCACATATATAGTATTTTATATATGTATATATATATATATATATATATATATACTATAACATTTATTATTATAATATTATTATATACATATACTTTCTGTCTCTTTTTTTTTTCATATATAGAAACTCGCCCATCACTGCACGTCCATTGATGGATAGTCTAAATGCAAAACACAACATCTAAGTGTGGCCTATAGTGATTTCCTGATGGTGCGGCCCACCATTTGAAAACATGAGGCCCACCAATCATAAACGTGGTGCGGCCCGTAGTTTTACATGGAGTAAAGGCGAGGCCCATCTGCAATTGTGTAGGGCCCATGTTGGGTTTTCACTTACGGCCCATTGAAAGGTCATCTTTGTAGACCGTTGGAGCTCGAACAAGGGCTCATTCCTTGCCATGTTTCCAGCCTAAAAACGGCCCGGTTGTGACTGAGATCGAGCATCCCTCAGAGGCTTCTTGCAGCCTTATTCATGATCTGAGGAACGACCCAGCTAGGTGGCCGTTTTTCAGTGCCGACAAGCTAACCTTTCAGCCGTTCTCATGCCATCTTTAAACCAAAAATGTAGCTGTCGTAGGTTGTGTTTCAGCTTGACTTCAAGCTGGGAAACAACTGTTACTAGCTTGTGTTTTTAGCCACAAATAGAGCCTTTGTTTAGAAGGCTGTACGTGGTGTGAACAAGGTGTGATGGGGCTTGTTTTGAGCTCATTTTAGAGTCCCAGAAGAGTGAAGAGAAGGTTTCTACCTGTTACAGTTGAGTCCGACCCGAGCTCGGGCTGCCACGCGCACATCCACCTTCTTCCCCTTCTTCCTCTCTTTTCTTTCTCTCTCCACTTAGGTGGTGATTGTCAGGCCCCAAACTCAAAAATCGGGCTCACAAAATTTTCGATCACCGAATTTGGCATCGACAGCCTCCATAGAACCCCATTCTCGGCTCGTAGCTCCCATTCGCCAGGTTCCGATCCTAGGATGCTACGAGGAGGATTTTTAATATCAGTTTGATTCGTGATAAGCGTAACCAAAGGCATAACCCACAAATAACAACCAAAAACTCCATTACATTTTCACTATGATAAAAAACTTTACAAGTACAATGAGCATAAAGGAAAAATACAATGATGATGAATAAAAACTCCAAAACGATCTGCTATGCGCTCCTGCCTCAACGCTGCTGCGAGCCAACGTACTTGCACGCAACGGTCGTGCATAAGCTTATAAAAAGCTTAGAGGGTGGTGAGAATGTGTGCGCAATGTAGCGATGAAATATCAAAGTAATGCGGAGTATACTGATGAATCCATGGAAGCTATGGGCCGTACTAAGGCCATGTTATGCAAGGCATGAATGATGTCGACCATACCAAGGCCATGCGATGCGAGATACAACTCAAGCATGCAAATCAAGTTTATATATCAATACAGTTCAACTCTGGGATATCACCGGGGTCTAGTACACTCTAAACCAGATCGCTGCCTCATCGCGTGTAATAAGGTAAGTGGAAGAGACCTCACTATCCGTCTACCAATATCAGGCTCAACTCGTTGATAGCAGACCCATTCCTCGAGCTGGTCAGACTCAGCCTAGCATTGCCCCCTACTCTCGGACGGGTAAGGCCGCACCCCCTTCCAACCAACCACGACACAGTGGAGAGCGCAGCCATCTGATAATCAGCACTCAACGCTCATCTGCCCACTCAGTCTAGACGTTGAAGTAATCTTTGGTACCATAAGGGTTTAGGGACTTTTACCCAGGGATATCTATAGTACCCTATGTAGAATAAAATTTTTAGTATTCAATCCTGCCAACCACGATGCGTCTATGGCGGCTACGGCCCCGATGTCACTAGGGCGTACAGTAACCATATCACATAATGCGAAATGCATGAATCACGCTATCCAGTCGTGCAACAATTCCTACGCGTATCGTGCGCTCATGTAGGGCAACACCGCCTAACCGGGAGCACATAAACAACCTACCCAAAGGCATATGCTATGATCAGTCACTTCTCATATCAAGCATACATATGATGCGTATGATCATGAGTCATGGAATTATACTAAACATGTAATAAAGTAATGAACCATTCTTACAATGCAGGTGGCCTATACGGCCGACACACAATAAGTACGGGCCTAACAATGGGCCCTAAGGAGAGTCGTAATGTAGACATCCAACCAGCATTACACTCACAATTTGGACGTCAAACCAACATTGCTCCCAAGGCGCAATCATCGTAAACATCGTTACATAATTCGTGTTGGGATCACACATTGTAATAGACCTTAGGTACATCCCATTGGGCCCTAAATACATCAAATGGGCCATATCATATGGGCCTTTTATTCATCAAATGGGCCACATAAATGGGTCGAACCAATGGGCCTTATGTGCATTGCAGTGGGTCATAACCCGTGGGCTTTAGATTGCATCATAATGGTTCTCGACCCATGGGCCTTATATATATCAAATGGGCCACACCGACTGGGCCTTACATATCAAATGGGCCTAATCTCATAGGCCTTGGAATACATCAAAGTTGGTCTAGTCCCATGGGCCTTAAAATACATCCAATGAGCCTAATCCCATGGGCCTTGGATATATCAAATGGATCCAATCCCATGGGTCTTAAAATACATCAAAATGGGCCTTATAACATGGGTCCTATACATAGATCAAAGTGGGCCTCAACCACGGGCCACAAATCCATCGAATGGGCCTCACAACATGGGCCTTACATCTACATTAAAGTGGGCCCCAATGGACTACCACATACAAATCAAGATGGGCATCATCACATGCTAAAGTGGGGTCCACTTGAAGTATGGATCTGGCTCATTCTTAGCCTCAAGTCCTAACATGAGCTTACAAAGTGGATGAACGGATTAGATGCAGCACATGCATCATGGAGGGCCCACTGTCGCTGGACAGTGCAGACAAAGCACATGCATCACAGAGGGCTCCATCGTTAGCTGGACGGACAGTGGAATTAAAACAAATATATCATGGTGGGTACCACTGTCCGCATGGATGATGGATGTAAAACACATACATCACTATGGGTCCCATGTGGGGCCCACCATCATGTTTACAAGTCATCCAATCCGTTCATAAGGTCACTCAGATCTGGATGAAGGGAAAACATAAATTTCAGATTGATTCAAAATTTCTGTGGGCCCAAAAGAAGGTTTCATTGGTAGAGTTCAATCACCACTGTTTCCTGTGGTGTGGGCCACCTGAGTTTTGGATTCGGTTGAAACTTGGAGGGGGCCCATTTGAGGAGGGGTCCCACCACATGAACGACATGAATTTCACATATACATCATGGTGGGGCCCACGGCAGCAGTCGTGGGACGCTGTTCACCCGCCCGCTGCACGCAGCACGCTGCAGCTGCAGTGTCAAAGAGGCAGAGGCTCTGCCTCTCATATTTTTTTTAAAAAAAAAACTTGGAAAACCCATTTTTTAGGGGTTTTTCGCATCTAGGGCCCGCGACAAGTAGATCCACCCCATCCATTGGCTTCCTTGGCTTAAGACAAGCTAAAAGAGTCCAATGTTGAATACTTTTGGTCTGTAGAAAAATTTAAAATAATTTATAAACGGTGAGAATCACTATTTTGAAAAGTATGGCCCACCCAATGAGCAGATTAGCTTCATTCTTTGGCTCAACACCTAAAATGATATGAGAAAGAGGATGGACGGCCTGGATTGTACTCATACATCAAGGTGGGGCCTAAACAAGTGGCTCACCCCAAAAAGGCCTTAAACCCAACCCATGTTTACTTTTCATGCAACGTCCAGTGTCCCTAGACGCTGGATAGTCTGGACAGTTGCATACATTGAGGTGGGGCCCACCTACGGAAGTGGGCCACCAAAGAAAGGGTTGGAGGGCATGGGAAATACATACATCAAGTGGGGTCCATCCAAGTGGGCCACATGGCCAAATCATCACACAAAAATATAAAAAAAATAAAGAGAGAGAGAGAGAGAGAAAGGGAAGGAGAGTGGGACACGCGTGTGATGGAGGGACCCCGACATTATGGGCCCTCCCTTGCAATGAATCATATATCAAGTGGGCCCTAAAGTATGTGGGACCACCAAAATCTAAAATCAACGGTGGAGATCCTTTCCTCACCAATATGGACGGTCTAGATGACCTTCCTATTGCAATGAAATAAACATCATGGTGGATGATCATGATGATCAAAGTGGGCCATCGGCCACAACTTAGGGTCCCAAGTGAGATCCAAACCATTGATCGGTTGGCCTCACTTGGCCCATCTTAAAAATATGAAAAATGACTATTATCAAGCACCCACCGTTCGATCTTCTTGCTCCCTTGGGTTCCTTAGTTTCTTAGCTTTGATTTCAATGGAGGAGATGAGAAATGGATGGCTAGGATGAGAGATCTTGGGATGGAGAGGTGGGCCACACTTGGAGTTTTGAAAGAGAGGGAGAGGCTCATACGTATGGGATTTTTTATTGCTTGGAATGAAGCTTGAGAAATGAGAGAGACTTGTAAAGGGAGAGAGAGAGAGAGAGTGATGGGTGATGGATGTGGTGAGTGATGGGTGTGTAAGAAATTCTTGACTTTTGTGGCCATTTGTGTAAGAAAGGCATGGGAGTGTAAGAACTTTTTGACTTTTGTGGCTTGTTTGGAAAAAGGTGAAAGGTGATGTGTACTTGACATGTGATGTGATGAAATTGATTGATTGATAGGATTGATGTGACACCTCGTAGAGATTCTTTTGAGTTTCACAACGCGCGGCGTTTTCCTCGCACCGAACGTTGGCCCACATCTCCTGACCAGGGTATCGCCTCGGTGTGGGAGTCACAGCATCAGAACCGTAGCGACGATGCAGTCTCTATGGTAAAGATCTTGGGTTAAGTCGACTCGGGTTGACGGCATACTAAATAGAGTCGCGCGTAAATATCGGTTAAGGGTCGAAGGTTGCCGGAATTCGACCGGTAAGACCGCGGAAGTCTATGAAACGGTACGGTCTAGGATACGGGTCTTACAGTGATGTTATGATCCCACACTGACTTGACTCGGTCTGATTTTCATGGACTGAGTTGGGGCAGTGTGCTCCAAGCTCACTAACGACGCACACTCTTCCTCTCCATTTTCTCCCTCTCTCTGTTTTCTCTCTCTTTTCTCTCCTTGTTTCCTTCCCTTCTCACCTTTCTTTTGTGTTGAGTCTGAGAGGGCTGAACCTCCTCATTTATAGGTAGGGAGAGGAGGGACTCAATGGCTGAGCTTTGCCCTGCAAATCCCCAAGTGATGGTCGTCAATGGCCGTCCCTTTTTTCCTAAAATGGGAAGTTCGGCTGCAATTCCTCCATGTCTATTCATTTTTAGCCTGAGAGAGAGAGAGAGAGAGGGCGTTTGATTTCATCGACAATCCTCTGGGTAAGCTGACGCTGCTCATCCCTTCTTACCAACGGTCCAATCGGATCCCGTTTATCCATGATGAAACGGACGGCTAAGGATTGATTCCCTTCCGCTTGATTTCAAGGCGCCACCACCCTATACAGTTTTGTTGGGGTGGGCCCCACTGACAAATGGACTGTCCAGATTCTCTGGAAAGTGGCCAGGGTGGGCCACTTTGAAGCTCAAAGGTCAATACTTTGAAACAGGGTGTTGGCGGGAACCATTTTTGAGAGTTTTGTGTTTTAAGTTCGGTCAAACACTATTTGACCACCTCATGTACTAGCATTTGAGGTGAACGTGCGCCTAGCTTTGGGGCCCACCATGACTCAGGTGCTTGATCTTCATCATTCAACTGTCTTGGGGCTCAGTTATAAAGGTCCCAGCTTGGTTTAGGGCGGGGCCGAGGCCCAGGTGAGCCGTATCATGCCTTTTAGGCCTCATTTTTGCCCATGTGATGTGTTTCACCGGTCAAATGGGCACGAGGTTTCATTTCGATGGTGGAATAGACATTTGAGAGGTTTTGAGTGCCTGGTTGGCCATAATTTATCGTGCTAAGGTGGCTAGTGGATGCATGGTGTCATTGTGATTTAGTAATTTTTTGTGCATAACTTGTTTTAATCTAAGGATTTTTCGAGTCTTATCTTCTGTCTTCTGGGTGGTGTTGGGTTCGACTTGGTTCATTAGGATTGTGGTGGTTGGATTCATCGTTGAACGGGAGCTCCGACCTACACGTGAAGAGTTTAAGTTTAATCGTTTTTAATCTCAATAACTGGGGTAATCAGGGGTAATACCCTAGTATCAAAGGTATGGGGTGTTACACCAAGCGCCAGTAAAAAGTGGCTTCTTGGACACTTTTAAACATGGAAAAGCGTTGACAAAGGTCTATACAAACGCTGGTAAAAGTCCTTGTACAAATTTGAATGGCCCTAGCACAGGTCAATAATTTTATTTTATTTTATATATAATTCAATTGAAACCTTTTTTTTTTTAATATTTGAAACATAAAAATGTTGCAATACAATTTAAATTAAATATTAAAAAAAATATATATATTACTTCACAATAAAAAAAATATATAATATTTATTACAATAAATTGAAAATGGTCTTAAATAAAAAATTTTTTTGTTAAAAAAAAAAATCCTCTATATGGTACTCCTAGCATGAGTTGCGTTAAAAGGCTAAGTGCTAGTTTGTAGGCCTAAATTTAGGCATAATTGATTAAAATTTTACACAAAAGGAAAAAAAAATAATAAAAAAGTAGATCTCATTGAATTGTCAGTTAGTAAAAAACATGAGAGCTATTATATATAAATAAAAAAAATAAAAAGTCAAAACTAATGCAAAGATTCAACATGGTTGTTAGCCCAATTATGGATGCTAAGATTCAAAGACAAATGATGTTCCATGGAGCTGGGCAACAAAAAGGAAATAGACAAGCCAAAATATTGGAATTGTTTGCGAGATGAGATTTCAGTCTCATCACACATCCACGAGCCCCACCTTTCGTTCTATGTTTTTTGGACCCGATTGAAAACTTTGAAGAGAATGCATTGCATTTCAAACTAATTCTTGCTTGGCATAAGAACACGATTAAAATAAACTAAAAATCAATCAAAAGAAAGCATAGAAGCAAACTTTTTCAAGATTTCACACCTTTGCTGCATAGGAAAATCTAGATTGATGAGCTGAATTTCTTGCTATCTCACAGAGATCACAAGCAGTGAGCTTCATACCTGAAAAAGTATCACTCTTTAAGTGACCTGACCTTGGATGTTTGGACAAAATACTAGGAATTGAAATCAAATAAACCTGTGTGGCAACACTATATTCCAGAAACAAGGAGTTGTTGCTCAATGGAGACATCACCAATCCAATTTGAGAAATAAATGTAATAGAGAAGCATTAATCACTTTCACAGAAAATGGGAATGGTGATTCAAATAACAAAACTATAAAACAGAGCTTATTAACATTTGTAGGATAATCACCTGTGCAAGCATATAAAAAAATTACAAGGTACTTGATAATAAATAAAAATATATATAAGGACACACTGTCAGCAATTATGTGTCAGGGGATCTTATTACAGATTGGTCATCTATCTAAGCCTAAAGTCTTTTAAATTGTTGTTAACAATCATGTGCCTGTTTATGTTAGTTTTTTATGTTTCAAAATATCATCAACTTTTTAGACATTTTGTTACCAAATTTCTTTTTGAATGTTTTAGCTACACATCGTTTAATTGTTGATTATTCTCTACACTCACCTAAGGACTAGTTTTGTTATCCACCAATACAGACATTTAAACTGAGTCATGTTTGTGATGTTGTGAGTGCTGTGGTTTGAACCCTCTTTGGTTGTCAAATTTTGTGTGTCAAAACTTCTATATGTGTCTTGTGTTGGTATCTTGTTATATATACTTGAGACATCTCTACTTCGAGACATGACGATGAACTCCTCAAGCTAGCTCAAGCTAATATTTGATGATATTCAAGAACAGCTCAAGTTCACGAAGAGTTCAAGTTCAAGACTCAAATATTCAAGCTTCGTAAAGTTCAACGTGTTCAAGCTACATTAAGAAGAATTCAAGCTTCGTAAAGTTCAACATGTTCAAGCTACATTAAGAAGAATTCAAGCTTCGTAAAGTTCAACATGTTCAAGCTACATTAAGAAGAACTCAAGCTTCGTAAAGTTCAACGTGTTTAAGCTACATTAAGAAGAACTCAAGCTTCGTAAAGTTCAACGTCTAAATTAATGAAGGTTCAATGTCCTTGGTAAGGTTTGATTGACCTTAGGTTGACCTTTAGTGTAGGTCATTTTGGATATATAATTCATATATTTTCTACAAATGATTTTGGTCTGTTCTAAGACTAGTCCTGGACCTTGTTCGACTAGTCCTGACACTTGTTCGACCAATCCTAGAAAATCCAAGACCAGTCGAAGTTTGTTACAAATTATCGAATTTTTTCTGTTCGGCTACGACTAGTCCTAGAGTCCGCTCGACTAGTCGTGGGACAGTCACGACTAGACCTTCGACCAATCGTGGAGCCACAACTCAAACTCCAGCAACTAAATCATGGGTCGCATGACTAATCATGTGAGGTCCACGACCAGTCATGGGCAGCCTTCAACTAGTCGTGGACTGCTTACGACCAGTCGTGTAACGGCTTTATCCGATCGTGCCCGAATTTTCAAAAATCTATTTCTTCTTCGACTAGTCGTGGTGACCCTAGGACCAGTCGAAGATGAATTTCTGCAGCTATAAATAGCACACGAATTTCAGAGTTTTTCATTAAAAATTAAGTGAATTCAAAGCTCCACTCTGAGATAAGTTTGTGTCTATTCTTAAGCTATATTGTGCATAATTCTATTTCCTTTTGTTAGCTTTTTTCTATTTGATTTAATTCATTATTCCAATCTGATTTGAAAAGAGGAAATATTGTTTTCCTTCTTCTGGGAATTGAAATCAAATAGAGCTAGCCCAGTCTGATTTAATTTAAAATCAATTAGAACTTAGAATCATTATAAAGTGAGTGTTGGACATTGAACTTTCATATCCAAACATCTACTCCAATTAGTTCTTTCAAGCTGCTACAAAGGAGAAATCCAGGTATTTTACAATTCTATAAAATTTTCATTCTTTTGGTTTTTGTTTGAAATTCGCCAGAAAAATTCCATTTGTTGGTTATTTGAGGAGAGCAAGAAAACTCAGAATAGTGTGGGTTTTTGAATTGTGTAAGCCTAAGTTAAAAGACACAATTGTGAAGGTTTTAGGTGAACCTGTGAAACCTATTTTGATAGTGAACACTAATATCCCTGTGTGAGGATATTAGGAGTAGAGTAACATTCTGTGTGGCTGTTGTAAAACAGTTAGTGTACACACAGGCGAACCACTATAACTCTTTGTCTTGTGGATTGATTGCTTTCTTAATTCCTTATTTTTTATCATTCAGTTCTGTGAAATGTATATGTGGATGTGAATGCTGTAACTATTTACATTTCAAGCAAGTGTAGAGAATGTTGTAATAATCTAGAGATTTATTTAAGCATTTTATCTCGTGCTATACTTTTATCAATCTGTGCTTCAATTTCAGTAATTATTCTAGTAAGGTTGCCCTGCCATTTCTATGGTGCATGGTTATCCCTAGAATAATCAATTTTTAGATTGCAATTCCTTTGCTATTTATTTTCAGATTGAGTTTTTGATTCAAAAGACGTTCTAGAAATAAGGTTGTCCTACCATAAGCCCTTGTTGATTATAGTGTAAGGTTGTCCTTAGAACTGAATTTGTATCAACCTCTCAATGCTTGTTTATTGAGATTGATTTAATTCCAGCATTGTGAATTGAGTTATTTTGTAAGACTATTTCTTCATTTTAATCTGCTGTATTTAATTTTAATTTGGCATAGTCCTATTCACCCCCCCCCCCCCCCCCTCTAGGACATATAGCTTGGCCATTTCAAGTGATATCAGAGCCTAATAGCTCGTTCTTACTGCTTTAATTTGGATTTATTTCCTGAGCTAACGATCTAAGCTATATAAAAAGATGTAAAATTTTGATAGCCTCTAAGTCACTAGGCCTCCCCCATTTGATGGCTCCAACTATGCCTATTGGAAAGCCAGAATGAGGATCTTCCTCAAATCATTGGATGAGAGTGTGTGGCAAGCCATAGTGACCGAATGGAAACCCCCTACCACTGAAGTAACTGGAACCGACGGTTCAAAAATAATGAGAGTGTCTCCTTATTTCTCATGGACCACACTTCAGAAAAGTGAGAATAGTGCCAATGCTAAAGCACTAAATGCTATCACTTGCGCACTATCACCGGATGAATTCAAAAGAATCATATCCTGTGATACTGCAAAGGAAGCCTGGGATATATTAGAAATGACACACGAGGGTACATCAATTGTCAAGAAGTCTAAAGTCTAACTCCTCACAACTAAATTTGAAGAAATTCATATGGAAGAAAATGAAATGTTTATGGACTTTTACACTAAACTAAATGACATTGTAAACTCAATGTAGGGTCTTGGCGACAAAATCCCAGAAAGCAAAGTATGTGCAAAGATACTATGCTCACTTCCTGAACGGTTCAACTCTAAAGTAACCGCGATCCAGGAACTTCGTGATACGGATAATATGAGGGTAGAAGAACTAGTTAGTTCTTTATAAATCTATGAATTGAATTTTAAAGCTCCTAAAGGTAAATCTATTACTTTAACATCTTTTAAAAGTATTTTTCAAGAAAATTCAGAAGATGATATAGCGCTCTTAGCTAAAAAGTTTTACAAGATTTTCAAAAGTAAGAAAAGGGTCGATTTCCAAAGACAAACGAAAAGAAACGATCTAAACTAAAGTCTCGAACTTGAAAATCTTTGAAAGATAGTCAATGTTACAACTGCCAAGAATATGGGCATTTAGCAAACAAATGTCTTAAAAAGGACAAACCCAAGAAGAAGGGTATGTTGGCTACTTGGGACGAATCAATTGATTCTGAAACCTCTTCTGAATCAGAAGATTCCGAAACCGAGTCGGGCAATGATGTAAAAGCCCTTATGACTCTAGCTAAGTTCACATTTTTAGATCACGATGATTCAACTAGTGAAGAAAATATGCATAGTAATCATGAAAATGAAGAAGATCTTCAAGATGCTTATAATGCCTTATATAAGGAAAGTTATAAAATTGCTGTCAAACTTAAACTTCAAAAAAAAAGTATTTTAAACTCAAAGAATGTTTCGAGACTCTTGTTTTAGAAAAAGGCGCAAACTTCAGATTGTCTTAAAAAATCAAAATGTGACTTGAAATTCAAAAACTCCCTGATTGAAGATTTGAAATCTGAAAATGAGAATCTTAAGAATGAAGTATCTTCTCTTCTGAGTTTGAAGGACACATGGAGATATGCCCAAGGTGATCCAAAATTAAAAAAATTATTATCCGGATCAAGAAAATGTGGCGATCGATCCGGGTTGGGTTATGATAAGAATATACCTCCCAAATAAAAGGATAATCCTCTCAAATTTGTGAAAGGAGAAGCCTCAAACTCAAAAGAGAAAAATACTTATCAAGGTTTTTCTAAAAATATAAAAACTTTTTAAAAACCAAAAAACAGCCATGTCAATTTCAAAAATTAGAAAAGAAACCCACTAGCTGAAAAGATAATTGATTTACTCAAGGAGCTCTTGAAATTTAACTCGGTAGGTCATTCTTACAACTACAATCAAAAGAAGACCAACTATACTCCTAAACCCAAAACAGTTCTGAAATGGGTTCCTAAGGGTGCCTGCTTGGTTTCTCACACTGCTTTTAAAGCAACAAGCCATTCAAAGTGGTACCTAGATAGTGGATGCTCTAGGCATATGACAGGAGACAAAGCTTTATTCACTGATCTTAAAGATATGACTGATGGGTCAGTCACATTTGGTGATGAAAGCAATTGCAAGATTATTGGCAAAGGTACGGTTCAACTTTACAACCTTTCTTTATTTAAAGATGTTTTATATGTTGAGGGGTTGAAACACAACCTGTTAAGCATATCTTAAATATGCGATAACAACCATAGTGTAAAATTTTCCGATCAAGGTTGTGAGATCATAAATAGAAAGGGTTCTGTAATATTAACTGGTCGCAGAACTTCTGAAAACTGCTACATAGTAAGTGATGGTAGCTCATCTAACCAAAAGTGCTACATGGTCCATACTAATGAGACAGAACTATGGTATAAACACCTTGGACATGTGCATTACCGAAATTTATACAGATTGAGCAAAGGAGAACTAATTAGAGGTCTACCTAAGTTACAAAAAGTAGATAAAATATGTGGCGAATGCGAGTACGGTAAACAAACTAGGAGCTCTCATAAAAAAGTGAACTCCAATGTCACATCTAGACCACTCGAGCTTATCCACATGGATCTTATAGGACCAACTAGAACAGAAAGTCGAGGCGGCAAAAAATACATCTTGGTTATCGTAGATGATTATACAAGATATACTTGGGTTTCATTTTTAAGAGACAAATTAGAAACCCTTGATGAAGTGATAAAGATCATCAAACGTATCCAAACTGAAAAATGTTCTCAAGTTAGTAAGATCAGTAGTGATCATGGATCCGAATTTGAAAATAGCAGTTTTGAAAAATTTTATAGCAAACAGGGAATATCACATGAATTTTTTGTGCCTAAAACACCACAACAAAATGGTATTGTGGAAAGAAAAAATAGAGTGCTTCAAGAAATGGAAAATGTTATGTTGAATAGCATGAAGCTCCCTAGAAATCTATGGGCTGAAGCAGTAAATACTGCCTGCTACATTATTAACCATGTTTATACTTGTAAATCAAATAATAAAATGGCTTATGAAATGTAGTTTGACAAGAAGCCTACTGTCAAATATTTTCATATTTTTGGCAGCAAGTGCTACTTTTTACGTGACCATGAAAACTTGAGAAAGTTCGACGTTAAAAGTGACAAAGGGACCTTTTTAGGATATTCTTTAAACAGTCGTGCTTATCGTGTTTTGAACAACAGGACTGGTGTGATTCAAAAATCAATCAATGTGGTCATTGATGATCACCTGAATACACCTGTCCCTAGTTCAGACAATGACGAAGTTCTTGTAGTTGAAAAATCAGATACTTCATCAAGTGAAATTAATTCTGAATTAAGGACTTAAAGATCATCCAACTACTCAAATTCTTGAAAACCCTCTCACTGGTGTGTGCACTCGTAGGCAAATAGAAGACATGCAATTACGTATGTTTTGACATCCTAGATTGAACAGGTAAACGTAAAAGAAGCACTTTGTGATGAAAACTG
The DNA here is from genome assembly GCA_037074715.1 of Magnolia kwangsiensis. Classification (NCBI taxonomy): domain Eukaryota; kingdom Viridiplantae; phylum Streptophyta; class Magnoliopsida; order Magnoliales; family Magnoliaceae; genus Magnolia; species Magnolia kwangsiensis. The sequence goes on from CM073585.1 coordinate 67,652,394, forward strand.
GATAGTTGCGATGCAGGAAGAACTTAATCAATTTGTTCGTAATGATGTCTGGTATCTTGTTCCTGGACCTATAGATAAACACATTATTGGAACAAAATAGATTTTCAAAAATAAGTCTGATGAACTTGGAAATATTATTCGAAATAAAGCAAGACTCGTTGTACAGGGGTACACACAAATTGAAGGCATCGATTACGATGAAACCTTTACCCCTGTAGCCCATCTCGAATCTATCAGACTTTTTATATCCATTGCATGTTTTAAGAAGTTTAAAAATTTTCAAATGGATGTAAAAAGTGCCTTTTTGAATGACGATTTATATGAAGAGGTATATGTGGAACAACCTCCAGGGTTTAAAGACCCTAAGTTTACTAATCATGTATATCATCTTAAAAAAGCTCTTTATGGTTTGAAATAAGCTCCCAGGGCTTGGTACGAAAAATTGACAAAATTTTTACTGACACACAATTTTCAAATGGGTAGTGTCGATAAGACGCTCTTTGTTAAGAAGCATAACGATGATATTTTAATGGTTCAAATATATGTTGACGATATTATTTATGGATCAACGTGTACTAACATGATTGTTGAGTTTACAGAGTTAATGAAATCAAAATTCAAAATGAGCATGGTTGGGGAATTAAATTATTTCCTAGGGTTGCAAGTAAAACAACAACCTGATGGAATTTTTATTTCTCAAACCCAGTATGCTTTGAACTTGATTAAGAGGTTTGGATTTGAAAATGGTAAGAATTTTGATACACCTATGAGTACAACTCTAAGACTTTCAAAAGACTCTACAGGTAAAGATGTAGATCCTAAGTTGTATCGTAGCATGATTGGTAGTTTACTTTACTTAACTGCAAGTAGACCTGATATTACTTTAAGTGTTGAAATTTGAGCTAGATATCAGTCTAATCTTAAAGAATCTCACTTAACTACTGTTAAGTGAATTATTAGATATGTCGCAAGTTCAGTTAATTTGGGTCTTTAGTATCCTTATGATACTAGTGCTCAATTGGCTGGGTATTCAGATGCTAATTGGGCTGGTAATATCGATGACAAAAAATCAACCAGTGGTGATTATTTTTACATTGGAAACTGCTTGGTTTCTTGATTTAGAAAGAAGCAAAGTTCCATATCACTCTCAACTGCTGAGGCTGAATACATTGTAGCTGGAAATGATGTACACAGCTGGTTTGGATGAAACGAATGTTGAGTTATTATGGTATCACAAATGATTCAATGGTTTTATACTGTGATAATTCTAGTGAGATAACTATTTCAAAAAACCCAATCTAAAATTCACGTACTAAGCATATTGACATTAGATTTCATTATATTCGTGAATTAGTGAAAGAAAAAGTAATATCCTTAAAATATATTCCTACTGAGACTCAACTTGCTGACATATTCACTAAACCGCTCGACAAAAGCAGGTTTAATAAATTAAAATTTAATCTTGGTATGTGCAACTTAAAATGATTGATTATGCATCTTTGTAGTATAGTATATATATGTTAATATATTAATGATTCTTATTTCAAATTTTGTTGTAAAATTATATTTTTTTATGGTACACGACCAGTCGAGGACGACCCACGACCAGTCGTTTAGCGTGCTGATGGGTTTATTTTGGGGAATATCCTTCATCCTCTTCATTCTAACCTCTTCTCCAACGAGCTAAGCTTCGACTAATCGAACCCCTGTGTTCGATTCCTTCAGGTTAGAGCATTTTGCTTATTTTTCTTGAAGATTCATTGTCTTTTCTCTTCAATTTCTTGATTATTGTTGTCTATTTCATCTCTTTCTTCAAGATTTTTGAGTTTTCTTCCTCATTTGCTGATCTTAGAAAAATCCATCTTCATTTTCTTAAAATTTCTTGTATTTCTTCAAGAAAATGGACCCTAGAGCTAAAAAGAGGAATCCTAGAGGTACTTCTTCTTCTCAGTCTAAGGTTATCACCTGACAGCACCTTAGGGCTGCCGATGATGATCCATCGTATGTTCGTGATGTGCGTATGCGCAATATAATTGTAGAAAAGTGTAACACCCTGAATTTTTACCAACCTGGGGTTAGACGTCCTTAGGTAATGGGTCAACCATAACGCCTTGGTAACCTCTCAGAACCCAATTCCCAAGCCAGAGAAATCATTTAGAACCTAATTCTTTAGAAATTTAACGTGAATTAGCTAGCGCTACACTAGGTTACCTGTGAAATTAGCACCAACCACTTTATATACGATATGTAAGACCCAAAACCTATAGAATCAATGATGCTATAACATCCTAAAACTTAGGATCAAACTTTAAACCTGTTTGTTCTCAGGAACCCTTTGAAACTTTGTATTGGATCTAGACCGTGCGTCGAAAGTCCGATAGCGATAATCTTAGACAATTACGACTGCCTTGTTAGACTTGACAATAATTTTGAAAATTAAGCCCAACCGATATCCTAAGACCATTTTACTGAGTCCGGAGTGAAGAGAGTGAGAAAAGAAAAATCTTTAGAAAATTAATTCAATTTAAATAAATTTGGCACATGTCGCTTGCACGACATTTTTTAAGTGTTCTGACCATCAAAATCTGACCAAATTTCACCCTCGGATCAGGATAGGTGGCCCTTACATGTCATAGCACTTGTGGGCCTGATCGAGTCTCAGTGATCGCTGAACTGAAACTAGTCCGCCACACGCGATCTGGGAACACTATCGGGCTAAAAACTTAATGTGATCAGGATCCAACATCCATGAGCTTAAGTCCGACCGCATTCAGTCAGGGGACCTCCAGAAATATCCTTTTGGATCGGGAAAGACCCGATTTGGCTATAACCCAAGTAGACCTTGACTTGGAGTCTGTTTTGGTTATGTTTGGGCTTATAAAAGGGCCTTAAACCCTTAGCTTTCTAACCCATACGAATTTGGGGAAAACCCTAGGAGAGAGGAGAGAAAAGAGAGAGAAAGTGAGGGAGAAGCTGGGGCTTTCTCCTGAGAGTCTTCCCTGCTGCTCCACGTGCCAGATCCTTCCACCTGTATCGCTGTTCTAGCGATTCTAATGCCGTTCTAGGTAAGAAAACCCTAACCTCAACCTGTTTTGAGGATTCTAGCAAAACCAGTAGCGAAGTAGCTAACCTATCTTGTGAATTAGGTCGCCATATCGACGTTGACGAAGCGTAGACTTTCTATTTGAATCGATACGCTTCTACGGCGAAAGGTGCGGATTATAGACGCTTAGGTTACCATTTTTCAAAGCTTTCAATGTCGTTTAATGGTAGATTACTGATAAGGATGCTGTTTGACATGTAGAACATGCTGTCCGTTTTTCATTTCGCATACGTACGAAGAATATGAGATTTAGGGTATTTTAGTTATTTGTAGGAAATACTATATACGTATGTATTTTTTCGGTACGATTACCATGAGTATTTACCATGTACCTATACTAGTTATACGTGTATGATCTGTTTGGCGAAGAGATTCGCCCTAATGCACATATTGGTTGACATATGCTATGTAGACTAATGTGTGTAGACTAAGTGTTTGTTGAAATGCCTAAATCAATATGATTTATGCCTGTCATATGTTTTGAATGTAAGAACATGATTGTTGTGTATTAGACAACTCCTTGATATAAGGATCCGTCATATTATATGTTGGAATCAACATACGTCAAGTACGTTGGAGTTGAGTAGTCTCAGTGTTTGTATAAATGTATGTATTAGTAAGTATTGAGTAAGTAGTGTTGTAGATTAGCGTTGAGACTGGATTCTCAACTAATTTGATGATGCACATGATTTCCTCCATACTTGTTGTATTTGAATTGACTACCTTAGGTGTGAAATACTCGTGTATGGTTAACTTCTTATGATGTACATTATACATGCTGATAACATATTGGAATTACTTGTATTTCAATTCTTTCTCTCTCATATGATTACTGATTCACATTATATGTGCTTGGGGCTATACTCTAGTCCAGGCAGTCGGTAACAGTTTAGAATTTGTGGTTGGATTCTATTTGCCACGAAGGATGTGTATGACGAACCCAAGTCGTACTAGGGTCGTCGGCAGTGGTTAGGCCACACGAAGTGCTTGTGCACTTCATGTCGGTCGATTCAACGTGCGCTCGTGCTAGTTGGACTCATCAAGTAACCCGACTTACCATTGTATGTTCACCTTGTATTCGTCATAATTGCTTGAAACTAGGGTACGAACTTACCAGTGATAACCCTGATAACCATGGTACCTCGATCCCCTAAGACTCATGAGCCGGGCATGGTGGTATGGGACACCGTGGTCGAGCTGTCGGCATACGCTGGGGCCACAAACCTCACCATAGTGACCAGTGATCACCCTACTCTAAGCAGATTATGGTGTTATGAGACACTATATTCTTGCTGTCGGCCTACATTGATAAGGTGATGGGGGAGTGGAACAACGAGTGCGAGCAACAGCCCTGACAGCCCTTTGTAGTGACTTTGAGTTTATCCTGACACCACATGGGGGCGATGAGTTCTGATGTAGTCTTAAGGATATAAACTAGGCCTGTTTTGATAAGGTGATGGGGGAGTAGAACAACGAGTGTGTGCAACAGCCCTGAAAGCCCTTGCAGCGACATAGAAATATATCATCGTATGAGACTAATAGGAGTGACGACCCTAGACAGGATCATTGTTTAGGTATTAATATAAGGGAGGTATCCTAGTTTCCCAATCCTGCTGTATGAAAAGGACTAATAACAACTCGGTAATCATATTCATATCGCACTGCATGTGCCTGGAAGATGTGGAGCACTGAGGGAAGAAAGCATGCCGCGGACGTAAGATGGTGTCGCATGAGGGAGTATGTCGGTGAGGGCATCCATCATGTCATTTCATGCTTGCATTAATCACAGTGTTTAGGAATGTTTGATTGCTTGCTTTATCATTATCGCTTGATTGATTTGATAACATGTTAACCTTTTCTCTATGATTCCACTGAGTTAGTTACTTACTTACACGTTACGGGACGGTGTTGCGCACATCAAACAGTCCCTATTTTAGTTTCAGATGGTGGCGATGCTTGCGAAGCAGAGCCGAACTTGATGATGATGAGGAGGATCCCTCCTATATGCAGGTTCTAATCGACGGGTTTACAGGGTTACTGATTAGATGCCAATACACTTGGTATTTTACCTTTTATTTTCACACCCATTTATATTGTTTTCTTTCTATTTTGGAGTATACATGTATTTAGTTAACCTGGTAACATGTTCATACTCTGGAGACTTACAATCATTTATATATATTATATACCTATCACATTCTTCCGCTTGCTAATTTAACTGTCTCTGGAGTATGATATGCTGATTTGGTCTAATCCCACTCATGTTTTCTGCACTAATATAAAAAACATTCATCCATCATTGAAAATGTTACATAAGTGATGTTTTGAAACTCGGGAGTTGGGTTTCTACCCGACCCCCGATTTTTAGGATGTTACAGATGGTATCGGAGCATGATTTGGATTAAACTGGACTTGGTTTATGGTCACACACCGCACACTGACTCACTCTGACTTAGGAAGGGGACGATGGAAACCTATAAACCACATTGGAATCTCAAGTTTCACCGACAGGTGAGACTATACATTAATTTAGGCCATAATATACTTTTGATCGCGTGAAGCAACCTAAGTCGCCTCTAGGTCGTTAGTCGATGGGTTTGAGTCATTCCCTGAAGAATTCCAAACCCGAAAATGGATGTCCTTAGGTTGTGGGGCAACCATAACACCTTAGACTCAATCTCAAGGCCTAAAACCCCTTTTTATCCAATTCCTTCAAAATCTCTCCTTCCACCACCCCATTCTTTAACTTTTTCTAAGTCCTTTTATACTACACATAAATCCTAATGTAAAAATGATGGAGAATCATACTTAAATAAAAATTTACTATGAATAGTAAATATATGTGTAGATTGGACTTTTGACCATTCCAATTAGGGAATCTCGTGAAATAAGTGGGTTAGTTGGATGGATTAGCCTCTCTTACCTTAAAATCATATGCTATATGATGCATAAACTCATTTTAATTTGTAAATTGGCCCCGAACATGCCTCAAATGGAGGGGGGCCAAACGATCAACTTCCAGAATGATCCAAGGTGGGACCCATATATATTTGGGGACCCCAGGGCAGGAGGACCTCGCCCAAAGGGCGAGGCATCGCCGAAAACCAAGATGGTCAGCGAGGCCTTGCCGTACAATGAGTCCCATTCGGTCGGGCTTTCGGGCCGACGAGCTTTGGGGGTTAGGGTAACCCCCTGGTATGTGGGTCGCACCTTAAAACACCTCCAATCTACTACCTCCTTCACAAAATGCATCCCTTAGCTCTCCCTTTCTCTCATTTTTATTATTTTCCCTCTCAAATCTCATTTTCAACCACTTCCATAGCTATTTTTTGTCACAACCGACGCCCCTCTATCGTCTGCAGTGGTACACATTCCCCTCTCTCTCCATTCTCTCACGTTTGAGCTCTTACAACCCTCATTTGAAGCTCAAAATCATGTGAGCTTCTAACCCCTCATGTTTCTTCCTTTTCCCTTTGCAATCCCAGCCTTTTGGGGCCTGTTTCCCTCCTCTATCAGACCTAGATTCGTGACAACCCATTAGGTCAGCCCTTTTTCTTCATTTCCTTTACTTTTCATGGCTCATTTGAGTTCTTAAGCTCTCATTTGAGCCTCAAACTCGTGGAAACCTACTTACCCATCCCATTTCTCCACTTTCTTCGCTTGAGGAGTATTGAGAATACATGGCCGATAGAGCTCTAATGGGCAACAGATAGTATTAAGCTAGACAGTATTAAAGAAGGTAAGTCGGGACCGTGGCAGAAGTCCTTTGGTAGAATTAGGCATCTATGCCATTGTCCTGTAGATTGTTTGATTACCGTTTTAAGGATTTCTGTGTTTTGTTGCTATTGGGTCTAGTGATGTCATAGGTAGAAAATGTGTTTGTGTTTAGTGGTTTGGGCTTAGCATAGCCGCAGTCGTTGCTGTCATAATGCATGTGGAACTTTATTTCATGTATTGTGACAAATTTTGTTAAATGAAGTGCATGCTGTTTCGTTCGCTGTAAGGTATTGTCCCTAGATTGGGTGTATTATATGGTTTCCACTACCATGTTTGGAATGTATACGATTAAAAGTAAATCCCGAGATTAAGCTTACAAAATTAATTTTTTTTATCCCACCCCATCCTCCTACCAAGCATGCCACTCCCAATCCCGACATGGGATTAGTAATGCAGTCCCAGTTAACACAACTTGAGACCACTGGCCACCTATGTCCTTGGAGTTTTGGACTTAGAGTTAGTACTCCTAAATTCGAAAGATTTAATGATGTAGGGAATCCAATTTCAATTAGATAATCTTGACTCTAAGCGATAGAACAATCCCCTGTAGTAGAAATGGTATGAAACCATTTAGCATATAGGCTTGGGTTTTGGATTATAGCTAGTGAGTTACAGACTAGGCTACTAGTTGAATTAAGCAGTGTAAAGCCTGTATATGCTAAGGAATAATAGGTTAGATTTGGTTGGAGTAGAACTTCATTCCTTTGGTAGATCCCCATAATACTCATAGACTCCTTTAGTAACTCTTAGGAAAGTTGTTTTAACTTAGAACCAGTCACTCTCAGGAAAAACTTATAAATCCCTCGAATTGAACTTAGAATAAACCAGCACGTCCCTTTGACTTGCCTTTCCCAAGGGCCTATTGCATTCGGGAACATGGGGTAAAGATACTATATATATAAGCGAAGTATTCGCAGTTTGAATTGACTTCTCAATCCTGGTAGTTGCCAATAAATCCAATGCTCTGATCAAGCAGAAGATCGGCATCAGCTAGGATTAAGAACTGATACGACAAATTTTCTATCAGAGTCTAGGCAGAAAGTCTATGTATCCGGCTCAGACACACTACACAACTTTTCTTTCGTATTGGCCCGACCACTTACAACCAAAAGTTATTGCTTTGCCTTTGGAAAATGTTGAGGACATATAGCCAATAGAGATTAGACCTCTCGCCACAAGCTCCCATCCGTCCTTGAAATCAACCACAACACCCATGATTTCAGCTTTTTTCTATAATCATAGGTACCAATGCCATAGAACGCATCATTAGTAAAGAATGACCAATGTAGTGAGAGGTTGTTTCCCATTTCATGTCAAGAATAGGCCCTAAGTTACACTTCATTTCGATATACGGATCGAGACATAGATTCTTGAGCCTTAAGTATAACTAAGTTTTAATGAGGGTAGAACGTACTGAGCTTAATCTATTTAGCATTAGCTAACGCAACCGTTAGATCAGAGTAGCGCAGCGAAAGCGTAGTTAGCCCTCTTCCCCACTGGCCCAGGATTGAAGAAGTTGATTTAGGTTATACGTAAGGTTAGGTCATTAAATAGGATTTAAACCTTCCTTAGAATGTCAATACTAAAGTCCCTCTAGGGACTCATTACCCTAGGCCAATTTCTAGGACGAGATTTTATTTTAAGGGGGGTAGATTGTAACACCCCAAATTTTTACCAACCTGGGGTTAGACGTCCTTAGGCAATGGGTCAACCATAACGCCTTGGTAACCTCTCAGAACCCAATTCCCAAGCTAGAGAAATCATTTAGAACCTAATTCTTTAGAAATTTAACGTGAATTAGCTAGCGTTACACTAGGTTACCTGTGAAATTAACACCAACCACTTTAAATACGATCTGTAAGACCCAAAACCTATAGAATCAATGACGCTATAACATCCTAAAACTTAGGATCAAGCTCTAAACCTGTTTGTTCTCATGAACCCTTTGAAACTTTGTATTGGATCTAGACCGTGCGTCGAAAGTCCGATAGCGATAATCTTAGATAATTACGACCGCCTTGTTGGACTTGACAATCATTTCAAAAATCAACCCCAACCGATATCCTGAGACCATTTTACTGAATCCGGAGTGAAGAGAGTGAGAAAAGGAAAATCTTTAGAAAATTAATTCAATTTAAATAAATCTGGCACATGTCGCTTGCGGGATATTTTTTAAGCGTTCTGACCGTCGAAATCTGACCAAATTTCACCCTCGGATCAGGATAGGTGGCCCTTACATGTCATAACACTTGTGGCCCTGATCGAGTCTCAGTGATCGTTGAACTGAAACTGGTCCGCCACATGCGATTTGGGAACACTATCGGGCTGAAAACTTAATGTGATCAGGATCCAACATCCATGAGCTTAAGTCCGACCGCATTCAGTCAGGGGACCTCCAGAAATGTCCTTTTGGATCGAAAAAGACCCGATTTGGCTATAACCCAAGTATACCTTGACTTGGAGTCTGTTTTGGTTATGTTTGGGCTTATAAAAGGGCCTTAAAACTTTCTAACCCATACGAATTTGGAGAAAGCCCTAGGAGAGAGGAGAGAAAAGAGAGAGAAAGTGTAACACTCCAGATTTTTACCAACTCAGGGTTAGACGTCCTTAGGCAATGGGTCAACCATAACACCTTGGTAACCTCTCAGAACCCAATTCCAAAGTCTAAGAAATCACTTAAGATTAATTCCTTTAGAAAATAAGCGTAAGTTAACTAGCGCTACGTTAGATTAAATGTGAAATTATCCCTGATCGCTTTAAATACGTTCTGCAAGACCCAAAACTTGTATAACCAATGACGCTATAATACCCTGAAATTCAAGATCAAAATCTAAACTAGTTTGTTCCCAGGAACCCTTTGAAACCTTGTATTGGATCTAGACCGCGTGTCGAAAGTCTGATACCTACAATCTTAGACCGTTATGACCGCTTGGCTGGACTTGACAATCGTTTCGAAAATCAAGCTCAACCAATGTTCTGAGGCTATTTCATTGAGCCTGGAGTGAAGAGAGTGAGAAAGAGTAAAGATTTGAAAATTTAATTCAAAATCTAGCACATGTCGTTGCGTGTTATTATTAAGCGTTCTGATCGTTAGAATTCAGCCAAATTTCTCCCTCGGATCAGGAAAAATTTCTCTTTCATGTCATGAGACTTGTAGACTTGATTTAGGTACGATGACCGTTGAACTGAAACTGGACCGCCACGTGCGATCTGAGAACTCTACCAGACTGAAAACTTTATGTGATCAACATCCAGTATACATGAGCTTAAGTCCAACCGCCTTCAGCCAGGAGACCTCCCGAAACACTCTTTTGGCTCGAAAAAGTCCCGATTTGGTTATAACTCAAGTATACCTTGTTCCCAAGTCTATTTAAGTTAGGTTTTAGCCTATATAAGGGCTTTAAACCCTCTCATATCTCTCCCATCTGAATTTTCTATAAACCCTAGAAAGTGGTGAGAGAGAAAGAGAGAGATTGTGAGAGAGTTGTGGGAGAGATTTCCTGCCACTTGCACCAGCTATTGTACGTACCGAAGCATCGCATTCAAATCACTTTTTCGGTGATTCCAACGCACTTCTAGGTAAGAAAACCCTAATCACAAGCTGTTTTAGGGATTCCTTTGTTACAAGTAGCGATGTAGCTTATGTGTCTTGTGATATATGTCGCCATTACGCCGTTGACGAAACGTAAAAATTCTGTTCGAATCGATACACGTCTAAGGGGAAAGGTGAGGATTTTAAACGCTTTGATTGATTGATTTCAAAGCTTTCAATGTCGTTTAATAGTAGATTATCGAAGAGAACACCGTTTGACATGTAGAACATGCTGTCCGTTTTCTGTTTCGACTGCGTACGGGAAATATGAGATTTATGGTATTTTAGGTATTTGTAGGAAATACTGTTTATGTCCATATTTTGCTGAAATGATTGCCATCGCTATTTGTCGTGTTATGATATTAGGAATGCGTGTATGATCGGTTTGGCGAAGAGATTCGCCCTAATGCGCACTTTGAGTCTACATACGCTATGTAGACTAAAGTGCGTAGACTAAGTGTTTATATAAATGTTTGTATTAGTATGTATTGAGTAAATGGTGTTGTGAATTAGTTTTGAGATTGAATTCTCAATTAATATGCTGATGTATATGATTTCCACCATATTGGCTACATGAATTGATTTCATTATATATATGGAATGCATGTGTTGGTTGATTTGCTTACGTCGTATGTTATAACATGTGTCAACATGCTTGGATTGTTTATATTTATTTTGGTTACTCACATATGCTTACTGATGTTGATACACAAATTCTTGGGGCTATGACCTAGTCCAGGCAGTCGGTAATGGATTGAATTCGTGGTTGGCTTCTATGTACCATGAAGGACGTGTCAATGAACACGAGTCGTGTCTTGGGCAGGCGGCAGTGGTTAGACCACACGAAGTATTTTATGCATTTCATGTCGCTCAGCTTGAGATGCGCTCGCACTAGTCGAGCCCGTCAAGTAACCCGACTGGCCATTGTATCTTCACCATATATGAGTAATAACTGCTTGAACCTAGGGTACTGAACTTACCATTGAAAACCCTGTCAACCATGGTACCTTGATCCATAAAGACTCATGAGCTGGGCATGGTGGTATGGGACACCGTGGTCGAGCTGTCGGCCTACGCTGGGGCCACAAACCTCCCCGTAGTGACCAGTGAGCACCATTGACTCGTGAGCCGATTGTGGTGGTATGGGACACTACATTCGAGCTGTCGGCCTACACTGATTGGTGGAGAGCCCTTTGTAGTGACCTCGAGCATATTCTGAGTCTACGAGAGGCGACGACCCTTCCGTAGCGACAAGAGTACATTAAGCCTGTATTGATAAGGTGATGGGGGAGTGGAGCAACGAGTGCGAGCAACAGCCCTGACAGCCCTTGCAGCGACCTACAAATATAACATTGTATGAGATTACTAGGAGTGACGACCCTAGACAGGATCTGTGTTGGGATTGATACAAGAAAGGTATCTTAGTTTCCCAATACTACTGTATGAATGGACTAATAACAACCTGGTAATCATATCCACATCGCACTGCATGTGCCTGGAAGATGTGGAGCACTATGGGAAGAAAGCATGCCGCGGGCATAAGATGGTGCCGTATGAGGGAGAATGTCGGTGAGGGCATCCATCATGTCATTTCATGCATGTATTAGCAACAATATCTAGGAATGTTTGATTGTTTGCTTTACTATTATCGCGTGATTGATTTGATAACATGCTAATCTTTGTTCTATGATTCCACTGAGTTAATTACTCACTCCCATGTTACGGGATGGTGTTCCGAACACCCAGCAGTCCCTATTTTAGTTTCAGATGATGGTGCTACTTGTGGAGCGGAGATGGACTTGTATGATGCTGAGGAGGACTTCTTCTCCGTGTTTTGATCAACGGGATTTCAGGGAGGTTGATTAGACACCATGACACTTGTATTTGTTTTGCACTTTTGGAGTATACATGTATTTATTTAACCTGGTAACATGTTCACACTCTGGAGGCTTACAATTGAATATATATTTTATGTATTTATCACAGTCTTCCTCTTGCTAATTTAACTGTCTCTGGAGTATGATATGTTGTTTTGGCTTAGTCTCAATCTTGTTTAATATCATTCTACAGGCAACATGCATTTATCATTATCTATGTTGCATAAGTGATGTTCTGGAACTCGGGAGTTGGGTTTCTACCCGACCCCCCATTTTCGGGATGTTACAGAAAGTGAGGGAGAAGCTGGGGCTTTCTCCTGGGAGTCTTCCTTACTGCTCCATGTGCCAGATCCTTCCACCTGCATCGCTGTTCTGGCGATTCTAACGCCATTCTAGGTAAGAAAACCCTAACCTCAACCTGTTTTGAGGATTCTAGCAAAACCAGTAGCAAAGTAGCTAACTTATCTTGTGAATTAGGTCGCCATATCGACGTTGATGAAGCGTAGACTTTCTATTCGAATCGATACGCTTCTACGGCGAAAGGTGCGGATTGTAGACGCTTAGGTTATCATTTTTTAAAGCTTTCAATGTCGTTTAATGGTAGATTGCTGATAAGGATGCTGTTTGACATGTAGAACATGCTGTCATTTTTCATTTCTCATACATACAAAGAATATGAGATTTAGGGTATTTTAGGTATTTGTAGGAAATACTGTATATGTACATATTTTTTCGGTATGATTGCCATGAGTATTTACCGTGTACCTATACTAGTTATACGTGTATGATCTGTTTGGTGAAGAGATTCGCCCTAATGCACATATTGGTCGACATATGCTATGTAGACTAATGTGTGTAGACTAAGTGTTTGTTGAAATGCCTAAATCAATATGATTTATGCCTGTCATATGTTTTGAATGTAAGAACATGATTGTTGTGTATTAGAAAACTCCTTGATATAAGGATCCGTCATATTATATGTTGGAATCAACATACGTCAAGTACGTTGGAGTTGAGTAGTCTCAGTGTTTGTATAAATGTATGTATTAGTAAGTATTGAGTAAGTAGTGTTGTAGATTAGCATTGAGACTGGATTCTCAACTAATTTGATGATGCACATGATTTTCTCCATACTTGTTGTATTTGAATTGACTACCTTAGGTGTGAAATACTCATGTATGGTTAACTTCTTATGTTGTACATTATACATGCTGATAACATGTTGGAATTACTTGTATTTCAATTTTGTCTCTCTCATATGATTACTAATTCACATTACATGTGCTTGGGGCTATACTCTAGTCTAGGCAGTCGGTAACAGTTTAGAATTCATGGTTGGATTCTATTTGCCACGAAGGATGTGTATGAAAAATCCGAGTCGTACTAGGGTTGTCGGCAGTGGTTAGGCCACACGAAGTGCTTGTGCACTTCATGTTGGTCGATTCAACGTGCGCTTGTGCTAGTCGGACTCATCAAGTAACCCGACTGACCATTGTATGTTCACCTTATATTCGTCATAACTGCTTGAACCTAGGGTACTGAACTTACCAGTGATAACCCTGATAAGTATAGTACCTCGATCCCCTAAGACTCATGGGCCGGACATGGTGGTATGGGATACCGTGGTCGAGCTGTTGGCCTACGCTGGGGCCACAAACCTCCCCTTAGTGACTAGTGAGCACCCTACTCTGAGCATATTATGGTGGTATGGGACACTATATTCTTGCTGTTGGCCTACATTGATTAGGTAATGGGGGAGTGGAGCAACGAGTGCGAGCAACAGCTCTGACAGCTTTTTGTAGTGACCTTGAGTTTATCCTGACACCGCATGGGGGCGACGAGTTCTGATGTAGTCTTAAGGATATAAACTAGGCCTGTATTGATAAGGTGATGGGGGAGTGGAGCAATGAGTGCGTGCAACAGCCCTGACAGCCCTTACAACGACCTAAAAATATATCATCGTATGAGACTACTAGGAGTGACGACCCTAGACAGGATCATTGTTCGGGTATTGATATAAGGGAGGTACCCTAGTTTCCCAATCCTGCTGTATAAAAAGGACTAATAACAACTCGGTAATCATATTCATATCACACTACATGTGCCTAGAAGATGTGGAGCATTGAGGGAAGAAAGCATGCCGCGGACGTAAGATGGTGTCGCATGAGGGAGTATGTTGGTGAGGGCATCCATCATGTCATTTCATGCTTGCATTAATCACAGTGTTTAGGAATGTTTGATTGCTTGCTTTATCATTATCGCTTGATTGATTTGATAACATGTTAACCTTTTCTCTATGATTCCACTGAGTTAGCTACTCACTCCCACGTTACGAGACGGTGTTGCGCACACCAACCAGTCTTTATTTTAGTTTCAGATGGTGGTGATGCTTGTGAAGCAGAGCCGGACTTGATGATGATGAGGAGGATCCCTCCTATATGCAGGTTCTAATCGACGGGTTTATAGGGTTACTGATTAGATGCCAATACACTTGGTATTTTACCTTTTATTTCCCCACCCATGTATATTCTTTGCTTTCTATTTTGGAGTATACATGTATTTAGTTAACCTGGTAACATGTTCACACTTTGAAGACTTACAATCATTTATATATTTTATATATCTATCACATTCTTCCGCTTGCTAATTTAACTGCCTTTAGAGTATGATATGCTGATTTGGTGTAATCCCACTCATGTTTTCTGCACTAATATGAACAACATTCATCCATCATTGAAAATGTTACATAAGTGATGTTCTGGAACTCGAGAATTAGGTTTCTACCTGACCCCTAATTTTTGGGATGTTACAAAAAGGCCGTTGATTTCAATCATATTGCTCCTTTCAATATTTTTCCTCTCCTTCAATCTGTACGATGGGAAAACATTTTACGATGGGGCGGGCCGACATACCAGTCCATAGCGCAGGCCATGATAACATGTATTACTAAATTTTCCATTGAAAAATTAACTTTCTCTATTGCTACAAGAGAAGGGCCTTTTCATATTAATCAACATTTAATCTCAGGCCATGGATATTTCTGTAAATGATGATGGTATTCATCCTTGCACACTTGCTGAGAAAGTGTCAGAATCTGAGAAATGTATTTTTACTAGAGCATTATGTAACATGGATGCATCATGGAATCGTACTGGGAATGCCCTCGCAACCAGGTATTTGTTGCACAAATACAGAGTCTTCCAGCGTATCTTCACTTCTAATCTATATCCCCGCTCTGGAAATAAGAATGAGTTGACTCTGCTTATGTTCGCATTTTATACTCAATTGTTACTGGTGTTAATATTTGTTTGCCCTCTTTGATTTGTTACTCGATCATTCAATTCCGTATTCATCCTGGCCATAGTGATATTTCATTTGGGTATCTCATGAATGTGCTAGCGACTCACATGTAGGTAGCTATGCCTGTTGGAGAGGCTCCTATCTAATACCTTATATTCAACAACTCCAACATAAACAAAATGTAGTTGGATTTGGCTCAAGGTCAAGTTGATATTGGTGCGGGTGGAGCTATTGCTGAAGCTGGGAATGATGAAGAGGGTGATGTTCCTCCTCCAGATGATATCAATATGGATGGTATTTTTAATAAAATTGATTCTGACTCTGGGAATGATCCAGACTATGAGCCATCTGATTTAATGCATGTCTGAGTGCATTAGATGAGAAGGTAGAACAGATGTATGTTGGCCAAAATGCCCAATTCAAAAGTTTGCACAAGTATTTTAGGCGCCTACAAAAAGGCCTTCATCAAATTGATCCAACCATACCTGCTCCCTCTTCTGGATCAGATTGAGAATTTTACATACTTTCTCTTTGGTTTGTAATAACTATACGACTTTGCTTTCTCTATGGTTAAGTGACTGAGTTCTTTGACTTGACTTGATAATATTTTATGTTATGATATTCTAAGTTTTCTATTAATTATCTTGCTTATTGATTCTTCCTTTGTCATATTTTTGACAAAAAGGGGGAGAATTGTGTGATTAATGATGAATATGATGATTGGTAGGCGTACTTCTCAGGGGGAGTTGTTAAACTCAGGGGGAGTTAGTAAACTTACAAGATATATTATGCCTTGGTTATCTCATGTCAATGACAATCGGTGCATGATTCTTTATTAATTCTTATGATGCTTCTCTTATTGTATTTTATGCATTGAATATAGGAGTGTGTTTTGTCATAAATTTGACAAAGGGGGAGATTGTAAGTGTTGTGGTTTGAACCTTCTTTGGTTGTCAAATTTTGTGTGTCAAAACCTCTATATGTGTCTTGTGTTGGTATCTTGTTATATATGCTTGAGACATCTCTACTTCAAGACACGACGATGAACTCCTCAAGCTAGCTCAAGCTACATATTTGATGATATTCAAGAACAGCTCAAGTTCACGAAGAGTTCAAGTTCAAGACTCAAATATTCAAGCTTTGTAAAGTTCAACGTGTTCAAGCTACATTAAGAAGAATTCAAGATTTGTAAAGTTCAACATGTTCAAGCTACATTAAGAAGAATTCAAGCTTCGTAAAGTTCAACATGTTCAAGCTACATTAAAAAGAACTCAAGCTTCTTAAAGTTCAACATGTTCAAGCTACATTAAGAAGAAATCAAGCTTCGTAAAGTTCAACGTCTAAACTAATGAAGGTTTAATGTCCTTGGTAAGGTTTGATTGACCTTAGGTTGACCTTTAGTGTAGGTCATTTTGAATACATAATTCATATATTTTTTACAAATGATTTTGGTCTGTTCTAAGACTAGTCCTGGACCTTGTTTGACTAGTCCTGACACTAGTTCAACCAATCATAGAAAATCCAAGACCAGGCAAAGTTTGTTGCAAATTATAGAATTTTTTCTGTTCGGTTACGACTAGTCCTAGAGTCCGCTCGACTAGTCATGGGACGGTCACGACTAGACCTTTGACCAGTCGTGGAGCCACGACTCAAACTCCAGCAACTAAATCATGGGTCGCATGACTAGTCGTGTGAGGTCCACGACCAGTCATGGGCGGCCTTTGACTAGTCGTGGACTGCTCACGACTAGTCGTGTAACGGCTTTATCCGATCGTGCCCGAATTTTCAAAAATTTATTTCTCCTTTGACTAGTCGTGGTGACCCTAGGACCAGTCGAAGATGAATTTCTACAGCTATAAATAGCACATGAATTTCAGAGTTTTTCATTGAAAATTAAGTGAATTCAAAGCTCCACTCTGAGATAAGTTTGTGTCTATTCTTAAGCTATATTGTGCATAATTCTATTTCCTTTTGTTAGATTTTTTCTATTTGATTTAATTCATCATTCCAATCTGATTTGAAAAGAGGAAATATTATTTTCTTTCTTCTGGGAATTGAAATTAAATAGAGCTAGCGCAGTCTGATTTAATTTAAAATCAATTAGAACTTAGAACCATTATAAAGTGAGTGTTGGACATTTAACTTTCATATCTGAACATCTACTCCAATTGATTCTTCTGGGCTGCTACAAAGGAGAAATCCAGGTATTTTACAATTCTGTAAAATTTTCATTCTTTTGGTTTTTGTTTGGAATTCGCCAGAAAAATTTCATTTGTTGGTTATCTGAGGAGAGCCAGAAAACTCAGAATAGTGTGGGTTTTTGGATTGTATAAGCCCAAGTTAAAAGACACAATTGTGAAGGTTTTAGGTGAACCTGTGAAACCTATTTTAATAGTGAACGCTAATATCCCTGTGTGAGGATATTAGAAGTGGAGTAGCATTCTGTGTGGCTGTTGTAAAATAGTTGGTGTACACACAGGCAAACCACTATAACTCTTTATCTTGTGGATTGATTGCTTGCTTAATTCCTTATTTTTTATCATTCAGTTCTGTGGAATGTATATGTGGATGTGAATGCTGTAACTATTTACATTTCAAGCAAGTGTGGAGAATGTTGTAATAATCTAGAGATTTATTTCAGCATTTTATCTCGTGCTATACTTTTATCAATCTGTGCTTCAATTTCAGTAATTATTCTAGTAAGGTTGCCCTGCCATTTCTATGGTGCATGGTTGTCCCTAGAATCATCAATTCTTTAGATTGCAATTCCTTTGCTATTTATTTTCAGATTGAGTTTTGTAACACCCTGAAAATCGGGGGTCGTGTATAAACTCAACTCTCGAGTTCCAGACCGTCACTTATGCAACAAAAATGATTATGATTCAATGTTGTCTGATTTAAAGCATTCACATGAGTAAAAGTATACCAAAACTGCTATTCATACTTCAGATCCAGTGATAAAAGCAAGCGGAAGACTAAACAATATATATATCACTGTATGGAAAAACAAAGTAAATCTCATCTGTCTCCAAAGTATGACTACATCTCTGAGTCTCATATAATATACATGAACAAAATAAATATCCAAAATGGTCCCACTGAAATCCCATCGATCCAGGTCGCCTACGCGAAGCCATCGTATACTGCATGTACGAGAACTCGTCCTGGTCCTCGTCGATGTCTGGCTCCACCTCCTGGATCTCAGCCTCACCTGCATCTACAACAGGGTCTGGTGGGTGTTGCAAACACCATCCCATAACGTGGGAGTGAGTGATCAACTCAGTGGAATCATAGAGCAAAGATTAGCATGTTTACAATTCAATCATGCGATAATAGTAAAGCAGTAAATCAGACATTCCTAATACTGTTGTTAATGCAAGATGACATGACGTGATGTATGCCCTTACCGACGATCTCCCTCATACGGTAACATCTTACGACCGCGGCATGCCACACTCCCTAGAGTGCTCCACATCTTCCAGGCACATGCAATGCTATGGTGATATGATTTTCTAGTTGTTATTAGTCCATTCAAACAGCAGGATTGGGAAACTAAGGTACTTCCCTTGTATCAATCCCAACACAGATCCTGTCTAGGGTCGTCACTCCTAGTAATCTCATACGATGTATATTTCATAGGTCACTGTAAGGGCTGCCAGGGCTGTTGCTCGCACTCGTTGCACCGCTCCCCCATCACCTTATCAATACAGGCCTACTGTACTCTACTGCAACGGAAGGGTCGTCGCCTCCCGTGGACTCAGAATACGCTCGCGGTCACTACAAAGGACTCGTCACCTGATCAGTGTAGGCCGATAGCTAGAATATAGTGTCCCATACCACCATAATCTGCTCACGAGTCTAGGAGCTCACTGGTCACTACGGGGAGGTTTGTGGCCCCAGCATAGGCCGACAGCTCGACCACGGTGTCCCATACCACCATGCCCGGCTCATGAGTCTTCGTGGATCAAGGTACCATGGTTAACAGGGTTTACAATGGTAAGTTCAGTACCCTAGGTTCAAGCAGTTATGACTCATATAAGGTGAACATACATCGGCCAGTCGGGTTGCTTGAAGGGCTCGACTAGCACGATCGCATCTCAAGTCGAACGACATGAAGTGCGTAAAACACTTGGCGTGGCCTAACCACTGCCGCCAACTCTAAACATGAATCACGTTCATCGACGCGTCGTTCGTGGATATGACCAGTCAGCCACGAATTCGCTCGGTTACCGACTGCCTGGACTAAGTCTAGTCCCAAGCACTTATGGAATCACATCAACAATATATGTAAAAGTATTGGAATTGAAATACAATCATGTGAGCATGTTAACACATGTTATAACATTCAACTCAAGCAAACCTTCAAGCACATATATTCCATGCATGTAATGAAATCATGCATTTAGTCAACATGTAGAAAATCATTTAGGTCAGCATATTAATTGAGAAATCAATCACAAACTATCACATAACATCATTTAATTCAATACATACTAATACAAGCATTTATACAAACACCTACACTACACACTTAAGTCTACATATAGTATGTCGACCCAAAGTGCGCAACTAGGCGAATCTCTTCGCCAAACTAATTATGCACGCATTCCTAACTTCCTAATGTGACAACAAACCATGTCAACCACATCAGCAAAATATGAATGTAAACAGTACTTCCTACAAATGACTAAAATGCCCTAAATCTCATATTCTTCGTTAGTTTACGAAACGGGAAACGGAGAGCATTTTGTACATGTCAAACGGCGATGCCGTCAAGAATCTACTATTAAACGACATTGAAAGCATTGGGAACCGTCAATCAAAGCGTCTAAAATCCTCACCTTATGTCTTGTAGACTTGGGAATTGAAACGGAGCGTATACGCTTCATCTACGGCGAATAAGGAGCCTAATACACAAGATCCATAAGCTACATCGCTATGGAAACAAGGGAAACTCAAATCAACAACTATTTAGGATATTTACTTACCTAGGATCGCGGTGGAATCGCCGGGAAAGCGGTAGAGGTGTGTTGCTTAAGCATGTGCAACGCGTAGTACAAGTGGCAGGAAGAACTCTCCCACACTCTCACAATCTCTCACCTTTTTCTCTCTCCCAAGCTAGGGTTTCTCTCAAATTCTGATGGGAGAGAGGAGTGAGGGTTTCAACCCCTTTTATAGCTTAAAACATGCCCAAAATAGGCTTGGAAACAATGTTTACTTGGTGCCTAACCAAATTGGGGCCGTTTCGGTCCAAAAGGGCATTTCTGAAGGTCTCCTGGCCAAATGCGGTCGGACTTAAGCTTGTGCATACTGGATCTAGCACACATCCAGTTTTCAGACCGGTAGGGTTCCCAGATCGCACGTGGCGGCCCAGTTTCAGTTTAACGGTCACCGCACCAAGATCAGGCCTATAAGTCTCGTGATATGTAATAGAAATTTTTCCTGATCCAAAGGTGTAATTTGGCTGTATTCTGACGGTCAGAACGCTTAATACTGATGCGTCAATTTCGTGTGCCAGATTTGAATTTCAAATTCCAATTTTAACCCTATTCTCACTCTCTTCACTCCAGGCTCAATGAAATAGCCTCTGAACGTCAGTTGGACTTGATATTCGAAACGATTGCCAAGCCCAGCTAAGTGGTCATAACGGTCTAAGATGGTAGGCATCTGACTTACGACGCGCAATCTAGATCCAATAAAAAGTTTCAAGGAGGTCCCGAGAACAAACCGGTTTAGAGTTTGATCCGAGGCTTTAGAGCATTATAGCAACCTTGGTTCCACTCGCTTTGGGCCTTGTAGAACGTATTTAAAGTGATCAGGGACCATTTCCCAGCTATTCTAACGTTGCACTAGCTAACCTAGTCATATTTCTTAAAGGAATGAATTTTACGCAATTTCGGGTCGAGTTGGTACTCGAGCCCAAGTATGGATTTTTCACGGGCGTTACAAGTTTTTGATTCAAAAGACGTTCTAGAAATAAGGTTGTCCTACCATAAGCCCTTGTTAATTTTTGTGTAAGGTTGTCCTTAGAACTGAATTTGTATCAACCTCTCAATGCTTGTTTATTGAGATTGATTTAATTCTAGCATTGTGAATTGAGTTATTGTGTAAGGCTATTTCTTCATTTTAATCTTTGTATTTAATTTTAATTTGGCATAGTCCTATTCACCCCCCCTCCCCCCCCCCCCCTTTAGGACATATAGCTTGGCCATTTCAGATGTAAATAGACCCATCAAATATTACCAAGTATACAGTGAAAAAAGGTGACTAAGCCCACCAATCTCAGGCCTTTGGAAGCAAGGTGCACAAGCATCAAACTTCAGCCCTGGAAAATGCAGGGGAAGCATCAATAATGTCCTCAAAAATAAAAATCCCTTGCACTGCCAAATGGTATGGGGGAAATCAAACAATTCAATATTGGATCCAGCAAAGCATATACATTGAAAACTAAAGAGCATAACTAAATGGAAAGAGAGAGAGAGAGAGAGAGAGAGAGAGAGAGAGAGAGAGAGAGAGAGAGAGAGAGAGAGAGGAAAAAGAAGATAACTAAATGCCTAAATAATGCCATTAACATTCCTAAAGCAAAGTTTTGGTGTAGTAAGTTGGGTGGATGAAGTCTCCATTAACAGCTTTTTTTTTCTCATGAGCTAAGCATCACTTACCAAATTCTTAGCCCCTGGAAGGTTTCCTCTTTTGGCAATATTAATAGCAAGCTCTAGATTGTTTAACTGAAAGAGTCAACAGATATTTTTTAATACAAGCATTCAATTTGTTGCATTAGGAATAAAACTAAAACAAGACTAAAGACATACTTGGCCACTAACGAAAGGCACAAGTGTCACTTCGTTGATAGTTGCAAGTAACACTAGATTGATATCCAGATTGATGTAAATAGATGGAGAAACAACTGTACTGATTTTGTGTGGATGAAGGTAAAAAAATGTAAGCTTAATTCAAAACTTTTGTAGCCCACAAGAAGTTTTTAATGGTTAATCACTACTGTTTCTAATGTTATGGTCCACATGAGATTTGATCAGTTTTATGTGTGCCACAGGTTCTTTTAATAAAGTGGCCAATCAAACACAATTGAATCCAAACAAGCCCAATTACAAGTGATCCTGGTTGAAGGATGCTTTAGCAGTCTAACCCACATACCATCACCACCTCCATAAATCTTTCCAGCCTAAACAAAAGGAAACTGGCAGAGACGCTTAACATGTCAAAACAACTTAACTCTACCTAAAGAAAATTTTTATAAAAAAAATACAAAAAAAAAAGAGTAGGAAAATTTTACATATCTCAAAGAAATTAACTCCTCTTTTACCACCATCAGAATATGTTGATGCTAATATAAATCTATCAATGAAATTCATATCAAATATGCCACAGCATACAGAGAACTAAATCAAATGAGAGGGGCGAAGAAAAGAACGATTACCTATAAGCAACTATCAGAATCTTCACAAAACAAAGGCCTTGTCTATCACTAAAAAGCCGGACCATTACAAGGCAAAGCAGGTAAGGTAATGAATTTCTAACAAAATTAACAAGAATAGAAACCAAGTAGAAAGTAAAAACAAGCGAAACATCCAACTGGGAACACAAATCTTCTCATTTCCAAACTATTAAAATTTTCAAAAGAATTTCAAACTCTTCAGCAAGTCTATATCACAGCCAGAGGATGCAAATAAACATCTAGAATACATACTGATTATAAGAATGGTAGTATATGACCAGATATTGGAAGTTGAGAATCTAGACCAAGAACCTGATGAAATTATCATTGATAAGATCATGACCATCCATTTCACTTTAGCCACTAAGGAAAAAGGTGACAAGCATATCGACCATCTATTTCTCTGGAACCATATCACAACCAAAAAATATGGTTTGTGATCATCTATTTCTCTGAAGGCATGAAAGCAATCAGATCAACCTTTTCCTCTTAAACCATTAAAGAACAAAGTTATCCCAAAAAGTATATCTAGCATTATTGAGTTTCAAAGCAGACAGCTCATAATTCATCAATATATAAATATCATCATATCCCACATGTTGGATCCTCAACCATTGCTTATGTTATTTGGAAGTTCACAACTTACAGTTGGCATCTTACAATTGTCGATAATCCATTGCCATTGCCAACGGAAACATGAAAAGCCAAACATGGCATGTGTTTCAAAAATTTCACAAAACTTGGTCACCAAGTCCCATCTTGCTGACCAATAAGCATGAAAATATATCAAAACAAAAACAGAGCAAAGTGATCTTTCATTTGAAAAGACTAGTGAACCAAGCATTCATCCATACCGTATGTCCCAAAATCTTAGTCCGTCATGTACAACAGTCACTATTACATTTACACTCTCTGTATCTCTGCACATCATATACTTGCATTTCAAAAAAATTAATAAAAAAAATGGGTATAGTATTGTCCCACCAAGATCCTCATAATGGACTTATTATACATGGACCATGTATTGGAATGTGCAAGGTCTCCTGCTGTATTTCCAAGGACCTCAAACTGATTGTCAGGGAGAATAGCGATTGAACTGTTTTCCTAGATATTATCCAAACCAAAAGACTAAATGGGAGAATTTATTTTTTACTTTAAAATGAAAAATGAATGTCATCTAAACAGGCCGCATAACTAGGAACTTGTACAAACATAATTCTTGAAGGAATAGTTTTGACTGAAAATAAATAGAATTTAGATTAGCCCATTTATGTTCTTGAGGTTAAAATTGTAGCAGAATACCAAATCAAACTACTTAATTTTGCTTAATTCAGAAATTTTGCAGCATAGAACCCACGAAAGTATCTGATTGATTCTATTTGTAGCCAAAAAAGAAAAGCCATCAAGCAATTGCTATAAACGACAGATTTAAAATCGTGGTGGAAACAAAAATCAACCCAAAACATATTGCAACAGATGCTTTTAGGGATAAAATGATTTGTCCATGAATGGTGCATTCAGTAAATGATAGACAAATGATAGACCAAAACTTACCTAATTAGATATACATAGTGAACTAAGAGAGTAGAAAAATAAAAGCAATGACTAGCTTCACCCAATGATGCAGGACTAGAATAAGAATAAATGGAAAATAAACACTTAAGATATTAGAACTTGCTCTGCTATCAAAATAATGTAGTATGAGACTGAATTTTTTTAATACAAGATAGTGGGAGAAGTGTAGGAGTTGACAAATATGAAATATGAAGTAATTGCAGAAATTCTCCTCCATTAAACATAATATAAAGCAGAATTTATATTACTAAATAAAAAAAAAAAGAAGAAGAAGAAGAAGAAGAAGATGGCTGTTAAATGAACTTGGAACAACCTTTTCAAATATCATGCTTCTGATAAGGATAGAATTATGACATCAGGAGAACTTTTGATACTCTGGCATAGTGTGATGGATGAACTAGACAAACTATGGTATGGGTCCTTGTTGAGACATAATATAGAAAAAAGCTACTTTTTATTTGATTTTATGATTTTCATATTGGTGAACAGTTTTTGGATGGTTGCAATGAAAATCATTAAGCATCATCATTCATTGACAGAATAGGAAATCATACATGTAGATCCCTAATTAGGGTTTCAACATTGTAAATCCTTAATTAGGGTTTCAACATTGTAAATCCGTAATTAGGAATTCACCATTGTAAAGTCCAAAAGCAAGTTATCAACCCCA
Source organism: Magnolia kwangsiensis (assembly GCA_037074715.1). NCBI lineage: Eukaryota > Viridiplantae > Streptophyta > Magnoliopsida > Magnoliales > Magnoliaceae > Magnolia > Magnolia kwangsiensis. The sequence goes on from CM073585.1 coordinate 67,677,744, forward strand.
TAATTACTTGATGGCAAATCCATAAGTTGGCCGATCAATAGCACAGTTTAGATCAACTGGCCTGCAGGCTGATTGGATAATAGCTTACACACTAGATCATTCACTCGGTAGGATAGACTCAGATCATGAGACTAAGAGAATTACATCCAGATTTGGTGTATAAACTATCTCCAACATGCAATCAGACATACTTCCACTAATCCCAAACCATTCCTCCTTTGATATTAATATCTTGAATAGCCCATCATTGCCCACACTGATAATTCAAAATTAATCCGTCAATCCCACAATTTAGAAAATTTTGTCCATAATGCAATTAGGTATTGTGGCAAAACCAAGAGATGGCTCACCAATTTCATGTTTTGGATCACTCAATTAGTAGGTGTGCATGGTTTTAAGACCTGTCCAAGTTTGGTGGGACTTCAATGAGTCAGCCCAAACTCGCTGGAACCCGATTTGGTTCAACACCACAAGTCATCCACCCTAAATCACCCCTTACTTGGGCAAGTCTGGCCGATTCAGGCCCGATTCGGGTGAGTCTCAAAATAGAGACATTTCATCGAACACATGTTCTACACACCTTAAACATTCACAACAAATAATGAAATGGCAAGACTATTCTATATCTGCATCCATTGTATAAATGGCATACATCTATAAAAACCCAGACCATCTAGATCATTGGTTTCATTGTTTACCAGAAATGGTCGAGGAAGAGGTGAAGGGCGGCGGCTGCTGGCCACACTTAGAGTGGTGAAGATGATGCTGGAGAGGAAGCGCCATTGCTAGAGACGATGCATCGTTGCTGTAGAGGAAGAGATAGATAGAGAGAGAGAGAGAGGGAGAGAGATATGGAGATCAAGAGAGATAGGAAGATCGAGAGAGATAGGGGGATCGAGAGAGATAAAGAGAGGGGGAGAGGGAGATCGAGGGAGATGGAAAGAGAGGGAGATGTGGAGAATGAGAGGGAGAAAAGGGTTTTGGGGATTATCGAACGGAGATCTGCTGGGGGGGGGGGGGGGGAGAGAGAGAGAGAGAGAGAGAGAGAGAGAGTCAGGGTGGGGAGAGTGAGAGAGTCAGGAGGGGAGCTGCTAGGTTTTTTTCTTTTGGTATATATAGCGTAGGCTTACCAGCACCCTCATTACCTAGCGCCGGTAGAGGATAATCTCAACCGTCGACTATGCTCCGTATTCTTGTAGTGTTTTATTTTAACCAATGTATAATTTAAAGATTAAATTATTTTTTTCCACCCATGTTTTAAAATTTTAAATTATTTATTAATTTATAATTTGTTATTTTTCCCAAAGTTAATACTACAAGTAAATGGTCAGAATATGAAAATTTACCTAGAAACGAATGCTAGGAAATTGCCACAGGGGGCACACTACAAGATTAATGAGGTATAACGCCAGATTCTAGCGGTGAAAATAAAAACCCGCAAGCATAGGTGTCATATAGTGGCGTAGTATCCTACTATTATCACTGCCTTATACATATAACAACAGAATATAGTGTCTGTCACTATATCTTGGACCTATAATGCCAGATTTTAATATCCGTCGTTGTAACCCACCTTCTTGCTACCACCAATGTTCCCGTCATGGAGTCATATAGTGGCGGACTTTGAGATCTGTCATTGTATTCCATTTCACCCACAACGGATACTACTTTCTGTTGTTGCAACCCATCTTCCCACCAAAGTCACCATTCTCGGTATATGATTTTGGATGTATGTGAGTCATTTAGTGGCGGATTATGGGATCCGTCGATGTATTCCATTCCCGGCCCCGCTGCCTATATAGCAACGGATTTGGAAGTTTGCCATTGTAGGCAATATTCCCGCCATCGCCACCATTTTTCGCCATTAATGTTTGGCAAAGCCTTATAGTGTGGATAGTTTTATCCGCCACTAGTCCTATTATAGTGGTGGATAGTTGGTTCCACCGCTATATGTTTCACTTAACAAAATCAAAATTGTATTTGTCCTCTCTCTCTCTCTCTCAACTCTCTCTATTTTCTAAGTCTTCACTCTGATCTCTCTTTCTCTACAAAGTACTCCGCCCTTTTTTAGGAATTTGTTAATTGGGTTTGGGTTTTGATCAAGTAATCTCCACTTCCCAATCTATTTCTGCATTAGATGATTTTTTTACATCCATCCAATCCTCAATTATGTCATTTTAACCCCTCAAATCCATGTTTCACTACAACAAAGTGGAGAATTATCGGTGCATTTTTATTGGCGGCTATCACTAACTACCGTTAAAAATGGGAATCACTGACAATCATTAAAAATGCCCCTAATGTTATAATGTGGTTGTTGGTAAAATATCTTGATCGACTAAAAAACAAGCCCTTTCTTATATGTATATCCATCTCTCTATCTCTCTTTCCTTCTCCCTTCATTAATCTATCTCCCTCGTACTCTCTCGATCTCTCTCCCTTCCTCTCCTTCCCTCTCCTGATCTCCTTCTCTCTCTCCCTCTCTCGATCTCTCTCTCATCCTTATTCTCTACAATACGTTGTACCTCCATTGATCTCTCTCTAACAATTGAAGAAAATAGAAGAAAGAAAAAAAAATAAAGGTACTCTCTTGATCAATCTCCCTTAATCTTTGTCTCTCTCACTTCCCTTTTTAATGGCTAAAATTTGGGCATCAGTCATGGCAGTGACAACCATATCCACCATTGTCCATGGCCGTCAACATTTGTAAGTTATTTGTTTGAAGAAATGCTTTAATAGAGAACCTTCTTAGATAAAACCATTCTACTGGTCCTCTACTTCAAACAAGAACTTTTCTAATCGATTGCCTAGTGATTTCCAAGACACCTATATGTAGCCATTGTGTTTTCTATTTTGAACCATGCCTCTTCTCTGTGATTTGCATGTTTTTGTTGAGATAACTTCGTGGGATCCTAGTCCTTTATAACACCGCTCGTGTGCACGTGTCCCAACCCACATCATTGATAGACCATATACGGTACCCTAGTGCACCCAACAACCCCACCTGAGTTATTTGTACTGGATGACCTTAAAACCTCTGTCCTGTGGACCACATCATCCCTGCAGTCACTACGATGAAAATTATGAGTTAATCTGATGCTCTGTTAGTGAGATACGACCCATCAAATTCATGACTTAAATTACGTATCTTGTAACACAAGCAACCTTTATTGTGCTAGGCCCATTGGACTTGGGCCCATGTTAGCCTAAAGCCCACTTTCTAGAACATAAAAATTATTATAAGATAAGACAATCACTACATGACAAATAAAGAGCTAGCAAATATAAGACAATGAACTATAAGACAAAAATGGTTTCTCCCTAAAATCAATCATTAGCCCTCTCCCCATGCCTTGGAAACTAATCATGGCCCATGTCCACCTCATCCTACACATACATTTAATGCATGTCTTATTTTGTGCCACATTACTTCAAACAACTAATTGAAACATTCCATCTCATCATCCACTATGCATCGCTTACAACCCACAATCCTTATCCATCCACTAGCCAATGCATGCTTAGATTTCTTCCACCTTGTCCAACTCATGCTTAGCACCATATACCTCATCCATCCACTGCCTATACCATACACACTCCATTTCACTTTTAGCACCAATAAGATCCCATAAAATTGTCACACCATCTTGCCACCTCAACCCCCATTCTCTATAAAAGAGTAGGAGCTCTCTTACACTCACACTTTTGCTATACTTAGAAATTTCTGAGATTTTAAGAGAGAGTGAGAAAGAGTGGGGTCAAGTTGTGGCCCACCATCAAACCTAGAGAGAGTGGACCACACATCATCATCCAGCCATCCATCCCTTTGAGGTGAGTTTACACCCCTCCCTCCATCCTCCTCATTCTTCTCTTTCTTCCTTTTATAATTTATTGATGTGTGTGGGCCCACTGGTGTGGAGCCCCTATTTGCATGCATGGCTGGCCATGATGGTCATCAAGGTGAGAATGGCCTAACATGATGAACATTATATCCACAGCTTTCACATGTAGTCCCCCCTTCTTCTTTTTTTATCTGGATAAAAACTTGTAAAATTTTATAAAATCAACCATACTAGGATCTGAGTTGAAACTTGGTAATAATATGATCCACAATATGAGCTAACTCTTAGCTAAATTTTATAGCTATCTAACGGTCCAATCATCTGTGACATCATCTTTACTTGATTGTTGTCCAACAACACATAGAGGGTTTCGATTTACCAAAAATGGATCCATTTTTGCTCCCTTTAGTGAACCCGTTAGAAATATATATTTTGTTGGGTTTGTAGAAGATCAAATTATCTTTCCAATGATGTTTAATAATATTTGATTAGAGTTCAGACGACTGAGATCTTGGCCTTATACAAAAATGTATCCAGGGACTTGTTCTGGCTACATATGGTGTGGGCCACATCCATTATTCCAACAATCAAATCTATTTTATATTTTTCTTTAGCATACTTATGATAAGTGAATAATCATATGTACGATCTCTGTGGTTAGATTTGTTGTTGATAGAATTTTAGAAATTCTAGACCGACAAATGCTTCTGTAAGGATAAATCTTGAATTGTTGTGTGTCGTTCAAATGGATCTAAAGCCCTGTATGGTTGGAGACATATATATAGTTCCTAAATGATGTATTCCCAAAACATCCACTTACTCTAATTTCTCAATAGAGAATCTAATCATAGATATTTGATCAATACATTTCATGTGCTACTTGATGTGTATGTTGAATATATGTTGTACATAACATTCATCCTCTTATTGACCTACTTGGTCTGGGACCACTTGTGATTTATGTATTTTATTAGTTCATCTAATATGGATACCCATGTGCACTATTGTGTGTGTCTTATCTATGGTTTACTAGTTTGTGGGGCTCACTTGTCATTGAATGTATTTTATTTCATTTGCACTTTCTATTTGTTGAAATTTTTGTAAGTTCCTAACTACATTACATGTAGACCTCTTTGACACCTTATGGTGGGCCTCACACTCTGTAGTTAAGGGTTTCACTATGGGGGATGTTTAATCCTTATATCAGTGAGTTGCGATGTCCTACCTTTTCATCAGGAATGATCCTCAAGTGTTTGGAAAGTGGGCTCAAAGTTGTGACAAGCCCCATTGATGAAAATTGTCTGATTATTTTTGTATTTTGTACCAACTTTAAGCCTTTGTAGTGGACCCCATGCAGAAGATATGAGTAGGCCATTGCTTAGAACCTTTAACCTATAACAATGAATAAGGAAATTATATTTTACTTGGGCGAAATCAGATCCCACATGATCGGGGAGTGGGTCCCAAAATGGGTTTAGGCACGGTTGTGAAGAAAATTAAAATACTTATGTTTGGCCCTATACTAAATATTATGCATGCACAACCAGTTGGTCCCAACTTATATTTTTTGAAGCCAATATATAGTACTACTAAGGGCAACTGACGATGCAGTGAAAGGTCGTCCCCCGTGATCATGGGACGTATAAAAATTAGGCCAAAACTAATTATGCATTGTGTTTCCTACATATTTTCTCCAAGTACCCATGTTTGGACCATCATAGTAAATTATACACAATCAACCATTGAGGCCCACATAATACTTTTTAAAGCCCATACATAAAGCTACTAGATGGATCCTTCCTTTCACCAGATGTGGGCCCCACATGATCATAAATTTGAATTGAAGATGACCAGAAACCAACATTGCACTAAAAATCTGTTTAACGTAAAATTTATGTGGGGTCACGTCAATGGTGTCCACCACCTTCCCAAGGCATTTAATACACCATCCAAACCTTGAAAAAGAACTCATAGGTGTTGGTGGGATCAAAACCATATGTGGGTCATTTAGTGTGGGCTGTCTTGTATGGGCCTTACCATTAATCTAAAATGAGGCCCACCTGACATGTTTTGGAAATGGGTGTTATATAACTTGTGAAATGTGTAGTGGACAGATCTTGCTGTCCAGTTGTTGTCTTAAGATACGGGTGGCCTTGAGCCCATCTAAATGAGGCAACCCTAAGACCAAAGTGGGCCTAACATTAAGAGAAATTATTGAGGAGTAAGAAGCCTATCATGGTAAACTTCCTTGAGCCCGTTGGGTAGGCCCATTGCCTACTGGGCAGCGTGCCTTAGACACTACCTCTATTCAAGTGGACCACACTTAGTGAGGCCTGTTTTAGAATGCATAAACTAGATTATTGGGATTTTTCTTAGTTTGCTTGTGTATGTGGCTAGTGGGCTCAATATGATGCATGACATGAAAAATGTTAGCATGTTGTCCTTATGTTTGATATCGTGCATTATTTCTAGTTGATGGTGGAATGTGTGGGGACCACTTAGTTATGGAATTAGATCCACACCATTGAAAGATTTATGGTTGGAAGTTTATGCCTTTGGGTTGGCCTATTGGTTCATCAAGTGGGACTCACACTTGACCTATATGACTCCATGCCTTGCATGTAGTCTAAGGTCAATATGGAAGTCACACTAGGTAGAATGCACCTAGTAATGGTTGAGATGATGATACGTGTGTGGTAACATGATAATGATGATGGTAAATTATGACATATGCATTAATGATGGAAAAGTAATTATTTGTGGTACTTATGACATCTCTTATGTTCATCATTAAGTGGAAATGATCCTCATGATAATGATGATAACATTGTGTGTGTGTGTATACATATACATGCATGATGACAAAACATGCTAGTTTTCTACCGTGCTTGGTATCCAAGTGATAATAATACACATATTGATTGTTGTGATGATAACGTGGATAAGATAATCATGTTTTACTTGATGCATGGATGATGATAAGTAAATGATGTTGGTGAACGTAAGTATAACCTCATGTATGATAGACACGTAATGCCTAGGGCATATATAATATAGTGTTGGACGATGACCATGATATTGATCTTATATAGGCCTGAGTTAAGGCCCATTGCTAATGGGTAGTAAGGCCACGATCTAGCCCACATCAAGACAAGATTAAGGGTCCAAATGGACATTCCCATGGACAATGGACTATGACCTGAGAGTCTACTATTAAGTATCCATGTGCCATAGCTTGGCAATTTGATTTATCCTACCCTCGTTATGTTGACATCAACTTAATAGTTTGATGCTAAATTGATTCATGAGCATTCATTTTATATGCATGCATGAGCACATCATGAAATTATAGCCCACATGTTGGTCCATGTACCTGGGAGACATCCAGAGGAGTTAGGAGATTATGGATATTGTTTGATTTGGGCCCTTGTGCTAGTCCATATGATTGGACGAGATCCAGAGATGTACTATGTTTAGGCCCTCGTGTTGGTCTATATGGTTATTTGGGGCCCTTATGTTGTTCCATATGCCTAGATGAGATCCAAAGGAGTCAGGGGATTTTCAATATTGTTTAATTTGAACCCTCGTGCTAGTACATATGATTTGATGAGATCTAAAGATGTACTATGTTTGGCCCCTCGTGTTGGTTCGTATGTTAATATTTAGGCCCTTGTGTTGGTCTGTATGGTAGTATTTGAGCCCTCACGTTGTTGGTCCTTATGCCTCAATAAATGTCTAAGGGATTTGGGGTATATATATGCCTTTATGATTCTACATTTGATTATATAGGCTTTCATGGTGACGTATTTCCCAAGTGGATGTTTTGTATGGTGGCCACATGATGGCTAATTGGATGAGGTGGTTTATGTTGAGGCCTTGTGATGGCTCAAGTATTGATACTATTGAGAAGGTTTGAGAAGGGTGCATTATGGCTACCCCAGGCTTAGATCCTGATATTGGAGACGTCTATCCTCCAATGAACTCGTTAAGATTGGCTAATTGGGTCCTCTTCCGTCATGTGTCGAGTAGGAGGTGCAAGAGTCCTTTCCACTGTCGGGACGGGAAAGGGAAGAGGTGTGATGAGCCTACCTACCATCATGTGCTAGGTTGAGGTGGGTGGTATTCCGATTGACGAGGCCAGGTAAGGCAAAATAAATTAGGGTCCCCCATTGTTAAGCCGATGATTAGATGTGTAAGGGTTAATGCGCCCAATACTTTGCTTTTTGGAAATGTGTCCCACACTTTTTTAAGGATGTTAGGTTGCACATATGTGGTATGTTGTGATTCTTGGTGGAGATGTATCATATGGTATGGAGATGTGATAGTAGAGATGAGAGATGTTCATCATTTGACTCATGCATTCATTCATCCACTATCCACTCGGGCTTCTAGTGTTCAACTAAATCATCATGTTCACCTTCACAAAGGCCATGATTTCGATTAGGTATGGAACTAACCTAAGATCAGGAGTTCACCACATTGAGTCTAGCTATGAAAATCAGGTATGAGACTGGTTTGGAGAGAAATCTTTTATGATAGACCCCACGGCTTGTGATACCACGTACTATCATCCCAACTACACATGCCAGCTTTGTCATCCCTTTCTTCCTCGTACAACCTATGGTGGAATATGGAATTTGATTATCTTGTGCATGATTATTGGTCATTCTCATGATTCATTGTCATTCGTCTGAGTAGTATGCCTAATATTGATGATATGATTTATGATAACCTGTCTACCTTTAATAACATGCTTGATTGATACCATACTCACCTATAATAACATGCTTGGTTGATAATATGCTTTTGGTTATTTTAGATGTTTTTACAGGAACACATTGATAAGTCGTGTTTTACTCCCAACACGCAGTAGACTCACGACCTATGGTTTGCTCATACAGATGATTGACACCTTTTCAAGATGCGTTTAGTAGTAGAGTGCGTGCAGGAGTTATAGGGGCTTTGTTATCTCTTCTCCCTTACTGTTGAGCTGATGCACCATCTAATATGTGACATTTTGAACAGGTTTATCTCTTTCATATGTGTTGATAACATGTACAAAATGTGTAACCACCCAATCAGATTAATCGTTCAGAGAGAAAATTTTCCTCCACCATGAGCATGGGTTTCTTGTTCGAAAAGTTCACTTCCCGTTCACCAAGTTTGGTAAGTGGCGAAGAAGTTGATCCGACCCAAGTTTGGGACTTAGGAAGTATTAGTGCCTGGGTTTCGAATTTGGGATGTGACAGGCTAGTACCAAGCAAACTTGTTTTTACTACTATGAGTTTATACCTCTTATTTTTCAAGTTCTCTTATTTGTAAGTTTCTTCCATAATTTATAAATTATTCTTTCTTATTTTTCTAAATTTGCCAAAAATTATCTTTTTAAATGCCTTCAAATCATGATCACAACTCTCATTTCTCCTATTTGTAAATCAGGGACAAGTGTTGTTCTCTGTATAGAGATGGCCTTGTCTGAATCCAGTGTAGCTAGATGTTGAGTGTGAAATATTGCATATTTACCCACAATTGTGCATTGGTTTTATAAGCATAGGTGTGCTTAATTGATCTTATTATATGTGTGTTCCTATGCAAGGTGATTTGGAGAGTTAAGATGAAAAATGTTGATTAAAGTAAAGATTCAATGCTCAAAGAATGACCAAGTAGAGAATTGGATCTATGGAGGACAATATTGAAGAATTCAAGTGCTAAAGATCCAAGAAAACCAAGCATTAAAGATGTAGAAAAGTTTGAAAAATCACAAAGTTGAATAACAGAAATAACAAATGTTGGGTCCCACCTGAGGTAGGTTTGGTCCAACTGAAGGTGTCTAGCAAGAAACTATGATTTTCATACTTAATTTGGCTCGACTCTTAGTATGACCAAAGTGATGTTCGGTACCACCGAAGGTGGGTTCGATGCAACCTAGGGAGATAGAGACTTCAGACATATTTTGACTGGACTTGGCGTAATGTTTGGTGCAACTGGAGGTTACCATTGGTGCGACTAAAGTGGTACGAAAGTGTGGAAATTGAAGAGAGATAAAGGAGTTGTGGAGCTTCTACGGAGTCCTCTTTTGTCATGCCCCAGACTCGATAACCGGACTCACAAGGAACCCGATGACTAGTGGCCGCAACAGCCTCTGTAGTACCCCATTCTCGACTCCTGAAGTAGGTTCCGATCCTAGGATCCTATAAGGAGGATTTTCATAACAGTATAAGCGTTCCAATACGAGCATACCCAAGATTACAACAAGTATATTTGAGAGTAACAAAGGCACACATCATAAAATCTACTATGAATTTGAACTTTTATAAATATCCATAAGGTCTAAACGGACATACATAAGACAACAGAAGAAGGAAAGGAAGGAAAAGTTTGCAACACTGGGTCCTTAAGCTCAGTGCTACTCCAAGCTCTGCCGCTATGACGCCTGCCTAGGATCTCATGCACGCATCAATAGTGCATAAGCTTATAGAAGCTTAGGGGGTGGTGAAAGTGTATGACAATGGTGCACAGAAGAATAGCAGGAGGTACAAGGAGAGAAACATGCTCAATGATAATATCACAAGCCTTACCAAGCTTATCATGAATATGATGCAATGAGTCCTGGGCGCCATACCAATGTAATGCATGAAGGGGCTTATGCAGCCAATGCTAATGCGATGCAAGTAATGTCAGTGCTCATATCCAAACCACATATCAAGTACATTTTCAATCATAAGGAAATCACTGAGGTCCATTATACTATTGAATGATTGCAGCTCTACAGGCCTTGCACAGTCAAACGAGCTTAAGATACCTCACTACCCACCTGTGGACAGCCAATCACTAATAGGGCTCGACGGCAGTGGACCCATTTCAGGAGCTAGTCAGACTCAGCCTAATAATGCCCTCCTTCACAGGAGGATAAGGCCACATCCCTACCCAACCGACTACACGACAGTGGGAGTCGTGGCCTATCGGTATAAGGCCCTCATGCGTTCATAGCTTCCACTCGGTCATGGCATTGGGGCTGATCCTTGGTACCATGGAAGTTTTGGCAATTGTACTCATGGACAGCCTTCAACCTCCTATAATGGCCCTATGGGCATACCTTAGGGCCACCAAAGAGGACATCCAACCTCAATCGAGTCCTAAAAAGGTATCCCGCTACGCATATAAAGTAGGGTCTAAGGCCCAAGCAATGCATGGCCTAATGGGCTATACGCAAGCTCAACTCATAGGTAATATGATGGGCCCTTAAGCAAGGTTTGGGCCCAACCACAAGGGTCATAAATCCATATATTATGGTGGGCTTCATGGACAACCCAGTAGTTCATCCATATGGGCAAATTTCACATTTAACATAAGTGAGTTGGGCCTCACTTTTTAGCCCAAGTACAGGGTCAATTTAGTGGGCGGCCAAGGGCCCAACTACTTGCATATTATAGCCCCTAACCCATCACGATAGGTAGGAGGGTATAGGCCCAAAGGTCATTGGTCCTACTTAGAAGATTTTAGTCTATAAAGGCCTAAAGAACTAGTCAATTAACCACATACATCATTCTAATAAAAACCCAACTCTAGTGGGCCTCAGATGAGCCCTAATTAAACAAAAAATTACTAAAGGAAAAATGACAAAATAACATATTAATCCATCCTCAAATTTGGTGGGCCAGGTTTCCCCAAAATAACTCTTATAGGTAGAAGTATTAAGCCCATTGCCAAATTCTAGCCCACTCATTTTCTAAGTTAGTTAGAACTCAACAATAAAATTATTTTATAGTATATTTAATCCCTGATGGCCCACACACATCATTATGTGTCCCACCAGATAAGAAGGGGATATACAACACTTACTTCAAGTGGGTCATGCCGTTGGAATGCAGGCCCAGTAACAGCCTAAGACAGTAATATCCTATATGTAGGCAGCTCTACGGGCTCGGGTATTTGGACCAAAAACTCATCTCATGGGACCCAGTTAGAGGCTACCAAAGGGGAGGATGATCAAGTCCCCTAAAGACCCCACATGAATGGATGATGGGATATACAACACATTTAGATGGGCCCACAAGGTAGGCTAGAGGGCCAGCAATGTTGGACGCCCCAGCCTGGGCATCCTTGCCTGGTGGGCTAATCCAGGTCGTACCACGGGCAGTATAAGGCCCTAGTATCTCCAAAATTTTGCAGGGTGACAATTCCATGGTTGGGCCACACCTCCACAAAATTTCAGTATTTTTGGACAAATATAAATATTTTAATTCATTTTAAGAAAACAATCTGTCCTGAGATACTGCCTGATCTAAACATCTCACTGTGGCGGCCGGTCCAGCCGTTGCCACAGTGTGTACAAGTGTCCATTGGCCCCAAAATTTTGTAAGTGGGTCCTACCATGGGTGGGCCACCTCCCTACAAAATTTTAGAATATTTAGAGTGGAAAAAGAATTTTATTTAATTCATACAATTTATTGACAGAAAGGTTGTAGAAAATACAAGTTGCTGCCCCCTTTTTAGATCACCCATAAAGTGGGCTCATGCCATAGAAATCATGGAAAAGTGGTTGGGAGAGGTGCCTCTGCTGCTGTACATCAAGGTGGGGTCCGCATCAGTGGCCCACAAAGGGGATTTCCAAGTCCATATGCATGGTTGGACGGTCCCACATGTTGGACCATCCAGGCCCTTGGGCCGAGCCCTTGGGCGTTCCAAAGAGGGGCTGTTAAGGGTGGTTTTTAGCATACATCGGGGTGGGGTCCACATGCTAATGACCCACCCTCAATTCCTTTGAAAATAATTCAAACATTAGGGCCAAACACTTCTCAAAAATCAGTAACATAGGCCTGTAAAAACAATTCTGGACAGCAAGGTATATTGCTGTCTAGTGCGGTCCACAAGTAAAAGTCCAGCAAGAAAATCCTCACACACATCTGGAACGTACTTCTAATCGACCCAAGCCTTGAACGTGAGAATGGACAGCAAGGAGGATCTCCACATGTCCAGCAAATGGGACATGGGGACGTCCCATCAAGGGTGGACGGTTGGATGTGTCTTGCACATCAGGTGGGCCACCTTGATCAGTAATATTTGGGAGAAAGAAATAGATAGAGAGAGAGATCGGCCATACAAGAGGGATTTCGCCACTATAAATCCTTTATGCACAAAGAAGAACCAACATATACTAATCATCTTATGGATCTATGCATGCATGGACCTCCATAATAAGAATCTGAGGTGGGGATGCTATCCCCACCATAAAACAAAGGTCTAGATGACCTTGGAAAGGCTGAGATTATGAATACATCATGATGGGGTCCATGGTGGATGGCCCCATCATGGAATGACACATGCAAGAAGGATGGCCAATGGACACATCTAAGGGGTTAGATGCACCATAGATTAGTGGGTCCCACTTGTCTCATACATGAAGAAACAAAAGAAATAAGAGAGAGGAGAGAAATCAAAACTAGTAGAAGCACCCACCTCAGATTTTCAAGCTTCCACCATCACTAAGGATCTCAAGCTCCAAGGTTTAAGATTCAATGGTCAAGATGGGACTATGGTGGCTAGATGATGGAGGAAAGGAGGGAGAAAAATGATGGAAAATGGGAGGAGGGATGGACGTTGGAGAGGAAGAAGGAAAGAAGAGAAATGAAAAGGAAGAGAGAGAGAGAGAGAGAGAGAGAGAGAGAGAGAGAGAGAGAGAGAGAAGTTGTAGGGAGGTGGTAATGATGGATTTGTAAGAAGGGTAATCATAGCTATGGGAGGAGATTACTATGCTTATAGGGTTTAGGTTAGGCTAAGGTAGTGTCTAAGGTGGGTAGTGTTTATTCTATAGAATTGTAGTGTGTGTGGGTGGTGTGCATGGGAAATTTTGCCATAGAAGTGGCCTACTTGCATTGCACAAAAAGTGGGTCTCATGATAAAATGCTCATAACTTTTGATCCATAAGTTGGATGGACGCACAAGACACGTCATTAGAACCATAACGACGATACGAATAAGATGGCATAGGTCTAAGGTCGATCCAAGTTGGGTCTATGTGAGCAGACTCAAGGATGACTGCAAACATAATCCGAGAGTCACGGGTCGTCAGAATTTAACCGATAGGACCGCGAGACCAAAATGAACTAGATGCTTATTCACACACTCTCACGCACACATGCGAATTCGAGTCGGATCTTACAATCCTCCCCACCAATAAAGAAATTTTATCCTGAAAATTGATAAAATAAGAACAAAAAAATGCATAAATTCATCACATATATATCAATCATCAATCATAAGAGAAGGAGATTCAAACAATATAAGCGATCAATCATCGAACAATTAGGGATAATGCTCTTTAATCTTGGTCTCGTGTTCCCGAGATGCCTTGGCCTCCGAATGATGCCCCCATTACACCTTCACCAAGGGAATGACCTTGGTCTTGAGGACTCAGTCCTTTCCATCTAGAATACGAATCGACTGCTCAATTTTGGAAGCATCCTCACGGACCTCGAGTGGCTGCCAATCAATCATAGGAATAGTGTCCAACCCACATTTCCGCAACATAGATACATGAAACACGTCGCAAATCGTGGACAACTCTGGAGGTAAGGCAAGCCTATAGCCCACAGCGCCTAAGCGCTCGGTAATCTCAAAAGGTCCAATAAATCTCGGGGTGAGCTTGCCCTTCACACCAAAATGAACCATGCCTTTCATAGGTGAGACATTGAGATATACCATGTCCCTAACTGCGAACTCGAGGGATTGATGTCGACAGTAGAAAAACTCTTTTGCCAACTTTGAGTTGTGCGCATCCTTCACCTGATAACATTAATAGCTTCCGACATCTACTGCAGAAGTTGAGGCCTAAGAGACGACGGTCTCCACCCTCGGTCCAACAGCTAGGAGATCTGCACGGTCTACCGTAAAGTACCTCAAAAGGAGCCATACCAATAGTCTCCTGATAGCTGTTGTTGTATGCGAACTCGGTGAAGCGCATATGCTCATCCCAACTACCCGCAAAGTCGATCATATAAGCTCTAAGCATATCTTCAAGGATATGGTTGACTCTTTCAGTCTGCCCATCCATCTGTGGATGGTAAGCAGTGCTGAGATGCAAAGTGACCCCCAGCACCTGCTGGAAACTCCTTCAAAACTGAGACGTAAATCCAGAGTCTTAGTCTGAAACGATCGAAACTAGGACGCTGTGCAGTCTCACTGTCTCCTCGATGAACACCTTTACGAGCCGGTCCATTGGCCAGGAAGTACGCACTGGAATGAAATGAGCTGACTTCGTCAGATGATCAATGATAACCCAAATGGTATCGTGACCGTGTTGAGTCCTCAACAAACTTACAATGAAGTTCATCGATACGTGCTCTAACTTCCACTTTGGAATGATCAACGAGTACAATGAGGCAGGAGGTCTCTGGTGATCGGCCTTGACACGCTGGCATGTGTCACACTCGGCCACAAAACTAGAAATCTGGTGCTTCGTCCCCTGCTAAAAATACTGCCCCTCATATCACGATACATCTTTATAGAGCCTGGGTGGATAGTAAGCCTCGATCGATGTGCCTCGGTCATCAAATCACGATGCAACTCTGGCACGTCTAGGACACACAATTGGCCTCTGAAGAGTAATCCACCTTCGGAACCAGTCTGCCAGTCTAACTACTCCACGGATGTGCCCTCTGCTCGGTACTCCTAAAGTGACTCATCCGTCTGCTGAGCCTGGATCACCCTAGCCACTAAAGAGGATTGAATCGACAAGCTCAAAAATCGAACAATGGAAGACTGCAGACTGAACTCAAAGTCATAGTCTGAAACATCCTCGAGCATTTGCCACTCTCGCACCATCATTTGAGACACCAGGCCTCGTGGCTGACAGTTGAGTGCGTCTGCCACCACATTTACCTTTTCCCAGTGATACTGAAGATCAAAATTATAGTTCTTCAACAGCTCCATCCATCGCCTCTGCCACAGGTTCAACTCGGACTGCTAAAACAGATACTTTAAGCTCTTATGATCCGAGAAGAGCTCGAACCTGACCCCATATAGATGAATAATTCCTCCACACTCTTAGTGTGAAGATGACTGGTGCAAGCTCTAAATCATGTATGGGGTAATTCAGCTCATGGACCTTGAGCTGGCGCGAAGCATATGCCACTAGCTTCCTGCACTACATCAGTACAGCACCCAAGCCAACTCTAGAGGTATCGATGAAAATAATAAAACTCTCACTCTCATCAAGAAGAGTGAGAACAGGAGTGGACGTGAGGCAGTCCTTTAACTTCGTAAATGCCTTCTCACATGCGTCACTCCAGACGAACTTGATGCCCTTCCGCATCAACCTGGTCAGCGGTGCTGCAATATGGGAGAAACCCTCGATAAACCGATGATAATATCCCGTCAGACCAACGAAGCTATGGATCTTGGACGCGTTCATGGGCTGGCCCCACTGACGCACTACATCAACCGTCGAGGGGTCCACAGCGACACCCTCCCTCATCACAACATGACCAAGGAACTTTGCCTCCTCCTGTCAAGATCGTACTTCTCCAGCTTCGCATACAGCTGGTGGGCACGGAGGGCCTCCAGCACAGTCTGCAAGTGCTCAACATGGTCCTCTCGGGTCCTCGAATGTCATGCCCCAAATTTAAAAATCAATCTCACAAAATTCTTAATTGCCGAATTTGGTGTCGACAGCCTCTATAGTACCCCATTCTCGGCTCCCAGCGTCCATACACAAGTTTCGATCGTGGGATCTTATAAGGAGGATTTTTCAACGTACATTTGTCTCATAAGAAGCATAACCACAAGTATACCCAAATCATAAAGGCAACATCATCATCACATATCCACTAATATAAACATTTGAATAAAATGTTGAAAGAAAAATATATATGTCAAAAATTAAAGCTTCAAAAGACCACTACACGCTCCAAGCTCAACGCTATTGTAACTTAACGCCACCTAAACGCATCTATCGTGTATAAGCTTATAGAAAGCTTAGAGGGTGGTGTAAGTGTGTGCACAAGTTAAGTGCCAAGTAAAAAATATCAAAGTAACCAGAATAAGCAGAAATGCTGACAAGCACATAAATACTATCAACTGTACCAAGGCTATGTGATGTAAAAACATAATAAGATAATGTCAGATGTCGTACCTAAACCATATAAATGCAAAAACACAATAACCCAAAATGCCACATGCCGCGGATGTAATGTAATATGCGGTGTGAATGAAATGATCATGCTAGAGTGTGAAGTTGGGATAATAGTACGTAGTATCGCAGGCTACGGGGTCCATTATAAGGGACTTCTATCCAAATCAATCCCATACCTAAATTTGGATAGTCAGACTCAATGTGGTAAACTCCTGATCTCAAGTTAATCGCACGCCTCAACCGAAATCCTGACTATTGTGAAGGTACACGTAATAATTAGTTGCGCACCACCAGCCCGAATGGATAGTGAATGAATGAATGAATATACTGTTGAGTATGCAACTCATGCTCTATAAATCCATACTGTACATATCTGAGATCATCACTTGGGTCTAGTACACTCCAAGTTGGTTACCGCCCCAGCCGTCCGCGTAGCCCAGCGAGTGGAAAAGACCTCACTACCTGCTTGCCAGTAGTATACCAATGCCTACCCGGCTCGTCGATAGCGGACACATTTGGGAGATGGCCAAACTCAACCTAGCATATAGCCCCTCACTCAGGTGGATAAGGCCAAACACTCCTCCCAATCGAATATAACACAGTGAGAGATGTGGCCTACTGGTATTTGGCACTCGGACACTCATGTATTTACTTGGTCTAGACGTTAGGGTGTCTCTTGGCCTTGAAGGTTTAGGGACTTTTACTCATGGATATCCAAAGTGCCCAGATGCTCGAACCAAACATTTTCGGTGTCTTATCTAGCCATCCATGACATGCTTGTGGAGGTCATAGCCCTGATGTCGCTAAGGCGTATAGGCAAGATGCATGAGTCATGTAGTTTAATCATGCATTAACCCTGCACATAGCGTGCGCTGATGTGGGATAAATCCACCTATCAGGGAGTCCCATAAACCATTTTCCCAATGACACGTATAATGGTCAATCACATCTCATAACAAACATGCAGATGATGCTTATGGGCATGTATTATGATGCTATACTGTCACATACTCATAATCAACATCGATAATTGGCCTAACGAGGCTTGAGGGAAGGTCACAATGTGGACTTTTAACCATCATTGCCCATCAATGTAGACATTCAACTAACATTGCTCCCGAGGAGTGGTCCACATAGGGACGAATATACAGTGGGCCCATGGCCTCACACAAGGGCCTAATATACAATATCATGGGCTTTATACAAGGGCTACATACACATCACTATGGGCCATGTCATGTCACGCTCTAAACTCAGAAAATGGGCTCACATAATTTTTAATCACCGAATCCTGCGCCGACAGCCTCCGTAGTGCCCCGTTCTCGACTCCCAGCACTCATGTGATAGATTTTCGATCCTAAGATCTTACAAGGAGGATTTTTAGTATAATTTTTTTTATGTAATTAGTCATACCCACAAGCATAACCAAGTCACAAAACAACATCACCACATATCCACTATATTAAAAACTTTGAATACAATGCGGAAAGAAAAATACAGGGTGATCAAAAGGCTCTAAAATAATCTGATACGCACTCCTGCCTCAATGCTGATGCGATCCAATGACACCTGTATGCAACGATCGTGCATAAGCTTACAAAAACTTAGAGGGTGGCGTAAGTGTGTGTACAAGGTAAGCGCCAAGTGTACAATATCAAAGCAATGCAAAAATATGTGATAAGTCCATGAATGCTATCATTTGTACCAAAGCTATGTGATGCAAGGCATGAATGTTATCGGCCATACCAAGACCATGCGATGCAAGGCCTATGTAGCCAAATGTCATATGCATGATGTAAAGAAAGCATGTCAGTCCTCATCAAGTACACATAGCAGTATAGTTCCTCTCTGGGATATCACCGAGGTCTAATACACTCCACACTGACTGTCTCCTCCCTAGCCGCACAGCCCAGTGAGTAGAATAGACCACACTATCTACCTGAACAGTAGTCTGTCAATACCTACCCAGCTCGTCGATAGCAGACTCATTTGCAAGCTAGTCAAACTCAGCCTAGCTTACAACCCCCTCACTCGGGTGAATAAGGCCACACCCCCTTCCAACCGACCATAACACAGTAGGAGACGTGACTTACTGGTATTCAATACTCAGGCACTCGTGTATCCACTCGGTCTAAACATTGAAGCATCTTCTGGTACCAAAAAGGTTCTGAGACTTTCACCCAAGGACATCCAAAGTACCCACAGTGCTAGAGCCAATATTTCCTATATCCAATCCACCCATTCATGATGTGCCTGTGGAGGCTACGACCTTGATGTTGCTAGGGCATACAATGATCATTTCACACATACGCGAGATAAATGAGTCACACTGTCAAATCATGCAGTAATCCTACGCGTACTACGCAATCATGTGGGGTACTCCATCTAATAAGGAGTCATGTAAATGTCTCATCCCAAAGGCTTATGCTATGATCAAACATTCGTCATATCAAGCATACATATGATGCGTAGGAGCATGAATCATGGAGTTATACTAAGCATGTTATATGATGGTGAACTATCCTCATAACGAAGATGGGCCTAGACAGCCTACACATAACAAGTATGAGCCAATCAATGGGCCCAAGGGAGAGTCATAATGCTGACATTTGACCAACATTATCCTTACAATGTGGTCGTCAAACCATCATTGCTCCTAAGGCACGGTCCATCGTAAATATCATTACACAAACCATGGTGGAATCACACATTGCAATGGACCTTAAGTACATCCCATTGGGCCTCGACCTATAGGCCTTAGATACATCAAATGAGCCGCATCACATGGGCCTTATATCCATCAAGTGGGCCACACCAATGGGCCTTATGTACATTGCAATGGGCTATAACCCATGGGCCTTGAATATATCACAATGGGCCCTCATATGGCAAGTGGGCCACATTACATGGGCCATATGCATATCAAATGGGCTACACCAATGGGCCCCATGTATATCAAATGGGCCACACCCAAATATAAATTCCCAAGGCCCACCATAACATTTATTTCCCGTCCAATCTATTCATAAGGTCACAAGGACCTGGATTTGGAGGAAAAGCAAATATCATATTGGTCCGACCTTGTAATCCAAGGGTTTTAATGATGGACGTTCAATCTAACACTGTTTCTATAGTGTGGTCCATGTGATCCTAGATCTGTTTTATTTTTAGCCTCAAGCCTTAAGACGAGCTTGCCAAATGGTTAGACGGTTTGGATGTAGTACATGCATCATGATGGGTCCCATAGGGATGGACGGTATAAATAAAGTAGGTGGGACCCACAGACTTGGTGACGTAACTACAGCAGTTATGTAGTGAGGTACACCAGTCGTCCCACCTCCCCATGCGTGGGGAGGTGTGGTATAAAATGTATACATCAGTGGGTCCCACGTGGGGCCCACCATAACGTTTGTCTTTCATCCAAACCGTTGATAAGGTTACACAAACACTAATAAAGAGGAAAAACAAATTTCATAAGGATCCAGAATTTCTATAATCGTAAAAAGGGTTTCAATGGCAGACGCCCAATCCCACTGTTTCCTGTGACGTGGGCCACCTGAGCTTTGTAAATGGCTGATTTTTGGAGGGGGCCCACCAAATGCACGGTGTGGATATTCTACACACATCACAATGAGGCCCACGGCTGGGACCGTGGTCCCTGCCCATCCGCCAACGCAGCAGCAGCAAGCGTTGCATGTATTATTATTATATTTTTTTAAAAAAGAGTTTTTCCACAGTTTTTCATATGTAGGGCTCGCGTCAGGGGAATCCGACCTAACCATTAGTTTTATGGCCGAAGATGGACCCATCAAGTCTAATATTCGACATACTTTGGAGTACAGAAACATCAGGGTGGATTTCAAAGGTACAAACATTGTTTTCTATGCTATGTCCCGCCAGATAGTCGGATTTGCTTCATTTTTTGGCTCAACGCCTAAAATGAGTTGGGAATGGAATGGACGGCGTAGATTAGATTCATGCATCAAGATGGGGCCTACATGAGAAGCCCACCATAATGTTTGGAATCAAATTGATATTTTTGTTTTCAGTTGCTGGACGGTATGTCAAACCGTCAGTTCACACTTCATTAAGCAGCCATGTCCAGTGCCCATGGACGCTAGACGGTTTGGGTAACACACACACACATATAAGGTGAGCCCCACCAACACATGTGCTACAGGTGGGCCACCAAATGGTTGGATGGTGTCGATAAGACACACATCAAAGTGAGGTCCATCCGAGTGGGCCACACAGCTACATCATCACAAAAAAAAATGAAAAAGAAAGGGAGAGAGAGAGACACACGTGTGATGGAGGGACCCTGATACTATGAGCCCTCCTTTCCATGCATTCAATCGTACATCAAGTGGGTCCCAATACATGTGGGCCCACCAAATCAAATCAACAGTGGAGATTCCTTCTCCACCAAAATGAAAGGTCTAGATGACCCTATTTATGTAAGGAAAATAAACATCATGTTGGGGTCCATGAAGAATGACCCCATCATGGAATAATCATGAGCATCAAGGTGGGCCATCGGCCACATTAGGGTCTAAAGTGAGATCCATACCATCAATCGGTAGGCCTCATTTGGCCCATCATCAAAACATGAAAATATAGCCTATAAAGCACCCACCGTTCGATCTTCTCGGTCTGATGGAATGCCGATCTCCTTGTGTCCCTCTTTGATGGAAGATGATGAGAAATGAAGGGCTAGTATGAAGGATTTTGGGATGGAAAGTGGGCCACAGAAAGCACACTTTCCTCTCTTAGAAAGGCTTGGACGTCCACTACTTTTCCTTTCTTGGAAAATGTGTTTGAGAAATGTGTGTGTGTGTGTGTGTGTGTGTGTGTGAGAGAGAGAGAGAGAGAGAGAGAGAGAGAGAGAAAGTTGTAAGGAGAGAGAGTAATGGGTGATGGATGTGAGCTAAGTGATGGATGTGAGATGACTAATGGGTGAGGTGAGAGACTTATTGACTTTTGGGGTAGGTTGCTTGAATTGTGGAGAAAGAAAGTATGAGTTGCTCTTGCATTTGACATGAGGTGATTGATTGATTGATAGGATAGGATGGTACATAGGCTGGTTTGTAGATTTTACCATTCATTATATATATATATAAAGGCAAGTGAGAGGATGGTAGAAAGGACGGTATGGAGAATTGTGTTTGGTCAAATGCAAAATCTATCCAGCATTTGAAGAGGATGAGAAAGGTTGGGATTATGTGGGATGGAATTGCATTTGGTCCTATGGAATTGCCTTTGGTCTTATGTGGGATTGTTCGTGGATTTTGAAATTCACTGCATGTGTTTATCCATCCTGTCCATCTATATACACTATTTACATGTGACATTTTGGTTATATATGTGTACAAGTTAATGACATCTATTATGAATTTGGTCGGTTGATAACAATTCCATGGTCCACCAAATAAGATTTTGCTTAATTCGGTGTTTTACACCTGCAAATTTTATCCCAAACATGGGATTGAATGTATAAAATACTAATGATATTTCTCGACATACAATCATCGTACAATAACAATGTTGATCCCATCTGATACAGTTTAATACCAGTTTATTCCACCAAGCAAACACCTATTGGTCTGTTCATAGCCTTTGCAATTACCGACTGATGACTATAGATGAGGGGCCCACCTGATGATTACATGGGGTTGTTTCTTGGCAGATGTCACTAAGCAGTGGGGTTGGTTGATGAGGAACTCCTACGCATAACACGTGGTCCTTAGTTGCCCGTATGAGGAGAATCAATCGTATGCGGATTAGCCACTGACAGGTTGAGAATGGCTGTTGAAGTGATGTTACCAAGTTCTATTACTCTATCATGACGTATGTATTGTATCTATATTGTACATCTATTTGGAGAGATATTTTAAGACATGATCCAAAGAATGAGGCGGATCCAGAGCTGGAATGAACCCCACCATAGAAAATAGTGGGGAGAGTGACATCCACCGTTGAAACCTTTTTAACGTCTATCATAATGTTTATCTAAGATCTAACCTATTAATGTGTTGGCCCATACATGAAATTAGGGGAAACACAAATATCATCTTGATTGAAAACCTTTACAGCCCTTAGAAGTTTTTAAGGATGGGTATCACTCTCTCTACTGGTTTCTGTGATGCGTCCACTCGAACTTTGGATCTGACTCATTCTTTGGACCATGTCCTAATATTCGCTACAAATGCACAGAGGGTGTCGATACAAAAGTTGCATCATGGTGGGCCCATAGAACTAGGTGATGTCACTTCAGTAGTGAGTCTCGCTACTCAGCCTGTCAGTAGCTAATCCGCGTCCGAATCTAGAGTGTATTCGCTTCCTCATGTCGAATATGCTTATGTGATATGTCGGGAGATATTAAAGCAGTGAACTATTGTACACGTGCCTTGTGGAACATGTGTATACGATCCGGTCCAATCAATTGGCGGGATGAGTCGTGGACATGTTCTGGGAATGAATCCGGTAACTCCCTTGGTCAGGTGGTCGACGCTCATTCGAGGAAAATGGACTGTTTAATAGAAAAGCACGGGCAGGATATGTTCTCAGGATCAAGAGTATACACTCAATGAGCTATCATAAATGTGACCCTACTCACCAGTGACATGTCTTTGGCAACCGCTATCTAGGTAACACATAGTATCATTTCCTGTTATATGATTTAAGTGAGTAACAAGGCAATGTTTCTTTTCTTTTAGAACCCATTTTGTTACAGTATTTTTAACTATGGTAGATTTAGTTTTTTGGTTTAATTCAGCCACTTGATTTAGTACTTCCTTCATTTTGTCATTCGCTCTATGTGGTGATGGATGTGTATTTCTCATATTCCTAGGTGAACACTTGATGTCTTATATTTTTTGGTTAGTTTGAATTTTTGTCCAGAATTATTGTGTCCTCCTAGGTGATAAGCATTCAAAATTATAATGACCCGAATCACCACATAAATGACAAACTGGAATAGTTCTTGTGTTACTTCTCGAAGCAGCAGATTTTTCAGTCATTTGTGCTGCATTTCCAGTTTTTGTTTTAAATTTTTTCATATCCTAAGCCACTCTTGTCCTTTTTGAGTCTTCCCATACTAAGAGTTTCTCTAATTTCTCACCACTCTGGGAAAATTTATAGTTTAGCTTAGCAATTTTTCTGGATTCTTCTAAATTAAACAGGAGTGTATGATTTTCATTTTAAAGGAGCATGTTTTTATCTTTTAATAGCTCAACCTGTTTGTTTAGTTTTTCAGACTTAGATTTAAGGTGTTGATTCTTTCTAGTCTATCATTATCAGAATGATATTATTGTAGATCATTAATTAGATGTGTAATTTCTAAAGTTTTATCTAGATTTTTTTGCAGCAATTCCTTTTTGTTTTCAGAAATTCCAAGTCTTTTAAGGATATTGACGCTATGAATGTAAAGTTGATTATAGGCATCCTGAAGTGACATGTCTTAGGCAACCGAGGAACAAGAGTATACACTCAATGATATCGACCTTGCTCAATGATATCGACCTTGCTCATTGAGTGGCCTGTCGATGCAATCAAGAGTATACACTCAATGACATTGACCCTGCTCGATGATATCGAACTCTATCATAAATGTGACCGTTTTATATCCGTTGGAACCTTTTGCCTATTTATAGAGAGCTTATCCTTAGTTGCTAGTAGAGAAAGAAGAGAGTGCTTTTGAGTGTTTAACATCAAATTATATACACAAAGCCTTTTCTCTCATAGAAGTTCATCCTCTAATCTACCCTCATCATTGACACTCAATAAAGTGGATTGGGGAATGAACTTTCATTTTCAAGATCCTCCAGCTACCACCTTAATGGAAAATCATTAAGCCGGGATGCCTTGAATGCATAGATGATTGGAATCTCTCTATCTTCTTTATAGGAAAATATTTGAGAGTAGGATTCCATCATTACCTTGACCCAACCCGTCGCCATGTATTGGTACATCTTCTAATTTGTGGTTCAAGGAAGCAGAAGATTCTTCATCAACAAAGGAGGAGATCTTCAAAAACGCACTGAATGGGGCTCATCTATTTATCTGTAAGTTATTAGAGTCCAGAGGACCCTTGTGATCATTCCTTTGTAGGATTGGGTCTAAGTTGTTTCTCACCCCTTGCAAGCCCTCATAGGAGGCCTCCGACGGGAGTACACATGGTGGGTGCTTTGTGTTGACCCTTGCTCCGTGGAGAGGATAAACTGTTAGGTCCTTGTAGTAGGTCCTTGACTAGGGTGGTCTAAAAGTAGGTGCTTTGTGTTGACCCTTACTCGTGGGAGCATAAACTTGTGAGGTTCCTTCACTGTATCCTTAGCCAGTGTGCCTAAAATAGGGTGTTATATGTTAACTCTTGCTCGTGGGAGCATAAACTGTCAGCCTAGGTGTAGGTTGTACTGGTTAGATGTGAACTTGATTTAAAACCTCTGGTTTAAGGTGAACCTGTTGTGAAACCTCCTTAGTAAAATTTGATACACTTAAGGGTTGAGTGCGTTTGCTAAGAGTGGAGTAGACAAGTAGTCGAACTACTATAAAAATGACTGTGTTTATGATTGTTATTGTTTTTCATTCCTTGTGGTGATTATATGCTTTCATATTTGATTATTTGAGATCACGTTTCACACACAGTCACATCTATCATAAACTCTGATTTGCATCTTGTTTATCTTTCAAAGTAGTTTTATGATTGGATCCTCTATTTGGCTTGGAAGCCATTAGAGTTATTCTAAAGAAATCCTGATACATGCTTACTTACTCAGGATAAGATTAATAGGATTTTAAATAACCATAAAATATTTTAAAAGTCCTATTCACCCCCTCTAGGACATATTGACATATTCCTACTTCAACTAAAGCAGACATTACCATAATTTCAATTGGTATCAGAGTGAGTCTCTCTTAAAGGGCTTCATCGCCTAGAGAGTGATCTTGACTAAAGTTAGTAATTTGGCCAAAGGAGAGGGCTCATCAGTCTCTAGACCTCTAATGTTTGATAGCTCAAACTATACTACTTTCTGAGATCTTTGGATCATGATGTTTGGGATATTGTTGAAAGAGGATACGTGCCACCAACCAAACAAATAGTACTTGAAAATGGCACAGCTATCACCAAACCAAAATCCAAAGAAATGTGGATAGCATTCGATAAAGAAAAACAAACTGCTGAGGCTAAAGCTATGAATGTTATCTACTGTACTGTATCCCAAGACATTTGGACAGCCAAAGAAGCATGGAATTTGTTGGAAACAACACTGTGAGGAGATCCAAAGTGCAACTTCTAACATTACAGTTTGAAAGTCTCAGAATGGAAGAGCATACGACCTTCATGGAGTTTTTCACGAAATTGAACATCATTTGCAACTCCATGGGTGGTTTAGGTGAGAAAGTTCCGGTCCCGAAAATCTATAGAAAAATCCTAAGATCATTACCGAAACAGTTCAATCCTAAAGTAACAACCATTGAAGAATGTAGGAACATAGATGAAGTGAAAGTAGAAGAACTGACATGTTTCCTACAAACATTTGAATTACACTCCAAACAAACCCCTAAATCCAAAAACACTATCCTCAAAACTTCAAAGAATACAACAAATGAGGACATTGAAAGTGAAAGAGAAAATGGAGATGAAGAAGTGGCTTTGTTGGCAAAACGGTTTAGAAATTTTTTTCAAAAAAATTGTGGCCGTCCATTTAAAGGGAGAAAGGTGGACAACAAACATTCTGCAGGTAAATTTGGTAAAAAGACCAAAGAGCCATAATGTTATGCTTGTCAGAAGTTTGGAAACCTATCCACTGAATGCCCAAATAGAAAAACTAAGGGTAAGGCAATGGCTGCAACATGGGATGATACAGAATAGTCAAACTTAGAATCTAGCGACTCAGAGAGCGATGGAGACCAAAAATCTTTAAAAATTCTTATGGTCTCCACTACCCCGCTCGTTCCCATCGAAACTGAGAACGAGGAAGAACTGCTAGCCACTAAATCATTTTCATCTGATAATGAAGAAACAGAAAAAGAAGAAGAAGAAAAGGATAAACTATAGGATGCCTATAATCAACTTTACATTCATAGCGTCAATATCCTTAAAAGACTTGAAATGTCTAAAAACAAAAAGGAATTACTGTAAAAAAATCTAGATAAAACTTTAGAAATTACACATCTAATTAATGATCTACAGCAATATCATTCTGATAATGATAGACTAGAAAGAATCAACACCTTAAATCCAAGTCTGAAAAATTAAACAAACAGGTTGAGCTATTAAAAGATAAAAGCATGCTCCTTTAAAATGAAAATCATACACTCCTGTTTAATTTAGAAGAATCCAAAAAAATTGCTAAGCTAAACTATAAATTTTTCCAGAGTGGTGAGAAATTAGAGAAACTATTGGTATGGGAAGACTCAAAAAGGACAAGAGTGGCTTAGGATATGAAAAAATTAAAAATAAAAACTGGAAATGCAGCACAAATGACTGAAAAATCTGCTGCTACGGGAAGTAACACAAGAACTATTCCAGTTTGTCATTTATGTGGTGATTCGGGTCATTATAATTTTGAATGCTTATCAGCTAGGAGGACACACCAAAATTCTGGACAAAAATTCAAACTAACCAAAAAATACAAGACATCAAGTGTTCACCTAGGAATATGAGAAATACACATCCATCACCACCTAGAGCGAATGACAAAATGAAGGAAGTACTAAATCAAGTGGCTGAATTAAACCAAAAAACTAAATCTACCATAGTTAAAAATCCTGTAACAAAATGGGTTCTAAAAGAAAAGAAACATTGCCTTGTTACTCACTCAAATCATATAACAGGCAATGATACTATGTGTTACCTAGATAGCGGTTGCCTAAGACATGTCACTGGTGACAGATCCCTTTTTTCAAATTACTCAGATCTAAATGATGGAATAGTTACATATGGAGACGAAAGCACTGTTAAGGTAATTGGACAGGGAATTATTAAAGGAATAAATTCGCTCAAAAATGAGAATGTCTTTTGTATAAAAGGACTAACGCATAATCTTTTAAGCATTTCTCAAATATGTGACAATGAGCATGTGGTTACATTCAAGAAAGAAAAATACGAGATCCTTGACCTTTCAGGTAAATCAGTGATGAAGGGTTCTCATACAAATAACCACTGCTATGTCATTAAAAGTAAAGGAAAGGTCTAGAAATATTGAGCATAGAAAAGATCTGGATAGTTGCTGAAAAGATACAATTTTGTTGAGCTCTAAATGATATATCTGAGGTATCTCACATCAATCTTTTTGTAACCTTCGATATCATCGATTTGAGGTAAAATGACACCTTCGATATGCGGTAAAATGACACCTTCGATATGTCTGTCGATAAGTCATGTGAAAACTCGATTAAATCGATCAAAGTCGATATCATCGATGCCTCTTTGGAATTTGAAAAGCCACATGAACGAAAATGTAATCGAAGACATCTTCGATAAAATCGAATAGTGCATATCGATATCATCGAAACCATGTTCGATGATATCGAATCTCATCGACCAATAAAAAGCCGACGAGCAGAAAAAATTCATTTCTTCCCTGCTTGATTTTTTTTTTCTTCAATGGCTCTCATCGTATGCCATCTAAAGTGTCCGAACCCAAGTAATCTCTAACACATATTCTTGATTCCTCAAAGCATACTTTGGTGTGTTAAGATTTTTCTATTTGGGAATTTTGAGTTGGTTCTCAAGATCTTTAGATTCTTTCTTCCTTTGACACCTTCTTCTGAGTTGTCCTAATGAGTAAGGAGAAGGGGAAGTCTTCGGCCATCTATGAATCATCTCAACCTATCAAAAAGAAAGTCATGGCTTCAAGAGGAAAGGGCAGCTCTCAGTCTTAACGATCCCCTGAACACCCATGGAGCTCCTCTACATGGTAATCGGCTCATAGAGAAGCTCCGGCTGAAGCACCAACACCGCCAGATACCCGAAAATCGGATTCCTAGGAATTTCAATTGTCGAATCCAATGCCGACAGCCTCCGTAGTACCCTATTCTCGACTCTTAACATCCATATGTTAGATTCCGATCCTGGGATTCTACAAGGAGGATTTTTTTTATTTTCCAATGTACATTTAACTCTTAATCGGCATAACCACAAGTATACCCAAATTAGAAAGGCAACATCATCATCTCATATCCACTAATATAAACGTTTGGTTACAATGCTGAAAGGGAAATACATGTGTAAAAATTATAGAAG
Source organism: Magnolia kwangsiensis (assembly GCA_037074715.1). Lineage (NCBI taxonomy): Eukaryota > Viridiplantae > Streptophyta > Magnoliopsida > Magnoliales > Magnoliaceae > Magnolia > Magnolia kwangsiensis. Next base: position 67,706,965 of record CM073585.1, read on the forward strand.
TTAGCTACAAATTCCAAGTTCCATGCTGCTGCAACCTAAGATCACTTGCACGCATCTATCATGCATAAGCTTATAAAAAGCTTAGAGGGTGGTGTAAGTGTGTGCACAAGGTAAGTGTCAAGTATTCAACTCAATGCCATAATCATATAATGTTGAAATAGGAGCAAGATCATGAATCATACGTTATCAGAGTAAGCAAAAACACTGACAAGTTCATGAGTCAAACAATATTAGAATACGCAATACAGATCAACTATACAAATGAGGAATAATATCAGAATACGCGATACAAATCAACTATACAAATGAGGAACAATATCAGAATATGCGATATAGATCAAATATATAAATGAAGAATAATATCAGAATACGCGATACAGATCAACTATACAAATGAGGAACAATATCAGAATACGCAATACAGATCAACTATACAATTGAGGAACAATATCAGAATACGCGATACAGATCAACTATATAAATGAGAAACAATATCAAGATACGCGATACGAATCAACTATACAAATGAGGAATCATAAAGAGTCAAATATCAAATGCTGTATCTAAACAATATAAATGCAATGACACAGGTACCCAAAATATCATATGTCGCGGATGTAATGCAATATGTGATGCGAATGGAATGACCATGCTGGAGTGTGAAGTCAGGATGACAGTAAATAGTATCACAAGCTATGGGGTCCATCACAAGGGACATCTATCCAAACCAGTCTCATACCTAAATTTGGATAGTCAGACTCAATGTGGTAAATTTTTAATTTTAGGTTAGTCGTGCGCCCTAACCGAAATCCTAGCCATTGTGAAGGTACACGTAACAAATAGTTGCGCACCATCAGCCTGAGTGAATAGTGAATGAATGAGTATGTAACTCTTACTCAATAAGTTCACATATCAGTACTGTTCATCTCTGGGATCATCACCGGGGTTTAGTACCCTCTAAATGGCACTGTCCCTCTCCCAACAGCACAGTCTAAGTGAGCATAAGAAACCTCACTATCCGCCTGGCCAATAGTCTGTCGATACCTATCCGGCATGTTGATAGCGGACCCATTCACAAGCTGGTCAAACTCAGCCTATCAATGCCCCCTACGCTCGGACAGGTAAAGCCACACCCCCTCCCAACTGACCATGACACAGTGGGAGACGCGGCCTCCTGGTATTCGACACTTGGTCGCTCATGTATCCATTCAGTCTCGAAGTTGGGGCGTCCTCTGGTACCAAGAAAGTTTTACAGTTTTTCACCCAGGACCATCTATGGCAGCCCGATGCTCGAACCAAACATTTTCGATATCCCATCTGGCCATCCACGATACGCCTGTAGAGGCTACAGCCCTGATGTCACTAGGGCGTACAGTAATCATAATGCAAGATGCATGAGTCATACAATCCAGTCATGCATCAATCCTGTGCATACCGTGCACTCATGTGAGATAACCGTCACCTATCAGGGAGTCTCATAACATCATGCTCAATGACATATGCAATGATCAACCACATCTCATAACAAACATGCAGATGATACTATGGACATGTTTCATGATGTTATGCTATCATATACTCATTATCGGTATCATCAACCGGCATCAACAATCGGCCTCAACAATGTGAACATTTTCCAAGGAATGGCACACATAGAGCCAAACATATAATGGGCCCACGGCCTCACACAAAGGCCTAATATACAACATAATGAGCATTACTTAAGGGCCACATATACACAATAGGTGGGCCCTGCTCATGGGCCTCAAATACATGACATGTGGGCCCTGCACATGAGTCTTGAATACATCAAATAGGCCATGCATCATGGGCCTAATACACATCACAATGGGCCTTGCCCATGGGCTACAAACACATCACAATGGGACTTGTCCATGGGCCTTAAATACATCACAATGGGCCTTATTACATAGACCTCCTATTCACATGAGGCCTTAAACACGGGCTGAATACACATCACAATAGGCCTCAACTATGGGTCACGTATATATCATATAGGTCTCGACAATCGGCCTTAGCATTTAAAATCAGCCTTAACAATCGAAATTGACACTCGAAATCGGCCTCGATACTCGGCCTCATATATATCAAATGGGCCATGATAATCAAAAATTGGTAAATCGACCGTGTCAATCAGAATCAGCAATCGGCCTCGATTGTTAATCGGCAATCAGCCACGACAATCGGAATCGATTGATAATCGACCTTGATCGATTATCGAAAATTGGTAAATCGGCCACATCAATCGGAGTCGGCCTTAAGACGGGGATTCATAGATAAATGGTCGATGATGGTCCAAGTAATATCAATGAGGCCCATTTATTTGGGGTAAACCACTAGAGGATGATGAAAATGATCCTATCCAGGCCTAAAGGAAGGTCAAAATATAGACATTTAACCATCACTGCCCATCAATGTAGACACTTAATCAATATTGCTCCCATTGAGTGGCCCACATTGGTGCCAAACATATAGTACGCTCGTGACCTCACATAAAGGCCTAATATACATCGAATGGGCCTCATACAAGGGCCACATATACACCACATCGGACCTCGCCAGATGGGCCACAAATACTTTACAACGGGCCACGTACCTGGGCTTATATACATCACAATGGGCCGCATCTTATGGGCCGAAAATGCACCTCATTGGGCTAACCAAATGAGTTTCAGATACATCATACCAGGCCTCATCATATGGGTCACAATTACATCGCAATAGGCCTCATATCTGGGCCTCGAATATACATCACAATGGACTACGACCCATGGGCCTCAATATACATCAGTTGGGCCACATCAATGGCCGCACCAATGCACAATAGGTGGGCCCTGCACATGTAGCAAATGGGCCCCCACCAGATGGTCGACGTGGATATAGGATGAATACATCAGGTGGGTCGCACGTCCGACGGACAATGTGGATAAGGCATACATCATGGTGGTCCCTTGTCCCAAGACAGCGTGGATGAAATCATATAATAAGGCGGACCACACATCCATCGAGTGGACAAACAGTGTGAATACAACGCATCATGGGCCTAATACATTTCACAATGGGCCTTATACATATCAAGGTGGGCCTCAACAGATGGGCCATAACCATATCAAGATGGGCCTCCTCAAATGGGCCTTATACATATCAAGGTGGGCCTCAACGGATGGGCCATAACCATATCAAGATGGGCCTCCTCAAATGGGCCTTATACATATCAAGGTGGGCCTCAACGGATGGACCATAACCATATCAAGATGGGCCTCCTCAAATGGGTCTTATACATATCAAGATGGGCCTCATATATAGCAAGTGGGCCGAGCAAATGGGCCAATCAAATGGGACGAGTCGAGTGGGCCGAGTTAAATGGGTCGACTCGAATGGGCTGAATCAATCATCATCAATAGAGATCATTATAGAGCATTAAATAAATGAATAAATAGATAAAATGAATCATATCCCAAAAAAAAAAATGAATCATATCCAAAGATCATCTGGACCATACTACAACTAACAGTGGTGATATTAATTTCCCACTTTCAAATTCTAGTGGGCCCACCACAACTTTTAATTTCCATCCAGACTATTCCCATGGTCACAAGGACCTAGGAAGAAACAAATATCATATTGATCCAAAGCTTTTGTAACACAAATGGAGTTTCAATGGTAGGCATTCACTCCACTATTTTCTGTAGTGTGTTCCACCTGACAACTGGATTTGTCTCATTTTTAGTCTCAAGCCTTAAGACGGGCTTTCAAAATGGTTGGATGGTTTAGATGCAACACATGCATCATGGAGTGGGTCCCACTGTCCAAGGGTGGATGGTGGATAAAACACATAGGCCAAGGTGGGGTTCCACTGACCGTCCACAGTCGTGGACGGTGTGAATAAAACACATAATTCATGGTGGGGTCCACGTGGGGCTCACCGCAATGTCTATTTACAATCTACCCCGTTAATAGGATCACACGACCCTAGATGAAAAGGGGAAACAAATTTCATATTAATCCAAAACTTTTGTAATACCTAAAGAGGGTTACAATGGCTGACGTTCAATCTCACTATTTCCTATAACGTGGGCCACCTGAGTATCATACAAGGCTGATTTTTGAAGGTGACCCATTTTTAAATGGGACCCATTAAATGCATGGGGCTGATGTTTGACACACATTATGGTGGGGCCTGTGGTGGGGCCCATCTCCTTCCAATGTCAGCAGAGACGCTGCTTGCTGCAGCGTCAGACGCTGACGACAACAGCATCAGTGTTGTTTTATTTTTTTTATTTCTCATATATAGGGCCCACAACAGGACGATCTAGTCCATCTGTTGTGTGTGTCCCACAGTGGTGGAGGGGTCAGTCCAAGTTTCAGATGCATAAAAATTTTAAGTGGGCCCCAGCAAGTACTTTTGTATGTTTTAGCATGTCTTCACATGATTTTTGATGGTGTGGCCTACTAGAGAACTGGATTGGCTTCATTTTTCAGCTCAACGCCTAAAATAGCTGGGGAACGGAATGGATGGCTTGGATTAGAAACATATATCAAGGTGGGGCCTGCATGAGCGGCCCACCCAAAACCCCTTCTTTTTGGACGTTAATACACCCACTGTCAGTTCACACTTCAAGTTGCAACATCCAACGTCCCTGGACGCTAGACGGTTGCTTAAAACATAAATTTAAGGTGGGCCCCACCTACGGGCATGCTATCCAGGTGGGCCACCCAAATGGTTGGATGATGTGGATAATACACACATCAAAGTGAGGTCCATTTGATGAACGCTTTGGACATCTCACAACTCATTAAGTGGGCCACACAATCACATCTTCACACACAAAACAAAGGAAAAAAAGAGGGGGAGAGAGAGAGAGAAGCACCCATCGTTAGATCTTCCCTTCCTTCGTCTGCCAATGCATGCTGAAATCCCAATGGACGGACTTCAATGGTTGAGATCGATGATGGAGGATGGGATAGGATGGTAGAAAGGTGGGCCACACCAAGCTTTCTCTCATGGAGGGGTTGAGACGTTGGAGTTCCTTGGAGAAATGAGAGAGAGAGATGGGAGAGAGAGAGAGAGAGAGAGAGAGAGATGGGTGTGATGGGTGTGAGTGATGTGTACTTGTGTAAGAGAGAGTTGACTTTAGGGGAGGGTGGTTGTACTTGACATTAATGGGTGATGTGTACTTGATTGATGGGATTGATGTAATGCTCTCTTGGGATTTGTAACGCGAGGTATTTTTTTTTCTCAAACTGAACGTGGGCCCACATCTCCTAGCCCTGGTATCAACTTTGTGCATAATACACGGTGTCAGAATAGTGGCGACGGTGCGGTTACAAGAGTATAAGTCTCGGGTCGAGCCAATTCTTAAATATGAGATACGACTCCAGATCGCGTGCAAATGCTGATAACAGATCACGGGTCACTGAAATTTGACCGGAAGGACCGCGGAAGCCTACAGAATGGTATAGTATAGGATACAAGTCTTACAGGTTAGTTCTCAAGATCTTCAGATTCTTTCTTCCTTTGACACCTTCTTCTGAGTTGTCCTAATGAGTAAGGAGAAAGGGAAGTCTCCGGCCATCTGTGAATCATCTCGACCTCTCAGAAAGAAAGTCGTGGCTTCAAGAGGAAAGGGCAGGTCTCAGTCTTAACGATCCCCTGAACACCCACGGAGCTCCTCTACATGGTAGTCGACTCATAGAGAAGCTCCGACTGAAGTGCCAACACCGCTAGATACTGTTGTGGATCCTCCTCCATGCATACTTGACCAATACTCTGGGAGGCACCTGGTGTATGAGCATAGGGTTGACAAGGACTGCATAAAGCCCTACAACATAGAAGCTTTGTTAGAGGCAATCGACTAGCTTCCTCTTCTTGATTTTAGGGGAGCATGCCACATTGAGCGAACCTATCATTTCTTTGCATACTGTCATTCTCCAACACTAGAACCACCATCTTTTACTATCACAGTTGGAGATAATAGTGTTGAGATCACTGTAGAGTTCATCGCTAGCATTCTTGATTTAACCTTGTCTCCAGTTGGATTGTCTGACCTTAATCTTGAAAATCCTATCACTCGGTCTACAATTACAAAATTCCTATGTCAAGGTCAAGATATCCCATGGTATTAAGGAAATGTCTTAAAAGAAAAATATTTGCACCCTCGATACCGCATCTTGCATGGGATATTCTACTCAAATGCTTATCCTCGTGGACCAAATCACGTTGATCTTACCAGGTTCATGACCATGATTATATACTGTGTTGCCACTAGAGTCAAACTTTGTCTACCTACCTTAATTCTTCACCAAATCGTAAGTGCCATCCATCAGTCCATAACAGTATGCTTGCCCTTTCCCCACATCATTCATGTAATCTGTGATACAATTGGTATTCCTCAAACACATGACCCAGAGCGTTCCCTCCAAACAAAGTCAATTTATGAAAATCGGATCTTAAATTTCACGAGTATGTGGAAGAGGATTCTGAGGAGACTATTCATGAAGGTTGAGAAACAGGAGAAGGAACAACACCAACTGGTGCAGATCCTATGGAGCCATAGCATGCTCCTGACTAAAGTGGTTTGGCTCCAACTCAACGTGTCAAGTTTCACCAAGATAGAGTTGGTGCCACGCAGCGGGGATTAGCTCGGATAGAAGACAAGTTAGGGGGACATGATTGAAGGCTCTCCACACTAGAGAAGATGATGTTTAGCATACAATAGTTGGTCTAGCAGTTGATCGATCTGATTACATGCATACGAATATCTCTAAATGAGGTGTAACAGTTTTTTTTGGTCTTATGAATATACTCTGAATGAGGAAAATACATGGGAGGGCTTTATTTTATTTTTTTTTAGTTTAAGATGAATGTGATACTACTATTAAACTTGGGTAGTATATATTTTGGATAATGCGTTTTATGGTGTGTTATAATTCATATCTACTTCACTGCCATATTCTGTGATAGCTTACTAACCTACATAGTTTGTTTTTTTAAAAAAAAAAAAATTGTATGTGCCCATGAATGGGCCAGAAACTTGTGGTTTTCTTTTGGAGTGCCCATGGATGGGCTTGTTTATATATATATATACACACACACACACACACACACAATGTTGTTATCAATCTTGGGCAGTATATGTAAATTTTGGATACTTTTGGTTATTGAGATTTATATATCATCTATCTTTACTGCCATGTGAATTTGGTCTGCTTTGAATGCTGCCTTATCTAGTATGAATGCTGCTTTATCTAGTTTGTATCATCTATGGGATGTGCTGTGTGTGATACTTTATCTCCATATTATTTGCTTATCTCACAATTCTCTACTTGATCTGCTATGCATACATGGTTTCTATCATGTAATGTTTACATCTATCTACTCTATGCATATGCTCCCTATATTTTAGGTTCTCCCATATTTATCTAAACTTGAGTCAATATCAATTGTTATGATATCCTTTTCCAATGACTGACAAAAAGGGGGAGAATAAATCCACACCCCGACGAAAATTGTGTGTATCTATGTTTGTGGAGGGTGATGCAGGTGTTAGGGGGAGTAGCTGCAAGGAGAAAGGGGGAGATTGTTGTTAGGGGGAGCAGCTTCTGATTGTGTGTGTGTGTGTGTATTCACTAAATATTGTAAAATTATGTAAAAATCATGTACACACAATTTAGGGCTTTTTTTTTAGAAGTTGTTCTAAGGTGTTTTGGATTTTTTGGTCACATAATTGACAAAGGGAGAGATTGAAAGTGCCTTGGTTTGTCAATTAACATGATTGTTGAGTTAGCTAGACAGAGAAGCTCCATAGGAAGATCGATCAAGCGTCTGCCTCAACTGGATGTGAGCCCGAACTCGCCACAAGTAAATCTTAGCCTTACATCCCATGTCCCAAAACACCAGGTAATTAAAACCCTTAAAATTGATTAGAACATCATAGGGTTTTTGGGTTAGAAAACTTTTTTTTAAACTTCAGAAAAATCTTAAAGTTTTCTAACTCTGTCAATTTATCGATAGACTGATCGATGTAATCGAACAATGAAATCGATGTCCTCGAAGTTCACTCGATATTATCGAATTAAGAACATGAGAAGTCCAACAACCGCATATACCTCTGGATGGAATTATCGATGTATCGATACCTGTATCAATATCATTGAAATTTGAATCTCGAGTCTATCGAAGTTGACTTGATAAAATTGACATCATGTAAGTTGTGTCCAAAGTTCTGCTAAGGCAAATCATGAAATCTTCGATATATGAGTACCTCTCGATATCCTCATAATTCAAATCTTGATGATATCAGAAGCCCTTCGATGATATCGGATTGGACACTCTATTTTCCAATAAATTTTCAGGTTGTTTTATCTTGGATCGAGGGTCACTCGATAGAATCGATATTCAAATATCAATCATATTGAGACTAGGTCGATTGCATCGAGAATAGACGTAAACTGTCCAACGAGCTTACTAGAAAATCCTTTTGATTTATCAATGCATCAACACGGCTATCGATATCATTGACATTCAAATTCTGATGATATCGAGTGTCCCTCGATCGTACTTTTGACCTGAAATATTTCAAAGGCAAGTCTCTCTTATTTTCAAATGTCGAGGAATCAATCCTCATGTCGATGAAATCAGAGTTCAAAATCTGATGACATCGACACAAGTTTTGATTCCCTCGACCAGTTGATAAAATATTTCAAAAGCGCTTGACATTTGAGTTTGTGTCATCGAGCAGTCAGTCAATGCAATCAAGAATATATGCTCCATGATATCGACCCTGCTTGATGATATCAAACTCTGTTATAAATGTGATCGTTTTATATCCATTGGAACCTTTTGCTTATTTATAGAGAGCTTGTCCTTAGTTGCTGGTAGAGAAAGAAGAGAGTGCTTTTGAGTGTTTAACATTAGATCATATACCTAAAGCCTTTTTTTCTTATGGAAGTTCATCCTCCAATCCAGCCTCATCATTGACATTTAATAGAGTGGATTGGAGAATGAACTTCTACATTCAAGGATCTTCCAGCTACCACCTTAATGGAAAATCATTAAGCTAGGATGCCTTGAATGCATAGATGATTGAAATCGCTCTATCTTCCTTATAGGAAAATATTTGAGAGTAGGATTCCATTATTACCTTATCCCAACCCGTCGTCATGTATTGGAATATCTTCTGAGTTACAATTCAAGGAAGCAGAAGATTCTTCATCAACAAAGGAGGAGATCTTCAACAACGTGCTGAATGGGGCTCATCTACTTATCTGTAAGTCATTAGAGTCCAGAGGATGCATATAATAATTCCTTTGTAGAATTAGGTCCAAGGTGTTTCTCACCCCTTACAAGCCCTCGTAGGAGGCCTCTGGTGGGAGTGTATGTGGTGGGTGCTTTATGTTGACCCTTACTCTGTGGAGAGCATAAACTGTTAGGTCCTTGTAGTAGGTCCTTGACTAAGGTGGTCTAAAAGTGGGTGCTTTGTGTTGACCCTTGCTCGTGAGAGCATAAACTTGTGAGGTTCCTTCAGTGGATCCTTGGCCAATGTGCATAAAATAGGGTGCTATGTGTTGACCCTTACTCGTGGGAGCATAAACTGTCAGCCTAAGTGTAGGTTGTACAGGTTAGCGGTGAACCTGATTTAAAACCTCCGGTTTGAGGTGAACCTGTTATGAAACCTCCTTAGTGAAATCCGGTACACTCAAGGGTTGAGTGCGTTTGCCGAGAGTGGAGTAGACTAGTAGTTGAACCACTATAAAAATGACTGTGTTTATGATTGGTATTATTTTTCATTCCTTACGGTGATTATATGTTTTCATATTTGATTCTCTGAGATCATGTTTCACACAGTCACATCCATCATAAACTCTAATTCGCATCTTGTTTATCTTTCAAAGTAGTTTTATGATTGGATCCTCTATTTGGCTTGGAAGCCATTAGAGTTACTCTAAAGAAATCCTGATACATGCTTACTTACTCAGGATAAGATTGATAGGATTTTAAATAACCATAAAATATTTTAAAAGTCCTATTCACCCCCCTCTAGGACATATTGGCATATTCCTACTTCTACTAAAGTAGTCATTACTGCAATTTCAGATAACTCAAATGGGCCTTCCTAGCCTACATAACACTTTCAAACAATTATTGTGGGGCCCACCCTATAGTGGGCATGACACCGAGATTCAAGAAAGAAGACATCAAGGGTGGACCACACATTTACCTCTACATTCACACCTACCTACACATCCACATCCCCTTCCACACTATCATCCACACCCAATTTGCATTCACTCCATTCTAAATCCAATCTACAACCATATATACATTTTCATTCATTCATATTCAACATTCTTATCAAATTCAAAGAATATGATTTGTCCACAAAGAGTGGATGTGGTGGTAAATTGTATGAATACAAGTGTGGTAGTGCATGTGAAAGCAAAAGTGGATGCAGTGTTGAATTGTATGAATGTGAATGTGAAAATGCATGTGCATGTGGAAGCAAAAGTGAACTTTAAATTGTATGAATGCAAATGTGATAGTACATGTGAACGGGGAAGCAAATGTGAATTTGAATCGTATGAATTGTATGAATGTAAATGTATAAGTGCATGTGCATCTGAAAGTTAATGTGAATTTTAAATTGTATCAATGCAAATATGAAAGTGCATGTGCATGTGAGATGTGGACATGAATTTTGAATTGTAAGGTGTATTGTTGTGTTGGAAGTGGATGTGAATTTTGAATTGTATGAATGTAAATGTGAAAGTACATGTGCATGTCAAAGTAGATGTGAAGTTTGAATTATATTATGTAAAAGAGCATGTGCAGGTGGAAGTCGATATGAGTTTTGAATTGTATGAATGCATATGTGAAGGTTCATGTGCATGTGAAAGTTCATGTGGAATTTAAATTGAACTAATGTAAATGTGAAAGTGCATGTGCATGTGGAAGTGGATTTGAATTTTGAATTGTGTGAATACAAATATGAAAGTGCATGTGCATGTGCGTGTGGAAGTGAATGTGAATTTTGAATTGTGTGAATGCAAATGTGAAAGTGCATGTGCATGTTAGATGTGGACATGAATTTTGAATTGTATAAATGCATATATGAAATTGCATGTGCAAGTAAAAGTGGATGCGAATTTTAAATTGTATGGTTATATATGTGAAAGTGCATGTGCATGTGGAAGTGGATGTGAATTTTTAATTGTATAAATATAGAAGTGAAAGTGCATGTGCATGTGGAAGTGGATGTGAATTTTAAATTGTATGAATGCAAATATGAAAAAGTCCCCCCCCCCCCCCCCCCCCCCCCCCAAAGGTATGGAATTACACCTAGGGTGTGGATCCCCCTTGAGCAGTGTGGATTTCACCTAGTGGGTTGGATCCCCCTGAGTATTGTGGATCGTATTTGAGAGTCGACACCCACATTCATATCTTCATTCACATCCACATCCATATCTACATCCACATACACGTCCATATCCACATCCACATTCATATCCACATATCCACACCCACATTCATATCCACATATCCACACCCACATCCATATTTTTATACATTCACATCCACTTCATGCATTCCACATTTGCATCCCCATATTTCATAATGTTTTGACCAGAAACAAGTATCGGTGATTGGAATATCAATATTCAATAATAACAAATGAAAATTAATGAACAATCATCATCATTGTATTTCATTAATCTAAATTTTTAATACATCCCTCGTATTGCTCTTAATTTTTTTATATAAAAAAAAACATACATTTAATAGAGGTAATTGAGAATAGTTTAATAATAATTTTAGTAGCATCTCATCTTGTGTGGCATCCACAATAATTGTTAAAAGAGTTGTGTAAGTTTGAAAACCCTTGCTTCACAACAATATATGTAGAAGATATACACAGGAGATCAAATCTCATCATAATATACATTATATATATATATATATATATATATATATATATATATATATATATATATATATATATATATATATATATATATATATATATATATATATTCTGCTCTTCTCCTTGCATCTTCTTCTTCATCTTCTCTTCTCCCATGTTGCACCATGGGATACCTGAATATCACAACTCTTGGCTCCTACAAATTCTTGAAGATTCCTCTCATCTCTCTGAAGCTCTTTAATTGTGTATGGCTCAAATGAGAGAGGAGAGGGGCATTTATAGGCCCCCTATTGAGTGTGAAATATTGCATAGTTCCCTTGTTATGCATTGGTTTCACTTAATCAATCTAATTTCACATGTTTTCTCTTGTGAGGTGATTTTGATAGCTAAGGATAAATGAACTCTTAAAGAGAAGATTTAATACTCAAAAGATTACTAAGTGAAGACTTCAAGATTTAAAGATCCTTAATGAAGCATTTACATACCAAAGATCCAAGAAAACTAAGTAAAAAGGGAAGAAAAAAGGCTAGTGGAATCACAAATTTTAAACAGCAGGAAATAGACTATTCAGCTTGACCTTTGGCCCGACTGAAAGTACTCTAAATAGTCCAGCAAGCATTGTGATTTTCAGAAGTTAATTCAGCTACAACTGAAGGCCACTTCGGTGCGACCGAAGATATGTTTGGTGCAACTTGAGGAGTACAAAGAGTTCAGACATGATTCAAGGAAATTCAATTGCAATCAGAAGTTAGTTCGGTGCGACTAAAGTCGATCGGCTGCAACTGAAGTGTGTAAATTTGAGGGGTTTCAAAGTCGGTCTAATCAAAGCTTATACATAAGGGTCTTTTAAGAGTTTCTAAGCACAAATTGGGGTAGGAGGAGTTGTTCACTCCCCAAGTGCAGGATTGTGATGTAGTAATAACTCGGTAAGACCAAGGTCGAATCCCAAGGGACTGATACCTATACGTTATCTGAAACTAACTAGAACTAGAACTAGAATGAGATGAAATCTAAATTGAGTTGTTGTAAGACCCGTATCCTAATCCGCACTGTTTCGTTATTTCCCACGATTCTTCTCGTCAAATTCCGGCAATCCGCGACTTATGGTTGACGTTGCGCACGACCATAAGTCGTATCCTATTCATTTGAGCCGGCTTAATCCGAGACTTGTATCATTGCGACCGCACCGTCGCCGCGGTTCCAACGCCGCAACTCACGCACCGATCCGATACCCAGACGATGAGATACGGACCCACGTTCAGTTCGAGCAAAAACACCACGCGTTGCAAATCCCAAGGAATCTCTACAAAGTGTCCCATCAATCACATCAATCAATCCCATCAATCACCTCTCATGTCAAGTACACCCACCCATGCTTCCTTTCTCCACAAGTCAAGCAACCACCCAAGTCAACTAACACGTCACCTCACCCATCACTCACATCCATCAACCATCATCCCTTCACATCACTCCATCTCTCATTAATCACACCCCTCTCTCTCTCTCTCTCATTTCTCAACACGCCAAACCCAAGCAAGGGAGAGCATCCAACGTCCAAGCCTTCCCATGGAGAGAAGTGCATATGTGAGGCCCACTTTCCATCTCCAAATCCCATCATCCTAGCCATCCATTTCCCATCTCCACCATCAAAGTGAAGCTTTAGGAGACCGGCTATCCAACGGACCAAGAAGATCAAGAGGTGGGTGCTTTGATGGAGTAGTTTTCATGTTTTTAAGGTGGGCCAAGTGAGGCCAACCGATCAATGGTTTGGATCTCACTTGGGACCCTAAGATGTGGCCAATGGCTCATCTAGATCATCAAGATCATTCCATGATGGGGCCATTCTCCATGGACCCCATCATGATGTTTACTTTCCTTGTATTGAGGAGGTCATCTAGACCGTCCATTTCTAGTGGAGTGGGATCTCCACCGTTGATCTTTTGTTGATGGTCCATATGCAAGGGGACCTTTGATGTATGATTGGATGATTGAAACGGAGGGCCCATAGTGTCGGGGTCCCTCCATCACGCGTGTCTCACTCTATTTCTCCCCCTCTCTGTCCATTTGCTTCCTTGTATGTGATGAAATGGCCGTATGGCCCACTTGGATGGACCCCACCTTGATGTAAGTATTTTATCCAAGTCATCCAAGAGTGGGCCCACCTTATATGCATCGTACCCACACCACCTACTATGTGGTGGCCCACCTAGGCAAGGCCCACTTAAACTCTATTTTTGTCCCAAAAGAGTCCAGTGACGTCTGGACGTCACTGGAATAAAAACACAAATATTGGCTTGTTTAAAGCCTTTGGGAGGGGCCACTGGTATAGGCCCCACCTTGATGTATGTTTCTAATCCATGCCGTTCAATCTCTTTCCCGACACATTTTAGGCGTTGAGCCGAAAAATGGTGTCAATCTGATATTCAGGCGGGCCATAGCTTAGCAAACACTGTCTCTATCGTTAAAAATTGGCTAGGGCCCACCTTGAGTCAAAAAAACACCGTATATTAGACTCGTTTGGATTGTATTGAGCCATGCAATCTAATGGCTGGAATGGATCCATCACACGCGGGCCCCATACATGAAAAACTGCAAAAAAAATAGTTTTTCAAAAAAAAAATAAATAAATAAAGAAGCAGCAGCAGCTTTGCTGCTGCCGTCAGAGCCGCAGGCGCTACCTGCGGCCATGCAGCGGGCGGGCGGACAGCAGCCCACGGCCCCCTGCCGTGGGCCCCACATGACGTATATTTTGTATCCATGCCGTTCAGCAGGTGGTCCACCTTCTGAGGTGGGCCCTCTCCAAAAACGGGGCACATCCAAGGCTCAGGCGGCCCACACCACAAGAAACAGTGGTGATTGAACCTTACCATTGAAACCCTTTTTGGGCCCACTGCAGTTCGGGATCAATCTGAAATTTGTGTCTCCCGTCCATCCAGGTGTTTGTGATCTTAGCAACAGATTGGATGGAAAATATAGGTTGTGGTGGGTCCCACGTGAAGCCCACAGTGATATATGTATTATATTACCACCGTCCGTATGGACGGTGGACTTCACTGTGATGTATGTGACTATCCACACTGTCCACTGTTTGGACAGTGGGACCCGCTATGATTTATGTGTTCTATCCACTCTGTCCACTTGTGTGTGGATGTGTATATATATTATATTATATATAATGTTATATATATATATGTATATATGTGCATTGGTGGGCCTTCATGTGGGCCTCCACTATGATGGATGAGCAGCATCCAAACTGTCCTCCTAATTTGAGAGCTCATTTCATGACATGAGCCCAAAAGAAAATGAGCCAGATCTATGGTTCAAATGGGCCCGCTTTGATATGTATATAGGGCCCATGTCGATCCAATGGTGGTCATTCATTTAGGCCCACCTTGGTGCACATATAAAGCCCATGGAGCTAAGCCCATTAGATGTGCATGGGGCGCAAATGGAATGGCCCATTGGACATATTTAAAACTCATGTGTGTAGTCCCACTTTGATGTATTTCATGGCCCATGAGTCATGGACCATTGCAATGTACATAAGGCTCCTTGGCGAGGCCCATTAATGTAGTCATTTGAAGAATGTAAGGCCCACGCAATTTGGCTCATTTGATATATCCAGGACCCAGGGATCGAGGCCCAATGGATGTCCTTAGGGTCCATTGTAATGTACGTCTATCATGGTTCGTGAAATGATATTTATGGCAAGCCGTGCCTAGAAAACAATGTTGGTTTGACGTCCACATTGTATGTACAATGTTGGTTAAATGTCCGCATTGTAGCTCTCTTTAGGGCCCATTGATAGGTCCATACCCGTTGCTATTCATTGCCTTATAACATGCTTAGTATAATCTCATGGCTCATGCCCATACGCATCATATGTATGCTTGATATGAGTAATGACTGATCATAACATACGCCATTGGGTAGACCATATACGGGACTCGTTATGTGACTGAGTGCCCTACATGATCGCGCAGTACGCACTGGACTTCTGCATGATTTGACGTGTGATTCATGCATCTCGCATACGTGTGACTTGGTCACTGCACGCCCTAGCGACATCAGGGCCGTGGCTCCACAGGTACATCGTGGATGGCCGTATTGGATACCGAAAATGCATATTCTAGCACTGTGGGCACTTAGGATGTCCTTGGGTGAAAGTCTCAGAACCTTTTTGGTACCAGGAGATGCTCCAACGTCTAGATCGAGTGGATACATGAGCGCTCGAGTGCCGAATACCAGTAGGCCGCGTCTCTCACTGTGTCGTGGTCGGTTGGAAGGGGGTGTGGCCTTATCCGCCTGAGTGAGAGGGTTATAAGCTAGGCTGAGTTTGACTAGCTCGCAAATGAGTCCGCTATCGACGAGCCGGGTAGATATTGGCATACTACTGGTCAGGCGGGTAGTGAGGTCTTATCTGCTTGCTTGACTGTGCAGCTAGGGAGGTGACAATCTCTGCAAGTGTATTAGACCCCGGTGATATCCAGAGAGGAACTGTACTGATATACGTATTTGAGGAGTACCGACTTGCTTGGATTGCATTTCGCATATGACATTTGGCTATGTAGGCCTTGTAGTGCATCGGTGTGGCTGATGGCATCCATATCTCGCATCATGCCTTGCATTACATAGCCTTGGTATATTCATGGACTTACCACATACTTCCACATTGTTCTGATATCGTATACTTGGCGTTTGCCTTACGCACACACTTACACCACCCTCTAAGCTTTTGTAAGCTTATGCACGATAGTTGCGTGCAGGTAGTGTTGGACGACAGCAGCGCTGAGACAGGAGCGCACATCAGGACCCTTTTTGGAGCTTTTTGATCACTTTGTATTTCCCTTTCTGCTTTGTACTTAAAATTTTGTTATAGTGGATATGTGGTGATGTCGTTTTGTGACTTGGTTATGCTTGTGGTTATGCTCCATTACAAAAAAAAATTCATTCTGAAAATCCTCCTTGCAGAACCCCAGGATCGGAATCTGGCATTTGATTGTCAGGAGCCGAGAATGGGGCACTACGGAGGCTGTCGGCACCGGATTCGGCAATCGGGATTCATGTGAATCCGATTTTCGGATTTGGGGCATGACAGTTGTGATTCGAGGAATAATTGTGAAATATTAATCTAAAACTTAAGAGAAATCAGAGATAGGAAACTAGGGATTCAGAGGATCCACTTGTAGAGATCAGGGAGATCTTATGTCAGCTTTAAGAATTATGGAATTTAACTGAACTGTCGTTAATATAGTTTTAAAGAGATGAAAAGTATATAAATTAGAATGGATTCCATCACCAAACTATGCCCATGAGACAAAGCAAACAACAGAATTAAACTAATTGCCAACCAATCACAATGCTATGAAGGTTAGGAAGGGTACCGTCACCCGACCATGCCCAGGAGACTATGGTAAACAATAGGGCTTCCTGACATCATAAACATAAAGGAAAAGAACATGCTTAAAACCATTGCAGACCCATTGTAATTTCAGTCACAATAGACCATTAAAAACTAAAAGCATTCCCATTAATCAAACTATAATCAACGTCAATTCAGTCTTAAACAAAAGGCACAAGCATAAACTCTCCCTTCACGCTACAAGCTTCACCTCTTAGTCCTAGGTAAGAGGTTTAGCCTCGAATAGACATGAATAGGCTAAATAATAGAAAACATAAACAAATAAAATATTTATAAAGATTACTCCCTCTATATCTCTTCCTCTGCTCCACGGCTTCTGCCAAAACATTCCCTCTCCCTCCCTCTCACTGTTTTTTATACTCATGAAGGTCGGCTGGAGGGTCCTTATGCACAGGAGATGGTGTGTGCTGAAGTCGGTGGAGAACCGACTCTCTTTACGCGTGCAAAAGTTTTACGCACTTCCCTACGACAGTCTTGCGCTGAACTGAAAGTGGGACCCATTCTTAACGACCAACAAGAAATCCAGTCCATTCATTGGATTGTGCACGAAAAATGGGTGGACGTGACTATTTTTTGGATCAAACTCGTGGTGGTCCACAACTTATTTTAATTCACCATCAGTCCTCTATTTGGAAGATCATAAACCGATGTTTGAGGTATCTTGAAATTTCGCCGCCTAGGTCATGTTTATAGAGCCCTTTTAGGCCTAATGGACTGTCCAGATTCATCACATGAACCTTGATGGTGGCCCATAGCAAAGGACCGCAACTTTGTTTGTGAACAGAGCTTCCGTCGAAGCGCTGTGTTGATCAGTGGGCCAAAGATTTGTTACGGTTGAAAAATCCATTCCGTTCATTGAAATCAGTACTGAAAACCGTCGGGGAAGGGCAAAAATGGTTTGATTTCGCTGTGGCCCATGGAACTTTGTTTCTACCGTCCGTTAGACGTAGTGGACGAGATTTTCGTGCATACACGTGCATCGGTTTGAAAAACTGCCGTGTACGGTCGGTTTGACGTCCTGGGATGAATGAACGGTCCAGATGAACCACATGATGACCGATGGTGGGCCGGCATCTGAGTCAGTGCGGACACTGCGAAAATGTAAACAACAGTTTCCGTTTTCACATGCAAATCGTCGAGTCAACAACGCTGACCGATTTGGTTTTTTTATGGTGCACAGCGAGTGCACCCTTTCTGTGCACTCCACTTTGAAAAGTGGGTCCCACCATGATGTCTATGTACAATCTTCTCCATCCATCCATTCTGTCATATCATTTAAACCGTAGGGAACGAAGATGAAGCATATCCAAACAGCATGTGGGCCTGGAATCATGATTCTGAGGGCTGATCTATCCGCTAAGCCACTTCCACCAGGATCCACCAGTCGATATTCGACGTGTACGGTTAATTTACGGTCCTCAGGCCATGCATGAAGTCTTGAGCTCAACAGATGGTGAGAACCCTGTGATCTTGCATTATGGATGTCTTCCGGGCCACTTGAGCTTTAATTTCTTGATTTTCACGGATCTCTGGCGTGTAAATCCGTCGATCGTGGTCCCTTGGAGTCTTTCCCTTGACTTGGTGTCTTAAGATCATTAAATCCATGCTTTTAGCACCTTTCTGCAGCTCATGCTCTCAAATACACCCTGCATCACAAACACGGTTAAATCAGGTATTAAACGGTATCATGCTCGTAAATTCAGGCAATTACTGGGTCTGATATGCAATATTTGACCCTCAACACAACCCCTAACCAGCATTTTGCTAGTCCCGAGCAAAATATGTGAAAAATAAGTTGAAAACTACAGGATAATTTCTATGTAATCGAGTGAATTTTGAAAAAAAAAAAATCCAGATACTAGAATTCTAAGATTCATGAATGTCAGGAATTATCCTCTCCTGAACTCAAGTGCACGGTAACTTCATGGTTAAGCTCAAAGTATTAATCCATCAATTAGAAAAATTCTAAACATTGAGTTCCATAGGTATATAGTGTACTCTCGGCTTATCAACATTAAGATTCACTTTCTTATTTTAAGATATCATTGGTAACCAATAAGAGAATTCATGGTAACCAAGACTTAAATCAAAACTTACCTCATATATCATCTTTTCATTTTTTCAGCTTTTGATTTTTCTATTAAGAGTAATGCCAAGGAGGGGACTCAAATCCTCACCTATAGGGAGCAAACCTATGGTGAAGACCGTACACCCAAATTTGTTCACATATTATCCATGGGGAATTAAATCTATACCTATAGGGAGCAAACCTATGGTGAAGATTATTCACCCAAATCTTTCCAAAGATATCTTCTTCTTTCTCTTTTTTTATTTTTATTTTTATTTTTATTTTTATGCTAAGTATTTTCTTTTTCTTCAATTGATCATGACAGGAAAATTTTTCAGGCTGATTCCTTACACGCTTAGTGATTATCAATTTAACCATTCAATATCAAACTGAAACCTTAGTGTGAAAGCAAGATGTGACATGTGAAATCATGACTCAATTAATGTTTACAACTTCTAATCATGGATTAATAACTTGAACTTAACTGTGAAATCTAACAGACAACTGAATCCAAAAGTCATAAATTAGCAACATCACGTGTCTTGGAATTCTACGTGCCCTAGATGGCCGTCAAAATCACATCGAATTCACAAGAATTTTCAGAAAAATTTAAAAATTTTCACAATTTGTTTTTGCTCAAGACCAAGAAAATACTAATTAGGAAACTTAATCTCTCACCCCCAACCAAAAATCTACATTATCCTCAATGTAGAAGATATAACATGAAATGCACATGGGACAATGAAAGTAAATAAGGAGTGATGGGAGGATAGTACCTGGATAAAGAATTGAGAGAGATTTTTCAAAGATATCTACGTAAGCACAGGTCAAGAGAGAAAGCAAAACAAAAATAACAAAAATAAAATCCTACCTGCACCACTTTCACAGGTACTCTCGATTGCATTTAGCGTATGTAATAAGCCTTTAAACCCCTATGTTGCCCCTAGTGGACGAGTTGTAGTCTTGTGAGGGTTTGCAGCAATGTTACACACAAACATTGAAGTAACTAACCAGGAAAATGAAATGGAATGAAAAGTTGGGTTGCCTCCCAGGAGCGTTAAGTTTACTGTCTTTAGCCAGACAAATAAAGTAAACTACCCTAGTCCTATGAAAGCGATAAACCTACTTATACCTCCATTAGACTAGGAGATCAATCCTGGTAAACAGGAGCAGTCAGAGGCATGGACATGTCCTCCGAGTCAAATTTCTCGACAAATGGTTTTAATCGATGTCCATTTACTTTAAACTTTTTACCATTGTCGGGATCTCTTATCTCGACGGCCCCATGAGGATAGACAGTAACAACAATGTAAGGGCCAGTCCAACGAGATCGGAGCTTACCCGGAAAGAGATGTAGTCAAGAATCATACAAAAGGACTTTCTGACCTGGCGTGAATGATTTTCGGAGAATATGTTGATCATGAAACACTTTCATCCTGTCCTTGTAAATTCTCAAGTTCTCGTACGCATCGTTCCAAATTTTTTCAAGTTCATTTAATTGAAGCTTGCGTAGCGAGCCAGCATTGTCCAGATTGAAATTCATATTTTTGATCACCCAGTACGCTTTATGTTCCAAATCCACAGGCAAGTGACATGCCTTCCCATAGACAAGTCTAAAGGGAGATGTTTCAATAGGAGTTTTAAAAGCAGTACGGTATGCCCACAAGGCATCGGTCAATCGAGTTAACCGTTTTTTCCAGGATATGTTTGATCTCCCTATTGGAAATCTTAGCTTATCCACTTGTCTGTGGATGGTATGGGGTGCTCACCTTATGAGAGATACCGTATTTCTTCATTAAGCTCTCAAAAAGTCTATTACAAAAGTATGAGCCCCCGTCACTAATGATGGCTCGAGGCGTCTCAAACTGCGACAGGATGTTTTCTTTTAAAAATTTAATGATCGTGCGATGGTCATTATTGCGTCACGGAATTGCTTCGACCCATTTAGTGACATAATCTATGGCAAGCAAAATATACAAATTTTCAAAGGATTGGGGGAAAGGTCCTATGAAATCGATGCCCCAGCAATCAAATGTTTCTATAATAAGGATGGGATTCAAAGGCATCATATTTCTATGGGACAATGATCCTAATTTTTGACAACGCTCACAAGCCTTGCAAAACTCATGAGTGTCCCTGAACATAGTGGGACAATAAAAGCCACATTACAGAATCTTGGTCGTGGTCTTTTTAATAAAAAAGTGACCACCACAGGCTTATGAGTGACAGAAGGAGATGACACTCTGATGCTCATCGTCTGGCACACATCTCCTTAAGATTTGGTCTGGGAAATATTTAAATAAATATGGATTGTCCCAGAAAAAGTAGCGCGCCTTGGTAAAGAATTTCTTCTTATCTTGTGCAGTCTAATGCGTCGGTATGGAACCTGTAGCAAGATAATTAACAATATCAGCAAACTAAGGTGAATGGGAGACGCTGAACAGTTATTCATCAGGGAACATGTCATTGATATGGGTCGTCTCAAGGGAATCAGATGTATTAAGACGAGAAAGATGATCAGCTACTACGTTCTCTACTCCCTTTTTATCTTTAATTTTCAAATCAAATTCTTAGAGTAGAAGGATCCATCGTATTAAGCGGGGCTTAAAATCATTCTTAGAAAGAAGATACTTAAGTGTCGCATGATCTGTGTAGATAATGATCTTGGATCCGATCAGGTAGGACCTAAATTTGTCCAAGGCGAGTACTGCGGCTAAGAGTTCCATTTCCGTAGTCGAGTAGTTCACTTGGGCAGGATTTAAAGTACTACTCACGTAATGAATGACATAAGGCCTCTTGTCTTTTCTCTGACCTAGAACCGCTCTAAGAGAATAATCAGAAGTGTCGCACATAAGCTCAAAAGGAAGGTTCCAATCGGGTGGCTGCATGATAGGTGCAGTGGTTAACATGCCCTTAAGCTTAGTGAAAGCTTCTTGGCATTGCTCAGTCCACTCGTATGGTGCATCCTTTTGAAGAAGATTACATAAAGTATGAGAGAGGAGACTAAAGTCCTTTATGAATTGTTTATAAAAATCTGTGTGTCCTAAGAAGGATCGCACTTCTCTGATGTTCTTGGGTAGAGGTAGGTTAGAGATAAGATCAATTTTTGCCTTATCTACCTCGATTCGTTTGGATGAGAAGATATGCCCAAGGACAATTCCCTTTTGAACCATGAAATGTCACTTCTCCCAATTAAGTACCAAATTCTTTTCTTCACATCTTTTCAGCACACATTTAAGCCTCTCTAAGCATTCGCTGAAAGATGAACCGAAAACTGAGAAATCATCCATAAAGACCTCTAAATATTTTCCCACCATGTCAGAAAAGATACTCATCATACATCGCTGAAAGTTGACAGGGGCATTACATAACCCGAATGACATCCTTCTATAAGCAAAGGTGTCATCTGTTAGCAAAGGTGCCATAGGGACATGTAAATGTGGTCTTTTCCTGGTCCTCAAGGGCGATTTCAATCTGATTGTATCCCGAATACCCGTTAAGGAAATAATAATAAGACTGACCAGCTAGCCTTTTCAAGATTTGATCGATGAAGGGTAAAGGAAAGTGGTCCTTCCTTGTGACGGTATTCAACTTCCTGTAGTCAATTCACATTCTCCAACCAGTAGTAACTCTCGTTGGCATGAGTTCATTATCAGTATTGGCTACGATGGTGATCCTGGACTTCTTTGGAACCACCTAAGTTGGACTCACCCATTGACTATCAGATATGGGGTACATGATACCCACATCCAATAGTTTGAGAACCTCATCTTTAACCACTTCCTTCATATTTGGCTTTAGTCTATATTGTGATTACCGAACGGCTTTCGTATTATCCTCAAGATATATGCGATAAGTACAAATCGAGAGGTTAATTCCTTTGAAGTCCGCTATCATCCATTCAAGAGCTCCTTTATGTTCAATGAGAGTAGAAATGAGCATACTCTCCTATTCTTTTTTCAGGTGGGCAGAGATCACCACCAGGTATGTCTCATCTTGACTTAAATAGACACATTTCAAATTAGAGGGCAAAGGTTTTAGGTCAAGCTTCGGTGGCTTTAGGTTAGATGGTAGAGACACTACATCGGTTTGGGGCAACTCTTCAAATTGTGGCCTCCACCAGCTAACTTCAAGTACCGGTGCAGTATCAAGTATGGCACACGTCTCCCTAATCGTATCATCATCAAGATCATGGGAGTGGACCAGGCACATCTCTAGAGGATCAGAGGATAAGATAAGAGGCATTCTATCTTGCACGAAAGAATCAATCATGTTAATGTCGTGGAAATCGTTATCATCCTCGAAGTTATTGCCGTTATTGAAAAAGATATTTGACTCTAATGTTAAATTTCTAAAAGACATAGTCATTACACCATTCCTGTAATTGATAATTGCATTTAAAGTGGAAAGGAATTGACGACCAAGAATGATGAAAATTTGAGTGCTCATGTCATTGATGAGTTTGGTATCCAAGATGATAAAATCTACAGGGTAGTAAAATCTATCGACCTGGACCAACACATCCTCGATTATCCCTCTCGGTACCCGAATAGTGCGATCAACAAGTTGTAGCATGGTCCGGGTGGGTTTTAATTCACCCAAACCTAACTGTTTATATATCGAGTAGGGAATCAGATTGACGCTTGATCCTAAATCAAGAAGTGCGTGATTAATTCGATAGTTTTTAATTACACATGATATGGTTGAGCTACCGGGATCTTTGAATTTCTGCGGCACATCTTGTTTTAGGATAGCACTTACTTTCTCAGTCAAGGAAATCTTCTTTTGAACACCTTTCCATCGTTTGGTCGTGCATAAGTCCTTTAGAAATTTGGCATATGAAGATATCTGTTTTACGACATCAAGTAGAGGAATGTTGACTTTCACTTGTTTCAACACCTCTAGGATATCCTGAGAGTTAGAGAGACGTTTTGGTGCAACCAACCGTTGGGGGAAAGGAGCAACTGGCTTCTTTGGAGGTTCCGATTCTAATTTTTGTGGGGCATCAGTAGATCCATCATTGTTGTCCTCTTCTTGTTCTTGAAGCTTTTCGGGCCTAACCGGAAGGGTTTTATCAATAATCTTCCCACTCCTAAGAGTGGTGATGGATTTAGCGTGTTCCATCTGATTTGAAGAGCTCGGGTCACTAACTTCATATTGCGGTTTAGGATTGGGAAGAATTGAGCTGGGAAGCTCCCCTTGCTCCCAATCGTATTTTCAGCCTTAAGTCCTTGTATCACTTTTGTAAGGTCTTAAAAGGCTTGTAGCATACCCTGATAAAAAAGCTCTTACTTTTAGAAGTATTTTAGAACCAAATCCTCTTGAGGTTTCTCTTGAGTTGGAACTTGATTTAGGAAACCTTGAGGTATAGCGATTTCTCCATTCCTCCAACTAAAATTGGGATGATTTTTCCAAACAGGATTATACGTGTTAGAGATCGGTCCATTGAAAGGTCTTTAATAGTTATTTACGGTATTAGATTGTTCATTCAACACCTCTCGAAAGGCAGGTATTTCGGATAATTTTTCGTTGTATGAATGTTGCAATCACAGATGCCACAAATACTTTCATTAACCTTATCCTTCTTTGCTTCCATGGCCTCAAATTTTCTTATGAGCGTAGACACCTTATACTTGAGATCATCATCTTCTTTCAAACGATACAATCCACCTTTCTCTTTCGATTGCGTTGGGCTAGACGTGGTGTTCGAATTCGGATAATAGTCTCATGCTTGAGTTTTTTCAGCAAGACTATCAAGGTAATCCCATACCTCGTCAACATTTTTATTTATGAATTCTCCATTACACATTGTCTTGACCATTTGGCGCATGGAAGATGTGAGTCCATCGTAAAAAAAATTGTAATGCTCCACGTTTCAAAGCCATGTTGTGGGCATGAACTGACCAAATCCTTGAACCTTTTCCAACATTGGAAGAATGTTTCATCTTCCTTTTGAGAAAAGTTCATGATTACTTTTCTGAGGGTAATTATTTTATGATGTGGGAAAATTTTCTTTATAAATTCCCTCAACATATCATTCCATGTGCCAATGGATCTAGGCCGTAGTGAATGTAACCACGTCTTAGCCTTCTCCTTCAAGGAAAATGGGAAGAGTTTCAGCCTAATGGTATCCTCAGATACATTCGAAAAGTATAAGGTGGCTATAATCTCGTCAAACTCTTTCAGATGTAGATATGGTTCTTCAGATTCGAGCCCATGAAACTTAGGAAGGAGTTTGATAACCCCTGGCTTGATGTTCATATGTCCTGTATTATCAGGAAAAATCATGCATGAGGGCGTACTCACCCCCGTCGATTGTAAATAATCTCGTAAAGTGTGAGGCGGAGTGCTTGATGTACCTCATTCTCATCATGTACTTCCTCAACCCTTGGTTGGGATAGTGCTTGAGGTTGATTTGCAACCATAACCTCAATTAACTCAGGAAAATTCGAACGGTGTCAAGTCCTGCGATGGACAGTTAACCCCTCAACTAATCCTCCTTCGGTTAAGAGACGTCGAGTGTTGTCATGAGCCCACTTGGGCATGAAACACTCGCAGCCCTTGATTTAAATTCTAAACCTAGACCTAAGAAAGGAAATAAAACTCTAAAAAGAAGAGAGGGTTGGAGAGAAGTTACCAAATTGGAGTAACCAAGTTAAAAACCTGCAAAACAAACAAAACAAGTTAGTTTCTAGAAATAAAAAGTCTAAGAATAGAAAATTCCTAATTAGAATTAACTAATTTCTAAATAAAAAGAAGAAATTCCTAAAAAAGAAAGTAGAAAACAAATTAGGAAAGTCTTAAACTAGAAAGTAAGTAAATAAAAAGGAAGAGAAAGTAGAAATTAGAAAGAACTTACTGAATTAGAAGTTTCTATCTTAAAATCCTACAAAACAAATAAGTTAATTTTATAAATCAACAAAAATAATCTAACCTAAAATTAGAGAAATCTTAATCTTAAACAAATCCTAAAACTAATTAATTTTAAAAAAAACGTAGCCGTCAGGCCCCGACAACGGTGCCAAAAACTTTTTCACTCCCCAAGTGCAGGGTTGTGATGTAGTAATAACTCGGTAAGACCGAGGTCGAATCCCAAGGGACTGATACCTATACGTTATTTGAAACTAACTAGAACTAGAACTAGAATGAGATGAAATCTAAATTGAGTTGTGATTTGAGGAATAATTATGAAATATTAATCTAAAACTTAAGAGAAATCAGAGATAGGAAACTAGGGATTCAAAGGATCCACTTATAGAGATCAGGGAGATCTTATGCCAGCTTTAAGAATCATGAAATTTAACTGAACTGGCGTTAATATAGTTTTAAAGAGATGAAAGGTATATGAATTAGAATGGATTCCATCACCAAACCATGCCCATGAGACAAAGAAAATAACAGAATTAAACTAATTACCAACCAATCATAATGCTATGAAGGTTAGGAAGGGTACCGTTACCCGACCATGCCTAGGAGACTATGGTGAATAACAGGGCTTCCTGACGTCATAAACATAAAGGAAAAGAACATGCTCAAAACCATTGCAGACCCATTATAATTTCAGTCACAATAGACCATTAAAAACTAAAAGCATTCCCATTAATCAAACTATAATCAACATCAATTCGGTCTTAAACAAAAGCCACAAGCATAAACTCTCCCTTCATGCTACAAGCTTCAGCTCTTAGCCCTGGCTAAGAGGTTTAGACTCGAATAGACATGAATAGGCTAAATAATAAAAAATATAAACAAATAAAATATTTATAAAGATTACTCGCTCTATATCTCTTCCTCTGCTCCACGGCTTCTGCCAAAACATTCCCTCTCCCTCCCTCTCACTATTTTTTATACTCGTGAAGGTCGGCTGGAGGGTCCTTATGCACAGGAGACGATGTGTGCTGAAGTCGGTGGAGAACCGACTCTCTTTACGCGTACAAAAGTTTTACGCACTTCCCTGCGACAGTCTTGTGTTGAACTGAAAGTGAGACCCATTCTTAACGACCAACAAGAAATCCAGTCCATTCATTGGATTGTTCATGAAAAATGGGTGGATGTGACTATTTTTTGGTTCAAACTCATGGTGGCCCATAACTTATTTTAATTCACCATTAGTCCTCCGTTTAGAAGATCAAAAATCGATGTTTGAGGTATCTTGAAATTTTGCCGCCTAGGTCATGTTTATAGAGCCCTTTTAGGCCTAATGGACTGTCCAGATTCTTCATATGAACCCTGATGGTGGCCCACAGCAAAGGACCGCAAGCTCTGTTTGTGAACAGAGCTTCCGTCGAAGCGCTGTGTTGATCTGTGGGCCCAAGATTTGTTACAGTTGAAAAATCCATTCCGTTCATTGAAATCAGTACTGAAAACCATCAGGGAAGGGCAAAAATTGTTTGATTTTGCTATGGCCCATGGAACTTTGTTTCTACCATCTATTAGACGTAGTGGATGAGATTTCCGTGCATACATGTGCATGGGTCTGGAAAACTACCGTGTGTACGGTCAGTTTGACGTCCTGGGACGAATGAACGGTACAGATGAACCACATGATGAGCGATGGTGGGCCGGCGTCTGAGTCGGTGCGGACACTGCGTAAACGAAAACAGTAGTTTCTGTTTTTGCATGCAAATCATCGAGTTAGCAACGCTGGCCGATTTGGTTTTTTATGGTGCACAGTGAGTGCACCCTTTCTGTGCACTCCACTTTGAAAAGTGGGTCCCATCATGATTTCTATGTACGATCTTCTCCGTCCATCCATTCTGTCATATCATTTAAACCGTAGGGACTGAAGATGAAGCATATCCAAACAGCAGGTGGGCCTAGAATCATGATTCTGAGGGCTGATCTATCTGTTAAGTCACTTCCACCAGGATGAAGTCCTCAGGCCATGCATGAAGTCTTGAGCCGAACGGATGGTGAGAACCCTGCGATCTTGCATTATGCACGTCTTCCAGGCCACTTGAGCTTTAGTTTCTTGATTTTCACGGATCTCTGGCGTGTAAATCCGTTGATCGTGGTCCCTTGGAGTCCGTCCCTTGCCTTGGTATCTTCAGATCATTAAATCCATGCTTTTAGCACCTTTTTGCAGCTCATGCTCTCAAATACACCCTGCATCACAAACACGGTTAAATCGGGTATTAAACGGTATCATGCTTGTAAATCCTAGCAATTACTTGGTCTGATATGCAATATTTGACCCTCAACGGGAGTAGAGAAAGGTGTTGGAGAACTTCAAGGAGTCTTCCTTCTTCTCCAATCCTCTTCTTCTAGTTAGTTTTTCATATTTTTCTTTAAGAATTTTAGTTCAATCATGCTTTTAGTTGGCTAATCTCTTAGTTAGAGATAAGAGGTAAAGCTTGTAGTTTATTTTAATGTTTTACTTACTTTGATTCATGTTTTATTATCTTTACATTAAATAATTCATAGTTTATGGTTGGAATAAAGAGGTATTTTTTAATTTACTTTGATCTATCGTCGACTCTGGGCACGGTGGATGCTTAGGAACCTCCTGAATGCTCTCTTCTCTAATTTATGATTGTTTAATCTATAGAATATCTACCATTAACTAAGGGCATGTGTTCACTCCCCAAGTGCAGGGTTGTGATGTAGTAATAACTCGGTAAGACCGAGGTCGAATCCCAAGGGACTGAAACTTGTACGTTATCTAAAACTAACTAGAACTAGAACTAGGCTAAGATGAAATCTAATCTGATTGAATTTGAAGGAATACTGGTGAATTAATTATCTAAACTTGAGAGAAATCAGGAGAAGGGATCTAGGGATTCAGAGGATCCACTTGTAGAGATCAGGGAGAATTTATGCTTACATCAAAAATTATGAAAATTACTGAACTGCCGTTGATCTAGTTTTCAAAGAGATGAAAGGAAGATAAATTAGAATGGATTCCATCACCAAACCATGCCCAAAGACTATGGCAAACAACAGAATCAAACTAATTATCACCCAATCACATGTATGTAAGTTAGGAAGGGTATCGTCATCCAACCATGCCCAGGAGACTATGGTGAACAACAGGACGTCCTGACGTCATAAACATAAAAAGGAAATAGAAATATTCAAAGTATCGCAGACCCATTGTATTTCAGTCACAACAGACCATTAAGAACTAAAAATATTTCCATAATAATTAACTAAAATCAAAGTCAATTCATGTATTAAAATTAAAATAAAATAAAATCTCCCATCTCACTACAAGCTTCACCTCTTAGCCCTAGCTAGGAGGATTTAGCCTGCCATGGATGGGCTCAATCTAAATAAATAAAGAGAAAAAGAAAAGGAAAAGAAAAGGGAAAGAAAAAAACCAAGCTCCTCTCTCTCTCTCCTCTGCCCACGTTGAAACCCAAGCTCGAGCCTCCACGTCTCTCTTTCTTCCTTCCTAGACCTTGAATGAATACTCCCCACGTCAAAAAACCTCCTTTTATAGCTGCTGGAAGGCTGGAGTCAGTGACAGAGTTGTAGCAGGACACGGAGTGCAATTTTCGCAGCCAAGTTCGGTACCATGAAACACGCCACTTTCCTCGCTCAAATTCCAAAGAAACACCGTCCCTTAGTACTTTCTTGGGTCCTCTACATGATAGACGGTTCAGATCTGCCATATGATCAAAGATGGTGGGCCAAAACTGTCCGAAAAAGTCAGTTTTCGCGGATGTGCGAAACCTTTCGCACCATTTCACTGTTGTGGTCGGTGGGCCCCACAGAAGCATTTTCTGGAAAATCCACCCCATCCATTGGATTCAGAACGAAATTTCAGTCAAGAATGGGTGATTTTGAACGTCCATTGACGTGTCCCAGAGAAGAAATAACTAAAAGATCAGATTTGAACGCTACCAAGCAGCACTTTTGTGGCCCCTATATCGCTCACGTGTGTACGCATGGGTACAAAAAGTCAGCATGTTTTTGTAGTATTCGAGCCCCTCTACATGGTGAACGGGTCAGATTTTCCATATGGTTAATGGGTAGGGCCCACAAACGTCCGCAAAAACGGCCAGCGGCCTGCGTTACGCGGTGCGATTTTTATTTATTTATTTATTTATTTATTTTTAAGAAGAAAGTCGGTCAGCGTCTTGCTAACCGACTTAACTCGTTTGGTGCACGATGAGTGCACATGTGCACTGTACACACTCATCTCATATGGGGTCCATTGCACTGTTTTGGAGAAATCTGCACCGTCCATCTATTTTGACTCCTCATTTAAGGCGTCAATAATAATTTTGAGACAGTTCCAGATATCAGGTGGGCCCAGAATCAACGGTTTATGGGCTGATCTGTCAGTTGGGATACTTTTCGAGATCTTCAATGGCTGAAATTTTATATGTACGGTTAATTTATGGTCCTCAGGCGACGTATGAAGTTTTGAGCCGAACGGATGGTGGGAACCTCGTGATCTTGCATTCTGGAAGTCCTTCAGGCCACTTGAGCTTCAATTTCTAACTTTTCTCGGATTTTTGACCGTGTATATTTGTCAATCTTGGTCCCCTGGAGTGTGTCCCTTGCCTTTGGCGTCATCAGATCGTTAAATCTCAACTTTTAACGTCCTTTTTCCATCCATGCTCATAAAATCACTTTGCCACACAAGAATGAGAAAACGAGCCATTAGACAGCATTATATTCGTAAATCCAGACAATA
The DNA here is from genome assembly GCA_037074715.1 of Magnolia kwangsiensis. Classification (NCBI taxonomy): domain Eukaryota; kingdom Viridiplantae; phylum Streptophyta; class Magnoliopsida; order Magnoliales; family Magnoliaceae; genus Magnolia; species Magnolia kwangsiensis. Next base: position 67,738,044 of record CM073585.1, read on the forward strand.
TCTGGGGTCTAATATGCAATATTTGACCCTCAACACAACCCCCAACCAGCATTTTGCTAGTCCCGAGCAAAATATGCGAAAAATAAGTTGAGAATTATAGGAGAACTTTCTATGAAATCGAGTGAGATTTTGAACAAAATACGAGAAATTTAATATCCATGAATGTTAGAAATTATTTTCTCCTGAGCTCAAGCGCACGGTAGACTTCATAATCAAGTGTAAAGTATTAATCCATCAATTAGAAAAATTTTAAACATTGAGATCCATGGATGTATAGTGTAATCTCAGCTAATCATCATTAAGAGATCCTATCGTCAATTTCATGATATCATTGGTAACCAACAAGAAAATTCATGATAACTAAAACCTAATCCAAAACTTGCCTCATAGATTAGCCTATTAACTTTTGATTTTTCTATTCAAAGTAATGCCAAGGAAGGGAAATCAAATCCTCACCTATAGGGAGCAAACCTATGGTGAAGATCGATTACCTAATAATTTTTTTGAATGTTTAACCTTGGGGAATTAAACCTTCACCTATAGGGAGCAAACCCATGGTGAAGATTAATTGCCCAACCTGTTCAATTTTTATACCCTGATGGCAAGATATTTCAGACTGGTTCCTTTCGTGCTTAGTGATTACCAAGTTAATCCTTCGATATGGAACTGAAATCTTAATGTGTAAGCAAGACGTGTCCTGAAATCATGATTCAATCAATTTTTACAACTTCTAATCATGGATTAATAATTCACTTAACTATGAAATCTAATAGATACGGAATCCAAGAGTCATAAATCCACCATTATGTACCTTAAAAATCTAAATTAGGGATATCTGTCAAAATCACTTCGAATTTGTAGGAATTTTTAGAAATTTTTTTTAAAAAAATTTCACAATTTTTGCTCAAGACCAAGAAAATACTGATTAGGAAACCTAATCTCCCACCCCCAACCTCAAATCTACATTGTCCTCAATGTAAAAGATATGGGCATGCAATGCACATGGGACAACGAAAGTAAATGAGAAGTGATGGGAAGATAGTACCTGAATAACGAATCAAGAGAGTTTCCAATAGATCACGGCATGGAAGCTTGTCAGCATGAGAGAGAAAGTAGAACAAAAATAACGAAAATAAAATCCTACCTATACCACTTTCGCAGGTGCTCTCGATTGCATTTAGCGTATGCAACAAGCCTTTAAACCCCTAGGTTACCCCTAGTGGACGAGTTGTAGTCTCATGAGGGTTTGCAGTAATGTTACCCAAAAACATTGAACTAACTAAACTATGAAAGCGACTATCCTAAACCTATGAAAGCGATAAACCTACCTATACCTCCATCAGACTAGGAGATCAGTCCTGGTAAACAGGAGCAATCAGAGGCATGGACATATCCTCTGAATCAAATGTCTCAACAAATGGCTTTAATCGATGTCCATTAACTTTAAACTCCTTGCCATTGTCGGGATCTTTTATCTCGACGGCCCCATGAGGATAAGCAGTAACAACAATGTAAGGGCCGGTCCAACGAGATCGAAGCTTACCCGGAAAGAGATGTAGTCGAGAGTCATACAAGAGGACTTTCTGACCTGGCGTGAATGATTTCCGTAGAATATGTTGATCATGAAACGCCTTCATCCTGTCCTTGTAAATTCTCGAGTTTTCGTACGCATCGTTTCGGATTTCTTCAAGTTCATTTAATTGAAGTTTGCGTAGCGAACCAGCGTTGTCCAGATTGAAATTCAGATTTTTGATCGCTCAGTATGCTTTATGTTCCAATTCCACAGGCAAGTGACAGGCTTTCCCATAGACAAGTCTAAAGGGAGATGTTCCAATAGGAGTTTTGAAAGCAGTACGGTACGCCCATAAGGCATCGGTCAATCGGATTGACCAATCCTTACGATCAGGGTTAACCGTTTTCTCTATGATATGTTTGATCTCCCTATTGAAAATCTCAGCTTGTCCACTTGTCTGTGGATGGTATGGGGTGCTCACCTTATGAGAGATACCGTATTTCTTCATTAAGCTCTCAAATGGTCTATTGCAGAAGTGTGAGCCCCCGTCACTAATGATGGCTCGAGGTGTTCCAAACCACGACAGGATATTTTCTTTCAAAAATTTAATGACCGTGCGATGGTCATTTTTGCGGCACGGAATTGCTTCAACCCATTTAGTGACATAGTCTACGGTGAGAAAAATATACAGATTTCCAAATGATTGGGGGAATGGTCCCATGAAATCAATGCCCCAACAATCAAATGCTTCTATAATAAGGATGGGATTCAAGGGCATCATATTTCGACGGGACAATGCTCCCAATTTCTGACAACGCTCACAAGCCTTGCAAAACTCATGAGTGTCCCTGAACATAGTGGGCCAGTAGAAGCCACACTGTAAAATCTTGATCGTGGTCTTTTTAGCAGAAAAGTGACCACCACAGGCCTGTGAATGACAGAAGGAGATGACACTCTGATGCTCATCGTCTGGTACGCATCTCCTTAAGAGTTGGTCTGGGCAATATTTAAATAAATATGGATCGTCCTAGAAAAAGTTACGCACATTGGTAAAGAATTTCTTTTTATCTTGTGACGTCCAGTGTGTCGGTATGGCACCTGTAGCAAGATAATTAGCAATATCAGCGAACCAAGGTGAATGGGAGACTCTAAACAGTTGTTCATCAGGGAACATGTCATTGATATGGGTTGCCTCAAGGGAATCAGAGGTATTAAGGTGAGAAAGATGATCGGTCACTACGTTCTCTGCTCCCTTTTTATCTTTAATTTCCAAATCAAATTCTTGGAGTAGAAGGATCCATCGTATCAGGCGGGGCTTAGAATCATTCTTAGAAAGAAGATACTTAAGTGCCGCGTGATCTGTGTAGATGATGATCTTGGATCCGATCAGGTAGGACCTAAATTTGTCCAAAGCGAACACTACGGCTAAGAGTTCCTTTTCCGTAGTCGAGTAGTTCACTTGGGCAGGATTTAAAGTCCTACTTGCGTAGTGAATAACGTAAGGCCGCTTATCTTTTCTCTGGCCTAGAACCGCTCCAAGAGCATAATCAGAGGCGTCGCACATAAGTTCAAAAGGAAGACTCCAGTCGGGTGGTTGCATGATAGGTGCAGTGGTTAACATGCCCTTAAGCTTAGTGAAAGCTTCTTGGCACTGCTCAGTCCACTCGTATGGTGTATCCTTTTGAAGAAGATTACATAAAGGACGAGAGAGGAGACTAAAATCCTTTATGAATCGTCTGTAAAAGCCTGCGTGTCCTAAGAAGGATCGCACATCTCTGATGTTCTTGGGTGGAGGTAGGTTAGAGATAAGATCGATTTTTGCCTTATCTACCTCGATTTCTTTGGACGAGATGATATGTCCAAGGACAATTCCCTTTTGAACCATAAAATGACACTTCTCCCAGTTAAGTACCAAATTTTTTTCTTCACATCTTTTCAGCACACATTTAAGACTTACTAAGCATTCGCTGAAAGATGAACCAAAAACAGAGAAATCGTCCATGAAGACCTCTAAATATTTCCCCACCATGTCAGAAAAGATACTCGTCATGCATCGCTGAAAGGTGGCAAGGGCATTACATAACCCGAATGGCATCCTTCTGTAAGCAAAGGTGCCATAGGGATATGTAAATGTGGTCTTTTCCTGATCCTCAGGGGCGACTTCAATCTGATTATAACCTAAATACCCGTCAAGAAAATAATAATAGGAATGACCAGCTAGCCTTTTCAGGATTTGATCAATGAAGGGCAAAGGAAAGTGGTCTTTCCTTGTGACGGTATTCAGCTTTCTGTAGTCAATGCACATTCTCCAACCAGTAGTAACTCTGGTTGGCACGAGTTCATTATTGGCATTGGCTACGATGGTGATCCCGGACTTCTTAGGAACCACCTGAGTTGGACTCACCCATTGACTATCGGATATGGGGTAAATGATCCCCACTTCCAATAGTTTGAGAACCTCGGCCTTAACCACTTCCTTCATGTTTGGATTTAGTCTACGTTGTGATTACCGAACATCCTTTGCATTGTCCTCAAGATATATACGGTGAGTACAAATCGATGGGTTAATTCCCTTGAGGTCCGCTATCGTCCATCCAAGAGCTCCCTTATGCTCAATGAGAGTAGATATCAGCATACTCTCCTGTTCTTTCTCCAGGTGGGCAGAGATCACCACCGGGTATGTCTCATCTTGACCTAAATAGACATATTTTAAATCAGAGGGCAAAGGTTTTAGGTCAAGCTTCGGTGGCTTGAGGTTAGACGGTAGAGGCACTACATGAGTTTAGGGCAATTCTTCAATGTGTGGCCTCCACCGGTTAACTTCAAGTACCGGTGCAGTATCAAGCATGGCACACGTCTCCCTAATTATATCATCATCAAGATCATGAGAGTGGGCCAGGCACGTCTCTAGAAGATCAGAGGATAAGGTGAGAGGCGTTCTATCTTCCACAAAAGAATCAATCATGTTAACATCGTGGAAATCATCATCATCCTCTGAGTTGCTGCCATTATTGAAAAAGATATTCGATTCCAATGTCAAATTTTCAAAGGACATAGTCATGACACCATTCCTGTAATTGATAATTGCATTTGAAGTGGACAGGAATGGGCGACCAAGAATGACGGGAATCTGAGTGCTCGTGTCATTGATGGGTTCGGTGTCCAAGATGATAAAATCAACAGGGTAGTAGAATCTATCCACCTGGACCAACACATCCTCGATGATCCCTCTTGGTATACGAACAGAACGATCAGCAAGTTGTAGTGTGGTTCGAGTGGGTTTTAATTCACCCAAACCTAACTGTTGGTATACCGAGTAAGGAATCAGATTGACGCTTGCTCCTAAGTCAAGAAGTGCGTGATCAATTCGATAGTTCCCGATCACACATGATATGGTTGGGCAACCGAGATCTTTGAATTTTTACGGCACATCTTATTTCAGGATGGCACTCACTTTTTCAGTCAAGGAGATCTTCTTTTGAACACTTTTCCGTCGTTTGGTAGTGCATAAGTCCTTTAGAAATTTAGCATATGAAGGTATCTGTTTTACAACGTCAAGCAGAGGAATGTTGACTTTCACTCGTTTCAACACCTCTAGGATATCCTGAGAGTTAGATAGACATTTTGGTTCAACCAACCGTTGGGAAAACGAAGCAACTGGCTTTTCTAGAGGTTCCGGTTCAAATTTTTGTGGGGCACCACTAGATCCATCATTGTTGTCCTCTTCTGGTTCTTGAGGCTTTTCGGGCCTCACCGGAAGGGTTTTATCAATAACCTTCCCACTCCTAAGAGTGGTGATGGATTTAGCATGTCCCATTTGATTTGAAGAGCTGGGATCACCTGTCTCGTATTGCGGTTTCGGATTAGGGATTGGTTGTACAGGGAGCATCCCTTTTTCCATAGCCGTCATACGTGAATCTATTTTTTGCATAAAATCTGAAATTCCTTGCATTATCCGAGCCAGCTCTTGTATGGAAATTTGAACCGATTCTTCTTGAGGTTTCCCCTGATTTGGATTTTGATTGAAGAAACCTTGAGGGGTAGCAGTTTGTCCATTCCTCCAACTAAAATTCGGATGATTTTTCCAGCCAGGATTGTACGTATTAGAGGGTGGTCCATTGAAAGGTCTTTGATAGTTATTCACGGCATTAGATTGTTCATTCAATACATCTCGAAAGGCAGGTATTGAAGGACAATTTTCAGTAGTATGAATGTTGCAATCACAGATGCCGCAAACACTTTCATTAACCTTTTCCTTCCTTCCTTCCATGGCCTCAAATTTTCTAGTGAGATTGGCCACCTTAGCGTTAAGATCATTATCCTCTTTCAGGAGATATATTCCTCCTTTTTCTCTTGAATGAGTCGGCCTAGACGTAGTGTTCGTCCTTGGGTAATAGTCCCATGATTGTGTTTTTTCAGCGAGACTATCGAGGTAATCCCATACCTCGTCGACATTTTTATTTATGAATTCTCCGTTACACATTGTCTCGACCATTTGGCGCATAGAAGATGTTAGCCCATCATAGAAAAAATTCGTAATGCGCCATATTTTAAAGCCATGTTGTGGGCATGCATTAACCAGATCCTTGAACCTTTCCCAACATTGGAAGAATGTTTTATCTTCCTTTTGGGCAAAGTTCATGATTGCTCTCCTGAGGGTAATTGTCTTATGATGTGGGAAAATTTTCTTTATAAATTCCCTCTGCAAATCATTCCATGTGCCAATGGATCTAGGACGCAGTGAATGTAACCACGTCTTGGCTTTTTCTTTCAAGGAAAATGGAAAGAGTTTCAGCCTAATAGTATCCTCAAATACATTAGGAAAGTATAAGGTGCCTATGATTTCATCGAATTCTTTCAGATGCAAGTATGGTTCTTCAGATTCAAGCGCATGGAACTTAGGAAGGAGTTGGATAACCCCTGGCTTGATGTCCATATGTCCTGTATTCTCAGAAAAAATCATGCATGAGGGCGTACTCACCCCCTCCGGTTATAAATAATCTCGTAAAGTACGAGGCGGGGGTGCCTGATGCACCTCATTCTCATCATGTACTTCCTCAACCCTTGGTTGGGGTAGTGCTTGAGGTTGATTTTCAGTCATAACGTCTTCTAACTCAGGAGAATTCAAGTGGTGTCTAGTCCTACGATGGACAGTCAACCCCTCAACTAATCCTCGTTCAGTCACGAGACGTCGAGTGTTGTCGCGTGCCCAATGGGGCATAAAACACACTCAGCCCTCAAATTCTAACTTAAACCTAAAAAAGAAAATAAAAATCTAGAAAAAAGGAGGGCTGGAGAGAAGTTACCAAATCGGAGTTCCTACGTTAAAAACCTGCAAAACAAACCAAAATAAGTTAGTTTTTAAGAGTAGAAAGTCCTAATTAAAAATAAACTAATTTCTAGAGAAAATAAGAAATTCCAAAGAGAGAAGAATTAGAAAGAGCTTACTAAATTAGAAGCTTCCTACAAAACACAAAAATTGGGTTAGTTCCTAAACAAAAACTTATAGAAAAATTCTAAAACAGGAAACAGGGTTAGGATTCCTAAAAAGAATTAGAATTAGAATCTCACTAAAAAGAAGAAATAAATCTTAATCTAAATCTAGAATAGAAAGGAAGAATTTAAGAAAAATTTTACTAATTTAGAAACTATCTTAGAAGCCTATAAAATAAGAAAGACAAGTTAATTTCTAAAAATTAAAAAAATCTAAACCTAATCTTAAACTAATCCTAAAACTAATTAATTTCAGAAAAACGTATCCGACAGTCCCCGGCAACGGCGCTAAAAACTTGTTCACTCCCCAAGTGCAGGGTTGTGATGTAGTAATAACTCGGTAAGACCGAGGTCGAATCCCAAGGGACTGAAACTTGTACGTTATCTAAAACTAACTAGAACTAGAACTAGGCTAAGATGAAATCTAATCTGATTGAATTTGAAGGAATACTGGTGAATTAATTATCTAAACTTGAGAGAAATCAGGAGAAGGGATCTAGGGATTCAGAGGATCCACTTGTAGAGATCAGGGAGAATTTATGCTTGCATCAAAAATTATGAAAATTACTGAACTGCCGTTGATCTAGTTTTCAAAGAAATGAAAGGAAGATAAATTAGAATGGATTCCATCACCAAACCATGCCCAAAGACTATGGCAAACAACAGAATCAAACTAATTATCACCCAATCACATGTATGTAAGTTAGGAAGGGTACCGTCATCCAACCATGCCCAGGAGACTATGGTGAACAACAGGACGTCCTAACGTCATAAACATGAAAAGAAAATAGAAATATTCAAAGTATCGCAGACCCATTGTAATTTCAGTCACAACAGACCATTAAGAACAAAATATTCCCATAATAATTAACTAAAATCAAAGTCAATTCATGCATTAAAATTAAAATAAAATAAAATCTCCCATCTCACTACAAGCTTCACCTCTTAGCCCTAGCTAGGAGGATTTAGCCTGCCATGGATGGGCTCAATCCAAATAAATAAAGAGAAAAAGAAAAGGAAAAGAAAAGGGAAAGAAAAAAACTAAGCTCCTCTCTCTCTCCTCTGCCCACGTTGAAACCCAAGCTCGAGCCTCCACGTCTCTCTTTTTCTTCCTTCCTAGACCTTGAATGAATGCTCCCCACGTCAAAAAACCTCCTTTTATAGCTGTTGGAAGGCTGGAGTCAGTGACAGAGTTGTAGCAGGACACGGAGTGCAATTTTCGCAGCCAAGTTCGGTACCATGAAACATGCCACTTTCCTCACTCAAATTTCAAAGAAACACCGTCCCTTAGTACTTTTTTGGGTCCTCTACATGATAGACGGTTCAGATCTGCCATATGATCAAAGATGGTTGGCCAAAACTGTCCAGAAAAGTTAGTTTTCACGGATGTGCGAAACCTTTCGCACCATTTCGCTGTTGTGGTCGGTGGGCCCCACAGAAGCATTTTCTGGAAAATTCACCCCATCCATTGGATTCAGAATAAAATTTCAGTTAAGAATGGGTGGTTTTGAACGTCCATTGACGTGTCCCAGAGAAGAAATAACTAAAAGATCAGATTTGAACGCTACCGGGCAGCCCTTTTGTGTCCCCTGTATCGCTCAAGTGTGTACGCATGGGTACAAAAAGTCAGCATGTTTTTGTAGTATTCGAGCCCCTCTACACGGTAAACGGGTCAGATTTTCCATATGGTTAATGGGTAGGGCCCACAAACGTCGGCAAAAACGGCCAGCGGCCTGCGTTACGCGGTGCGATTTTATTTTTTTTTTTATTTTTTATTTTTAAGAAGAAAGTCGGTCAGCATCTTGCTGACCGACTTAACTCGTTTGGTGCACGATGAGTGCACATGTGTACTGTACACACTCATCTCATATGGGGTCCATTGCACTGTTTTGGAGAAATCTGCACCGTCCATCTGTTTTGACTCCTCATTTAAGGCGCCAATAATAATTTTGAGACAGTTCCAGATATCAGGTGGGCCCAGAATCAATGGTCTATGGGCTGATCTGTCAGTTGGGGCACTTCCCGAGATCTTCAATGGTTGAAATTTTATATGTACGGTTAATTTATGGTACTCAGGCGACGTATGAAGTTTCGAGCCGAACGGATGGTGGGAACCTCGTGATCTTGCATTCTAGACGTCCTTCAGGCCACTTGAGCTTCAATTTCTAACTTTTCTCGGATTTCTGACCGTGTATATTTGTCAATCTTGGTCCCCTGGAGTGTGTCCCTTGCCTTTGGTGTCATCAGATCGTTAAATCTCAACTTTTAACGTCTTTTTTCCATCCATGCTCATAAAATCACTTTTCCACACAAGAATGAGAAAACGAGCCATTAGACAGCATTATATTCATAAATCCAGACAATATCTGGGGTCTAATATGCAATATTTGACCCTCAACAGCATGGTAGATGCTTTGAACTCTCTATTATCAATACAATAAGACTGTTATATATGTAACTGTTACTATGAGTGTTTAGATTTTTATTGGAATGTTTATGATGGTTTAATTGCTGAATTTTTTGAATGGATAGATTAGGACTTCAATTCCATTCGAGTAATCCATGTTGAAACATGTAAGGCCGCATTAAGATAACTACAAGTGGATCCTCAGTGCTCTAATTTTCATTACATTGATAGTTTCACTTCACCACAAAATTTTTCTTAAATTCCAGATTTAGTTTACAACTAGTTCTCACTCTAAATTAGTTTTTAAAAAATCACGACACATCAGTCCCTATGGGTTCAACCTCGATCTCACTAAGATTATTACTACATTGCAACCTTACACTTAGGGTACAAGTGAATAAGTTTTTGGCATCATTGTCGGGGACTGCGTTGTATTTTTTGGATTATTCTAGTTTTAGAATTAGTTTTAGATTAGTTTTGATTTTTCATATTTTCTTAGATTAGTTTTGAATTTCCTAGATTATATAGTTGTTCTATTTTTAGTACTACTTTGATTTTTTTCTATTTTGTAGCAACTAAGTTAGCGACTATTCTTTGGTAATATCCTTATAACTTTTCTCTTTCTAAGATTTTTCTAGATTCTGAATTTTTATTTTTAGTAGTTTGTTTAGAACTAGAGGGATTTAGAGTGTTTCATGCCCAACTGGGTACGTGACAACACTCTATGTCTTTTGAGCGAAGCAGGATTAGTCGAAGGGTTGCTTATCCATCACTAGATTAGTGATCACTTAAGATCCTCTAAGTTAGTAAAAACAATGGCTGCAAATCAACCTTGTCATCCGACTGAGGAACTTCAAGATGAGAATGAGGTGCATCAAGCTCCCCCACCTAGAACCTTATGCGATTACTTACAACCTGCAAGGGCGAGTATACCTTCCTGCATGGTGTTTCAACACAATATAGGAAACATGGACTTCAAGCCGAGAGAGATCCAATTACTCGTAAAGTTTCATGGACTAGATTCTAAAAGTCCATACTTACACCTCAAGAAATTTGATGAGATTGTAGCAACCTTACAATTTACTAATGTCATTGAAGACACCTTGAGACTTAAATTGTTTCTTTTCTCTTTAAATGAGAAGGCCAAGTCATGGCTTCACTCTTTGAAGCCATGATCTATAGGGATATGGGCTAAGTTGACCCGAAATTTCTTTAAAAAGTTCTTCCCGGTTCACAAGACCAATACCTTGAGGAGGGTAATAATGAATTTCTCCCAAAAAGAGGAAGAGACCTTCTTCCAATGTTGGGAGAGATTTGAGGATCTCTTGAATTCATATCCACTTCATGGGTATGAAACATAATGGGTAATAAGCTTTTTCTATGACGGATTGACTCGCCCATGAGCCAGTTTGTAGAGATGATGTGTAATGGAGAATTCATGAATAAGGAGGTTGATGATGCGTAGGATTACTTAGACTTACTTGCTGAAAACGCACAATCATGGGCCACCTCCTCAAGGCCTATCACTTCTAAGCCAACTCAATTAAGAGAAAATTGAGGGATGTATGTCTTCAGGGAAAACGATGACATGAGCACTAGGGTGGCCAATTTTACAAGGAAAGTTGAGGCCATGAAGCTTAAGAAAGTAGAGATGGTCAAACCCGACAAGGCTGTGGAAGTTTCTTATGGTATTTGTGCTAGTAACATACACATAACATAGGATTGTCCCACAATTCTTGCGTTTCAAGAGTTGTTGCATAAGAAATCAAACACCGTGAACAACTACGAATGACCATTCAGCGAACCTAATGCATACAATCCCAACTGTAGGAACAATATGAACTTTAGTTAGAGGAACAGACAAACGGCTACCCCTCAAGAGGCCATTTCTCAACTCCTCAATCAAAGGAAGCCTCAAGAGAAAATGGTTTATAAATTCATGCAAAATTAAGAGAAATTTATTCAGAATACGTTATAAGCATTCCAGGATATCAAGACAACTATGGGAGTGTTTGCATCGTCTATCCAAAGAATAGAGTCATAACTAGCCGTTAGGGAGAAAAGAACTCTTCCAACCCAACCTCTTCCCAACCCAAAACAACAATGTGAATTAAGTGAACCTAGCTCTTCGAACCATATGGAGCAAGCTAAGTCTATCACCATTCTCAGGAGTGGAAAGACAATTGATAAGACCATCCCAAAAGAGGGTTAATAAGCCTAAGGACTCAAAAGAAGCTGACAGGGATGATGTACCTAGCAATGCTCCATAAGAAATAGAACCGGAAAGGCAATACAATCCAGTTGTGCCATTCCCCTAATGGTTGATTGCGCCAAAACCTCTGTCTAACACTAAGGATATTTTGGAGGTTCTAAAACAGGTGAAGGTCAACATTCCTCTTTTGGTTGTCATTAAAAGATCTCGGTAGCCCAACCAGCACTTGTGTAATTGAGAATCACTGGATTGAGCACACACTTCATGACTTAGGAGAAATTGTAAATCTGATTCTTTACTCATTCTATGAACATCTCGGACTTGGTGAATTAAAATCCACTAGGACCACACTTCAATTAGTTGATCATTTGGATCATGTACCGATAGAAATGATAGAGGACATGTTAGTCCAAGTTGATAAATTTTAATATCTAGTGGATTTTATTGTTTTGGATACTCAGTCCATCATCAATGCAAGCACCAAAATTCAGTCATCTTAGGCGGTCCATTCCTAGCTACATCAAACGCTATCATCAATTGTATGAATGGAATCATGAAATTGACTTTCGAGAACATGACATTAGAGCTGAATATCTTTAACATGTGCAAACAACCCAAGGAAGCTGAAGATGTCCACGAAGTTAACTTGATTGATTTACTCGTGGAAGAAAGAGCCCTCTTAACTCTTTACTCTGATGTGCTTAGCCCGCTTCCCTGATTGGGATGATGAGATGATTAGGGAGATGGACTCCTTGCTTGATACAACATTGGTACTTGAAATTGACCAGTGGAAGCCACAATTTGAACACTTTCCCCCTTAATGAGACAAAGTCGCTACCACCAAGTATCAAGGCACCGAAGCTTGAAGTAAAAGCATTACCGGTTAATCTTAGATATACTTACTAAGGTTAATATGAGATATATCCTATGGTGATTTCTTCCCACCTAGATGAAGAACAAGAGAGTATGCTCATTGCTACTCTGAAAGAACATAAAGGAACCCTTGGATGGACAATCATGGACCTCAAGGGAATTGATCATTTGATTTTCACTCACCGCATTCACCTCGAGGATAATGTAAAAACGTCTAGACAACTCAGATCAATAGGAGAAGGCCAAGTCTTGGCTTCACGTTTTAAGACTAAAATCATTTCCTTTTTTTTTTTAAGGAGAAGGCCAAGTCTTGGCTTCACGCTTTAAGACCAAGATCGATAGGGACATGGGCTGAGATGATCTTAGAGTTCCTTAAAAAGTTCTTCCCACTTCATAAGACCAATAACCAGAGGAGGGCTACCATGAATTTCTCTCACAGATCAAAAGAGACATTCTTCCAATGCTGGGAGAGATTTAAGGATCTTCTGAACTCTTGCCCACATCATGGCTACAAAATTTGGTGGGTCATAAGCTTTTCTACAATGGCCTGACTTTGCCCATGAGCCAATTCATAGAGATGATGTACAATGAAAAATTTATGAATAAAGAAGCCGATGATGCATGGGAATATTTTGATATGCTCGCTAAAAACGCTTAGTCATGGGACACTTCGGCTAAGCCCACAACCTCTAGGTCAAATCAATCAAAAAAAAAAGGGAGGAATGTACGTCTTAAGGGACAAGGATAATATGAGTGCTAGAGTGGCTAATCTCACAAGAAAGATTGATACCATGGAACTAAAAAAAGTAGAGACATTTAAACTCGACGAGACCGTTGAGGTTGTTTGTGGTATTTGCGCTAATAACAGAACTTGACATAGGAATGTCATATAATTCCTGCGTTCCAAGAATTGTTACATGAACAATCGAATGCCATGAACAATTATTAAAGGCCATTCAACGGCCCTATCTCAAACACATATAATTCTAATTGGTGGAACCACCCAAACCACGGTTGGAGGAATAGTCAAACATCTAATCCTCAAAGGGTGCTTCCTCCAATTCTCAATCAAACAAGACTCGAGAATATAGTTCAAAAATTCATGCAAAACCACTAACAATTCAATGAAAGCATGTTATAAGAATTTCAAGATATTAAAATATCAGTGGGAGTGTTTGCATCATCGATCCAAAGGATTGAGTCACAACTAGTTGTTAGAAAGAAATGGATTCTTCCAACCCAAACTTTACCTAACCCAAAACAACAATGTGAAATAAGTGACCTATGCTCTTTGAACCACCATGTGGAACAAGCTAAGTCTATCACCACTCTTAGAAGTGGTAAGACAATTGACAAAACTATCCTGATGAGGGCTAAGCAGCCTAAGGACTCGGAAGAATTTGAGAAGAATGGTGGACCTAGCCATATTTCACATGAGAAAGAACTGGAAAAGGTGTATAAGTCGGTTGCCTCATTCCCATAAAGGTGGATTTCACCAAAGCCTCTGTTTGTCACTCAAGATATCTTGAAGGTTCTTAAATAGGTAAAAATTAATATTCCTCTTTTGAATGCCATAAAAAAAATTTCATCATATGCTAAGTTCTTGAAATATCTATGTACGGCTAAAAGATGATATAATATATATATATATATATATATATATATATATATATATATATATATATATATATATATATATATATATATATATATATAAATATAAAAGATCTTTTTAACTGAAAAAGTGAGTGCCATTATCAAGAAATATGTGTCATAAAAATACAAAAATCTCGATAGCCTAACCATCTTTTGTATGATTGGTGATCACTGGATTGAGCACACACTACTTAACGATGGCTACTCAAAAATCATGCACGTTACCAACTAAAGACGGGAGGGGGTATAACGCAATCTGCATCCCCTGCTGAAGCCCCGCTCATCATTGTTACAATAGATGTGTTCGGTTGTCAATTTTGCGGACGGGACAAGCAAGAGGTGTGGGTACGTGTATCACACACCACCAACCTCGCTGGTATAGGTAGGTGTTGTGCGAAGACGAACTCTACCAACAGTTTAAAGGATATAGAAGCTATATGGGCCCAGAAAGATGTATGGGCCCATAACGATGTATTTATTATATCCATTTGGAGAGAACATTTGAGATTTTGATCCCAAAAATAAGTTAGTAAAATTTCTATCACCCCAAAAGGTTTTCAATAGTAGACATACAATCCCCCACTACTTTTTAAAGTGTGGTCCACTTGATTTCTGGATGTCTTATTTTTTGTCTCAAGACTTGCAACAAGTTTGTCAAGTGGATGAACGGTTTGGATATAACTCATAACTTATAATGGGACCTATAGAACTTGGTGACGTTAACACACGAGCTAGGTCGGTCATATGTGGTACACTTGCCAATCTGCTTTCGTAAAAGTGTGGAACACCCACCATTGAAACCTTCATGAGACTTACCTTGATGTTTATTGTCCATCCAACCTTTTGCTTAGGTCTCAGAGACTCGGATGATGGGAAAACACAAATATCAGCTTAATCCAAAACTTTTGTGGCCAAGAATTCTTCGACCGTAGGTGTTGAATCTAGTGCAGTACGCTTGATCTTTGAATGAGCTTTATTAAAAATAAACTAGAAAAATGGATGGACGGCATGGATATGTCATAAGTAACGATGGCGACAATGTCAGTTTGGGAGCATGGATTTGAAGCCCTTTAGATTCGGAACCTTTCATTGGAAATCTTCTGAATTTGGTGTTGTGTTTAGCACCCGGGATTCAAAATCTCCTATAATTCAAAAGTAACTATGCATAATATATACTGTTTGACATAATGATTATAATAAGCCTATTGAAATATAAGCCTATTGAAATATATACTTTCTAAAAAATGATGAAATTTGAGGATGAGCCGCAAGCACAAGATCACATCTGAGTCATTCGAGTCACTAACCAACAATCTTTAACTGTTGATTTATATGGACAATGTTTTGACAATGAAGATCATTATATTTAAGTAATTATAGTGATGCAATTGATTATTAAACTATTTTGGGATATCATCAATGGATCATGTGCTCAATAGATTTATAGCCCAGTGACATACATGATACACATGCAACTCTTGGTAAGATTTTATATTCAATTTAAGCTTTCACCTTAGATTTCAAAACTTATATTATGAAGCCGATTGGTTGGTATACCACACACCACCAACCTAGCTGGTATGTGTACCTGTCGTGAGAAGATGAGTGCGCACTCCGAGTTGTACAAATAGTTCAAAGGAGATAAAAGTTATTTGGGCCTGACAATGATGTATTTATTATACATCGTTCATTCATTCCTTGAGATCATTTTAGAGCATGATCCTAAAAATGAGTCATATCCAAAGCTCAAGTGGATCACACCACAACTATCACAAATAGCAGTGTGGAGAATGATTTTCATTGTTAAAAGAAATCGGATTGCATACTGAGTTACTCTCTCTTAGGGCCTGTTTGGCCTGGCAGATTGGATGGGATTGAAAGTGATTAGAAGGGATTGGAAGATAGATCCCAGGATTGGCCAGGCGGGCCAAACAGACACGGGATCCTGATCCTGGGATATAGCAATCCCATGGATCTTAAGAAAATCCACTGACATCACAATCATTACCTTTAAATCCCATCCAATCCACCCTAGTCCCTTCAAAATTGCTCGAGGCGTGTTTGGTTCAAGGGATTGAAAGGGATGGGAAGGTTTAATCCCGAGATTGGCCGAGCATGCTAAATAGACCAGATATAGCAATCCTGGGATATAACAATCCCATAGATCTTGCACCAATCCACTGACGCAGATATCATTACCTTGAAATCCATGCAATCCACTCTAACACCATCCAAGCCCATCCAATCTTTCAGGCCAAACAGGCCCTTAACATATTGAGTAAACTCTGTTGGGCCCTCCATGAATGCATTTGGTTTATCCACGTCGATCCATCCATTTTTTTAGATCATTTTATAGGTTGAGTTCAAAATTAAAGCATATCCAAAGCTCAAATGGCCCATACCACAGGAAACAGTGGAAGGATTGATTTCCACAGTTAAAACCTTTCCAAGACCTCCAGCGATGTTTATTTATCATCCAACCTGTTAATAAGATATAAAAGACATGAATTAAGTCAAAAAACAAACATCGGCTTGATCTAAAACTTCTGTGGCCCCTAAGAACTTTTCAACAGTAGACATTAATTTACACTGTTTCCAGTGGTGTGGTCCACTTGATCTTTGAATATGCTACTTTTTTAAGCTAACCACCTAAAATTAACTAGTAAAATGGATGAACATAGTGGATAAAATGCATAAATGATGGTGGGTCCCATAAAGTTTACTCAGTATGCCAAGCGTACTGAGTTTACTCAATGCACAATCCACTTGTTAAAACATTCGTAGGGTCCACTATAAAAAAAATATTGATCCAAAACTTTCGTGAGCCCCATAAGGCTCTCAATGGTAGACGTTCAATCCCCCATTACTTTTTGTAGTGTGATCCACTTGATCTTTGGATATGTCTTATTTTTTTGTTCAAGCCTTACAATGAGCTCACCAATTAGATGAGCTGTTTGGATATAACACATACCTTATGGTGGGACCTATAGAACTTGATAATGTAAACACACAGCCAGTTCGGGGGTGAGGTACACCAGCCAATCTGCTTCCATTTGAAACCCCTAATTTGAAAACCCTCCGTTACTTTACAGTGCCAACTGAATTTGAAATCCCCTGGAGTCTCCTCAAATCATAAATGGATTGGCTACTCCCCCGCTGCCCGCCAATGGCTAGTGGTCGGTGCTTTGTGGGCCCCACCATGATGTATGTGTTTCATCCATGCCCTCCATTGCATCAACCATTAAAAACTTTTTGGGGCCATAAAAGTTTTGGATCAAGCTGAATTTTGTTTTTTACCTTCATCTAGGTTTGTATTACCTAATCAATTAATTGGTTGTTAAATAAACAGTACATTATGCCTTCGAAGAATTTTAATGGTGGATATCCAATCACTATTGTTTTCCTGTGTTATGGTCCTCCTAAGATATATATCCCTCTCATTTTTTAGATCAATCCCTAAAACGATTTTTAAAAATAGACGAAACATATACATCGTTATGGGCCCACAGAGCACCAACCACCAGCCACCGGTAAGGGTTGCCAATCTGACCCTTGGGGGAATCCGTAGAAGACACGTTACCACGTGCGTAGAAGGACCAAAAAAAAAAGCCAGAGGAAGCCGTACTGCAATAATTCCGCGTTGAAGTCACGAGGCCTAGTGTGCGGCTTCATTGAAGGCAGGTGTGTGGATCCTGAAGCGCCACACACACCCGACCTGTGGTATGTTAACGTCACTAAGTTTGTGGACCCACCGCGATGTATGTGTAATGTGTAAACCGTCTATTTGATGAGCCAGTTTTAAGGCTTGAACCAAAAAATAGACTGATCAAAGCTCAAGTAGACTGCACCATTGAAAGCAGTAGGGATTGAAAGTCTACCATTTAAAACTTCTTAAGGACACATAAATTTCAATCTAAATTTTGTTTTTATCCTTCATCCTGGTCTGTGTGACCTTATTAATTGATTGAATGACAAATATAAACTATGGTGGGTGCTAGAAAGGCTTCAACGACGGGAGTCATCATTCTTAGCACTTTTTAATCTCACCAAAGCGATAAAAGGTATGGATATAAGAAGTATCCAAAACGAAGGTGGACCAAAATCGAAGCATATCCAAAGGGAAGGTGGACCGCACCACAGTAAACAGTAGGGATAATGACAGCCATGGTTGAAACCTTAAACCTTCCTAAGCTCCACTAGGATGTTTTTCTGCCATCCACCCTCTTCGTAGGGTCACACAGACCTGATGAAGAGAAAATACAAATATCGGCTTGAACAAAAAGTTGGCCCTGAAGAAGTTTTCGAAGTAGGTGTGCAATCCCTACTCTTTCCTTTAGTGTGGTCAGCTTAAGAGTTGGATATGCTTCATTATTGGGCCAAATCTTAAAATAAGCTAGAAAAATGGATGGACAGCGTGGATAGAACACATACATCTCGGTGGGCTCTACAGAGTCTGGTCACTAGGGGCGTGTGGTGTTGAGATCACCGTCGAATCTGCTTCCTTTTCGGACTCAATAGGTGCTTGCCACACTTTCAATGAGTCAAACCATTGATATGGTGAAACTTCCTATGGATGGATCATTGACAAAACTAATGGAGATGAACAATCCTAACCCTTGGGGACATAAATTATAATGATTGTCCATATTGAACCAGAAAAATGTCAAAGATTCAATTCTAAGATATTTTAATCAGAGAATTCTGTAGTGCATGCGGGTTAGAGCATGGGCATCAGACCGAGTCGGATCGGATTGGATCCAACCCGATTCGGTTCGAAATCTACATGGGTGGACCTGAACTCAATCTGATTCGAGACCGGGTCCAGGTCATCAGACTTGATGCGATCCAATGCATGGTTAGCTTGACTTGAATTGACTCCGACTCAATTAGGGAAACCGAGTCAGATCGGGTTGGGTACAATTCGAATCTTTTTTTTTAACAGTGAAAATCATTATCCTAGCGACTATTTTCGGTGTGGTCCATTTAAGCTTTAGGTACGATTCATTTTTTTTTTTTCAAATCTTCTAAAATGATCACGAAAATAGATAAATGGTATGGATAAAATAAATACATCATTGTGGGGCCATTTAATTGTGATCTCATTTGAGCCATTCGTACAACTCGGAGCTCGAGACGAGTCTCCCCTAGTCTTTTCACGACACGTATCTACACCTTACCTGCCGCTGCCAAGCACCAGCTGTTGCGTGTTGTCCTGTTGGGCTACTGAAGTAACGTCACCAAGTTCTGTGGGCCCCATTATGCTGTATGTGTTGTATTGTCATGCCCCAGACTCAGTAACCGGACTCACAAGGAACCCGATGGCCGGTTCTGGCTGCAACAGCCTCCTTAGTACCCCATTCTTGACTCCTGAGACAGGTTCTAATCCTGGGATCCTACAAGGAGGATTTTCATAATAGTATAATCATTACCAATACGAGCATACCCAAGATCATAGCAAGTACATCTGAGAATAACAAAGGGCACACACCACAAAATTCACTAAGAATTTGACTTTTACAAGTTTACATCAGGTTCAAAAGAACATATATAAGTTATAAGAAAAGAGAGAAATCAGCAACACTGGAGTCCTCACTGCTCAACTCTACTCCACGCTCTGCTGCTACGTCTCCTGCCTAGAGTCTCCTGCATGCATCAAATGTGCATAAGCTTATAGAAGCTTAAAGGGTGGTGAAAGTGTGTATCAATACTGCACAGAAGAATAGCAGGAGGTATGAGGAAAGAACATGCTCGATGAGAATATCACTATCCTTACCAAGGCTTATCATGAATACCATACAATGAGTACTGAGACCCATACCAAGGCAATGCATGAAGGGGCTTACACAGCCAATGTTAATGTAATGCAAGTAATGTCAGTGCTCATAACCAAACCATATGTCAAGTATATTTCTAATCATAAGGAAATCACCGGGGTCCATTACACTACTGAATAACTGTCGTTCTACAGACCCCGCATAATCAAACGAGCATAAGAGACCTTATTACCTGCTTGTGGATAGCCAATCACCAACAAGGCCTGAAAGTAGCGGACCCATTTACGAGCTGGCCAGACTCAGCCTGGTAATGCCTCTTCACACTAGGCAGGTAAGGCCACACCCCTATCCAACCGACTACACGAAAGTGGGAGTCACGGCCTAACGGTATAAGGCACTCGTGCGCTCATATATTCCACCTGGTCATGGCGTTGGAGCAGATCCTTAGTACCATAGAAGTTTTGAGAATTTCACCCTTGGGCATCTTATGCACTCGGTATGCTCAAGTAATATTTTCGTGTCCACACATTTGCCCATCCATAAACGTCTTTGTGGAGGCAAGGCCCTGATGAAGCAAGGGCGATATCATCATGAAATGCGATGTCAATGCATGAGTCGCACACATAGATCATACATAAGCTTCAAGCACTCAATGTGCACAAAGGGAGAAACTCGATCCCTCAATGACCACCATACAATGCAATCAATTCATACAAATGATGCATATGGGTCACAACGATGTAAGTGTGCTACCTGTAGAATGTATTCCTCCGTCCTAAGGAGGGTTAAGGTTTAGGAACATAGGCATGTGTTCTAAGGAGAAGAAAAATTCTTTAGTGGGAAACCAGTACTTTAGGATGGCCCACAAGCTAAGAGAGTCAAAATCCTAAGGAGACGATCCTAGCCAGGCCTAAGGTGAGCCTTCAACCACCTATAAGGGCCTCTATGGGCCTATCTTAGGGCCACCAAGGAGGACATCCAACCTCAACTTAGTTCCAAAAGGTAGTCTGCTACGTATGGAAAGAAAGGTACAAGGCACAATCAATCCATGGCCTAGTGGGCCATACACTAAGCCCAAAACTTAGGCAACTTGTTGGGCCCTGAAGCAAGGTTAGGGCCCAACCACAAGGATGATGGGTTCACTCATTGTGGTGGGCCTAATGGGTAGCCCATTATCCCAACATATGGGACATCCTTATATTTTTAACACAAGTAAGTTGGGCCTCACATCTCAGCCCATGTATGGATTTATTATAGTGGGTAAACAAGGGCCCAACTACTTGAGTATTTGGCCCATAAGACCCATCACAATGGCATGGTTAATATAGGACCCAAGGGTTCAATGGGCTTATCAAAAGTTCCAGCCCAACCAAGGCTATAGGCCTATACTTAACTAAGAGACTAGCCCAAGAAGAATCCCATTTAGGATGGGCCTTTAATCATGTACTAACTAAAGCCCAAAAAAGATATAAAATTAAGATGGTAAGATACTGACTTAAATCTTCCTTAAATCTAGTGGGCCATATTGCCCCAAAAGAACATCTATAGGCAACAATTATTGGGCTCAATGCCAAATTCCAGCCCACCCAAATTTTTGGGTTGGTTGGAGTCCAACAATAGAAATATTTCTTAGTATAATTAATCCCTGATGACCCACACACATCGCTGTGGACCCCACCAGATGAGAGAGGATATGCAACACATATATCAAGTGAGCCAGGCTGTTGGAATGCAGGCCCAACAGTAGCCTAAAGCAGGGATGTCCCATGTGTAGGTAGCCCTATGGGCCCATGATATCTAGCCCAAAAATCCACCCAATGGGCCCCAATTAAATACAAAAAAAAAAAAGAATGATCAATCCCGTAAGGAGCCCACGTAGATGGGTGGTGAGATATACAACACATCAAGGTGGGCTCACGAAGTAGGTTGGACGGCCAGCCCAGGCTGGACGCCCTAGGCTGGGCATTCCTGCCAAGTGGGCCACTCCTGGCTGCACCACGGCTAGATCAAAATTCCATTGGGTATGAAATTTTATATGGTGATACTTACTTATATGGGTCACACTCCTAAAAAATTTAGAATTTTTAGATATTCCCAAGCATTTTAATTAATTTAAACAACATAGTTTGTCTAGAAAATCGGATAGACCCGGACGTCCCAACATGATGGGCCATTCCGGGCCTTGCCACGGTATGTACAGGGGTCCATTGGCTGTGAAATTTAGTAGGTGAGTCCTAACATGGGTGGACCACCTCCCTGTAAATTTTCATGATTTTAGGATACTCAAAAGTATTTTAATTAATTTAAGGAATACAATCTGTTTAAGGTGAAATATTGCTGAAATATAATTATGCTGAATTTGGGTCATCCAATGGGTGGGTTCTAGGCCTCCAAAATTTTTGAAATTTAGACTTAAGGTCCCTCATCAAGCCTAAAATAAGGTGGGACCTATAAATATGGCCCACCTTCTTATAAAGCATTTTTAAAACTTTTTTTTCATGGGACTATGCTGCTTGACAGGATAGCAGAAATTTCTAGCAGTCCAGTATGTTGGCCCACCCTTTTGGATGCCCAAATGGGATCTATTGGCTCTAAACTTTTCAGGTAGGTCCTACCATGGGTGGGACACTCACATGTAAAATTTTATAATTTTTAGGACAGTAAAAATATTTTATTTAACTCATGCAATTTATGGACAGATAGGTATTCCTAAAGAAATCTACTGCCAAAAAAATGTTGCTAGAAATGTGACTATCCCTATGTTTGGGACCACATGGGGTGGGCCTGGACCCACCCAAATCCTTAAAAAAAGGGAAAAAAGTGGACTTACATCTGGACAACAAGTAGGGTCTACTGGGGTGGCCCACGTATTCCAGAAACTCAGGTAAAAATGCTCATTTCCAACTTATAGTGTTGCTGAACTATGCAGAAATTTCTGGATAGTTAGCCCACTTTGGCCCATCTCATGGGTCTCAATCATGGGAAAAATGGTGTGGGCCTCATTCCACATCAAAGTTAGGTCCATGCACTGTAAAATATCCAAGAAAATTTGAGAGAAAATGGCATGCTAATAGATCCAAATATTAGCTCAAAAGTCATGTTCCAACTGGGTCTGAATTACGAGCAACAACATATGCTATCCATATTTCGGCCCATATAAATAAATCCAAGGGTTTAACACCCTGATCCATCAAGTGGGGTCCACCTTGATGGGTTAGAAAAATTTCAGATCCATTAGTACATTAAAATCTCCATGAAAAATCAAGTTTGGAAGCCACACAACCCATGCATGCATGGTGGGCCTGGACATCTAACAAGGTGGGCTTGGACGTCCCATCTCCCTAATGGATCTAAGATGTTGTTGACCTTCTTAGTGGGCCACACCACATCAGAAATAAATAGAAGAAAAAGGGGAGAAGGGGAGAGAGAATGAGAAAGATCCGGCCATTGGTAGAAGGTCCCGCCACTAATGGACCTTCCATACTACAATTCATGCCATTCACATATACATATGTTACATGCAAGCTATTATTCATCAAGAAAAGTTACTGGAGGGTGGGGACACCTTTTCCTACTATGCAAGCGAAGACCTAAATGGTCAATGAGATAGTAGAATGAAGAGAAAGTACATCATGGTAGGTCCATGGAGAATGGCCCACCATGGAAGGAATGAGTAAGATCTAGGCCCATGGCCTCCATCCTACGAGACATGTATGATCTCCACCATAGATTGGTGGGTCCTACATACTTTCATGCATGTAACAAAAGGAAAAGTAAAAAGGGAAGAAGAAGAAGCACCATCCTTAATAAATCCTACTCCAAAGTTACATCAATCTACTCTTCATGCTCCAAGGGACATGTTTCAATGGATGAGATGGATTGTTGAAGGTTAGATGGGAGAGGATTAGAGGGAGAAGGGCCTGGATAGAAGGAGAAGGTGGGGACATGTGGAGCTATTTCTATGAGAAGAGAGAGAAGAGAGTCGAGAGAAATGAGAGGGAGAGAAGAGAAATTGCTAGAAAAGAGAGAGAGAGAGAGAGAGAGAGAGAGAGAGAGAGAGAGAGAGAGAGAGAGTCATCATGAGTTCTCTCTCCTAGGATAGCCAAATCCATCATGAAACTAGGGTGATATAAACAATGCTCATAGACTCATAGGCTTGTGGTAGGGATGGGTAGTGTGTGGGTAGTAGGTGGTGTAGAGGATGATGTTTAGGTAGTGTGTGGGTGGTGTGCGTTGGAATTTGCATAAAAGTAGGTGGCCATCTTAAAAAATGTGCCCTCCACACTAGGTGGGCTGCATAATCATGATCAAGGGCTACAAATGAAAAGCCTACATATTATGATCTATACATCGGATGGACACACAAGACGCGACGTTGGAACCGCAACGACGAAGCGGACAAGATGGCATAGGTCTCAGCACGATCTGAGTTGGGTCTATGTGACCAGACTCAAGAATGACCACAAACACAATCCAAGGGTCGCGAGTAGCTGAAATTCGACCGGTAGGACCGCGAGACCATGATAAACAAGATGCACACCCACATACACACATACACACATGCGAACTCAGGTCAGGTCTCACATGTATCCACACCATCCATCCATTTTGAGATATCTTTTTAGGGCATGAGCCAAAGAATTATGTAGATAAAAATATGTAGTGGACCCCACCACAGAAAAAGTGGGGAGAGTGATTCTCACCGTTGAAACTATCCTAAGGCCCACCGTAATGTTTATTTGAAATCCAACCTGTTCAAACGTTGAAAAAGATATAAATATGGGAAAACACAAATATCAGGTTGATCTAAAACTATTGTGGCCTTTAGAAGTTTTTAATGGTGAGCGACACTGTCCCCACTGCTTTCTATGCTGAGGTCTATTGGAGCTTTGGATTTAATTCATTCTTTGGATATTGCCCTGAACTGATTCCTCCAAATGGATGGAAGGTGTGGATACAAAACATACATCATGGTGGGGCTCATGGAACTTGGTTACGTTACTTTAATAGATACACTCGCGGCCTACCGGTGTTGACGTGCACAAGACGTAATATAGTTATTGCTTGTCTGTTGACGTGTCGTGCAAGTAACTTATAGACGAGTAAACTCTGTTGGGGCCCATCATGAATGCATGTGGTGTATCCATGCCATCCATTCATTTTTCTCAGATTATTTTAGTGGTTGAACCCAAAATTGATTCATATCCAAAACTCAAGTGGATCACACCATAGGAAAAAGTAAAAGTATTGATTTTCACTCCAGATCGGGTCGGGCCGGATCCATTCGGATCGGGTTTTTGGATCGGATTAGTCCGGATTGACCACTACCCGATCTCGATCTGAAAAACAGTCGGATCAGGATGATCCTACCCGATCCACACCGATTCAGGCCGTCAGTTTGCTTCAAAACGGGTCGGATCGGATCTGATCGGGTCGGATCCACCAGATCAGGTCAAAAATGCCTAGCTCTAATGGGGATGTTTACGAGGATGCAGAATCCTTTCCCACTAAATCTCACTAAATAGATGAAGCTATGAATGTAATACATCCATCATGACAGGGAAACATAACTTGGCGACATCAAAACTAAGGGTGTACATAGAGTCCAACAGAGTCGAGCTGGCCTGAGCTCGACTCAGCTCGGCCACTAGCTGACCTCAGCTCGAACTCGGCTCAGCTCGATCCTTGAGCCTGATTGGTCACCTTGACTTGGTTCAGTCAGCAACTCGGGCCAGTTCAAGCCGAGTTCAAGCCAAGATCAAGCCGAGTTCGCCATTGCAGCATTTTCACAAACACCTGGACTGGACCTTCAAAATCTCATTGTATTTAAGCCAGCAGCAATGGTTTTACAAGTATTTTATCAAACACCTTCTAAGCAACATAAAAATTAAGAAAAAAGGGTGTTGGTTTCTGTAACACCCTGAAAATCGAGGGTTGGGTAGAAACCCAACTCCCGAGTTCAAGAACATTACTTATGCAACATAGATAATGATAAATGCATGTTGTCTATAGAATGGCATTAAACAAGATTGAGACTAAGCCAAAACAGCATATCATACTCCAGAGACAGTTAAATTAGCAAGCGGAAGAATGTGATAGATATATAAAATATATAAATGATTGTAAGTCTCCAGAGTGTGAACATGTTACTAGGTTAACTAAATACATGTATACTCCAAAAAAGAAAGAAAAGAATATATATAAGTGCTCCAAAAATATAAAAGAAAGACAAGTGTCATGGCATCTAATCAACCTCCCTATAATCCCATCGATCAAAACACGGAGGAGTTCTCCTCAGCATCATACAAGTCCAGCCCCGCTCCACAAGCAGCGCCCTCATCTGAAACTAAAATAGGGACTGGTGGGTGTCTGGAACATCATCCCGTAATGTGGGAGTGAGTAACTAACTCAGTGAAATCATAGAATAAAGATTAACATGTTATCAAATCCATCACGCAATGATGATAAAGTAAGCAAAACAAATATTCTTAAATACTGTGATTAATGCATGGATGAAATGACATGATGGATGCCCTCACCGACATACTCCCTCATGCGGCACCATCTGCGTCTGCTGCATGCTTGCGTTCCTCAGTGCTCCACATATTCCAGACACATGCAGTGCGATATGAGTAATGATTATCGAGTTGTTATTAGTCCTTTTCATATAGCAGGACTGGGAAACTAAGGTACCTCCCTTATATCAATACTCAAACAATGATAATGTCTAGGGTCGTCACTCCTAGTAATCTCATACGATGATATATTTCAAGGTCGCTGTAAGGGCTGTTAGGGCTGTTGCACGCACTCGTTGCACCGCTCTCCCATCACCTTATCAATACAGGCCTAGTTTATATCCTTGAGACTGCATCAGGACTCATCGCCCCTATGCGGTGTCAGGATAAACTCAAGGTCAATACAAAGGGCTGTCAGGGCTATTGCTCCACTCGTTGCTCCACTCCCCCATCACCTTATCAATGTAGGCTGATAGCAAGAATATAGTGTCCCATACCACCATAATCTGCTCAGAGTAGGGTGGTCACTGGTTACTGCGGGGAGGTTTGTGGCCCCAGCGTAGGCCGACAACTCGACCATGGTGTCCCATACCACCATGCCTGGCTCATGAGTCTTAGGGGATCGAGGTACTAAGGTTAGAGGGGCTTTCCAATGGTAAGTTTAGTACCCTAGGTTCAAGCAGTTATGACGAATACAAGGTGAACATATAGTGGTCATTCGGGTTACTTGATGAGTCCGACTAGCACGAGCGCACGTTGAATCGACCGACATGAAGTGCACCAGCACTTCGTGTGGCCTAACCACTGCCGACGACTCTAGTACGACTCGGGTTCATCATATACATCTTTCATGGCAAATAGAATCCAATCACGAATTCTAAACTGTTACCGACTGCCTAGACTAGAGTATAGCCCCAAGCACATGTAGTGTGAATCAGTAATCATATGAAATAAACGAAATTGAAGTGCAAGTAATTCCAGCATGTTATCAGCATGTTATAATGTACATCATAAGCAGTTAACCATACATGAGTGTTTGGCACCTAAGGTAGTCAATTCAAATACAATAAGCATAGAGGAAATCATATGCATCATCAAGTAGTTGAGAATCCAGTCTCAACGCAAATCTACAACACCATTTACTTAATACTTACTAATACATACATTTATACAAACACTTAGACTACTCAACTCCAACGTACTTGACGTATGTTGATTACAACATATAATATGACAGATCCTTATATCAAGGAGATGTCTAAGACACAACAATCATGTTCTTACATTCAATACATAATGCAAGCATAAGTCATATTGATTTATGCATTTCAACAAACACTTAGTCTACACACATTAGTTTACATAGCATATGTCGGCCAATATGTGCATTAGGGCGAATCTCTTCGCCAAACAGATCATACATCCATAACTAGTATAAATACACGGCAAATACCCATGGTAATCATATTGGTAAAATACGTACGTATACAGTATTTCCTACAAATACCTAAAATACCCTAAATCTCATATTCTTCGTACGTATGCGAAATGAAAAATGGACAGCATGTTCTACATGTCAAACAGCGTTCATGTCAGCAATCTACCATTAAACGGCATTTAATGCTTTGAAAATAGGTAATCTAAGCGTCTAAGATCTGCACCTTTCGCCGTAGAAGTGTAACGAATCAAACAGGAAGTCTACGCTTCGTCAACGGCGATATGACGACCTAATTCACAAGATACATCAGCTACTTCGCTACTTGTATTGATAGAATCCCTAAAATAGGTTAAGGTTAGGGTTTTCTTACCTAGAACGAACCCGGAGTCACCGGAAAAGTGATACAAAAGGGTGGATTTGGCACGTGGAGTAGCAGGGAAGAATTCCAGGAGAAAGCCCCAACTTCTCCCTTACTTTTCCTGTCTTTTCTCTCTTCTCTCTCCAAATTCGTATGGAATGAAAGAGCAAGGGTTTAAGCCCTTTTTATAAAACCAAAAGCGACGAAAATAGACTTGGGGCCAAGGTATACTTATTTTATAACCAAAGTGGGCTTGTTCTGATCCTACGGAGCATTTTTGGAGGTCCTGTTACTAAGTGCGGTCGGACTTAAGCTCTCTGACATTGGATCTAGGTCAGGCAGAGTTTTCAGTCCGGTCGAATTTTCAAATCGACTGTGGCGGACCAGTTTCAGTTTGACGGCTACCAGTACTCGATCAGGGCCACAAGTGCATTGACATGTAAGGGCCACCTATCCTGATCCGAGGGTAAAATTTAATCAAATTCTGATGGTCAGAATGCTTAGAAAATGTCGCGCAAGCGACACGTGCAAGATTTCATAAATTATATTAATTTCTAACATTTCACACACTCTTCACTCTGGACTCAAGAAAATCGTCGTGGGACATCATCTGGACTTGATTTTCGAGGTGATTGTCAAGTCCAACTAGGCGGTCAGGATTGTCTAAGTTTGGGGTAATCGGACTTTCGATGTGCGGTACAGATCCGATACAAAGTTTCAAGGTGCTCACGACAGCAATCGGGAATAGAGTTTGATCCTAGGTTTTACGGTATTGTAGCGTCACCTATCCTATACGTTTTGACTCTAGCAGATCGTATTGAAAGTGATTGGTGAGAATTTCATAGGCCATCTAGTGTAGCGCTAGTCAATTCTCGTTAGATTTCTAAAGGAAGTAACCTTTATTGATTTTTGTTTGAGATGAGATTTGAAGGGTGGAGTGGGGGTGCTTGGAAGCGAAAGAAGGAAGAGTTTGGAGGTGTGGTTTTTGCCAAAAATCAAACGTTTGGGAGAGAAGGGAGAGCTTGAGGGGTCATTTTGTGAAGGAAGTACCTGATCGAAAAGGTTTTAAGGTACGACCCACACCTCAGGGGGCTACCCTAACACCCAAACACCTCCGGCCCGAAGCCCGGCCCAAGTGGGGCCCACTGTACGGTGAGGCCCTCTCCAGCCAAACTCAATTTCGGCGATGACCGGCCATCCAGGCGTGGTCCCCCTGTCCCCTAGGTCCCAAATATATGTGGGGCCCACCTTAGATCATTGTGGATTAGAGTGGATAGGCCCATGACTCCATTTCACCCTATTTCGAGTCATTTTATAAATTGAAATTAGTTTATGCATCATGTAGCATATGATTTTGGGGTAGGAGAGGCTCATTCATCCAACTAAACCATTTATTTCATGAGATTCCATGATTGGAATGATTAGAAGTCCAATTTATACGTATATTTACTATTTATAGTAAATTTTTGTTTAAGTATGATTCTCCATCATTTACACATTAGGATTTATGTCTAGTGTGAAAGGACTTAGAAAAAGTTGAAGAATGGGGTGGTGGAAGGAAAGATTCTGAAGGAATTGGATGAAAAGGGGTTTCAGGCCTTGAGACTGAGTGTAAAGATTGTGGTTGACCTACCACCTAAGGACATTCATTTCTAGGTTTGGAATGGAATGAAACATGTCCTAAACCCTTCGATTGACAGTCTAGAGGTGATTTGGGGTCGTTGGGTGTGATCAAGAATGTGCACGGACTCGATCTCGACGACCGTTTACAGTGAGTTGTAGTTTAAGTATAGTTCTTCACTATTTAAACTTGAGGATTCGTGTCTAATATGAAAGTACTCAGAGAAGTTGAAGAATGAGGTGGTGAAAGGTGAGAGTTTGAAGGAAATGGGTTGAAAAATGATTTCTTTGGCTTTGGGATTAAGCTTTGAGAGTGTTATGGTTGACCCATTGCCTAAGGACGTCTAACTCCAGGTTGACAAAAATCCGGGGTGTTACAATCTACCCCCCTTAAAATAAAATTTCATCCTCGAAATTTACCTAAGGATAATAAGGAAAGATTAATCATTTTCTTCACCTAAGTTTTGTTGATTTCATGTTTTTATACGTGGTAGGGTGTATACGATCTATATAAGTTTAGTTCCTCTTGGTCTACCCCCCTTAAAACTTACTTCTTTATGCATTACTTATACCCTAACAGTTTTCTACAATTTATTTCCTTACCCGTTTGGCATCTTGGCGACAATTCTCATCTACTTAGAGTAAGATATATATTTTCAGTAGTTGACCAGTACAGAGAGACGGTTGTAGTGGGCTTAATAACGATACGTCGAATGTCCGGCTGGTCAGGGTAGACAATGTTGTATCCCTTTCTAATCCTGGTGGATCCTGGTCTTCTGCTCGGCTAAGCAGTGAGTCCATTGGTAGTCGTCCAAGATTGAGGATTTGGGTCGAGCTGCGAATATTTCACAGTTGTATAATTCAGTAACTCCGTAGTCCGATCACTCTAAAAGCTTAGGGAATGTCCATCACTGCAAGGTTCAAATTTCCTATTTGGGTCTTGGTCTAAAGAGTCCTCGTCTTAATTTATATTCCTTGTGGGAGTTAAGGGTTTCTATCTTTTCGCCTAACCTTAACCAGTTTCTTTCGATCCTGGGCCAGTGGGGAAGGGGCCAACTACGCTTCCGCTGTTCCACTCTGATCTAACGGCTGTATTAGCTGACCAAACTAGATTGGACTCAATACGTTCTACCCCCCTTAAAAATAAAGTTCTACTTAAGGCTCAAGAATCTTTGTCTCGATCCGTATATCGAAATGAGGCGTAATTTAGGACCTATCATGAGTGTTGTGGTTAATTCCAAGGACGGGTGAGAGCTTTGTGATAAGATACCTATACCCTATTGGCTATATGTTCTTAACACTTTTCAAGGGCGACATAATAAAATTTTACTTGTAGGTGGTCGGGCCAACATGGAAGAAAAGTTGCGTAATGGGTCTGAACCGGATACATTGACCTTCTGTCTAATCAGGACAGAAAATTTGTTGTATCAGTTCTTAATCCGAGTCGATGCCGATCTTCTGCTTGATCAGAGCATTGGATTTATTGGCAACTACTAGGATTGAGAAGTCAATTCAAACCGCGATTACTTCGTTTATAGATACAGTTCCTTTACTCCGCATTCCCTAATGCAATAAGCCCTTGGAGAAGGCAATTCTAAGAGGCGTGCTGGTTTATTCTAAGTTCAATCTTAGGGATGTATAAGTTTTTCCTGAACGTGAATGGTTCTAAGTCAAACAAACTTCCTAAAAGTTATTAAAGAAGCCTCTAAGCATTAGGGGAATTCAAAGAAGGAATAAGGTCTCACTCTAACCTAAGCAAGTCAACTAACTAAGTCTACCTTTCAATTATCTAGGCATAATTAGTCTTTTACATTCCTCAGTATAACTAGTAGTCTAGTCTTAACTTCTGAGTAACGGTAATCCACTAGTTGTAACCTAAAGCCTATGTTCATACGCTAAGTGATCTCATACCCTTCCTAATTCAAGAAATTTGTTTTATCGCCTAGGGTCAGAAGTTGTCTAGTTGAATTTGAGTTACCCAAACTTGAATTTACCTACGCTCAAGCACTACACCTATTCACATACCCGCTAAGAAGGTCTTAGGGCTCATGTTATTAATATATTGAATTCCCTACACCACTAAATCCTTTGAAGTCTACAAGTCTAACTTTAAGTCTAAAACTCTAAGTTATATTAAATGGATTTCGTTGCTAATCCTACCTCAAGATTTGAATTGGTAAGTTGGCAAGAGGGTGGGAGGGGATTAAAATGTAATCCTATAGGCTTTGGAAAATGAGTCTTGTGTTGGGAAACGTGGTGTTGGAAAGTGTGGAATGGGATTTCCAAATCCCATGATGATAAATTTCCCAATGAAATTTGAAAGAAATCCTGGGATTTACTTTTAATTATATACATTCTGAACATGGTATTAGAAACCATGAGATACACCTAATCTAGGGGCAATACCTTACACATACATTTATTGTTACTTTTACAATTCCATCCGCCCTAAGCGCACCTAATGCAGTTGGTTAAACGAGCCCTACATGTCTCAACATTTGGAGGTTGAGAAGGTTATGGGACTCAAAGGTGTGGGTTCTGTGCCCACAGGGGGGGTTATAAAGAAGGTGAAGAGTTGTAAAGAATAGTGGTGGATGGGTGTAGAAGACGGAAGCTTGAGTGAATAGAAGTGGGGATATGAGATCATTTCACATGGTCTCGGTTACGTATGGGCTATTATACGGTAGTTAATCTCGCTCATCGGCAAAACTTGAGATTCTAATGTGATTTTTAGATTCTACCGCCCCCTTCCTAAGTCAGAGTGCGCCAGTGTGCATTGTGTTACCATAACCCAGGTCCAGTTTAATCCAAATCATGCTCTGATACCATCTGTAACACCCTGAAAATCGAGGGTCGGGTAGAAACCCAACTCCCGAGTTCCAGAACATCACTTATGTAACATAGATAATGATAAATGCATGTTGTCTGTAGAATGGCATTAAACAAGATTGAGACTAAGCCAAAAAAGCATATCATACTCTAGAGACAGTTAAATTAGCAAGTGGAAGAATGTGATAGATATATAAAATATATAAATGATTGTAAGTCTCCAGAGTGTGAACAGTTACCAGGTTAACTAAATATATGTATACTCTAAAATAGAAAGAAAAGATTATACATGAGTGCTCCAAAAATATAAAAAGAAAGAAAAGTGTCATGGCGTCTAATCAACCTCCCTGTAATCCCATCGATCAAAACACGGAGGAGAAGTCCTCCTCAGCATCATACAAGTCCAGCCCTGCTCCACAAGTAGCGCCCTCATCTGAAACTAAAATAGGGACTGGTGGGTGTCCGGAACACCATCCCGTAACGTGGGAGTGAGTAGCTAACTCAGTGGAATCATAGAATAAAGATTAACATGTTATCAAATCCATCACGCGATAATGATAAAGCAAGTAAAACAAACATTCCTAAATACTATGATTAATGCATGGATGAAATGACATGATGGATGCCCTCACCGACATACTCCCTCATGCGGCACCATCTGCGTCTGCTGCATGCTTGCATTCCTCAGTGCTCCACATCTTCCAGGCACATGCAGTGCGATATGAGTAATGATTACCGAGTTGTTATTAGTCCTTTTCATACAGCAGGATTGGAAAACTAAGGTACCTCCCTTATATCAATACCCAAACAATGATCCTGTCTAAGGTCGTCACTCCTAATAATCTCATACAATGATATATTTCTAGGTCGCTGCAAGGGCTGCCAGGGCTGTTGCACGCACTCGTTGCACCGCTCCCCCATCACCTTATCAATACAGGCATAGTTTATATCCTTAAGACTGCAACAGGACTCATCGTCCCCATGCGGTGTAAGGATAAACTCAAGGTCACTACAAAGGGCTACCAGGGCTGTTGCTCGCACTCGTTACTCCACTCCCCCATCACCTTATCAATGTAGGCCGACAACAAGAATATAGTGTCCCATACCACTATAATCTACTCAGAGTAGGGTGGTCACTGGTCACTACGAAGAGGTTTGTGGCCCCAGCGTATGCCGACAGCTCGACCACGGTGTCCCATACCACCATGCCCAGCTCATGAGTCTTAGGGGATTGAGGTACCAAGGTTAGAGGGGCTTTTCAATGGTAAGTTTAGTACCTTATGTTCAAGCAGTTATGACGAATACAAGGTGAACATACAATGGTCAGTCGGGTTACTTGATGAGTCCGACTAGCACGAGCGCACGTTGAATCGTCCGACATGAAGTGCACCAGAACTTCGTGTGGCCTAACCACTGCCGACGACTCTAGTACGACTCGGATTCGTCATACACATCCTTCGTGGCAAATAGAATCCAATCATGAATTCTAAACTGTTACCGACTGCCTGGACTAGAGTATAGCCCCAAGCATATGTAGTGTGAATCAGTAATCATATGAAATAAACAAAATTGAAATGCAAGTAATTCCAGCATGTTATCAGCATGTTATAACGTACATCATAAGCAGTTAACCATACACGAGTGTTTGGCACCTAAGGTAGTCAATTCAAATACAACAAACATAGAGTAAATCATGTGCATCATCAAGTAGTTGAGAATCCAGTCTCAACGCAAATCTACAACACCATTTACTTAATACTTACTAATACATACATTTATACAAACACTTAGACTACTCAACTCCAACGTACTTGACGTATGTTGATTATAACATATAATATGACAGATCCTTATATCAAGGAGATGTCTAAGACACAACAATCATGTTCTTACATTCAATACATAAGGCAGGCATAAGTCATATTGATTTATGCATTTCAACAAACACTTAGTCTACACACATTAGTCTACATAGCATATATCGGCCAATATGTGCATTAGGGAGAATCTCTTCGCCAAATAGATCATACATCCATAACTAGTATAAATACATGGCAAATACCCATGGCAATCATATCGGTAAAATACGTACGTATATAGTATTTTCTACAAATACCTAAAATACCCTAAATCTCATATTCTTCGTATGTATGTGAAATAAAAAATAGACAGCATGTTTTACATGTCAAACAGCGTTCTTATCAGGAATCTACCATTAAACGGCATTGAAAGCTTTGAAAACAGGTAATTTAAGCGTCTAAGATCCGCACCTTTCGCCGTAGAAGTGTAACGAATCAAACAGGAAGTCTACGCTTCGTCAATGGCGATATGACGACCTAATTCACAAGATACATCAGCTACTTCGCTACTTGTATTGATAGAATCCCTAAAACAGGTTAAGGTTAGGGTTTTCTTACCTAAAACGAAGCCGGAATCGCCGAAAAAGCGATAAAGAAGGGTGGATTTAGCACGTAGAGTAGCAGGAAAGAATCCCAGGAGAAAGCCCCAACTTCTCCCTTACTTTTCCTCTCTTTTCTCTCTTCTCTCTCCAAATTCGTATGGAATGAAAGAGCAAGGGTTTAAGCCCTTTTTATAAATCCAAAAGCGACGAAAATAGACTTGGGGCCAAGGTATACTTATTTTATAGCCAAAGTGGGCTTGTTCTGATCCAACGGAGCATTTTTGGAGGTCATGTTACTATGTACGATCAGACTTTAAGCTCTCTGACATTGGATCTAGGTCAGGCAGAGTTTTCAGTCTGGTTAGATTTCCAGATCAACCGTGGCCGACCAGTTTCAGTTCGACGGCTGCCGGTACTCGATCAGGGCCACAAGTGCGTTGACATATAAGGGCCACCTATCCTGATCCGAGGGTAAAATTTAATCGAATTCTGACAGTCAGAACGCTTAGAAAATGTCGCGCAAGCGACACGTGCCAGATTTCATAAATTATATTAATTTCTAACATTTCTCACACTCTTCACTCTGGACTCAAGGAAATCATCGTGGGACATCATCTGGACTTAATTTTCGAGGTGATTGTCAAGTCCAACTAGGCAGTCAGGATTGTCTAAATTTGGGGTAATCGAACTTCCGATGTGCGATCCAGAGCCGATATAAAGTTTCAAGGTGCTCACGAGAGCAATCGGGAATAGAGTTTGATCCTAGGTTTACGGTATTGTAGCGTCACATATCCTATACGTTTTGACTCTAGCAGATCGTATTGAAAGTGATTGGTGAGAATTTCATAGGCCATCTAGTGCAGCGATAGTCAATTCTTGTTAGATTTCTAAAGGAAGTAGCCTTTATTGATTTTTGTTTGAGATGAGATTTGAAGGGTGGAGTGGGGGTGCTTGGAAGCGAAAGAAGAAAGAGTTTGGAGGTGTGGTTTTTGCCAAAAATTGGACGTTTGGGAGAAAAGGGAGAGCTTGGGGGGTCACTTTTTGAAGGAAGTACCTGATCGGGGAGGTTTTAAGGGACGGCCCACACCTCAGGGGCTACCCTAACACCCAAACACCTCCGGTCCGAAGCCCGGCCCGAGTGGGGCCCACTGTACAGCGAGGCCCTTGCCGGCCAAACTCAATTTCGACGATGGCTGGCCATCCAGGCGTGGTCCCCTTGTCCCCTAGGTCCCAAATATATGTGGGGCCCACCTTAGATCATTGTGGATTAGCGTGGGTAGGCCCACGACTCCGTTTCACCCTATTTCGGGTCATTTTACAAACTGAAATTAGTTTATGCATAGTCTAGCATATGATTTTGGGGTAGGAGAGGCTAATTCATCCAACTAAACCATTTATTCCATAAGATTCCATGATTGGAATGATCGAAAGTCCAATTTATACGTATATTTACTATTTATAGTAAATGTTTGTTTAAGTATGATTCTCCATCATTTACACATTAGGATTTATGTCTAGTGTGAAAGGACTTAGAAAAAGATGAAGAATGGGGTGGTGGAAGGAGAGATTCTGAAGGAATTGGATGAAAAGGGGTTTCAGGCCTTGAGACTGAGTGTAAGGGTTGTGGTTGACCTACCACCTAAGGACATTCATTTTTAGGTTTGGAATGGAATGAAACATGGCCTAAACCCTTCGATTGACAGTCTAGAGGTGATTTGGGGTCGTTGGGTGTGATCAAGAATGTGCACGAACTCGATCTCGACGACCATTTACAGTGAGTTTTAGTTTAAGTATAGTTCTTTACTATTTAAACTTGAGGATTTGTGTCTAATATGAAAGTACTCAGAGAAGTTGAAGAATGAGGGGGTGAAAGGTGAGAATTTGAAGGAAATGGGTTGAAAAGTGATTTCTTTGGCTTTGGGATTGAGCTTTGAGAGTGTTATGGTTGACCCATTGCCTAAGGACGTCTAACTCCAGGTTGGCAAAAATTCGGGGTGTTACAGTTTCATATACATACCTTCCTTGCCACCAGCCACACTTCTTTGAGTCATTTCATTAAACACTTGGTGAGCGACATCAATATCAAAGTAACCCAGTCATCGAACTAGTTCGATTCGAGTTCGATTCTAGCTGGGTTCGATCCGAGTTGAATTGAGTTGGGGCCAGCTCAAACTCATTTTCGAGCTCAAAAAATCAGTTCAACTCAACTCGAACTCAGCTTCGAACTGAGTTGAATCAAGCTTTTTCGAGTCAAGTCGAGCGAGCCAACCTAGCTAGCTCGGTTTATGTACACCTCTAGTCAAAACACCACTAAGTTCGGTGTGGCACACCAGGAAATTGGCTTCCAGTGGATCCCTAACTGTTGGTCCACCATGATGTGTATACCTTATATCCATGCAGTCCATTTTTTTTAATGGCTCAATTTAAGGTATGAAAAAAAAAGATGAAGGAGATCCAAATCTCAAGTGGACCACACCACAAGAAACAACAGTGATTGACAATTAAAACTTCTCATAGGCCACAAAAGTTTTCAATCAAGCTGTTATTTACGAGGTCCTTTTTTAGGTCTATGTGGCCTCGTAACAGTTTAGATGGAAAACAAACATTTTGATGGCTTCTAATAAGTTTTTAACATTGGGTATTCAATCACCACTGTTTCTTATGGTGTGGTCCACCTTAGATTAATTTGGATATACTTCATTTTTGGCATTAATATATAAAATGAGCTGAAAAGATGGTGTAGATGTAATGCACATATACATCATGGTGGGCCCCTCAATCATGAATCCACCCACCTATGGTATCTACTAAAGCTGCCCCTAAGCGAGGGTTTCTTGACTGTAGACGGGGCCATCATCTTATTTGTCACAAATTTGCTTCCTTCATTTGTTTTGCCACTTCATTTTAGTGCATGGGACAAAAAAATAAGCTCTAATGCTAGAAAATTTTGATATGCTAAAATTATAGATTTGTAATTTCTGTAAAATAATAAAAGACATTGAAAAATATTAAGGACCAGCTGAAGCACATGTGATCACATTGTCCTTAAAACGTTATTCACCCCTTCTCAAGGTAATTGAGACCGCTGATAGGTTCTAGGTAAATAGCTTCTACGATGCGACAAGCTTGTATGTGGTTTTGTGTTCAGCAAGCATGAAGAAATCACTAATGGAACTCTATGTACACAATTTGCTGCAGATAAAAATTTTAAAGAAAAATTCCAAACCAGAGAAAAAGTAAAAAAAAAAAAATAGCTAACTTAGACCACCACACTGGTTTGTTTCTTGAGGTATTGCTGGCTAATGGTTAAGGTTCATATTGAACCTTATTGGCTGATCAGAGAACACTTAAGTGGTTATTGGTTGGTTCGTATGAGAGAGTGCTTCAAGTGGTTGGTGATAATCCAATGAACCATCCAAGATCTGTTTATATCGACTAGGGTTGTTGGACGTTTTAGTCCAGGGTCATAACTCCAAATGATTGTTTCTGGCTGTTCGTGAGAAACTATCCATTATTTAGTAGTTTCTAACCATTTTGCATGTGAGAAAATCTGCTAGCTGTTTAGACCTATTGGCTAGCCATTTATGACTACTGGCTAGCCACATGCAGCAGTTTGTGCATGGTTCAGTTTTAAAATTAATTAGCAATTACAACACTTCTTAAACGGCTAGTTTCAGCCCCTATGTAAGACGGACATGTCTCTTTCAGACCTCTTACCCATAACACTCCAACCACCTAACCCATAGCCACTATCGCTCTACGACTCGCATGTACGAAGTGTAAAGTGTGTCACTAGCGCCTCTACAGCCACACTGCTTCACATGCCCATGCCCTCGTACTGAGCCCGAGCCTGTGCACGCACTCCATGGATTCACTAAGTAAATAGTAAGGTACTCAACACCCTACTTATAAACCCAAAATTTTCTTCTCTCCTCTCTGATATGGATCTATTCCCAAAACACTAAAAGCCAAGTTTTTTAAAAGCCTTTTATATATTTTTATGTTTTTATTGAAAAATATTTTTAATCAAAACATTTTTTACAACGATCCCCCATTTGATTGAAAATTATATTCAAAGAAAAAGCTTCTAACAAGCTAGACACAACTAATGTGCATAATTATTTTCTTAGAGTAAGTATCTCAAAGTTCTATTGAAACTCCTGGTAGTTGTAGCTTTGAACCAATTATTCCTAGATAACAGAGCCGGAGATACCACACACATATTTACTTTGTGTTATTAAAGTTCTCATAAATCTTGCTCAGCATAATTAAAGGCCATATGTTTATCCTATTTCATAAACGATCCTAAGAGAAACCCCAACTCTCATTAGAGACAACAACACCTCTATGTTCGTATAAGTAAAATCATTCTATTGTCTTCGTTACTATTAAGATGCTTATCCTTTTAGACTGAATTTCATTAAGAGTTCTAAGACTCAACCATCTATCTATAACGCATAACACTATCTATTATGGATGAAGTTATATGTAATTTTAGTACCAAACTTTCCATATATCAGTAACTTATTTTTACTTATTGAACCTAAACTTATATATTTTCTAATTTTATGTTAAGTTTCCATCATTGGTAAAACTTTGGTTGAAGAGTTTCAATCACATCCCTCTAGATGTTGCCTTTAATACCTCTCTCGTTAGAGGTTTAGTAAAAGGATTAAATAAGTTATTACTTGATTTCATATAAGAAATTGTAATGATTCCATCTTAAATCAATTGTCTCACATAATCATGTCGTAAACATATATGTCTAGACTTTCCATTGCAAGTGTCATTGTATGTTCTAACTAATGTGTCTTCACTATCATAATGTAGTGACACAGCCGGTATATTCTTTATGCAGAAAGAAATTTCTAATAAAAGATCCCTTAGCCACTTGGCCTCTTTGTCTGTCGCAACTAATGCTATAAACTTAGACTCCATAGTCAAGTAAGTTATGTAGTTTTGTTTCTTGGATTCCCAAGACACAGTTACACCTCCTAAGGTGAATACCTACCCTGTAGTGGACTTGTTGTTCTCTGCACTCGATATTCAACTCACATCGGTATATCCTTCCAATATGACAAGAATCTTTGAGTAAAACAACCATAAGTCTTTGGTTTCTTTTAAGCAACCAAGAACTCTACTAATTACATTCCGGTGTTCCATATTAGGGTTGCTAGTAAACCTACTAAGTTTACTTACAACATATGCAATGTTTTGGTCTAGTGCATTGTATAGCATACATTAGACTGCATATAACACTTGCATATTCAAGTTGTGCAACTGCTCTTCAGTTATTCTCATTCAGCTTGATACTTGATCAAATAGGAGTTTTGCCACTTTTATCATTAGATGGTTAAATTTATTTAGTATCTTCACAATGTAATGAGATTTACACAACGCATAACCCCCATTATGTTTCTTAACTTTCATACCTAAGATGGTATCCATATGTCCAAGATCCTTCATTTTGAATACAAAAGATAAAAAATTCTTTGTATCAGTTATACCTTCTATTTTATTACTTATTATTAACATGTCATCAACATACAGACAAATAATAGTTACACAGTTACCACTAACTTTAGAATATATACATTTGTCAGTTACATTATGCATGAAACCATGAGATAGTATTTTTGAATCAAACTTCTCATGTCACTATTTAGGTGTTTGTTTTAGTCCATATAAAGATTTAATCAGTTTACAAACTTTTTTTCTCATTGAAGTCAACATTTAAAAAAGATATCTTTACATCCATTTTGTGGATATGAAGATGATGAATGGATGCTAGCGCAAATAAAATTCTAATGGATGTTATTCTAGATACTGGAGAATATATGTCAAAATAATATATTCATTCTTTTGGTCTAAACTCGTTAGCTACGAATCTAGCTTTAAAAGTTTGAAAAGTCTCATCAGTGTGATATTTTTTTCCTAAATACCCACTTACACCTTATGGGTTTATAACCCAGAGGTAAGTTCTCTAGTTCACATGTTTGATTTGACACTATTGATTCCGTCTCATCGTTAATGGATTCCTTATAAAAAGTTGAGTCTCTATAAAACATAGTCTCACTAAAGGTTTTAGGGTAATCTTTTATAGTCATTACTATAGGTATCTTACTGATCATAATATTTTCTCTATCACTTTCTACGAGATGAAAAAAGATGCGCTGAGAGTCTATTTATTCAAAGTCAAGACTCTTTTCTACTCTTACCCTCTGGATCCTACGAGGTTTACTTGGAGCTTCCATCTCTTGTGAAGCTTTACTCACTTGTTTCCTTATAGGAGTCCAGACTTCATTGTCTTTTGAATCTAAAGATAGTAAGTTCTCAAAGAACTCAAAGTCTCTGAATTTTATAATAGTGTTAGACTCTATATCTAGGAGTTTATAGGCTTTGATATTTTGTGCATATCTTACAAAGTTGCACTTGATAGCTCTGGGTCCTAACTTAGTTCTTTTGGGATCAGGTGTCTTGTATTACTCCAAGACACCCCCGCACTTTAAGATACCCTAGGTTAGTTTTTCTACATTTTCATACCTTATACAGTGAAGTTCTACTTTTCTTCTAAGGAATCCTATTTAGGATATTACACACTGCAAGTAGTGTTTCACCCCATAAACTTAATAGCAACTTTGATGGTATTAGCATTGAGTTGACCATATTTATTAAGGTCATATTCTTTCTTTCTATTATGCCATTTTGTTGTGATGTATATGGTGTAGTGCACTGGTGTATTAGTCCATGTTCTTTACAAAAGTTGGAGAATTCACTCGATAAGTATTCTCCCCCTTTGTCACTGACGAGAATTTTTATTTTCTTATTTACTTGATTTTCTACTTCCGCTTTATATACTTTGAACATATTTAGCGCTTTATCTTTACCCTGCAGTAGGTATACATGCACAT
The DNA here is from genome assembly GCA_037074715.1 of Magnolia kwangsiensis. Taxonomy (NCBI): domain Eukaryota; kingdom Viridiplantae; phylum Streptophyta; class Magnoliopsida; order Magnoliales; family Magnoliaceae; genus Magnolia; species Magnolia kwangsiensis. The sequence continues at coordinate 67,780,044 of CM073585.1, forward strand.
ATCTAGTACAATCGTTAATAAAGGTCATCAGGAGAAAATTTATCTTGTCTTTCCTCCTTATAAAGTTGGTTCCGTCAAACTGATCAAGAAAAATTAGATCCTGGTTCATCAGTTTGATGGAGGATACGCCTTCGGTTTCCATATAAATAACACTTTAAGATTATTAAAAACCTGATATTATCAAATTATATATTTGCAATTTCTGTAAAATAATAAAAGAAACCGAAAAATATTAAGGGCAGGCTGAAGCACATATGATCATGCTGCCCTTAAAGCGTTATTTGCCTCTTCTCATGGTAATTGAGATTACTGACAGGTTGCAGGCAAATAGCTTGTAAGATATAATGAGCTAGTATGTGGTTCTGCATTTAGCAAACACGAAGAAACCACTAACGAAACTTTGTGTACACAGTTTGCTTCCAGATAAAAAATTTAAAGAAAAATCTCAAATCAGAGAGAGTCAAAAAAGAAATGGCTAGCTTAGACCACTATACTAGTCTGTTTCGTGAGGTCTTGTTGGCTAATGGCTAAGGTTCGTGGTGAACCTTGTTGGCTTATCAGAGAACACTTTAGTGGTTACTGGTTGGTTCATATGAGAGAGTGCTTCAAGTGGTTGGTGATGGTCTAATGAACCATCCAAGCTCTGTTTATATAGGCTAGGGTTGCTGGACGTTTTAGTCTAGGGTCATAACTCCAAATGATCATTTCTGGCTGTTGGTGAGAAACTAGCCATTATTTGGCAGTTCCTAACTGTTTCGCATGTGGCGAAACTAGCCGCATGCTAGCTGTTTAGACCTATTGGCTAGTCGTTTATTACTATTGGGCTAGTCACATGTAACAGTTTCTGCATGGTTCAATTTTAATACTGCATGAGCTATTACACCACCTTTTAAACGGTTAGTTTCAAGCCCTATATAAGACGGACAGGTTTCTTTTAGATCTCTTACCCACAACACTCCAACAACCAGACCTATAGCCAATGTTGCACATGTGAAGTGCAAAGTGCACCACTAACGCATCTATAGACACACTGCCTCACATGCCCATGCTCTCGCACCGATCTCGAAACTGAAATTGTGACCGTGATCGAGCCTGTGCACATGCGCGTGCGCGTGTGTTCCAGTGCGAAAACATGCAAGTATCGGTACTCCTCCTATTCACCAAGTAAATAGTAAGGTACTCAACACCCTACTTATAAACCTAAAATTTCTTCTCTTTTCCGATATGAAACTATTTCCAAAACACCAAAAACCTAGCTTTTTAATAACCTTTATTTACACACACACACACACACACGCACACACACACACACACACACACACACACACACACACACACACACACACACACACACAGGAACGCTCAGCTACGCACATCATTACCTGCGAACCGTTAGATTAGGCAAACGGTTTGGATGAAGGCGCTCTTAGCACAAGCTTAAATAAGCGAGTTTCCTTCTCTCGCACGCCTCTTCACCCTCTCCGAAGGCGAAAGCCTTTTCACATGAAATTCCTCCGTTGGGATGCTAGGTGGGTCCCACTAAGATGTTAGTGATAAATCCACCCCGTGCATACATTTTTTTAAATAATTTTATGGTATGAACCCAAAACTGAGGTAGATCAAAATCTTAAGTGGACCACACAATGTTGATTAAACTCTCACCATTAAAAACTTCCCGGGGCTACCAAAATTTTGGATCAAGTTGATATTTGTTTTTTTTTTCCATCATCCAGGTCTTTATGACCTAATCTAAAGGTTAGATGTCAAATAAATATCATGGTGGGCCCTAAAAATTATTTAATAGTGAGAATCATTATCACTGCTGCTTCTTGTGGTGTGGTCCACTTGAGATTTGGATCTACCTCAGTTTTGGGATAATGCCCTAAAATGATAAGGAAAAATGGATGGATGGGGTAGATTTCTCAAAAACATTATGGTGAGCCCCACTTAGGTTTCCAACGCGCAAAATGCTTTTGCAGAAATCCGCCCTTAAAAAATCACGCCGCGAATTTTATGCTAAATCCTTTCACATTGCGCTGGAAACCTAAGTGGGACCCATCATGATGTTTTTAAGAAATCCAATCTGTCCATCCATTTTATGAGATCATTTTAGAATATGCATATAAAAACAAGCCAAATCCAATACTCAAGTGGGCCGAAAACGTGAAGATTGAACTTACACAGTTGAAATATTCGTAGGTCACAGAAGTTTGGAATAAGGATAATATTTGTGTCCCCAGCTAATCCTAGTAGGAATGATGTTATGAATGGTATAGATGGCATGTAAATATCACTATAGACCCAAGGAGGTTTCAATGGTAGGAATTTCCCTAACCACATTTTCCTTTAGTACGGCTCACTTGAGCTTTGGATATTGTTCATTTTTGATAAAATGTCTTAAAATGAACTCACAAAATAGATGGATGGGGAGGATTTTTCACAAACATTACAATGGCCCCCACTTGGGTTCCCAGCGCAGGAACTTCTTTCGTAGGAAATCCACTCAGGCGCCAATTAGCTACCGACAGATTGAGGAACCAGACTCCCTGATGAAGTGACATCGCCAAGTTCTGTGGGCCACACCATGATGTATGTTTCGTATCTACACCGCCCATCCATTTGGAGAGATCATATTAGGGCATGATTCAAAGAATGAGTTATATCCAAAGATCTAGAGGACCTCACCACAGAAAATAGTGGGGGAGTGACACCCACCATTAAAAAGTTCTTAGGGCCACAAAATTTTTTGTCAAGCTAATATTTGTGCTTTCCCTTCTTTCATGTATGTGTTAACACATGAACAGATTAGATCTCAAATAAAAACCACGGTGGACCTTTTGAAGGTTTCAACGGTGGGCGTCACTCTCACCACTGTTTTCTATGGTGGGGTTCACCCCAGTCTTGGATCTACCTTGTTCTTTGGACCATATCCTAAAATGATCTCTCCAAATATTTGTACGGTGGGGATACAACACACACATCATGGTGGGGCCCACGGAACTTGGTAATGTCACTTCAGTAACCAGCCTGGCTACTCAACCTCTCTCAATATCCAATCCACTATAAATCTAGGTGGGGCCCACCATGATGTTTTTGAGAAATCTATCCCATTCATCCATTTTTTGAGCTCATTTTAGGTCTCGAGACCAAAAGTGAGCGGCATACCGTACTCAATTGGGTCGTACTAAAGGAAAATGGGGTAGGAAAATTTCTACCGTTGAAACCTCCTTGGGGTCTACAGTAATATTTACATGCCATCTATACCATTCATAACGTCATTCATACTAAGATTAGTTAAGAACACAAATATTATCTTTATTCAAAACTTCTGTGACCTATGAATATTTCAATTATGTAAGTTCAATCTTCACGTTTTCGGCCTACTTGAGTATTGGATTCGGCTCGTTTTTGTATGCTTGTCGTAAAATGATTTCATAAAACGGATGGACAGATTAGATTTCTCAAAAACATCACAGTGGGTCCCACTTAGGTTTCCAACTCAATGTGAAAGGCTTTCACAGAAAATTGGCAGAGCGATTTTTTCAAGCGCGGATTTCCTATGAAAGCCTTTTGTGTGCTGAAACCTAAGTGGGGCCCACCATAATGTTTTTGAGAAATCAATCCCATCCATCCATTTTTTCCTTATCATTTCAGGGCATTATCCCAAAATTGAGGCAGATCCAAATCTTAAGTGGACCACACCAAAGGAAGCAATGGTGATAATGATTCTCACCGTAAAATATTTTTTTCAGGCCCACTGTGATATTTATTTGACATCTAAACTATAGAGTAGGTCATAAAGACCTGGATGATGGAAAAAAATACAAATATCAACTTGATCCAAAAATTTGGTAGCCCCAGGAAGTTTTTAATTGTGAGAGTTCAATCAACACCGTGTGGCCCACTTGAGTTTTGATCTACCTCAGTTTTGGGTTCATACCATAAAACTATTTTTAAAAATGTATGGACGACGTGGATTTATCACTAATAGCTTGTTGGGACCCACCTAGCATCCTAACAGAAGAATTTCATATGAAAAGGCTTCCACTGCATCTTTTGGAGAGGGTGAAGAGGCGTGCAAGAGAAGGAAACTCTTTCTTTCGAGCTCGCACTAAGAACGCCTTCATCTAGACCATTTGCCGGATCTGACGACTGATAGGAAGGTTTGCACGTAATGACATGCGAACCGGTGCATAGCTGAGCGTTCCTCTCTCTCTCTCTCTCTCTCTCTCTCTCTCTCTCTCTATACATATATATATATATATATATATATATATATATATATATGGAAAAAGGTACTACGCGCTCGACCTCACGAGTCCATCCCATGAGGTCAAGCTGTGTGGGCCCCACCGTGATGCGTTTCGAACATCTACCCTGTCAGTTAGATGCACCATTCTATCGTGGGCCTAGGTCTTAAAAATTAAGTCAATCCGTGACTTTTGTGGGCCACACCACATACAGAAGTGGAGAGGGGTCGTGCACCATTAAAACATTCATAATCATTTTAATGGCCCACCGAGATGTGGTTTGCAAATCCAGCCCATCCATTATGTGTCCCACTAGGATGAGAGGTCATACCAAGTTTCAGAGGCATTCAAAACTCAGGTGGGCCCCACCAAAGTGCTTTTATATGTTTTAATGGTGTCTTCAGATGATTTTAGATGGTATGGCCCACCTAAGTTCCATATACGGCTGATTTTTGGGATATCTCATAATTTAAAGGGTACCCATCAAATGCACGGTGTTGATGGTCGACATGCATCACGGTGGGGCGCACACAGCTCGACCTCACGGGAGCTTATCGTGAGGTCGAGCGCATAGTACCCTCTCTCTCTCTCTCTCTCTCTCTCTCTCTCTCTCTCTCTCTCTCTCTCTCTCTATATATATATATATATATATATATATATATATATATATATATATATATATATGATTCTCGAAAATCTGAACGGTCCACTTGAAGCAGAACCTTATGAAACCGCCTGGTACCAAATTTTACTTTGAACCAAAACTTTGGTGGGCCATAAAAATGCAAATGATTTCTTTCCTTGATTTGAATTTCTCTTTACTATGCCCCACCAGAATCTTAGATCAAGATGAAAATTCACCCCCTAAGGTTTCATGGGATTCCGCATTTTATGGACCGTTCAGATTTGACACCCATGACACATGTCGAAAGGTGCGCACATGCATAGGTGCGTAGGAGAGCATGCCTCTCTCTCTCTCTCTCTCTCTCTCTCTCTCTCTCTCTCTCTCTCTCTCTCTCTCTCTCTCTCTATATATATATATATATATATATATATATATATATATATATATGGGAAAAGGTACTATGCGCTTGAGCTCACCGCCTGTCCCATGCGGTTGGCTGTGTGGGCCCCACCGTGATGCGTTTTGAACATCTACCCCATCAGTCAGATGCACCATTCCATTGTGGACCTAGGTCTCAAAAATCAAGTCAATCCGTGACTTGTGTGGGCCACACCACATACAGAAGTGGAGAGGAGCCGTGCACCATTAAAACATTCATAATCATTTTTGGGGTCCACAAAAGATGTGGCTTGCAAATCCAGCCCATCCATTATGTGTGTCCCACTTGTATGAGAGTTCAGACCAAGTTTCAGCAGCATTCAAAACTCAGGTGGGCCCCACCAAGTACTTTTATGTGTTTTAAAAGTGTTTCACATGATTTTAGATGGTATGGCCCACTTGAGTTCCGTATACGGTTGATTTTTTGGGATATCCCATAATTTAATAGGAGCGATCAAATGCACGGTGTTGATGGTCGACACGCATCACAGTGGGGCCCACACAACTCAACCTCATATTTGCTTATCGTGAGGTGGAGCGCATAGTACCTTTTCCCTATATATATATATATATATATATATATATATATATATATATATATATATATAATATTTTTAATCAAAACATTTTCTACAACAATGCTCAAGTGTGCCAAAGCAACGCCAAACGGTAAGTATATGGCTGCTATTGAAACATTTGTGAGGCCACATGATTTTTAACAAATCTACCCCGTATATTTATCCTGCCTGCTCATTTTATGTCATGGCCCGGCTGCTATTGAAACATTTGTGAGGCCACATGATTTTTAACAAATCTACCCCGTCTATTTATCTTGCCTGCTCATTTTATGTCACGGGCCTTAAACTGTGTCCAACGGCAAGCCTAGTGGGTCCTACGAAAGGAAATAGTGCAATAGAGCACCCACTGAAACTTTTGAATGCCATCAACAGGCCGACTCGGAGGTTTGAATCTGCCTTACTTGTATACCCTTGCCCTAAGATGAGCAGTAAAAACAGATGGACAGGAGACTTCTCCCCAACCTCAAAGTCACCCATGTACGGTTAGGATTTGGTTCCATAGCAATCACTCAAAAGGTATGTTGAATTCATGCCCTGCAGTCTCTTATTGGTCCACGTTGCTGGAGATGAGAGTTGGTAAACGTACGGCTTACAATTTAAAGTAGTCGCAGGTCCTGGGAGGGGCTTCAGTCGAGGTAGGTGGGTGGATCCCTGACTCCACCGTGATATATGTACCTTCGTGCATGCCATCCATCTGTTTTCACTGCTCAATTTAGATATGATTAAAATAATAAAAAAAAAAAAAAAAAAAATTTAAATCCCAAGTGTACTACACCGTATGAAATAACGGTGATTGACAAGTAAAACTTCTCACGTGCCAAAAAAGAGTTGCGAATGAAAGTGATATTTCTACCGTCCTTTGATTAAGGTATTTAGGCCTTATAAACAAATTTGGATAGAAAATAAACTGTCGGTGGCTGCAAAAAGTTTTTGATGGTAATTAAAAATCATGATGTATG